>OZ019968.1:44050074-44699518 GCA_963970395.1 Ephialtes manifestator
GGGTTCATCGAGAATATACGAATTTTTGCAAACAAAGACACGTTGAACCGAACGGCGCCAACAAACGAGATTATGCTGCTATAAAATGCGACTGGCGACGACTGCGACAAGCAGACAACTCGTACGATATCTCAGAATCGAAATGCCGTCTTGTATCTGCTTATTATCGTGGCTATCGCCCAAATCTTTCGACGCTACTTGACTTCAACAAGGTTGAGGACAACAGAGTTTGGAAAATGAGATTTCGAAGCCTCAAGATTTAAGAAATGCAGTCTATTCAGTGTATTTACGAGCGAGAGCCATCGATTTTAATCGAGAATGCCACGGGCAACTTTGGAGCGTCACTCAAAGCAACGATATGGTTATAATCTCGGCAGGTAACGTTATCTCTCGATTCCCAGACTCGTCTCCCATACTCAGCTTTATCGCTCTCCCCGGTGCGTAGGCTTTTGTTAAGCCTTGAATAATTTTTTCCTCGTTTCAAACTATCCAATATCATCGAGACGGAAATCCAAACAATAAAAAAAAACAACCGCGAAGCTAATCGAAAAAGAATCAAAGTTTATTGGCATCCGTGGTTCACCGGATCTCAAAACAGACCTTGAAAATCAACCCAAGCGATTACAAATTCTCGTTAATCGCTATCTTCCTACGCCTCAGATTCTCTGTTCCCTGTACGCAACGGGATTGTTATCGTCTTCGTCGTCTTCGTCCTCGGGATCTTCGACGCCGGTGACGACATGCCAGGTGCTCACGTGATGTTGATCATGAGCGGCGGTACCTCCAACGAAGACGTCGCTGGTATTGGCGATAGGCCTGATGGTGCCGATCCGGCGGCGATGATCGTCGCTCGGTTCCCCGCGTTCCACGCCCTGTTCATGCTGCTGCTGCTGATGCTGTTGCTGCTGCTGCTGATGAAGATGATGCTGCTGCTGCTGCTGAATGTGGCTCAGATTGCTGCCGTTAAGTGGCATCGATGAGTTTGTCGTCGCGGCGTTGTACGCCGCAGCGGCTGCGGCTCAGGCTAGGGTGTACGGGTGTGTAGCGTGATGTCACAATCCCGGAGCAGCTGATGAAGGAGGTGGCGGAGGTGCACCAGAGGTCGTGACGCTGCTAGCGTGATGATAGAGCGGGCTCTGATAATAATCCTGATGATGATTGGTCATGTTGTGCATGGTACCGGTGGGATTCGAGCCAGGATGCATGCCATTGTGATGATGATGACCCGGCGGCGCCGAATGAGGATGAGGATGATGAGGCGAGCCATAATTCGCGTAGCTCTGATGAAGTTGCTCGTACATCTTAAGCTCCGGTGGCTTGCTGTCCTGTGCGCCGGGTGACGTACCAGCCGTCGCGCCAGGAAGTAGCCTCGTGATGCTGAAAGGATGACTCGACGCGGTGTAAGGCGATTCCTGTTTCAAGCTACCGGTCATCCCGTGATGAAGAGCCGATGGATCCGTCAGCAGATGTGGATGAAGACTACGGCCAACCATAGCAGCGAGTTCGTCGTGCGCCGCGCCTAAATCCGGCCCTAACAAACCGCCGATGTCCGTCGTGTCGCTCTTCAGGCTTCCGTGATGCTGATGAAGTCCCGAGGCGTGATGATGATGATGCGACGATACGAGCGAATGAAGATCCTTATCGTCCTGCTGCTGAGGCGCGTGGTGCAACGACGATGGCGTCTTTTTACCAGGATGACCACCGAGCTGATCGTGTTGTGAATTCGGACTGTTGTGTCCACCGCCTCCGGTTGGCGCATGATGCTGATGCTGCTGATGCTTTGTACTCTGACGCGACATCTCCTTCTTCTCGTCCTTGAATCTCTTCTGACGACGAAGATAACAACCGTTCTCAAACATATTGCCACTCTCCGGATGAAGCGTCCAGAATGAACCCTTTCCAGGCTTGTCCGGGGTTCTTGGCACCTTAACGAAACAATCGTTGAAGCTCAACGAGTGCCTTATAGAATTTTGCCAGCGCTGTTGGTTCTGACGATAGAATGGAAACAAATCCATTATAAATTGATAGATCTCGGAGAGTGTGAGCATCTTCGAATGGGCATTTTGTATAGCCATTGTGATGAGGCTTATGTACGAATATGGTGGCTTAGCGTGGCTGTAATTTCGTCTGTAGGATTTGTCCGTACGAGCACGTTGAAGAGCCGAATTTGGTGAATCTGGCTCGACCAAGGATAACGCATCTCGCGTTACACCGGCGCCACCACCTGGTGTCAATGGACCATATCCGACGGCGCTCATACATCCAGCACCGCCGCCCATTGATGCTCCACCATATCCGGCCATTCCACCGCCTCCCATAGACGCCATTCCCATGGAACTCATTGTACTCATGTTGAAACCACTTGCACCTTGGGGACTGCAACTTGGTCCAACACCAACGCCCATGGACATACCCATCGACACACAACCCATCGAGTTTATCGAACTGTACGTCGGAGCCATGCTACCCATACTGGTCATCGCTGCGCTTGTCATCGCTCCGCCGAGGCTGCCAGCCTCGCTGTACAGCTTCTGCGACTGTAACATTGTCATAGATAAACTCGGGGGGGGTCTTGATTATTCTTTGTCCGAGTGATTTTATTCGTCAGACCGGAAGCATGAGTTTGGCCCGTTAGCACGCCGATTCACGGCACGCTTATCGGAGAAAAAAACCTTCTTATCAATGTCCGTCGATTGTGGTTTTATTTCTGGATATCTTAGAAATCAACACTGTCGCGTTGTGAAACGTCAACACAACATAAATGCGTGCGTTCGAATCACGATTATTTCGAGTCTCTCGTAGCAACGTCACTAAGCTAATTATTTAATTTATAGTCCTTTTACAACATTCCATCTATCTAAAAATAGAGATTACGTCGTACACAATCATAAACACGCCGAGAAACTCTCCACTGTCAACACAATCCTTCCACACTCTTGTCCTCACTAAAAAAAAGACGAAAAAAAACAATCGACACAGCTACAGTGACTGATTACTCTTCTTCCTTTCTTAACCGTCCACTCGATGCACTTTGAGTCTCTCTCTCTCTCTTGTTATCCGTAAAACGACCTTTACCACGACGTTTAACCGAAAAAAAATAAAAACGTTACGTAGCGATTAAAAAAAACAGCAACAAGAACGTTGCGAGCTGCACAAATAGTAAACACACAGAAATAAATAAACCGAAAAAAAAGAACCAACACTCGCGGTATATCGACGATTCTCGAATAGAGTTACACGGGGGCTTCGCGAGGAAACACCCGCGTGTACGATAGTTTTAGCCGAACAATGCGTTGTCCCGCGGCACAGTACAACTACTCGATGACGTTGGCTCGACGATAGGGGTAATTGTTGTCCCAACACAACAACTATATAACACACACTGGATGGAAACAAGGCTCACTGCGAGAAGAGGCCCCAGTTTCTCCTGGCAGACACCGTCGTGTGCTGGTTATTTGCGGCTATTTGAGCTCCGCGCCCTCTCTCACTCTCTCACTCTGTGTGTAGTGTGGATGGAGGCCGGTTAGCGAGTGTACTCCGGTACTCTTGAGTCGCCGAGTCTTGTTCAAACAGTCCCCACCATCCGACGAACGTTCGCATGGTAGGGCGCACGCCTTCAACCCCTCGACTGGCCAATCCACGCTCGTATATCCCCGCAACCCTTCACAATCTACAAATCCCGTTGAGTCAGAGGCGTAACACAACGGTTACGTCTGGAATAGTGACGATCACGCCCGTTTGTCGCCACGATCTTTCGAGCGCCTTCGTTAAATGTTAAAGCGCATGCGTGAAACCGCCTGCGATAGAAACTCTGTGTCGCTGGGCCTTGATGCTTGCGTAATTTTGCACCGACGTCGTACGTTCGGCCCGTATCCAACGACGTCGTCGTCGTCGTCGTCGTCGTTGCCGTCGTCGTTGTCGTCCTCGTCTCATGTCATGTCAACTGCCATCGCGTTTGACACCTCGAGAGGCACGCGGTTCGCGAGACGTTCTACATATCACTTGATATCTGTCGTATTATGGAATATTGTTTATATCGACTGATGTCCAACGTGATGTTCGTTTTTTATTTTTTTATTTTTTTTATTTTTTGAACACCGGGCGTTTACCTATTTATTAAATTGTTATTAACTGAGACATGATGTTTTCGAAGAAATCTCGTATTGCATTGAGATTACGACGAAATGAGACGTCGCGACGGAGTGGATTGCGAATGACTGACGTTTCGACGAGGAGAAGCAGACTCATGCGAGATACACTGATTTAATACACACAAATAACGCTGCGTTGAACGTAAGGAACTTTGTTGCGTTGTGATATAAAGATACGCTTTGTATAAGGATGTTAAAAAAAAAGCTGCTAATAGGCTAATTCCTTTTGAAGTTGAAAACCTGTTTTCCATGTTCCCCAACAGTACACTGAGCTATTCTCGCTCATAACGCTTTTTCTTCTTTGCAGAAACTACTGTGAAGAGAAGCTCGGCTTAACGTGAATATTTGTAGCTGGGTTTTTTAATGATTGAGACGTGAAGATGAAGGTGGGAATTTATGAATAATTATCGTGCGGAAACATAGTTTGCGGCTGGTGAGTCCAAGTTAACCCTCAAAGTTTTCCCTTTGGTTTATCGAACAATGTAAAATTTAGTTTTTTCAAATATTTTCGTCATGTTTGTTTCGATTACTGAAAATTTATTTTTTAATACGTATTTCTGTTGTGAACAAATATTTTTTCGAATTAAAGAGATATCAGTTAATATGACAAAACAATTTTTTTGGTAATTGTGATAAGTAAAAATGTAATAATTTTTTTTTCATTGTACGAAATTATCTGTTGTGGTTTTATTAAGTTGTGTTGTGGTTTTGTAAGTTTATTTTCTGTTACTTTTGTTCCTATTACTGATAATTTCATTTATTAAATATTTATGAAAGATCTTTGTTATCTATTTTGGTTAATACAAAATATTGAACTAAGTTAAGAGAAAATATATCATCTAATATCGTAAAACAAAATCTTTAGAATTCAGTGGCACAAAATTCATATTCAAAAACTACTGCATTATATTTTTGAGGTAGAGAAACGTTAAAAGCTGAATTTCCTGTTCAAATAAAGCCAAGTATATTGATATGTACTCGATGATTGTAATAAATTTTCAAACTATTTTTTTTGTTGGGTTTTCCATTTATTTCCATACACACTTTTAATTTTCTTTTTCACATTTGCATTAGTAGCGAATATATTTAATGTAATTTACGGTAGAAAAATTACAATTTTTTCTATTATATTTATTAATTTTCATAGGATTTAGTAGAAAATACTGTAATTTTACATCTCACTTGTATATTAAATTTAATATACCAGAAATTTACACGAAATATTTATAACAGTGCAATATTGCATCTAGTTTTGGTACGTGCTTTAAAATCTACAATTAAACAGTCAGCGGATAAAACAGCCGCTTCGTATCCGATAGTAATAATTGTGATTTGTGTAGAGTACGCGTTACAACACATTCAGGCTACCGAATGCTTTCGTCGAGAAATATCAAAGATAAGGCTGCTAAGTTGCGCGCGCGCCGTCGCCCCTCGACGTTATAATAGATCAACTCCACAGATCCTTGTAAATGCTGCGATCTTTATCTGTCAATATAGATTGTTTACTTACACTTTAGTTGCTCTCAAATTGTGTACTTGAACAAACACTCGTGATGCTTATCCGAACTCCATTGTCGTGTCTCATCTTCTCAATAGTCTTGTCTTGTGCGCGTTTCGTACATAAATTTGCGGCAAAAAAAATCCTTTTTTTGCGCTATCAACAAAACCAAACTATCACTTTTTGATCAGTCCATAAAAAGCGTCGCGATTTTTACAATTTTTTCGATAATATAAATAATTTCAACGTTTCAAATAAATATTTTATTTATTGAAATTAAATTTGCTGACGTAATTTAATTTAATATATTCATGCTTTTTAGTATATAAACTACTTTGGGTTTTGCAACTTTCACTAAAAATACTTAGACGCAAAACCAATTAATAAAAAGAAAATAACTTTGATTATTATAACTTTGCGATTTTTTTTTGAGATGATCCGTAAATTACACTGTAAAAAAAATTTACTTGAAATTTAATGTACAAGTCTAATGAACAATGAATGTTTGCAATTCCACTGAATTACATTAATTTTACTGAAAAAATACTTTAAATATAATAATTCACTTTAACTTTACTGTAAATTTATATTCATTTTATATTACAATTGTACATTAAATTCAATTTACGAGTTTAAGCATAAAAACTTCCAGTTTTTTATAACAGTGTATTTAATTCTATCGTCCATTAAATATTGCACCAATAAATATCTGTAATAATAAAAGTATTAGAAAAAATAAAATAAAAGTATAACTTCGCGAAAGAATTTGCTTTTAGTAATTCAATAAAATTCTTTTTCGTCTGATGCCATTTCTCTCTAAATGTATAAACCCCGCAGGACATTTAACCAAATCCTTCGTCATAATTACAAATACACTGAGAAAAAAACCAATCAAATGTGCGTTTGCGGGTGGCGAAAGAAATATTTTGTTCCGTGAACGAAATAATAGTTATTGTGAATTAAGGAAAGTTGATTCAACTATGCAAATGTTTATTTCGCCCCTGGCAACCGCACATTCGGTTGGTCTTACCAATTTTTTTCTCGGTGTAGTAAACAACAACAAAAATAAAAAACAATTCTATAACAAACTTCACGAAGTCCATTTTGCAGAAAAAAAAATCGAAAAATAATGAGGAAGCAATGTGCAAGGTTCTATTTTGCATCCTTTTTTAAATTAGATAAATAAACATGTTGTGAATTCGCTTTTTCTATTTCGTTATTCCGTTACTTCGTTATTATTAGAGCGTTTTCGAAAATAAATGTGATAACGTATATTATTAAAAATAATTCAACATTTCATAAAATCACAAATTTCATACCGTCTGTCACTAAATTATACATATACAATGGCTGAATATTGTTTCATTTATACACAAAATTTGAGCTCGCTATTTCAAGTTTTGCAAAAGTTACAATAGAGCGATAATTTCAATTTTTTGAAAAATTCAAAATTCTATAAAATCTGAACCACTTTACCGATTCGAGCCAAATTCAATACGAAACAGCATTGAGTGCACCTACTCTTATAACCAACTATTTAGCAAAATAGACTAAATTTTACGAAAGTTAGAGCGACCACGTCCTTTTTTTAAAAAAATCAAAACAGCATAAAATCGAAATTTTCGTACAGATTTTGTCGAAAATTGCTACAGTTGAAGAGGGTCTGCTGCTACACTAGTGTGACAAATTTGAGCGCGATATACAAAACCGTTCTTGAGTTATCGGCGTTCGAATTTTCAGAGTTGTATACAGACACACACACATACATACATACGAACATTTTTTCTAGATCACTTTTCAGGACGTTTTGGACAATTCTAAGTGTCCTGACATAAAGATCTGGAAAATTTTTTTTTTCATGCAAACAAAGCTTCCTCTATGCGGAAGCAATATTTTAACCTAAAAACGTATCTTTCCGGACGCTACTTATACGTAAAACCAAGTAATAACCCAAAATACTTTTAACTGCCTGGATCTTTCCAGCTGCGATGATCGCCAAGCTCGTCGTCTCGTCATCTCCCCGCTCTTTCCGATATTTATGACCGCTTTCGATCTTGCGGTTTCCCAACTCATACAAATCTCCCATTATAAGTACCAACGGGATTATCTGTCCTACCGTACGTTTTCTGGCCCGGTCACTTGTCCCGTATGCACGAAACGTTTTTTTTATTTTTTTTTTACCCTTTTTCTCCGCTTATTTTGCAAAGCCCTGCGCCAGACAATAAAAAATAAAAAATAAAAAAAACACAATACCGAACATGAGCAAGATAAAGAGTGAAAAGAATACTAAATGAGAGTAATGGCGGAGGGTCAGCATGCGAGTTCGTTGAGCGGGAGAATTATGACGAAAAGGTACACGCAAAGATAGAGAAAAAAAAAAGAAAAAAAAAATAACAAAAAAAAGAGAAAGAGAAACAAAGTCGAGGGTCTGTGGAGCGATGCTTGTAGAGGGGGAAGAACACACGAGAGTCCGAAAAACCGCGACAGCTTCGGCAAGCACCATGGCCAAAGCGTCGACAAATAACCGAGAGCTTTTTTTCCTACACGACCTCGTGCGGCGAAGCGATTCAGTCGATAGTCGTATACGATTGTAGCTATATATATATATATATATAGGTTTAGCGCTATACATAGCTGTGGCATAGTGGCAGGAGCTCACCAGGTTCGCTCGAGTAATTGAACCGCAGGCGTCTATGCCGGACACGCCATAAAACGTGCCGCGAAAGAGGCCGGAAATGAATGTCCGAGCGTCCACCTACCACCCAGCAAAATTAGCACCCCCGTGCCCACCCCGAACGAAGCTACCGAATTAACAACCATCCCTCAGCGCGCTACTCAAGCTGGCTGTAAAAAGTCGAACGCGATGTGTACGTTTGCCGATATAAAGCTTACTTCCGGATTATTTTAAATATCAGAGTGAGGATTTATGAAAAGGGCATAATTGACAGTCCTGCAAGAAAGTCTTCGGGGTAGTATGGAAAATTCTTTTTGATAATTATGTTTATATTTACAAGGTTATTTATTCAATTTATTCATTTTTATTTATTTAAATTCGAAAGAAGCTTACAGCATTTCTGAATTTAAAAAAAGCTGCACTTTGCTAATTGCTTCCTTATTGTTTTTGGTCTTTTACAAAGCTACTTCTGTGAAGAAGTATGTTAATTTATTTTGGCTTCAACTGTAAATATAATCTACTTGAAATTTAATATACAAGTGCGATGTAAAATGAATGTATGGTATAGTAATTTTAAGAATTTACTTTAATTTTACTGTACAAAAATAAATTTTAATACTTTTCATTAAATTTGCCGTAAAAGTACAGTAATTTTATATCACAAATGGACATTGAATTTAATTGATGAGTTTATGCATAAAAACTTCCAATCTTTTCTAACAGGCAGCTTTGTAAAAAAACAAAAATAATGAGGAAGCTATTTGCAAAGTTCTACTTTGCAGCTTTATTTAGTACAAGTTAAATCTCGGATAAATTTGAACTACATTACAGATTATGACGAAACTATGGCCTAATCATCGCAGAATAGTACCGATTTTATGAATAAAATTTAAGTTTGTTATCTCAAATTTTTTATAAAGTTAGGGCAACAATGTGAATTTTTCGAAAATTTCAAAACTCTATAAAATCCAAACCGCTTTTCAGATTTCGCTCAAATTCAATACCAAATAACGTTAAGAGTATCTGCACGTATGGATAATTATATTTAGCAAAATATCGCTAATTTCCCGTCCGAGCTCTAGCGAAAGCTAGAAAAATCCTTTTTTGAAAAAATTCAAAAAGCTGTAGAATAAAAAATTCTGCCTTCAATTGGTAAAAAAAAATTGAGGAATCAAAGAAGGGCTATAGCTTTACTTGTGTGTCAAATTTTAGCTCAATCGGTTGAACGGTTCTTGAATAATACGTGACGGAAATTTCAAAGCCCTGCGCACACATATATTCGGATATTTTTTCTAAACCACTTTCCTCGACGTTTTGGACCATTCTGAGTGTCCTGACATAAAGATCATATTTTTTTTTCATGAAAACAAAGCTTCCTCTATAAGGAAGCAAAATAGACACCATTTGAATGGAAGAATATGGAAAATATATGAAATAAAAGAATACATTTTGTTTGATAAAAAAAATTATGCTTTTGCATATAACTTTCAAAATTAAGCCACAAGCGCAAAGCATACCACCAAAATTTGCAATCGCTTTTGCCGACTACTTTTAAATCATATATTCACCATTTATTTAAACTACAAACTTCTACATAACTCACATAAAAAAGCTACATTCATGCCGGAAGGATTTTTCTTATGTACAATGGAGCATTTTTTATGAATTTTTGACTAATTGTTTCAGAAACGTGAGAAAAAAAAAGTTTGCATAGAGCAAAAAAGAAAAAAAATGATTATCTCAGGATTTGAAAGAATATATTTTTATAATGATATCAGCAAATAAACAAGTGAATATCAGAAATTTGGGGCTGAATCCATCATCATAATTAATTCACCATAAAAAATAATAATTTTTAACAAAAAAATTGGTAAAAAAACTTTTTTTAATATATGATTAATTAATATTTAGTAGGGAAAAGAGAAAAGTGATGACATGTAACTTTATGAGACATAAATGTACAGGCGAAAAAAAAATATATTCACCGAATGTGTGAATATATGTTCGAGGTGAAATAAGGAATGTATATTAAGTTTTGTGTACTCGTCAAACGCAGTTCGAAGATTATTAGTGCATGAATGTTAGGCGCGGTATCCTTACAAACGATCCAACAACCTGCTGCAATACGCGATGAGGGTGCGATGCATCGTCGCGACACTTTGTTTACTGGAACAATATTTTCATCGGGCAAACAATTCGTGCGGCTCGATAAAGACACGGCGATACATTTTATACCGTGTATTATGTTAGTTCAGGATTTCGCTCGGATTCACAGACCGTTTTATATGCATAATCGTAAATATTGATTATACATTTTTATAGTCATACAAGTATAGAAAAAGATCGATTGCCAATTACGGGACAATATTTAACTCGAGGATTTGAATATTAATTGGCTAAATGTTCTTTTAATATTATTTTATTTTGTAACTCTTTAGTGTGAGTTCAGAGTTCGATGACTAATGATGAATAGATTTTACTCTTGAAGTACTTGTTCTCTTAGTGAGCACATTATAATTATATGCAGTGACGAGCAGTTTTTACATTCAAGATATATTGCAAACGCATTCGTAAATGTAAATTATCATTCATAACGAGTCGAGAAATGAAGCGTTATTTTTAGATTTTTTATTAAAATTAGTGAAATTTTCATTTTTTAATGAAAATCATTTTTTAAAGTAACATTCGGCTCTATTCTATTTTGCCGATTTTACCCTAATTTGAATTCAAATCGCTACATTCATACCGGAAGAATACATTTTTTTGCAATTGGGATATTTTTAGAGATTTTTAGTGACACCAGACAAGTTTAAAAATTAACTATAAATTTTAAAAAAAAGAGCTTATTTGCAATAGTTAGATGATTTTCCCATAGAGCACAAAAATCTTTGTTTCATTGTTCAAAAGAATACATTTTTTTAAATGTCATCAGCTGATAAACAAATAAGATATGTCATTTAATATCAGCAATTTCGATGATTCTTTAAATTGGCAATAAAATGCACCTTATTACAATGAAAAAGATGACGGAATTTTTTTTACTTTTTTTTTGTTTTAAGCAGTTGGGAGTATAAAAAACTCGGAAATGGCCTATAGATCAAATAATTAATAAATAAGTGTTAAATTTGACATATTAAAAATTAGCAAAAAATTGTGTACGAAAGAATGAGGCGCCAAAGATAATTGCATTAAAAACTCCACGGAGAGAAATTTCTGTGTTGTGACAACATAAAACGAGGACAACAAAAATAGTTACGTTACAGTTACAAAAAAAATTGCTCAGCCCAGCAAAAAGATTTGTCAGCCGAACAAAAGATTTGCCAGTCTAACGTAACGATTTTTGTTGTCCTCGTTTTATGTTGTCACAACACAGAAATTTCTCTCCGTGTCAAACAGATGAAGGTACCTGAATCATATTTATAAATAAGCATTAATATACAATTAATTGAGTGGCAAATAAAAGAGTCGAGAAATGAAGCGTTATTTTTAGATCTTTTATTAAAATTAGTGAAGTTGTCATTTTTTAATGAAAATCATTTTTTTAATTAACATTCGGCTCTATCGTAATTTGCCAATTTTACCCCAAATTTCAATTCAAATCGCTACATTCATGCAAGAAGAATTAAAAAAATTTTGCAATTGGGATATTTTTAGAAATTTTTGGTTACACCAAACAGGTTTAAAAATTAACTATAAATTTCCTATTGCTTATTTGCAATAGTTAGATGATTTTCCCATAGAGGCCAAAAATCTTTGTTGCACTGTTCAAAAGAATACATTTTTTTAAATGTCATCAGCTGATAAACAAATAAGATATGTCATTTAATATCAGCAATTTCGATGATTCTTTAAATTGACAATAAAATGCGTCTTATTACATTGAAAAAGATGACGGAATTTTTTTTATTTTATTTTTATGTTTTGAAGCCTGTGGTTGGCTCGTCCCTGAGGGGAGTAAAAAAAATTCGGAAATGGCCTATGGATAAAATAATTAATAAATAAGTGTTAAATTTGACATATTAACAATCAGCAAAAAATGTGTACGAAAGAATGAGCCGCCAAAGATAATTGCATTAAAAACTCCACGGAGAGAAATTTCTGTGTTGTGACAACATAAAACGAGGACAACAAAAATAGTTACGTTACACTTACAAAAAAATTGATTTATCAGCCGAAGAAAAGATTTGCTAGTCTAACGTAACGATTTTTGTTGTCCTCGTTTTATGTTGTCACAACACAGAAATTTCTCTCCGTGTCAAACAGATGAAGGTATCTGAATCATTTTCATAAATAAGCATTAATATATAATTAATTGGGTGGCAAATAAACAAAGCCGGAGATGCACATCTCTTTTCGATTTGTGATAATAATCGCGATCGAGGTTTCCTGTTTGTTGAAGATCATAATAATAGCCACAAGAGCGTTGAATTGTTATCAGTATTGAACAATCAGTCTCGGCGCATCGATAGTCACGGATAGGAATGATATAGGGGTGAGATATATCCGACTGCTTAAATTCTGGTGGCCAGCGATGATTTCTATTCTGCACATATTTATTTTTCCTACACGCTGATTGCATCCGATAACGATACCGATCATCAATGCATAATACATTCTCGATTTCATATATAGCAGCGACGATTATTATTGTCAACAGTGATACAGTCGAACGAATCCTTTTTTTCCTGACAATTTATTATAATACCTCACCGAGTTAAATAAACGCAAATAAAATCAAAATTTAATCTCAAGTATATTGACTTATCTGTTTAATCCCATTATCGATTTTATTTACATTCCTTGTCCTGTTTACCGATTTAGATCAATAATTTAAATAAATAATGAGAAAGCAATTTGCAGGTTTCAAGTTTGCATATTAGTATTAAAAAAAATTTTAACCCAAGTATAGTGGAATTTTAGCTGTCAATGAATAAATAAGTAATAAAGCAGATTTCGAATTTTTAAAACAATCGATCTCTTCTAACGATATTTACTAAATTATGCAACTCGTATCACTGAATATTATTTAGTTTATGGAGACGATTTAGTCTCGTCAGTTCAAGTATTTCTTCTATTAGGAAGCAAAAAAATGATTAAGGATTTTACTTCCTCTTTGAGGAATTTATATTATAGTCACTCTCACAAGTTCATTTTTATTTAATTACTAACAAAAAAAATTTCATGAAAACGAAGCTTCATCACAGCTTCATCACAGCTTTTTATGAGTTCGTAAAAACATTGATCACAAATTTTACGTTCTCTAAGAATAAGTAAAAAAATGTATCACAAATTTTACTTCCTCTATGAGTTAGTAAAAAAATTGATCACAAATTTAACATGCTCTATGAGTTTGTAAAAAAATGTATCACAAATTTTACTTCCTCTACGAGTTAGTAAAAAAATTGATCACAAATTTAACATCCTCTATGAGTTAGTAAAATAATTAATCACAAATTTAACTTCCTCTATGAGTTAGTAAAAAAATTTATCACAAATTTAACTTCCTCTATGAGTTAGTAAAAAAATTGATCACAAATTTCAATTCCTCTATGAGTTAGTAAAAAAACAGATCACAAATTTGACTCCCTCTATGAGTTAGCAAAAAAATTTATCACAAATTTCACCTTCTCTATGAGTTAGCAAAAAAATTGATCAAAAATTTCACTTCCTCTATGAGTTATTAAAATAATTGATCACAAATTTTACTTCCTCTATGAGTTAGTAAAAAAATTAATCACAAATTTGACTTCCTCAATGACGTAGTAAAAAAAATCACGAATTTTCCTTTCTCTATGAGTTAGTACAAAAATTGATCACAAATTTCACTTCCTCTATAAGTCAGTCAAAAAATTGATCACAAATTTCACTTCCTCTATGAGTTAGTAAAAAAAATTGATCACAAATTTTACTTCCTCTATGAGTTAGTCAAAAAATTAATCACAAATTTCACTTCCTCTATGAGGAAATAAAATAATATATAGTCCCTCTTACAAGTTCATTTTAAACCATAGAAGTATTATGTAGTTCGTGGGTCATCGTAGCTACACAGTTTATTATTGTGAGATGGATGAACCGTGAAAAGGCGTGTGCGTGCCGCGCGGCGTGTCGCCTGATATAAAAGTGTTTTGTCATTTTTATAAGGCAGACAAGAGACGGATCGAGACGGTGAACCGTGTGAGGCCACGAGGCAGAATGAGACGCCCTGTTGCTGTTTGTTGCTGCTGAAGAAGAAGCGGGTGCATGGATGGGCAAACGCTCGGCGAGCATTGTGAGTGGATCCTTCAGAATATCTCGTGGATTCAACATAGGATATACTATACCTGAAGACACGACCACGTGGGTGGTCCAAACGCTACCAGCAGCACTTCGTATATATTAACACCGATGATAACTCGGCACACGAGAAACGAAAAGCGAGAGGCCCTTTGCGTCTCACCTTTATTTCGATTCTTTAAAGAAAAGAAAAAAGAAACTCGAGAAATGGTCAAAATTCAGGGGAAATACAAATATCATTGTGAACTTTTTTTTCAAAGATATGATCATTATTTGCATCAAGATAATAATAGAAATATTTGGATGCTGAGGCAACATTTTTTAAGATACATACATTCGGATTTCGATTTCATATTTATTTCCTGCTTGAAAGAGATCTTAATTTCAGAATTCCTATGTTGAGAATAACGATTGTTTGGTTTTAATTAATTTGATGCACTCTAAATTGATTCTCAAATATAGATTTGCTTTAGGAATGCGAAACGTATTGTTTATCTTTTTGTAAACGAACTATTAACCAAGATAAAATTATAGTACATCGATTAACTTTATTTAACAAATTTATTAGAGATTTATTCTGGAATTTTTTTTCACAGGGAGTAAATGAAACTACAAATGAAGTTTGTACAGTTAGGGCCTAACAATGAATGTTCAAAGCTATAGTATTATTTTCCAGATTTCATTAAGGGGAGGAAGTCAGGTCAAAAAAATTGATTTTGGGAATTCAATAGCATCCAAATACTATTGCATATAAAAATGCCTAACGCACTATATTGTTGGTACTCAATGAAAGGATTTTTTACTGTCGTCTGACTTGCATATTCTTTTCAATATTATCTTAAGGAAAGTTCTTAGGTTTTCCATTCTGCGCATGATTCAGATCAAAATACTAGACAGATTGGAATGGTTGACGTCTCATTTTGTTCTTCATGAAAAGATACACCGGCTAAATGGAGCAAACTATTTTTTTTCATTCTGAAAGCAAAGTTAATCACTGATTTAGAAAATGGCATAACATTTATTTATTAATAATTGTGTCACTTAAAAAATATTACCTTTTATTAACATTTGCTCCATTTAGCCGGTGTATCTTTTCATGAAGAAGAAAATGAGACGCCAACGATTCCAATCTGCCTGGTAGTTTGATCTGAATCATGCGCAGAATGGAAAACCTAAGAACTTTGCTTAAGATAATATTGAAAAGTATATGCAAGTCAGACGACACCAAAAAAAATCCTTTAATCGAGTACCAACAATATAGTGCGTTGGGCATTTTTATATGCAATAGGATTTGGATGATATTGAATTTCAAAAATCAATTTTTTTTATCTGACTCCCTCCCCTTAACCAAGATAAAATTATAGTACATCGATTAACTTTATTTAACAGATTTATTAGAGATTTATTCTGGAATTTTTTTTCACAGTGAATAAATGAAACTACAAATGAAGTTTGTACAGTTTGGGCCTAACAATGAATGTCCAAAGATATAGTATTATTTTCCAGATTTCATTAAGTTCCCTCTATGAACAAGCCAAAATTGTTTGCTCATAGAGATAAATTTCTGAAATCTGGTTAATAATGAAGAAGAAATGTGCAAGGTTCTACTTTGCATCAGTTTTTTCAAAAATACACTGACATAATCCGCGAAAAAAAAAATATATATTCAGGAAAACAAAGCTTCATCTATGAGTAAGAAAATTTACCGAAACATGTCAAAAAAAAATATATATATATTCAGGAAAACAAAGCTTCATCTATGAGTAAGAAAATTTACCGAAACATGTCAAAAAATTTTGTGGACAGTCTTAAGATAATTATTATTGTTATTGTATGCGTCTAGTCGTGCGAAAACATCAGCGATGTGTGTCAGGGTCGCGTACACGAACTCAGCATGGAATTTATGCGATAGCACGAGAGAATCCCGCGAGAGCTCTTCGCTCGTAGACTGATTTTCTCGAGCGCAAAACATTCGCTTCGACACGGTTCTCGTCGTATTTTCTACTTCTACTATTTCTCCAGTGAGTTTCCACGAGTGTCGAGTGTGTTTTCGAACGTGACCCGCACACGGTTGCACCTGATTTTCTCGTTCGAGCGACGGCAAAAGTCGTCGGCGGCGCTTTTGGAAACGAAAAATTGACTTCTCGACGTATACATACTACATATATCTGTATTTATGCGGCCAGAAGTCTCTCTAGTCGCGCAGGGCGGTTTGTTGTCCCTGAACGCTGAAACAACAAATCCCGCGTTAGCTGGCACTCCTACTAAAGGTCCTCGTCCTTTTCTACGCGCCGCCGCTCACGAAACACGAACGGACCTTCGTAATCGTGTGACAGGTATTTTTCACCCCCTCTCTTGGCCCCTTTAGCACCGGGTCCCAATACAAGAACCCCTCCAGCTTCTTTTCGAGATGTTTTTGTAGGGCAAACCGAACCTGTTCAACCCTCGCACGGATCGAGGGTTTTTTCGTCGTTGCTCTACTATTTTTGCAATCTCGAGAGCTTTTTCTCGTTCTGATACCTTGTGAATCTTGAAATCCAATCTCTGCTAAATTCTTGTAGAATCCTATGTATTTTTGCTTAGTTTTTTTAAATTTATTTATTTATTATATATTTATATACTTTGATCTACTAGATTCGAACACACAGTTTTATTATTTTTTAAGTGTTGCAGCTAATAATGGCAAAAGGGTTTTTTAGGGGCAGACATGTAAATTAACTATACAAAATTTTGTATTTGATAGTTTTCACTTAATGTTTTCCTTTTTTTTACTATAAAAGATTATTACTATAAGGGTTTACTGTATTACTATACTATTACTGTAGGGCAAACCGAACCTGTTCAACCCTCGCACGGATCGAGGGTTTTTTTCGTCGTTGCTCTACTATTTTTGCAATCTCGAGAGCTTTTTCTCGTTCTGATACCTTGTGAATCTTGAAATCCAATCTCTGCTAAATTCTCGTAGAATCCTATGTATTTTTGCTTAGTTTTTTTAAATTTATTTATTTATTATATATTTATATACTTTGATCTACTAGATTCGAACACACAGTTTTATTATTTTTTAAGCGTTGCAGTTAATAATGGCAAAACGGTCTTTTAGAGATAGACATGTGAATTAACTATACAAAATCTTGTATTTAATAGTTTTCACTTAATGTTTTCCTTTTTTTTACTATAAAAGATTATTACTATAAGGGTTTACTGTATTACTATACTATTACTGTAGGGCAAACCGAACCTGTTCAACCCTCGCACGGATCGAGGGTTTTTTTCGTCGTTGCTCTACTATTTTTGCAATCTCGAGAGCTTTTTCTCGTTCTGATACCTTGTGAATCTTGAAATTCAATCTCTGCTAAATTCTCGTAGAATCCTATGTATTTTTGCTTAGTTTTTTTAAATTTATTTATTTATTATATATTTATATACTTTGATCTACTAGATTCGAACACACATTTTTATTATTTTTTAACCGTTGCAGTTAATAATGGCAAAAGGATCTTTTATGGATAGATATGTAAACTAACTATACAAAATATTGTATTTGATAGTTTTCACTTAATGTTTTCCTTTTTTTTACTATAAAAGATTATTACTATAAGGGTTTACTGTATTACTATACTATTACTGTAGGGCAAAGCGAACCTGTTCAACCCTCGCACGGATCGAGGGTTTTTTTCGTCGTTGCTCTACGATTTTTGCAATCTCGAGAGCATTTTCTCGTTCTGATACCTTGTGAATCTTGAAATCTAATCTCTGCTAAATTCTTGTAGAATCCTATGTATTTTTGCTTAGTTTTTTTAAATTTATTTATTTATTATATATTTATATACTTTGATCTACTAGATTCGAACACACAGTTTTATTATTTTTTAAGCGTTGCAGTTAATAATGGCAAAAGGATCTTTTATGGATAGATATGTAAACTAACTATACAAAATATTGTATTTGATAGTTTTCACTTAATGTTTTCCTTTTTTTTACTATAAAAGATTATTACTATAAGGGTTTATTGTATTAATATACTATTACTGTAGGGCAAACCGAACCTATTCAACCCTCGCACGGATCGAGGGTTTTTTCGTCGTTGCTCTACTATTTTTGCAATCTCGAGAGCTTTTTCTCGTTCTGATACCTTGTGAATCTTGAAATCCAATCTCTGCTAAATTCTTGTAGAATCCTATGTATTTTTGCTTAGTTTTTTTAAATTTATTTATTTATTATATATTTATATACTTTGATCTACTAGATTCGAACACACATTTTTATTATTTTTTAAGCGTTGCAGTTAATAATGGCAATAGGGTCTTTTATGGATAGACATGTAAATTAACTATACAAAATCTTGTATTTGGTAGTTTTCACTTAATGTTTTCCTTTTTTTTACTATAAAAGATTATTACTATAAGGGTTTACTGTATTACTATACTATTACTGTAGGGCAAACCGAACCTGTCCAACCCTCGCACGGATCGAGGGTTTTTTTCGTCGTTGCTCTACTATTTTTGCAATCTCGAGAGCTTTTTCTCGTTCTGATACCTTGTGAATCTTGAAATCCAATCTCTGCTAAATTCTTGTAGAATCCTATGTATTTTTGCTTAGTTTTTTTAAATTTATTTATTTATTATATATTTATATACTTTGATCTACTAGATTCGAACACACATTTTTATTATTTTTTAAGCATTGCAGTTAATAATGGCAAAAGGATCTTTTATGGATAGATATGTAAACTAACTATACAAAATATTGTATTTGATAGTTTTCACTTAATGTTTTTCTTTTTTTTACTATAAAAGATTATTACTATAAGGGTTTACTGTATTACTATACTATTACTGTAGGGCAAACCGAACCTGTCCAACCCTCGCACGGATCGAGGGATTTTTTCGTCGTTGCTCTACTATTTTTGCAATCTCGAGAGCTTTTTCTCGTTCTGATACCTTGTGAATCTTGAAATCCAATCTCTCCTAAATTCTTGTAGAATCCTATGTATTTTTGCTTAGTTTTTTTAAATTTATTTATTTATTATGTATTTATATACTTTGATCTACTAGATTCGAACACACAGTTTTATTATTTTTTAAGCGTTGCAGTTAATAATGGCAATAGGGTCTTTTATGGATAGACATGTAAATTAACTATACAAAATCTTGTATTTGATTGTTTTCACTTAATGTTTTCCTTTTTTTTTGCTATAAAAGTTTCTATACAATTTAATTACAGAAATATTAATGTACATAATTCGTATCTGATATGAAGTGCAATATATTTCTTCGGATATTTTAACGGGTACAATATTTTTCTATTTTAATAGTAATTCTTTTTAATTAACGGATATTTGTGAAACGAAAATTTGTAGTAACTTAAAAACTTTCACAATACAAAATATTGTAAATCCCCCATTTTCAGTTACCAATACCAATTGTTTTCTTAGCCACCATTTCTCTGAGTGTACCTAAACTCTTGACATTCGCGCTTCTACTGTCACTAATATAACATTCTGTTCTGTAATGTTTCTTGTTCTGCGCATGTTTCTTCATTTTATGCATAAATACACGTATTATTTGATTTATCTACAATTTTTAAACTTTTTCATACGTGACACTGGATTTTAGAGAATTTGTTCAGATTTTTCCAAATCAATTTATGATTTGCAATTATTCCTCTATATTATGCATAAATACACGTTTTATTTATTCTATTTTAGGAAAAAAGGACTTGTTTTCTTTTATTGTCTCTTTAACAATCTCGTGATTTAAAAAACAAAATTTCAAGATCTTCTCCTGTCGAACAAAATTTAAGGTCTTCTCAGGTGATTTCTGTTTAATTAGCCACACACTATTTGCAATAGTGTAGCTAAATTGGCTTCGACCCAAAAACTCCAAACTAGAAAATCGTTATCATCGTTTGTTCCAAAGCCTGGAGAAGATGCCAAAGATTCGGAAAGGCCAGAGGCGAAGGTGCTGCTACTTTTGCCATTAAATTTTTCAGTCTGTACCAAAACTCTTGACATTCGCGCTTCTAATGTCACTAATATAAAATTCTGTTCTGTAATGTTTCTTGTTCTGCGCATGTTTCTTCATTTTATGCATAAATACACGTATTATTTGATTTATCTACAATTTTTTTACTTTTTCATACGTGACACTGGATTTTAGAGAATTTGTTCAGATTTTTCCAAATCAATTTATGATTTGCAATTATTTCACTATATTATGCATAAATACACGTTTTATTTATTCTATTTTAGGAAAAAAGAACTTGTTTTCTTTTATTGTCTCTTTAACAATCTCGTGATTTAAAAAAGAAAATTTCAAAATCTTCTCCTGTCGAACAAAATTTAAGGTCTGCTCAGGTTATTTTTGTTTAATTAGCGACACACTATTTGCAATACTGTAGCTAAATTGCCTCTTGCCCAAAAACTCCAAACTAGAAAATCGTTAATCATCGTTTGTTCCAAAGCCTGGAGAAGACGCCAAGGATTCGGAAAGTCCCGAGGCGAAGGTGACGTTAGTTTTACTGGGAAACTTTTCAGTGCGTACCTAAACTCTTGACATTCGTGCTACTGCTACCACTACTGTAACACTCTGGTTTGTGATGTTTCTAGTTCTGCGCATATTTGAAGTAGGTCGACGTTAACTGCGAAAAGGATTAGGCATTGGACTAATTCTAAACTGTCCCAGATGTGTCGAAAACTGGGTCCTAAACGGTTCTCAGAGGGAAACACCCGCACGAAAAACCGTGGAAATCGTTCAAACGCAAGATTTGACTTCGTAAGACACTGTCACAACATTTGCGCGAGAGACTTTACACAGAGGGTTGGTATAAGATACTTCGTTGGAGCTTTTGCCTGCTTATACTAAATGAGAGACGTGAGCGACTGTGTATAAGAATCGACCGTCGCATCGTTCTACAAGTTTTCCCAAGCGGCGGAAAAACCCATCGCAATTTGCGCGTTCTTGTTCTTGTGGTTTTACGAAGGACTCGTTTTCTCTTTTTCTATCTCGCTTTGCCAATCTTGTGTGTTTTTTTTAACGATCTTCTCGTATCGAACACGATCTAAGGTCACGACAAATTGTCGTGTCACGTGAAACTCGCCCTTAATGTAGAATTACTAACTACACGCAGAGAAATCGTAATGGTACAGTCAACTATAAAATAACAACTATTAATTTTCAGTCCATGCAACTATGAAAATAGTTATGGTAACTATTTGGTAGTTATAGTAACTATTTGATAGTTGTGGCAACTATTAAAAATTTGCTCGGACGAACTAAAAATAAACAGTTGTCACTTTATAGTTGCTAATACCGTAATTTTCTCTGAGTGTACCCGTACTAAATTACACTGAGAAAAGAAATCGCTAGAACCAACAAAACGTCCGCTTGCGGGCGGCGAAAAGAATATTCTTTTGATCGAATGAAATATGTAATTGATCGGAGTAACAGCTGATCAATCCAAAAATCATTCGATTACCATTGCCAAGTATTTTGTCCAATTGACAAAATATTCTTTTCGCCGCCCGCAAGCAAACGTTTTGTTGGTTCTAACGATTTTTTTTCTCAGTGTAGTATATTATGGACTGTATATGGGGCATTCCATACCACTTCGACCCTTGACCTCTTTGATTTAACCCGCGATATTTTATAGGACTGTTCCGACTTTCGAAAGTGCTCAGTTTTTTTTCGAATTTTTTTTTTTTAATCAGTTTGAATTAAGAAAATTTTTTACCTTTTTATACGTAACTCTGGATTTCTGAATTTTTTAAAAGATTTTTCGAAACCAGTTCACCATTCGCAATTTTTTTTCTATTTTATGCATAAATTTATAAGTACAAGTTTTATTTCAGTTATCTATAATTTTTGTTACCATTTTATTATACGTAATACTGAATTTTTGAGAATTTTTTCATATCTTTCCAAACCAATTCACCATTTGCTATTTTTTTCTATTTTATGCATAAATTGATAAATACACGTTTTATTTATTTTATTTTAGAAAAAAAATGCCCGCTTTCTTCCTCTGTCTCTTTAATAGTCCGGTGTTTTTTTTTCTTTTTTTTTCTTCACACTCTTTTCGTGTCGAACACAATCTAAGGTCTCAATAAATCGTCGCGCCACATAAAAATTGTCCTTGCTGTAAAATTACTAACAATCCGTACTAGATTAGTATATTATGAATTATATATGGGGCATTCCATACTACTTCGACCCTTGACCTCTTCGATTTGGCCCGCGATATTTTATACGATTGTTCCGACTCTCGAAAGCGATCAGTTTTTTTCGAATTTTTTTTTAACCAATTTCAATTATCTAAATTTTTTTTACCGTTCTACACGTAACTCTGGATTTCTGAATTTTTTAAAAAAATTTTCGAAACTAATTCACCGTTTGCAATTTTTTTTCTATTTTATGCATAAATTCATAAACACACGTTTTATTTCAGTTATCTACAATTGTTGTTACCATTTTATTATACGTAATACTGGATTTGTGAGAATTTTTTCATATCTTTCCAAACCAATTCACCATTTGCTATTTTTTTCTATTTTATGCATAAATGCATAAATACACGTTTTATTTATTTTATTTTAGGAAAAAAGGGTTCGCTTTTTCTCTCTGTCTCTTTGATAATCCGGTGTTTTTTTTTTCCTTTATTTTTCTTCACGATCTTCTCGCGTCGAGCACAATCTAAGGTCTCGACAAACCGTCGCGCCACGTAAAACTGAAAACTCGCCCTTGCTGTAGGATTACTAACTATCTGTACTAGATTAGTATATTATGGACTGTCTATATATTTTAGCATGTACAAACGGTGAAACCGCGCGACGCGCGAACGTCTGGTAACGCAAGGATAATCCGAGTACCGGTGCGATAATCCACAAGCTACGAGCCTGTCTATACTCCACGATAATAATACTTGGGTAAACCACAAGCGAAAATACAGGGATAAAAGCCGAGCCTGACGATTTATTCGAAGACGAGACGAGATTTATTCAATACCGGCAGATTATCTGCGATGTATCGTTGTTTTTTTTGTCAACCCTTGCTCGCAGCACTTTCAAATCTGGGTTTTTATTTTATTTTTTCTTAATCGGGGTTTTCCGGAGGCTAAATAAAAGTACGTGATGATCCAAAAGATTAACAATTTTTTTTTAATTACCTTTCTCTTCTGCACGTAAGAAATTATGAAAGTTTCTTTGGCCAATGAATATTGAGTTGTGAAAAAACATTTTTTATTTATTTTTTTTGTCTTGTTTGGCAGCTATGAAAATTTAAAAAATATCAACCTTATGATACGTAAGAAATTAGTCATATGTACTTTTTTTTTCCAATACAGGACCGCAAAAAAATTAACATTAGGCGAATTTTATTTCATTATTGTGTCATGGTAGGCAGATATGAAATTTTTTTATATATGTATTATACCCACGAGCATAAAAACGTCTCGATAACGTGCAGCAGATATACAGAGACCACTAGATTTTACGCCGATCGACAAGATTTAAAAAAATGACTCTGAGAAAATATTTTGCATTATTGTTTCTCTTGATCCGTACACGGAAAGAAATGTTTGGTTGTGGCAACTACGTTTTCGATTTGCTGTATACAATCTCTAAAAAATTAGTTGCCGCAACCATATCGAATAGTAACCTCGACTATTCACGATTAATTCTCTCGAGATTAGTTAGGTTAACTAATCCAATCGTTGGGACTACCACTCGTATAGTTGGTATTACCATTTGAGTTGTAAGTTAAATAGAATAATCGATTGGTTGTGTCAACTCATTTCTTGGTTATGGCAACTAATCTTTTTTTTCCGTGTACGAAATTAATCATACAATGTTAAAAATATTTGCAAATTTACATTACCGGAAATTTTATTCATCGGCTGATATATTAAACTTAATACATGTAGTAAAATTACAAATATAGATACAATATTACAATACATTTTACTAAATCCTACGAAAATTATAAAATTTAATATAAAAGTTTATAATTTTACTGCACTCGTGTATTGAATTTAATATATGAACTTATAAACAAAATCCCCGAAAATGTGAATTCTCAAATATGTTTAACAGTGTATAAATACCTTTTTTAGCCAAATTCAAGGGCATTAGTTGAATTTTTTTTCTCTTTTTTTGTCTTGCTACCTTGACATGAAAGTTTTGCAAATATTATACCCATGAACATATAAAAACGTCTCGACGATGTGTAGCAAATATTCAGAGATGAGAAGATGGGATCAACATCAAAGCCATTTAAAAAACGATGATTCGAGTGTAAATTCAGAAAAAAAATGTCTTTCACTATTCTTTCCTTTTATTACCAGCGTTAACTTTTTTTTAGTATCAAGCTCACGACCGTATGAAATTATACATATGCACTATTGCAAACATTTTGTATTAATTTCCATTAAAAATAAAGAAAGCTGATTCACAGAATCTGGTGTATTAAATTTGATATGCAAGTGAGATGCAAAATTATAATACATTCTACTAAATCCTATGAAATTTAATATAAAAGATTGTATATAAATAAAACCCCGGGAATGTAAATTCGCAAATATGTTTAACAGTGTGTAAATTCCTCTTTTAGCCAAATACCAGAGCATTAGTTGACTTTTTTTTCTCTTTTTTTTGTCTTCTTAGCCAAACATGAAAGTTTTGCAAATATTATACCCATGAGCATATAAAAACGTCTTGGAGATGTGTAGCAAATATTCAGAGATGAGAGGGTAGGATCGATATGGAGGCTATTTAAAAAATGATGATTCGAGTGTACTATATTATTTCCGAAGAGACGAAGACAGACAAAACAGACAAAACTAAAAAATCAGAATAAAAAAATGTCTTTCACTATTCTTTCCTTTTATTAGCAGCGTCAACTTTTTGTATTAATTTCCCTTAAAAATAAAGAAAGCTCATTCACAGAATCTGGTGGATTAAATTTGACATGCAAATGAGATGCAAAATTATAATACTTTCTACTAAATCCAATGAAAATTATGAAATTTAATATAAAAGATTGTATATAAATAAAATCCCCAGGAATGTAAATTCGCAAATATGTTTAACAGTGTGTAAATTCCTCTTTTAGCCAAATATAAGGGCATTAGTTGACTTTTTTTTCTCTTTTTTTTGTCTTCTTAGCCAAACATGAAAGTTTTGCAAATATTATACCCATGAGCATATAAAAACGTCGTGGAGATGTGTAGCAAATATTCAGAGATGAGAGGGTAGGATCGATATGGAGGCTATTTAAAAAACGATGATCCAAGTGTACTATATATTCTTTCCGAAGAGACGAAGACAGACAAAACAGACAAAACTAAAAAATCAGAATAAAAAAATGTCTTTCACTATTCTTTCCTTTTATTAGCAGCGTTAACTTTTTGTATTAATTTCCCTTAAAAATAAAGAAATCTCATTCACAGAATCTGGTGTATTAAATTTGACATGCAAATGAGATGCAAAATTATAATACTTTCTACTAAAACCAATGAAAATCATGAAATTTAATATAAAAGATTGTACATAAATAAAACCCCGGGAATGTAAATTCGCAAATATGTTTAACAGTGTGTAAATTCCCTTTGCAGCCAAATACAAGGGCACAAGGGTTGACTTTTTTTTCTTTTTTTGTTTTCTTAGCCAAACATGAAAGTTTTGCAAATATTATACCCATGAACATATAAAAACGTCTCGACGATGTGTAGCAAATATTCAGAGATGAGAAGATGGGATCAACATGAAAGCCATTTAAAAAACGATGATTCGAGTGTAAATTCAGAAAAAAATGCCTTTCACTATTCTTTCCTTTTATTAGCAGCGTTAACTTTTTTTTAGTATCAAGCTCACGACCGTATGAAATTATACATATGCACTGTTACAAACATTTTGTATTAATTTCCATTAAAAATAAAGAAAGCTCATTCACAGAATCTGGTGGATTAAATTTGACATGCAAATGAGATGCAAAATTATAATACTTTCTACTAAAACCAATGAAAATCATGAAATTTAATATAAAAGATTGTATCTAAATAAAATCCCCAGGAATGTAAATTCGCAAATATGTTTAACAGTGTGTAAATTCCCTTTGCAGCCAAATACAAGGGCACAAGGGTTGACTTTTTTTTCTTTTTTTGTTTTCTTAGCCAAACATGAAAGTTTTGCAAATATTATACCCATGAACATATAAAAACGTCTCGACGATGTGTAGCAAATATTCAGAGATGAGAAGATGGGATCAACATGAAAGTCATTTAAAAAACGATGATTCGAGTGTAAATTCAGAAAAAAAAATGTCTCACTATTCTTTCCTTTTATTAGCAGCGTTAACTTTTTTTTAGTATCAAGCTCACGACCGTATGAAATTATACATATGCACTATTACAAACATTTTGTATTAATTTCCATTAAAAATAAAGAAAGCTCATTCACAGAATCTGGTGTATTAAATTTGATATGCAAGTGAGATGCAAAATTATAATACATTCTACTAAATCCTATGAAATTTAATATAAAAGATTGTATATAAATAAAACTCCAGGAATGTAAATTCGAAAATATGTTTAACAGTGTGTAAATTCCTCTTTTAGCCAAATACCAGAGCATTAGTTGACTTTTTTTCTCTTTTTTTTTTTGTCTTCTTAGCCAAACACGAAAGTTTTGCAAATATTATACCCATGAGCATATAAAAACGTCTCGGAGATGTGTAGCAAATATTCAGAGATGAGAGGGTGGGATCGATATGGAGGCCATTTAAAAAACGATGATCCGAGTGTGCTTTATCAACCCCGAGGAGACGCAGACCGTCGGAGGGGTTGTTGGGCCGCATCGTACGCGTGCCTCGCCGAGGTTTTCCCAGATTTGCAACCCCCGAATCGGCGAGCTCCGGACTCTCCAACGCGCACGTTCTCTCATCTCTATCTACGACCTGGTCGCACACACACGACCCCATAACCACCCCCTTCGATTCTTCCGTCCAAAAGCAAAAATAATAGACTCGAGAACGACACACGACCCTCGACCTTGGCATATGGGATGGACCTAATTTTTTTTTTCTCGTATCTTTATTAAGATGTTAATTAAGTTTATATTTACCAAAGGAAAATGTTTACTGATCGCGAAGTAGATAATGAATTCACATTTTTCCTCGCAACTAACAACTTTTTTTTAATAACTTCTCCATTCATATTTCCAGGGCAAAAAATAATTTTGTACTTTTTGTATAATTATTAAAACTGTTTAGTATTTTTCTGAAGAAATCTGTGGACAAAAACTTTTTGCCATTTAATCCCAAAAACAAATATTTGTTTCAGTTTGAAGGAAATGAGGTACCGGTGACTCACACCGGTGAATTAGTGAATCTGCCTAGATTCTAACGGGAAGTAAATGCACAAAAAGGTGCGTCATCATTTTCAGCATTTGCTCTCGCAAACAATATCATAAATTTTCACTTCAATTATTCATCACGAAAAATCTTTATTAAAATGTTAATTAAGTTTAGATTTATCAAAGGAAAATGTTTACTGATCGAGATGTAGATAATAAATCCACATATTTCCACGCAACTAATACATTTTTTTCAAAATTTATTAGTTGTAATTCTAATTTCGTACTTTTTGTGTAATTGTTGAAAATGCCTAGAATTTTTCTAAAAACAGTTACAAAAAAATTCTGTAGACATTTGTGGACAAAAACATTTCACAACATAATCACAAAAACAAATATACATTTGAATTGTGATCTTTGAACTAAAAACAAATGAATTTCCGGTGTTTTGAAGGGCATGAGGCACCAGTGACTCATAATAGTAGGGCATTAATGAACCTGCTTATTTTCTAACGGGAAATAACTGCCATAAAATAGATAGTCACAATTTTTCGAATTTTCTCTCGCAAACAATATCATAAATTTCCACTTTAATTATTCACTACAAAAACAAGCATAATTAACCGTGAACCGAACCTTCAAACTCGGATCATATTTTTGCCGTCTCTAATGGAAAATGGGTTGACAATAAAAGATTTTTTAAGGGAAGCGGTGAAGAAAATGAAGAAAAAAAAATTGTTTTCCTTGTCATTGAAAATTTGAACTGACAAACAAGGTAATAAATTTTGGGTGACTCAAATTTGACTACCGACGGCACGCCAGGACCTGTCCAGATTCGACCCAGTGTCTCAAGCTGCGGTGACGATTTTACGACCATGTTTACGCGTTGCAAGTGTCGATGATGCGTCACTACTGTTATTGTCCTCAACGAAGTTCTAACTCGTCGATTGTCTCTGTCCCTGCGACAGTAGAACAATACATACCCCAAGATCTTATCCCATAACCGAAAAAAAAATGGTGACTGAACAATGACGAGTAAACGAGATATATATATTTTAAGGGCGATCGTAAACCGTGTCAAGTCTCTGACCAATCAGCAGTATCGCCTTTTACGTGTTTTGATAAAATTTCAAAAATCATTCAATTATCTACTGTTTGGTTTCGAAGGCCAATATTCAGTGGAGTTTGACTCATGGCTTGGAAAATTTTTTCTGTTACAGTTACTCATGGCTTTTGAATAGTACATAACACTAAAGCTGCAACCAGACAGTAATTTTCCATGCGTTTAGTACATACATAAAGCACATAGCACAGAAAATTGTATTTTGAGAAATATATTTTTTAATACCTGAGATGATTTAAATCCAGAATGAAAAAAACAGTACTATAGACGAAAGCATAAAATTCTTTCAATTTTTGTTGTCCTTAGTCAAAATTATAACAATATTATATATTACTGTTGTTGTTATTCAACATTTCTGACATTTGAAAAATTAATATTATTGTTGTGAATACACAATATTTTTAATTAACCGAGTTACGAATTTATCTTTTTTATTCTTGAGTAATTCGATAATTTAAAAAACGACGGCATTTCATAAAATTGTAGTTAGATACATAAAGTTGTTTTTCATAAAGTGTCTACAGAAATTTAGATTTTATAACTTTTTGAATGTTTTAAAAAAAGCGTGAAGCTATAAATTTCGTTGAATTCACAATGTTTTACTAAATAGGTTTTTCATAAGTGTAGGTATATCTAATGTTATTTGATATTGAAATTGGCCGAAATCGGAAAAGCTATTCGGATTTTATGGAGTTTTACAATTGACGAAAAATTTACATTGCTGCATTCACTTTTGTAAAACATGAAGTAGCGAGCCCAAATGTTGTAAGTAAACGAAATAATATTGAGGGATTTTGGATACGTCATTTAGTGAAGATCAGTGACATGGTTTATAGGAATATTAATTTTTCGTTATTATTTCTCGACGAAAAAAATTTCTCGAAATTTCAGTTTTTCAAATATTCTAAAAAAAAAGGATATTAACTTTCTCATAATTTTTAACTTTTTACAAAACTTCCTCTGTGAAAAATGTGTAAAATCGTTAGAGAGGTACGGATCGAACTTACGGTATGAAAAAAAATTATTCGTGTGGAAGTTTCGAAAAACGGGGGAATTATTTTTTTTTATACCGGAAGCTCGATCCGTACCACTCTGATGATTTTTTGCAATATATACAGTCATGCAAGAATACTCTGGAATTTTATTAGCCAAAAAAAAGTAACCTTTTTTTTATCAAAAAAACAATAATGCCCCCGTTTTTCGAAACTTTCACACAAATGCATTTTTTAATACCAGAAGATCGATCGGTGCCACTCTGGCGATTTTTTTGTGGTATCAACAGTCATGTAGCAATACTCTGTAATTATTTCAGTAAAAAAAAATATCCTTTTTTTAATTAAAAAATAATTCCTCTATTTTTCGGAAAAAAATCATACTCACAGGAACGTGACAATTATTTGGAATATTCCGCTCGAAAGCTAACAACAAACAACTTTTATGTGCAGACATTTTTTTTCAGTAACTTCAAAATTCTGAAATATTTGCACTTGAATAAAAAAAAGCCATTTTCTGAAAAATTATTTTTAAAAATCTGAAAAAATTCACATAGAGTGTCTTTTAGTGGTACATTCATATAATCAATTACAGGGCAAATCGGAGAGGGTCGAAAAAAAAAGTGGCTGAATTGACAGAGAATACTTCATATACCAGAATGAAAAACAGTAATATAGACGAAAGCATAAAATTCTTTCAATTTTTGTTGTCCTTAGTAATCATTACAACAATATTATATATTGCTGTTGTTGTTATTCAACATTTCTGACGTTTAAAAAATTTATATTATTGTTGTGAATACACAATATTTTTAATTAACCGAGTTACGAATTTATCTTTTTTATTCTTGAGTAATTCGATAATTTAAAAAACGACGGCATTTCATAGAATTGTAGTTAGATACATAAAGTTGTTTTTGATAAAGTGTCTACAGAAATTTAGATTTTATAGCTTTTTGAATGTTTTACAAAAAGCGTGAAGCTATAAATTTCGTTGAATTCACAATGTTTTACTAAATAGGTTTTTCATTAGTGTAGGTACATCTAATGTTGTTTGATATTAAATTTGGCTGAAATCGGAAAAGCGATTCGGATTTTATGGAGTTTTAGAATTGTCGAAAAATTTGCGTTGCTGCATTCACTTTTGTAAAACATGAAGTAGCGAGCCCAAATTTTATAAGTAAACGAAATAATATTGTCGGATTTTGTCTAAATCATTTAGTGAAGATCAGTAACAGGGTTTATAGGAACATTAATTTATCGTTATTATTTTTCGACGAAAAAAGTTTCTCGAAATTTCAGTTTTTCAAATATTCTTTACAAAAAAAGGATATTAACTTTCTCATAATTTTTAACTTTTTACAAAACTTCCTCTGTGAAAAATGTGTAAAATCGTCAGAGTGGTACGGATCGAACTTACGGTATGAAAAAAAATTATTCGTGTGGAAGTTTCGAAAAACGGGGGAATTATTTTTTTTTATACCGGAAGCTCGATCCATACCACTCTGATGATTTTTTGCAATATATACAGTCATGCAAGAATACTCTGTAATTTTATTAGCCAAAAAAAAGTAACCTTTTTTTTATCAAAAAAATAATAATGCCTCCGTTTTTCGGAACTTTCACACAAATGCATTTTTTAATACCAGAAGATCGATCGGTGCCACTCTGGCGATTTTTTTTGTGGTATCAACAGTCATGTAGCAATACTCTGTAATTTTTTCAGTTATAAAAAAATATCCTTTTTTTAATTAAAAAATAATTCCTCCATTTTTCGGAAAAAAATCATGCTCACAGGAACGTGACAATTATTTGGAATATTCCGCTCGAAAGCTAACAATAAACGACAACTTTTATGTGGTGACATTTTATATCAGTAACTTCAAAATTCTGAGATATTTGCACTTGATTAAAAAAACCCATTTTCTGAATAATTATTTTTAAAAATCTGAAAAAATTCACGTAGAGTGTCTTTTAGTGGTACATTCATATAATCAATTACAGGGCAAATCGGAGGGGGTCGAAAAAAAAGTGGCTGAAATGACAGAGAATGCTTCATATACCAGAATGAAAAAACAGTAATATAGACGAAAGCATAAAATTCTTCCAATTTTTGTTGTCCTTAATAATCATTACAACAATATTATATATTGCTGTTGTTGTTATTCAACATTTCTGACATTTAAAAAATTAATATTATTGTTGTGAATACACAATATTTTTAATTAACCGAGTTACGAATTTATCTTTTTTATTCTTGAGTAATTCGATAATTTAAAAAACGACGGCATTTCATAAAATTGTAGTTAGATACATAAAGTTGTTTTTGATAAAGTGTCTACAGAAATTTAGATTTTATAGCTTTTTGAATGTTTTACAAAAAGCGTGAAGCTATAAATTTCGTTGAATTCACAATGTTTTACTAAATAGGTTTTTCATTAGTGTAGGTACATCTAATGTTGTTTGATATTAAATTTGGCTGAAATCGGAAAAGCGATTCGGATTTTATGGAGTTTTAGAATTGTCGAAAAATTTGCGTTGCTGCATTCACTTTTGTAAAACATGAAGTAGCGAGCCCAAATTTTATAAGTAAACGAAATAATATTGTCGGATTTTGTCTAAATCATTTAGTGAAGATCAGTAACAGGGTTTATAGGAACATTAATTTATCGTTATTATTTTTCGACGAAAAAAATTTCTCGAAATTTCAGTTTTTCAAATATTCTTTAAAAAAAGGATATTAACTTTCTCATAATTTTTAACTTTTTACAAAACTTCCTCTGTGAAAAATGTGTAAAATCGTCAGAGTGGTACGGATCGAACTTACGGTATGAAAAAAAATTATTCGTGTGGAAGTTTCGAAAAACGGGGGAATTATTTTTTTTTATACCGGAAGCTCGATCCGTACCACTCTGATGATTTTTTGCAATATATACAGTCATGCAAGAATACTCTGGAATTTTATTAGCTAAAAAAAAGTAACCTTTTTTTTATCAAAAAAACAATAATGCCCCCGTTTTTCGAAACTTTCACACAAATGCATTTTTTAATACCAGAAGATCGATCGGTGCCACTCTGGCGATTTTTTTGTGGTATCAACAGTCATGTAGCAATACTCTGTAATTATTTCAGTAAAAAAAGATATCCTTTTTTTAATTAAAAAATAATTCCTCCATTTTTCGGAAAAAAATCATGCTCACAGGAACGTGACAATTATTTGGAATATTCCGCTCGAAAGCTAACAATAAACGACAACTTTTATGTGCAGACATTTTTTTTCAGTAACTTCAAAATTCTGAGATATTTGCACTTGAATAAAAAAAGCCATTTTCTGATAAATTATTTTTAAAAATCTGAAAAAATTCACATAGAGTGTCTTTTAGTGGTACATTCATATAATCAATTACAGGGCAAATCGGAGAGGGTCGAAAAAAAAAGTGGCTGAATTGACAGAGAATGCTTCATGTACCAGAATGAAAAACAGTAATATAGACGAAAGCATAAAATTCTTTCAATTTTTGTTGTCCGTAGTAATCATTACAACAATATTATATATTGCTGTTGTTGTTATTCAACATTTCTGACATTTAAAAAATTAATATTATTGTTGTGAATACACAATATTTTTAATTAACCGAGTTACGAATTTATCTTTTTTATTCTTGAGTAATTCGATAATTTAAAAAACGACGGCATTTCATAAAATTGTAGTTAGATACATAAAGTTGTTTTTGATAAAGTGTCTACAGAAATTTAGATTTTATAACTTTTTGAATGTTTTAAAAAAAGGGTGAAGCTATAAATTTCGTTGAATTCACAATGTTTTACTAAATAGGTTTTTCATAAGTGTAGGTACATCTAATGTTATTTGATATTGAAATTGGCCGAAATCGGAAAAGCTATTCGGATTTTATGGAGTTTTAGAATTGTCGAAAAATTTGCGTTGCTGCATTCACTTTTGTAAAACATGAAGTAGCGAGCCCAAATGTTGTAAGTAAACGAAATAATATTGAGGGATTTTGGATACGTCATTTAGTGAAGATCAGTGACATGGTTTATAGGAATATTAATTTTTCGTTATTATTTTTCGACGAAAAAAATTTCTCGCAATTTCAGTTTTTCAAATATTCTTTAAAAAAAGGATACAAACGTTCTCATTATTTTTAAAGAATCAAAAATTTATGAACATACTTCTTCGTAGAGGTAAATTTTTAAACGGTAAAAAAAATAATAAGGAAACAATACACAAGGTTCTACTTTGCTGATAAAACAAAAAACAGTAAATTTACTTAAAGAAAAATGCTGATCTCATAGTCATGTACATACAGCCACAGATGTTTTTCAGAATTAAATATGTTGCACAATTTGTTTTTGTAAAGCAATTTATTTTACAAAATTAGAAGTGGGCCAAAAATGTTGAAGATTTTTAATTGTACGTAGCAACTATACTTCTTATAGAGTTTTGGCGTGGAGGACAAATCGATAAGAAAGGTGTGAGGCGTGCATGCAGGTGGTGGATGAGTCCGCGGATCAAATGCCTAGAATTAGCAGCGATTTTCTCGGGCAACCCCAGCGTTCGAGGCCCACCACCCCCATCATATTCAGTACTTTCCTACGGTCGACACGAGTCAATTTTAATAATTTCCATCCCCTCGTATGGCTGTCGACTGTGGCTCACACGATGACTCGCCGGATTCTACCTATATACCGAGGACGACTACGACCGTCGTTTCAATTATCTCGACGACCTGCTCTCACACGACTCACTCGACTCAGTCGCTCACGATATCGATCGAACTTCAGAAACGCTCCGAACCCTTCACTACTCGATTATTCGTAGAATATTACCGTATCATAATAATAATCATGACCCACGAAAAAAGTTTCTCAAAAGTGTTAATAAATTAATGACAAGACACGATAAAAATAGTTAGCAATATTGGAAAATTTAACGTACTGGTATTTTATTATAAATTAATGTCATGACACCATAAAACTACACTGTTAAAAATATTTTCAAAATTAATATATGTATTGGAAGTTCTTTTTCAGATACAGTATATTAAATGTCATTTAATATACACATATGTCGTAAAATTCCAATAATTATATTATAAACACAAGTTTTATGAAGTATTTAGTATACTGTATATTAATTAACATTTGTGTATTAAATTTAATATACGCGTATCCGCAAAAAAACTTCCAATACTTTATATTAATTTTCATACAAAAATTTCTAACAGTGTATTTAAAATATTTCAAAAGGTATATGGTAGAAATTATAGTAAATTATGGTAAACGGTCGGACATAAACTGGAAAAAAGATTTAAATTATAATATCGGTGATACTCATTTTTAAGACACAGTAATTTTTATTACACTGTAAAAAAAAGTCTGCCTGAAATTTAGTGTACTTTACTGGAAGTTTTTATTCATAAACCAGGATATTAAATTTAGTATACAAGTGTAATGTAAAATTAATGTATGGTACAGCACATTCAATAATTTACCGTAATTTTACAGTAAAAATACTTTAATTCTAATAATTTGCTTTAATTTTACTGGAAAAGTACATGAATTTTATATCACAATTGTATATTAAATTTCGATGACGAGTTTATGAATAAAAACTTCCAATCTTTTCTAACAGTGTAGAGCGTGTACAGCGTGTATTATAACTTTTAGTTTATGAACTAGAATAATAAATTTAATGCCGGTAAAAAGTAAAATTTTAGTACTTTTATATTAAAACCTATTTTTTCAACGGTTTTAGTATATCATGTATTCATTTTTTCAACAACAACAACGTCTTTTGATAGGGAAAGAAAAAGTTGACGTTTAAACAATAATTGGAGCTATTAATAATCCACAACACATAATAAAATGTATTTCTATTTTCCCATGGGAAAGCTTACTTTTTTTTCATGTTCTATCAGAATCAATGTACATCACATATATGCGACTATCAATATCACAAATCTTATTTTTATCCGAGTTCGTTAAAACTCTGACCAAAAATCCGTGCGGTACAAAAGACTTGTCTTAAAATTATCGACTTTTTATAAAAATTTCTTCTAAGTAGAAATTAGGTACTCTCATTAACAAAATATCAAATTCCATCTCTACACGACAGAGAACCGAAAAAGTTGTTGTTCAAATTATAATTTTCGCTGCACGGAAAGAAAAAAAGTAGTCGCGATAACCATTTCCAGCATATGCTGTGCCGCAGATTTGTTACAGAAACTAAATTGAAAAAGTACCCTTAACTATACGTGATTGAAATCGAAAAATAGTAAGTAAGACGAACGAGTTATTTCCGACAACCAATCATAATTTTGTCCTTACCAACAGTCATGAGATAGCCCAACTGCCGGAGGTAATAGTTGTAAACACGATTCGAATGTTGCCGGCACCCTACGAGTTGGTTTTCATTACCAATCACTTCCCTCCCAAAACTAATTGGTTGGTTCTTGTAACTAATATTTTTTAGTTCGCGAATGACAAACGCTAACAACGCCATTGTGTTATATGAAGAACGTGACGTGACATATCGAAGTGCGAAGTGACAAGAATAGTATATTTCGATACAAGTGCGAAAAAGTGTTTCGCACGAGTGTCGAACGATATTTTATGTTACGATGTGAGAAAATGCAGTTTAACGCACGCGAAGCGTGCGTAAAATCGCATTTTACGCACAGTGTGACATAAAAGGAATTTACAGCGGACCATACTAAATATAGGGTCATAGTAAATAGTATTAGAAGTAGATGCTCTTCATTTTTGAAGTATTGGGATTTGGTGATGATCCCTGCCATTATGAATATATGGAAATGGCGCTTCTAACCTCATTGCTCGCATTTTCTTAGATGGATGGTGTGAATGTACCTATCGATGAACTTCTTCGTCAGTTTGGCAACGACAAGCTAATTCCCAAATTCAACGTTTCTAACCTAGAACTGCAATAAAACAGATTGCATGTATTAACTAAGTGTATAGCTCGGGGTGCTATTTCTGTTGGTTCCTGTTACTATGGGTATTCTACCAATGACATTTCAGTTCCTTTAACTAACTAAGTAGACGCTTCAACTAACTGAGTAGTTGGCGTTATATCAACTATTCCGGGTGGTTGTCAGAACCCATTTGTCAGTTTTACCAACTACTTATTTCTTTCCGTGTGTTAATAATCTTCAACTCATAATCATTTTTTTTCGTTTAATGTTCTATCAGAATCATGACTACTACATATGCGAGAGTCAATATTGCAAAGCTCTGTTGTATCCAAGCTCGTTAAAATGGGTGGGGATCAAAATAGCGAATGATCAAAATAGCGAATGGTTAAAATAGCAAATTTCAAAATAAGGAACGTTTGAATCTAGAATGGCCATCATTATGAACAGAGTTGTAAATCCCCATTAATTCATGAGATATAGTTTACAGTACAATTTGTTTTGTAACTATGATTTCATAATAATAATATGTAGTGATTATAAAATAGAGTGTAAACATTTGAATAGCTGAAAAAAATACTAATTTTCGCTTTAATATTGCAAGAAATAGTGGAAAAATGGAAGAAATAAGTAATGCATTACTTATTTTTTTCCATTTTTTCAAAAGAATTACCGTGAATTTATATCGAAAAATAATAATTTTTGCAGCCATTCCAAAGTTCAATCATCGTATTACAATCGCTACATGTTATTATTATTAAATCATAATTATAGAGCTGATCGTATCATCATCATTATTTCTATAAGTATTAGTGATTTACAACTCTGATTATGAAATTTTCTATTTCACCCATTCGCTACTTTGACCCCCATCTTATTAAAATGCAATAAAAACAGCGAATGACTAAAATAGCAAATTTCATATTAATGGCCATTCTATACATTTAGATGTTCCTTATTTTGAAATTCGCCATTTTAGCCATTCGCTATTTTGAACCCCAATCGCTAAAATTCTGACCAAAAATCCGTTGCGTTACAAAAGACTTGGAGGATCTCGCGAACGCAATTTTCCCCTGAGGATTATCTTGGTGTCCCGTATTACGTCTTCTTACAGGAGCTCTGCTGGGTTATCGAAGTACGCAGTGCATTGGGAGGCATTCGTTCCGGATCCTTTTTCAGTTTTCATCCTTAACACAGAGTTTATTTCCTCCTCATCGTCCGACACTCCTACGATGTTCTCGACTGTAGCCTCGTCTCGAGTAAGGGTGTCCAAGCGGCATGAAAAAAAAGAAAAAGAAAATTTTACAACTGTAAACCTCTGGTACACACCGTCGCAACCGCTGTTGTAAAATCATAATCGATTTACGACCGCGGCGAGCTCTTACAAAGAAAAACTTACTGTGCCGACGCTACCGGCTATATTCTTACCTACCAGACTGCGCAATACCACAGCTACACAAGAAAATCGCTAGAATCTCTCCGAGCATCAACCGGTGGATCTATAATCTATATGATCTCCCTCTCTGTCTCTCCGGGTAGTCATAAAACGAGGCAAGTAACATTGTATTGAGGATAGAAGAGAAGAACACGTAAGATGGGGATAAGCGTCTTTTCAGCAAAGTACAGGTTTTCCCATTCGCACATGGTGATTATTTCTTTTTCTAATTTCGCTATATAACAGAATTTCGAATTTTCGAAAAATTGTCAAACCTACTTTTTTTCTTCAAGATAGTGAATTTTGGCTTTCAATATCCTTCTCAAGTCGCATATTCTACCCTAGAAAACACCGGTTACAAGCGTTTTCACCATGATTTTAATAAAATATATTCTACCCGAGAAAATACCGGTTATAAGCCTTTTCACCATAATTTTAATAAAAGTGACTTTTTCCGTTTCGGATTCCAGAATTCACAGATCCGACTTCCGGTCGGAAGGTCCAACCTAAATTTTTTCTTCTTCAAGATATCGAATTTTGTCCTTCACTATTGTTCTCAAGTCACATGTTCTACTCCAGAAAATACCGGTTACAAGCATTTTTATCGTGATTTCTAAAAAAGTGACTTTTTTCTGTTTCTAATCGCAGAATTCACATAACCGGCTTCCGGTCGGAAAATCCAACCTAAATTTTTTTTCTTCAAGATATCGAATTTTGGTCTTCACTAGCGTTTTCAAATCGCATATTCTACCCCGAAAATTACCGGTTACAATCCTTTTCACCATTATTTTAAATAAAATGACTTTTTTCTGATTCCAGAATTCACAGATCCAATTTCCGGTCGGAAAGTACAACCTAAATTTTTTTCTTCACGATATCGAATTTTGACCTTCACTATCATTCTCAAGTCGCATATTGTAACTCAGAAAGTACCGGTTACATGCCTTTTTACAATGATTTTTGAAAAAGTCACTTTTAGTCGGTTCTGATTTCAGAATTCACAAATCCGACTTTTGTTCGGAAAATCTAACCTAAAGAACCTAAATTTTTTTTTCTTCAAGATGTCGAATTTTGGCTTTTACTATCGTTCTCAAGTCACATATTGTAACTCAGAAAGTACCGACTACATGCCTTTTTACGATGATTCTGTAAAAAGACACTTTTGGTCGGTTCTGATTTCAGAATTCACAGATCCGACTTTTGGTCGGAAAATCCAATCTAAATTTTTTTTCTTCAAGATATCGAATTTTGGCCTTCACTATCGTTCTCAAGTCGTATATTCTACCCCTGAAAATTCCGATTACAAGCCTTTTTACCATGATTTTAAAAAAAGCCATTTTTTCCGTTCCTGATCCCAGAATTCACTGAACCGACTTCTGGTCGGAAAATTCAGGCTAAATTTTTTTTTTCTTCAAGATATTGAATTTCGCCTTCCCTATCGTCCTAAAGTCGCATATTCTACCCCTGTAAATTCCGATTACGAGCTTTTTTACCATGATTTTAGAAAAGGATGCAAAGTAAAACCTTGCACAAGCTTCCTAATTATTTTTCGCTTTTTCCTAAGCTACCTCTGTGAGGAAGTATGTTAATTAACGTTGACATCCTCATAAAAGAAGCTTTGTAAAAAGTGAAAAATAATGAGGAAGCAATGTGCAAGATTTTTTTTCTATCGTTTCTATTTTTTCTAGCTCCAGGTAAAAAAATTATTGCACACTGAGAGAAAAGCATATCGTTGATTTAACGATTTCACATGATAAAGCGAATATAGGAAGGCTTGCAATATTTTATGGTTGAAGCGATGATAATATGGTTCAATAACCGATACTTGCAAGGTTATTGGAAACAAACGTTGAATTCGTATATGCCACGAAACGGCATATTTGAAACAATTAGAATAGTTTTTGAAACTATTATCATTTTGATGATTGCTACTATAATTATATTTGCTAAAACCATAAAATACAGACGTTCCTCCTGGCAATTATATTAATGGTTCATCTAACTATTTTCTTATATTTACTATAACCATAAAATATAGACGTTCCTCCTGGGAATTATAGTTTATAGTTAGATTATCGTCGGTCTAGCTTTATTTTTATTTAAATTACCAGATTTTTCTCTCAGAGCATCTCACATGAATAATTGACTGCGAGATATTCGCAAATTACGTGACGAAAAGAGTTTTCTTCGCCCTCGGTAAAAATTCCCCACTTCGCTCCCAAGTAACATACTATAGCATAATTATGTTACAATGTATATTCCAACAGTAATAGTAATAATTTCCACACTCTTTCAGACGCTGAAAAACTTCATTTCTTTCTTTCGTATTTTTTTTCTTTTTTTCTTTTCTATCTGCAGGCAAAAATATTATCGCGTCTCACATGAATAATTGTCTGTGAGATATTTATTCGCAAATTACGTGACGAGAAGAGCAGTACTTGTGGAAGCGCTCTGAAATGTCTAGCGTCGAGGAGAACCGAGCGACGGAGGGCGTCGCGACGCGCGGGGGTCGATTGTGTCAACAGGGGGATACAGTGGTTCTCCTCTGGCTATGTGTACACGGTATATATATTCGTCGGGGCCGCGAGGTCCTTCTGCGAGTTTTCACGTGAAATTTCAAGCATCCCGTTGGAATAAATCCTCTGAATGATTTAAGGATTAAATGCAGTTTTTGCGGGTTTTATAATATGTAGGTGAGGGTCGCTGCCGTGACCTGCTTGTAGAAATGGTTCTGGAACATGGATAAATTTTTTCCAAGCGCTTTACGCATTTTATTCCCGGATTAAGAGCTTTTATCCCTTTGCGATATAATTTTTTGTGTGTGTTTATTTATATCGTACATTTGCTGAAATTAATTATTTTATACCGTTTCCGTAGAGCGAAATACGGTAAAAAAACATTTAGGACACTATAGTATTTTCCTCTCTTTGAAATATTTAGGTGAAGGGCGTAAAAGTGACCTGCACAATTCCAACATTTCTCTTCGCTTTTTTTTATACACTCTCGGTACTAGAAATCTGCTCGCGTCGCAGTCAGAAAGGGAAACGTCGGCAGAAAACATTCTTTGTGTTGGTAGCATTTTATAATTTAAAAAATTCACCAGCGGAAACAAAGTTTGCTATTCTGATTTGACAAAAAAAATGTTTCATCCACTTGTATGAGTTTAAAAAACCATTGAATCTATCAGTGACGTTTTATACTTTTTCTACCCTTGAGAAGCATTTCTTTTTTATGAAACTTGCACATTTTTGTCAGATTGTTTTCTCTTTAAAAAAAATGGAAAAATATTTTTTTTTGTTACTATTATATTCTTTACAGATTTTTCTACGAAGAACAAATTAAATACTTTCTTAATTAGATATTTCCTCTGAACTATTTAAGCTCGTGCTATTTTCTAATATTTTTTTTATTAAGTCGTATCAACAATTCAGTTATTCCTTACACAGAGAAAAAAGCCTGCAAAGTAGAACCTTGCAAATTGCTTCCTCAGTATTTTACACTTTTGACAAAGCTACCTCTATGAGCAAGTATGTTGATCAATTTTGGCTTCCTCATAGAGGAAGCTTTGTAAAAAGCGAGAAATAATGAGGAAGCAATTAGCAAGGTTCTACTTTGCAGGCTTGTTTATGCTCTAGACTTTTTTCTAAAAATTCAATGTGTCGAAGAATTTTAACCGTGCAACCGATTTTTTTCAAATTTGTACTAAAACCTTGTACCATAGTAGTCCATATGTGGGCCAAATTAGAACCCAGTATCTCGGAATTTGCACGAGCCAGTGCGAGAATGAGATTTTTCGAAAAATTCAAAATGCCATAAAATTTGTATGGCTGGACAGATCTGCGTCAAATTTGTACTTAAATATTTTTCGATAATAGTCCATATATGAACAAAATGTAAGATAAATCTGCGCAAAATTTCAAAATATTTTTTTTTCGTGCCGGCATTTTTTTTTTTTTCATATTCACCAAAATCGAAGTTTACCGACATATCGATAGTTCCTTTGACTAAATTCATTATTAACAATCAATAATCGTGAAATCGTGTCGAAAATTGCAGCCGAATATCTCAGATTTTACAGAGATGAAGTCTTTGAAGACATTTTTTTTAAATTGAAATTGCAATAACATTGGAACCGCTTTACCGATTTTCTCCAAATTTGGTACAGATCGTGGTTTGATGGTAGTCTATTTACGTACAAAATTTCAGCCCGATATCTCTCAATTTATGGAAGTTATAGCGTGAAAACGATTTTTTCAAAATTTTCAAAATGCTGTAAAATGTAAATTTTCGAACCGATTTGCGTCAACTACAATCCCAAACAGTATTCTATGATAGCCCACTCGCGTGCCAAATTTGAAGAACGTCCAATGAAAATTACGACAGTTATCGCGCGACCAATGAAATGTGCACATACGCACACACACACACACACACATACAGACATTTCGTAAAAACCACTTTTCTCGACGTTTTATGACTTTCTGAGTGCACTGACATGAAAATCTCGAAAAAAAAATTTTCTCGAAAACGAAGCTTCCTCTATGAGAAAGCAAAAGAATGTTAGAATGAAATAAATCGGCGTTCACCCTCGTTCAAATGAATTTTTAGTTGGTATAACAAATATTTTGGCTACCGTAAATATATTTTAATCGACAAAATAATTATTGAAGAAACTAAACATTTGGTTGTCCCAAACGAGTAATTCGTTTGAACGAGGACAAACGCCGATTTAGTTGATTTCTACTTTTTTTTCACAGTGTAATGAAATGCTAATGAGTGCGAGGATTTAGGAATAAAAATTATAGATCGATTATAGCAGTGGTTTTATTTAACGAAAATTAAATAAATCCTCCATCTGACTAAGAGATGCGTATATTAAAAAATAATGGTGTAGTTGTATGACACTGTTTTGATAGTACGGTTCTCTCGCGCCTTTCGCAAAGAATTTCATCGCGATATAGATAAAGACGGAGGACGTCCTTGCATGACTGTATTACTGTCGAAGCTACGAAGTTGTTTGCTCGTGCCTCTATACCTCGTTATCTTGTCTATATCGATTCCGTCATCCTCGCTGTTTCAGACGATCTTCGTGGGAGGCTGCACACCTCGGAAAAACAGAGCTCCATACGCAAGAATAACACACGTTACCATCTGTAGACTATACGACGGGAATTTCGCCAGCGAGCGAAGAAGCGGAAAGAAGAAAAATATTGCTCTATGTACGACGAGGGTGCGAATTGCGAAGCAACAATTAGCAGTATCAAAGCAGCTCATTCCACATTACGAAGTAAAAAAAAAGATTCTTGAAGTAACAGAAAAAAAACAGTGAGAAGAAATATATCGATCGAATCAAGTTTCATTCATTTTTGTGTTGTGCATTTTATTAAATTGATCTTCTTTACGAGGTTCTGAACTGCGACGCAATGATTAGTGCTTTATAAAAGTAGCTCGTTCCACAAAAAAAAGATTCTTCAAGGGACGGAAAAAAACAGTGAGAGGAAATATATCGATCGAATCAAGTTTCATAAATTTTTGTGTTGTCTATTTTATTAAATTGATCTTCTTTACGAGATTCCGTACTGCGACGCAATGATTATTGCTTTATAAAAGCAGCTCATTCCATGTTACAAGAAACAAAGATTCTTCAAGGGACGGAAAAAAACAGTGAGAGGAAGTATATCGATCGAATCAAGTTTCATTAATTTTTGTGTTGTACATTTTATTAAATTGATCTTCTTTACGAGGTTCCGAACCGCGACGCAATGATTAGTGTTTTATAAAAGCAGCTCATTCCACGTTACAAAAAAAAAAGATTCTTCAAGGGACGGAAAAAAACAGTGAGAGGAAATATATCGATCGAATGAAGTTTCATCAATTTTTGTGTTGTACATTTTATTAAATTGATCATCTTTACGAGGTTCCGAACTGCGACGCAGTGATTAGTGCTTTATAAAAGCAGCTCATTCCATGTTACAAAAAAAAAGATTCTTAAAGGGACGGAAAAAAACAATGAGGAAATATATCGGTCGGATCAAGTTTCATCAATTTTTGTGTTGTACATTTTAGTAAATTGATCATCTTTACGAGGTTCCGAACTGCGACGCAGTGATTAGTGCTTTATAAAAGCAGCTCATTCCATGTTACAAAAAAAAAGATTCTTAAAGGGACGGAAAAAAACAATGAGGAAATATATCGGTCGGATCAAGTTTCATCAATTTTTGTGTTGTACATTTTAGTAAATTGATCTTCTTTACGAGATTCCGAACTGCGACGCAATGTTTAGTGCTTTATAAAAGTAGCTCGTTCCACGTTACAAAAAATAAAGATTCTTCAAGGGACGGAAACAAAACAGTGAGAGGAAATATATCGATCGAATCAAGTTTCATTAATTTTTGTGTTGTACATTTTATTAAATTGATCTTCTTTACGAGATTCCGAACTGCGACGCAATGATTAGTGCTTTATAAAAGCAGCTCATTCCGCGTTACAAAAAAAAAGATTCTTCAAGGGACGGAAAAAAACAGTGAGAGGAAATATATCGATCGAATCAAGTTTCAATAATTTTTGTGTTGTACATTTTATTAAATTGATCTTCTTCACGATGCAATGATTAGTGCTTTATAAAAGCAGCTCATTCCACGTTACAATAAAAAAAAAGATTCTTCAAGGGACGGAAAAAAACAGTGAGAGGAAATATATCGATCGAATGAAGTTTCATCAATTTTTGTGTTGTACATTTTATTAAATTGATCATCTTTACGAGGTTCCGAACTGCGACGCAGTGATTAGTGCTTTATAAAAGCAGCTCATTCCATGTTACAAAAAAAAAGATTCTTAAAGGGACGGAAAAAAACAATGAGGAAATATATCGGTCGGATCAAGTTTCATCAATTTTTGTGTTGTACATTTTAGTAAATTGATCTTCTTTACGAGATTCCGAACTGCGACGCAATGTTTAGTGCTTTATAAAAGTAGCTCGTTCCACGTTACAAAAAATAAAGATTCTTCAAGGGACGGAAAAAAACAGTGAGAGGAAATATATCGATCGAATCAAGTTTCATTAATTTTTGTGTTGTACGTTTTATTAAATTGATCTTCTTTACGAGATTCCGAACTGCGACGCAATGATTAGTGCTTTATAAAAGCCGCTCATTCCACGTTACAAAAAAAAAAGATTCTTCAAGGGACGGAAAAAAACAGTGAGAGGAAATATATCAATCGAATCAAGTTTCATTAATTTTTGTGTTGTACATTTTATTAAATTGATCTTCTTTACGAGGTTCCGAACTGCGACGCAATGATTAGTACTTTATAAAAGCAGCTCATTCCAGGTTACAAAAAAAAAAGATTCTTCAAGGGACAGAAAAAAACAGTGAGAGGAAATATATCGATTGAATCAAGTTTCATTAATTTTTGTGTTGTACATTTTATTAAATTGATCTTCTTTACGAGGTTCCGAACAGCGACGCAATGATTAGTGCTTTATAAAAACAGCTCATTTCACGTTACACAAAAAATATTCTTCAAGGGACGGAAAAAACAGTGAGAGGAAATATATCGATCGAATCAAGTTTCATTAATTTTTGTGTTGTACATTTTATTAAATTGATCTTCTTTACGAGATTCCGAACAGCGACGCAATGATTAGTGCTTTATAAAAGCAGCTCATTCCGCGTTACAAAAAAAAAAGATTCTTCAAGGGACGGAAAAAATAGCGAGAGGAAATATATCGATCGAATCAAGTTTCATAAATTTTTGCGTTGTACATTTTATTAAATTGATCTTCTTTACGAAATTCCAAACTGCGACGCAATGATTAGTGCTTTATAAAAGCAGCTCATTCCACGTTACAAAAAAAAAGATTCTTCAAGGGACGGAAAAAAACAGCGAGAGGAAATATATCGATCGAATCAAGTTTCATTAATTTTTGTGTTGTACATTTTATTAAATTGATCTTTACGAGGTTCCGAACTGCGACGCAATGATTAGTGCTTTATAAAAGCAGCTCATTCCACGTTACAAAAAATAAAGATTCTTCAAGGGACGGAAAAAAACAGTGAGAGGAAATATATCGATCGAATCAAGTTTCATTAATTTTTGTGTTGTACATTTTATTAAATTGATCTTCTTTACGAGATTCCGAACTGCGACGTAATGATTAGTGCTTTATAAAAGCAGCTCATTCCACGTTACAAAAAAAAAAGATTCTTGAAGGCACGGAAAAAACAGTGAGAGGAAATATATCGATCGAATCAAGTTTCATTAATTTTTGTGTTGTACATTTTATTAAATTCATCTTCTTTATGAGGTTCCGAACTGTGACGCAATGATTAGTGCTTTATAAAAGCAGCTCATTCCACGTTACAAAAAAAAAGATTCTTCAACGGACGGAAAAAAAACAGCGAGAGGAAATATATCGATCGAATCAAGTTTCATTAATTTTTGTGTTGTACATTTTATTAAATTGATCGTCTTTACGAGGTTCCGAACTGCGACGCAATGATTAGTGCTTTATAAAAGCAGCTCATTCCAGGTTACAAAAAAAAAAGATTCTTCAGGGGACGGAAAAAACAGGGAGAGGAAATATATCGATCGAATCAAGTTTCATACATTTTTGTATTGTACATTTTATTAAATTGATCGTCTTTACGAGGTTCCGAACTGCAACACAATGATTAGAGCTTTATAAAAGCAGCTCATTCCACGTTACGAACAAAAAGATTCTTGACGGGACGGAAAAATAGTGAGAGGTAATAATCGATCGAATCAAGCTTTATAAATTGTCGTGTTGTATATTTTATTAAATTCACCTTCTTCACATTAACCCCTGCAAGTGTATTTACACATGTAGGAAACCCTCCGCTACTTAAGTACTTAAGTTTCTTTATTTTTAATGATTTAAGTAACGTTACAAAGTTATTGCGAAAAGTCGTTGATATATATATGTATATACGTAGTATAATTGCGAACGCTTAAACGGCCACTCGTCAGTCCCGGTAGAAGCGTTCGTCAGTTCGCGTTGAGAAAAATATATATTTTTTTTAATGTAGAGAAAAAACGCTCTACTAAAGGCGCTCGCGCATCCCGCGTTCGACGCAACGTCGTTTGTTAATGGCACTTACGAGATTCTAAAAGAACGAAAGAAAAAAAACGATTTGCGCCGATTGTTTATCGATGAATTAATGAAAAAAGTTGCCGGGGCCAATCGTGCTCATACAACAATAACATAGTTTTTTTATTTACCCGCGCGAAAATTACGCTTGTATACATTTCATATAATGTTCGTAAATTTGAACAATTGCTTACATCCTTCGTCAAATAAAAAAAAAAAATTGACGCGAACGCGAGTCATACACGCCACAAATGGTAGTGCAAAAGAAAATATTGCTCTCGAGTCTTTCACGTGCGTTCGTCCTAACGCGAGCTTCCTAAATAAGTCGTTAAAAAATAATGCGGTACGATAGGTACGAGTAACCGTAACCGCTGCGAATCTCTCAGGAACGTAGATAAGTCGTAACTTTACATTCGACGATACCCTCTAACGTTTATTATCTAAACTTATTGCTAAGCGATTTATAGAAAATTAAAGCTCACGCATTTATTTCCAGAATAATTCGTGCGTTGGTCTTCCAAATCATTACCACTGGAACCAATTTGCGAGCTCAATCTACGTATCATAAATATATATATTTATATAATATCTATATACTCCGTGACATATAAAGAACGGATGCGAGAAATGGTTCACATGATTCGTTACGATTGATTAAAGAAATAAATAAATCCTTATGAACGACGAGCGTATATCGCTCTCGATTGTTAAACATATTTGGCTCTAGTTAAATTCTACCCTCTCGAGAATTTACGAAAATCCTAATTATTAGTCGTTATTAAATTATCAATTATTATTTACAATTATTTCGAAGAATAAGTTACAAGTGCAAAAAATTCTATTACAAGCTCGTCGAAAACAAACGATCTACATCGTCAATTTCTTATTTCTTATCTGTCATTAGCGTCGGTGTCGACGCTCGTAATCAATATTCGGCAGTGGCGCAATAAACTTTTGATATTTATTGCTGCTTTCACGCGTTTTCGTACTACTCTAAATTTTGTCGTTTTATACGTGTGATTATTATAAAGTTGTGTGAAAAAATCGGAAATTCAAAGATCGGTAACTGGACCAGTCAGGCTCGTATTGCTGTTACTGCCTCCGGAATCGTTTGCCGAAACGATATTGCGACTGTTGCCATTGGCGGAGCTGCCGGAGTAGAGATCGCACGAGGAATGTACGTCATCCTCGTCGTCCTCGTCGTCGTCCTCTCTCGGCTTTCTGTCGACCTCGTCTACCGTTTCCTCCTTCGGATAAGACATCCTCAGCATTTCCTCGATTTTAGCCGGGGTTACATTGGACACCGTCGCGTGATTCAAGCCCGAACTCACGAGCTCTCGTATATCAGCCACGGTCTCCTCGTTGCTCGCTCCGTTCATCTTTTTACGGAGTATCTCGACCAGCTTCTCCAGTCTGACAAATCACGTTTCCGGTTACGTTCACCATTGTATATCCCTCCATTCGACGTCTAATAATCGGTCGAAAGAAACCTCTGTAAGACTGTCTTTAGAAGCGGGCAAAGCGAAAAGTTCAGAGCAAAGCCATGCTGCCAACTAGAAACAGATAAGTCGGGTATCCCTTTCATTCGCCTCCGTTTCCGGTCGATCAACAACGTTTTGTATCGAACGCAGAACGAATTCTTTTTTTTTTTCTCATCGACTATTCCGAATAAAAAAGTTATTTACAACAGAAAATACATAATTGTAAAGAAAGTTACTCACAAACTAACGAAGTAATCATCGAGAAAGATGAAATCAAGAGAAAAATGAACGACTTAAAAAAAAGTTCAAGGTTTCTACAAATACTCTTCAACACCCACAATTTTTTACAGAATATTGTGAAGCTACGAAAACGGACAAATCGACACACGAGATTTAGAAAAACTAGTATGCGGTGAAAGGGACAGTCAAAAAGCGAAGCAGTTAGCGGTGAGATAAAACAACAAAGTTGATGCGCCAGTCTTTGTACATGCAATTATCATTTTACAATTTTTTAAAGCGATATGACACACTGACTCGGAGTTAATTAATTTATCAGAAATGTTTATTGTTTCAAACCAAAACCAATTAGGTTTGGATGGTTTGGACTAGTCATCCTGCAAGTAAACCTAATTAGTTTTTTCCTATAATTCTTCAGGAATTACTTCAGCCCTTTATGTTCTTTACTCTATAAATGACGATTTTTTTTTAATTCTTAGTAATTCATTTAAAATTGCTACAGAAAATCGTGGGTCACAAAGTTTTCTATTTCTCCGATTTTCGTGTCATTTTTAAATAAATTATAAAAAAAACCTTTTCTTTTGTATTTTAAGCAAGTGTTTACACATTTTTCGATTATAATAGGATGAATTTGAAACTAATGAAATGTTCTTATCACTACTCTGAGAAAACGGAGAAGAGTCTCAATTAGTTAAATTTACCGTTATGTCACATCAAATTAATTTTTTTTAGTTCACTTTATGGATAACGAATTTTTTTTAAACTGCATTTTGTCAATGACTGCTACATCAATTGTATTAGTAACTACAACGAAGCATGCGTGACGAGTGAATGATAGACCTACGTGGCATTCGACAAGTACAGAAGTAGCCTCTAGTAAGCCCGTGAAGCCCCCGGTATTTTTTGCTCGATGGTGATGGTGAAACGCTTTTGCTTTTGCTTTTTTTTTTTTTTTGTGGTGGGCCCCGTACGTAACCTAGATGTAGGCGGTGGTGTAGGTGGCGCGTGTCAGGACTCTGGAGGTCAGGATTCTCGTCGAGCACAAGTCTTTGGGTACGACGGGTTTGCCCGCGACGACAATAACATCGGGAACTTCAGTGATAGCGCGTTTTCGGCATTTCTTCCCTTCGCCAAGCGAGTCATTCGCATTACCAGTATCGATCGATCTCTCATCAACGACATCCGGAGTCTCAGCCGAAGATGCCGAGGAACCGAGCGAACAATTGGAATTCGTGCTCGATGATCTTCGAGATTTCTCCGAAACTTGATAGACTCTCTTTCCGCTGGTATTACCCGATTTCCTGGCACGAGATTTCTTCGATTCCGATTGAGTATCTTCGTCAATCGTGGGAAAGATCATCAGACGTTCTGTATTCTCGGATTCCTCGAAATCAACCGGTACATTTTCCTCAATTTCCGTATAAATGTTTTCCGTTGATTCGTGATGATAACGCGTGTCAACTTGAAGTGCGTTTCTGGAATTTCTTCCGGCGCTACCGTTGGAGGCGAGAGATTCTGGTCCAGCGGGTTCCTCGTTACGATCGGCAAAGTTTTCAGCTGTTGCGGCTTTCCATCGCCATTCCTCGTCTATCTCAACGGCAACGCCGTCTCTGTCGTCGTTTCTCGACGAGTTGGATGGGGATGAGGGCGGGGAGGATGATGGAGATGTGGATTGGAATGCCCGATAGAAATTAATGTCGTTCGGAGACGCACTCGTCGAGTCCCGACGACATAGCGACTCTTTAGCGTTTAAACGAGGATCGAACGGCGAATTACGGGGAAGGGATTCCAACACCTTGGTTGACGGACCCGGACGAGCTGAGGAATTGGAAATAAAGGGATCTCGGAGCTCGGTACGCACGGGGGTGCTGGTTATACAGGGTGTTTCAAAAGTTACAGGCGTGAGAGGTCTCGCTACCGCGTTTACGCACTTTGCCGCGTGATTTTCCGCCAGATTCCTCGATGCTCGGGCCTCCTGAAGCTCTCGTCTCAGCGCCAGATTCTCCTCCTCGAAGGCTGCGATCTCTCGGCCTTCGATGCTAACACGAAAGGCTTTATTGTTATTTCGTTAATCGTCGGACGGTCAACCAGAGGCCCGATAATTTTTAATGCTTTTTTTATTTATTTTTTACTATCTATCTAGCTGAATGATGTGTGCATGATAATGGAGCATGAGTGAGTTTTCAATATGTACAAATAAGCTCGGATAGCTGATAGTCGGCCTACGTTTTTCTTTTTTTTTCTTTGCGTTACGTCTCTCGATGCGTCTGAGTGAATTGTGTCTGTGAATTTATGTCTTGTCACCGGTTCACGACGATTATACTTACTTGGCGTTCAACTTCAGAGAAGCTACTTCGTCCTCCAATTTTGCGATTCGCCTGTAACTATCCTCTTTCTCGTCCGTCATTTTCGTAAGTTGATCCTGCAACGAAATCATAAAACAAATACTTGCAACATCATTTTGACGAAAAAAAAATTGCGGTTACGTAAAATATTATGTTTTGGAAAAATTATAAAAAATACATTTTTGGCGGTGGTTATTTTGTAAATCAATCGAATATTTACTGATTTTAAATTAATAAAAATCTAGAATAAAATATTTGGTCGTTTCAACGAAATCAATGCTGTACTAAATTTAAAAAAACACCCAAAATATAATTACAAAACCTGATACAATTTAATTGAAAATTTTCTTAACACTGCCTTTTAGTATTATTGATTTTGTAGAGACTTAGAATGAACCATTCAAGAGTTTATCCGGCAATTCCCAAACTATACTCGATGCCAATTTATAAGATTTGTGATTAGAAAAATATTTAAAAAATTTTGAAATCAGTGCTGGATGCCGCACGAAAGTTATTAATAATCCGAGTCAATATTAGTTATATTAATAATCTTATAGTTTTGTATAAAGACAAAAAGATCAACCGAATATTTTTTTCTAATTAATCCAGTACACTGAGGGAAGAGTTTGTTAACATTTAACAAATCTTGGTTAAATATGGCGATTTCTCCGGGGGTATTTTTACCAAGGGGTATTTTATCTGTGGGTATTTTTACCAAGGGGTATTTTATCTGTGGGTATTTTTACCAAGGGGTATTTTATCTGTGGGTATTTTTACCAAGGGGTATTTTTTCAAGGGGGTATTTTATCGGGGGTATTTTTTCCAGGGGTATTTTTTCCGACTACCAAATAAAATGTGCTTGTCGCAAATGAAGCTCGCTAACATTTGTTAATATTTAACAAATCTCATTTGGCTCAAGTGAAATTCAATAAGAATAACTAAATGGTTAATTTCGCCATATTTAACCAAGATTTGTCAACTGTTAACAAACTCTTCTCTCAGTGTATACTCAATCGATCCTTTTAGTTGTAACAAAAAATAGAACAATGCAAAATTGTTCATAAAATAAAAATATAAAGCTATTAAGATCGATGATGTAGTCATGGCTGTGCAGGGATCGAGTAGCGGTAGATTTCCAAGGTTCAATTACTAAATTAAGTTTCGTGGAGCGCGATGGCGGTCGTCGGGAGCCATTGCTACGCTTGATGAAGCTAATGGACGGTTGAAACCCGAGAAGACCAGGCAAAGAGAGGCAAAGGAGGCCGAGGGAGAGGCCCTGTCAGTCGCTAAGTGCCCCAACCCTCTTCCGAACAACTCTGTCTCTCCCCTCCCGGCCCTCAGCACTCGCAAGAGCCCCTATTTCAACTCTATACGCCCCGACGATCCCCACGTGAAACCTAATCACTTTTCCTCACCACGGATATTTCGTATCGGTTGCAGGATGCCCTGAACGTCGTTGACTCGGACGCCCCTACAAACCGAATCAGATCACCACATGCGAGGTTTCCTAATCGGGCGATCCATCGAGATATCGGTCAGACCTAAGCCACATTAACTCTAACACCTTGTAAAACACGACAGTTATCTCAATTTCAACGTTCATACTCTTCGAGTTTAAATTAATATTCCGCGCATTTATAAGAAGGCAAAATTTAAAAAAAAAATGAAAAAACACATGTACATATTTCATCTTCGACAATTGTAGAGAATTAATGATATTTGAGCTCGAATTACAAATATTACTCGGAGTAAAGTCGAAGACGCGACCTTCGATTCCGGCTTATTCTTATTCGGCTTGCGTCCGTTGATATCGACTTCCGAAGGCTGAAATCTTAAGAAATTCATCAATCATGCAAAGCACGAGGTCTCAACGCGACATAGCCAACTAATTTCTATGCAAACGCGTACGAAGGCGAATGAACATAAGAGGCTCTCCGCGTGGGTTCTTCATTGGCACGAATGCTTCTCCGTTCCGAAGGTTGGCTGTTGGAAATTACTTAAGACTGCTCGCGGGATTCGTGTCGAAAGTGCGATTCCGCTCTGAATTAACAATTTCTACAATTTTTTTTTTTTTAATCAAAAGCTGAGAGCCGGAATTCCGGACAAAATCGCGGATCCACAATAATCGAGAAAGTGATGAAAGAAATAAATGAATCACTATCAAATTTTTATTTCTATACTTTGTTATTAACTCTATTGCTTTGTACTAATGTTCTGCATTGTTGATTATGAATGTTTGTTCTTAAATTTTGCTTCTTATTCTTCTTTATATTTTCCGCTTAGCTATTGCGATTATTTATTATAGCGCTATTGGTGTCCACTTTTTCTTGTAAAAAAAGAGGCGTTTACCCCATTAAACCAATAAATAAACAAATAAATAAAATTTTAAAAATAGAGCGCATGTTGCTCTTGATTGGTGAACATATTTGGCTGTAGTTAAATTCTACCCTCTTGAGAATTTACGAAAATCCTAATTACTAGTCGTTTTTAAATTATCAATTATTATTTACAATTATTTCGAAGAATGTATAGAAGAATGCTAGCGATTTTCGTGTCGAAAACGCGACACTGCTTTGAATTAACAATATTAAAAGTTACAAAAAAGATTTTATCAACAATGGAGAGTCGGAATTCCGGAGAAAATCGCGTGTCCACGATAATCGAGCGAGGGAAACGAGAAAGAGATCGACGAGAGGTAAGCGCCGGCATCACCTGCCCGTCCTGATCAAACAAGCCGTACGAACGTAGTGCAAACAATACATTCAACGGTGCTATGGGGGATGCTGGACGCCGAAAAGCTTTTCATTTATATTCTACGCCTCCGTACGTAGATTTCACATGTTGAGAGAGAGAAAACGATCGCGTCAAGAGTGAGAAAAACGAGTTTTTAAACATACACGCACGACTTTCTTTTGTTTTTCGTTGCCACATTTTCCCACGAACGACGAATTCGACTCTGAGCGAGTGTCTTTTTACTCGCCGCGCGCTTTCCCATCGCCTCGTACACGCTAAAGAGTTCAATAACTTCGCCGACACGTGCTACGTGGTCGAACAGTGTTTACGAAGAGCTATCGATTTGGGCCGATGCCTCGATTGTTCTGAAAGGCATAAAAGTGAGGTCAATGGTATTGCATCTCCTTAATCGATGTATATACCTGGAACTGTACACGATATGCTTGACGAAGGTCAAGTCTTTTACGACTGTCGATTCGTCATTGAACTGTAACGTCAAACCGAATGCCGTGAGTTACGTGGCGCGTAAACAAGCGAGAGTAGGTATCAATTTTCGAGGATGGCAATTCTTGTTCTTGCAACGTCATAGACAATGACAAATAGCTAATATTGCAGGGGATACTTACCCGTAATTTTTCGAATTCCATTGTTCGTTGTCGATTTTGGTCGTCGACCATGGCGTTAACTTTGGTGATCATTGCTTCGTCGAGAGCCTTGTTTGCTTCTCTCATCTCCCGTACGATATCTGTAACATAAACAGCATGAATTACACTGATAAAAAAAAGTAGGATATTTCATATTACATAATATAACAGTATGCATTGGAAGGTTTGTCTCATAAATCAATCTGTGAATTTCATGCCTATTTGCAACGCAAATATTAAGTTACAGTACCAAAAAGAAAGGTTGTAATTTTAGAAATTTTGTTATTAATTTACCATAAGGCTGTGTTAATTATAGAAATTTTATTGTCAATATCTAATACATCTTTATAATATTGGAACATTTATTGTAGATTTCCAATTTTTTCCTATAGCAAATACAAAAGTGGACAAATTTTGTAATATTCCAATGCATGTTTTTCATTATAATTAGCATAAATTACACTGTTAATGAAAACGAAAACATTAAATAGTACAGAATATTACAGTATGCATTGGAAGGTTTTCATCATAAACCAATCTGTGAATTTCATCCCTATTCACAATGTAAATATTAAGTTGCAGTACCAAATAATAGGTTGATATTTTAGAAACTTTATTGTAAATTGCCCATAAAGCTGTGTTAATTATAGAAATTTTATTGTAAATTTCCAATTTTTACCTTTAGGAGATACAAAAGTAGTCAAGTTTTGTAATTTTCCAATGCATATTATTAAAATCGTCATTTTGTACACGGATTTTGTGAATTTCCTAACTTTGTATTGTGAATATGTTATCTTTTTTTAATATTATACGTAATGGCAGATGTGAGAACGAAGAGTGAGAGACTGGTGTCTATTTTCACACGCGAAAGCAGACGCCCTACCTGATAACATTCCGGGTTGATAGTCAGACGAAGCTCCGTGCTTCAGTCTCGCCATCTCGCTCTTCATGCTCTCCAATTCAGATTTTGTCTCGTGGAGCTCCTTAAACATTTGGCTGTTGGTTTCTCTCAAGGCAGTCATCTAAGAAACAGATAAATTAAACAATTACGGTCAATAATATTTTCTTTTACCGTGAAGATTGTATTAGAATAGAAACAAATAAATCAGTGGAGTACAATCATTAGTAATGTGCAGATTGTTCAGGATTCCACATAAATAATTGAATAAATAATTGTTTTTATTATTTAGACAGCTTTTTGAAAGGTTTTTCCCTGTATGTGAAAATATTAACGACAAAACAAAATTTTTAAATAAATATAGAAATTATTTTTTTTCTCACTTTTCAATGTACTTTTGTATTACACATTATTTAGAAATTCAATGACAATAATTAAAATCTGAAAATTTAATAAAATTTAATGATTGAAAGCTAAAATATTAACACCAAAACAAGATCTTTAAATAAATATAGAAATTATTTCTTTTTTTGCATTTTTCAATGTACTTTTGTATTACACATTATTTAGAAATTTAATGACAATAATTGAAAGCTAAAGATACTCATTTATCCACATTTATTGTGAATTCCATTAAACTAAGATATGTTAGTTTAGCTGACTCTTTTCATCATAAGGAACTAGTGCTAATTGAAAATTATTATTTTAAGATAGCATTTATTAGTATTATTATTATTTGTCAGAGTTTACAGTCTCAGAGTATATCGCAATATCTACTATCATTGTCTTAGAATTTCCCATTCCAACAAGCAATATTATTAAATAATTCATTAAATAATAACCACATTGTACTCATTCACAAGTGAACTAGTGAACGCCCTCTTATGATAATTTAGTCCTGGAATGTCTATTTATGTTATCAAATTCAATTGACTCAAATAACACAATTGTTTCCAGTCATAGAAATGAGAAGAAGTAATATGTATAATCAGCATCTAATTCAAGTGTAAATCTATTCCGAAACAGAGTTGTGACTTTTCAAAACAAAAATGTATGGTTAAATAATTTTCATAATAATAACCAACGGTGATATACAAACATGTTTAAACTTTTAAATAACTACAGCAAAACTCGTTCTTAATAAAATTTCACTAAAAAGATATAAAAAATAATGGAGAAATAATAATTATTCTCTCAGTGATCTTTAAAAAAATGTTACATTTTCAAATAAAGACTGCAGAAAATTGGAAAATAATAATTGACTCAATGGCAAAATATATATTACCATAATTAAATAATATTGATTGGCAATCCTCCTGAACAAAGTTCATACAAACCAAGATAAATTACCTGTTCAACAAGCATCTAATTCAAGTGTAAATCTGTTCCGAAACAGAGTTGTGACTTTTCAAAACAAAAATGTATGGTTAAATAATTTTCATAATAATAACCAACGGTGATATACAAATGTGTTTAAACTTTTAAATAACTACAGCAAAATACATTCTTAATAAAATTTCACTAAAAAGATATAAAAAATAATGGAGAAATAATAATTATTGTCTCAGTGATCTTTAAAAAAATGTTACATTTTGAAATAAAGACTGCAGCAAATTGGAAAATAATAATTAAGTCAATGAGAAAATATATATTACCATAATTAAATAATATTGTTTGACAATCCTCCTGAACAAATTCCATACAAACCAAGATAAATTACCTGTTCAACAAGCGAGAGAACCAACTTATTGTTCTTTCCGATAGTCGTGATAGAGCTTCCGCTCTCTCCGCTATCAGAGTCCTCGCTATTAGGATTATGAGCCAAATCGGCAGGTCCCAAACCAGGATCCGAATATCGTCTGTGTTCCGAATTGAGTTCTTCTCCATTATTGATAGGATCATTGTTGGCGGTAGGCGGAAGAGACGCGTAATCTCCATTCTGATAAGTAGGAGGTGTAGAGTAATTGGATCTATGCTCCTGAAGGCTGGAATATCCGTTTGTCATGGTCACCGGTCCCTGTTGACCCGTATGATGGTTCTGTGCCATGTTCCTCCTGGGTCTGCCACGGAATGCTCTGTAGTTTGGCCTAGAGATTGGCTGATAAACCGGATACATCGGAGGTACCGAAACTGGTTCCATTGCATAAGCCATGGGCATAGCGGAATAACCACAGACGCTGGGATCGGACATAGCAGCGAACAAACGTTGACCATTGTGATGAGGTTGTACGTGTTGAGGAACGCTGGGCTGTTGCCAAAACATTTGACGATAATCCATAGCCGGATGTGGAGCTCCATTACGATTAATCGGTCCCTCTTCGCACCAATTTTCCATGTTAACACTGTTTTTCCTACTGCTACGTTTTTTGCTCTTTCGCGAAGTGCCAGACGAAGCTTTGTCCGATTTCGCCGCTTTCGATGACTCCGATCTGCCAAATTTTTAGCCTCACTGTTATTCTCTAACTCGAGATGATCGAAAGAATAAAAAAAACACACACACACTCTCAACGACGACGATGATGATTTGTTGTATATTAAAGGTACTCACCTTTCTTCCATCACTGGACGAATGTAACTATTGGCACGACAATATATATACGCGATGCACTCGACGCCGCGTCGTGATAGTACTACGTCAACGTTGATAATCAGGACATGAAGACGAGTACGTCCGTAATGAAAAAAATCCGGCGCTTGTCTGTTGCTCGCTCGCTAAATAAAGCAACCTCCATGTAGCATTGAACTGCGGTGGACAGTAACGCTCCTTGCGGCTTGTTTCGAAAGCTTCTTCTGCGATGATTCAAATTTTACTACCGTCGATATGTATGCACATATCCGAAGGACGTTCAAAAACACGAGACAGGAATGTTATCGGAAAAGGTAAATAATTATTCATCGATTAGACAGCCTTTTATGTACTTACCGGCCGGGTATATTTATATATCATACTCTCTTTCAATTCAGCTACTTTTTTTTTTAGATATTTTTCACAGTCTGTTCATAGGCAGTGCTTTTTTTGTTTTTATTGCAAAAATATATATATTTTTTATTTATTATAAAAATATATATAATTTTATTCATTTTATAATTATTATTATAATTGTATATATATGATTATATAATTCTAATATATAGGTATTGCTTTTTTTATCTTGTATATATATATATATATATATATATATATATTCGATTTTTCGATTTTTAATTAAAAATTTGCAGAATTAACAGAGATGTCAATCCACTGGAAAAAGGTGGCATGCAAATTCAATTCAATTATTCCTATTGCAACATATTTTTCATTTTCTAAAAGAGAGGTAAAAATGCAGTCAAAAGTTCTTAAAAATCCATTGCCGATCTTTTTTTTTTGCTATTTTTATTTATTTTATAATTTTATAATTATATTATAATTGTATGCATATATAATTATATATTTATATAATATATAATATATATTTATATAATTATATAATTATATATGTACAATTATAATATAATTATAAAATTATAAAATAAATAAAAATAGCAAAAAAAAGATCGGCAATGGATTTTTAAGAACTTTTGACTGCATTTTTACCTCTCTTTTAGAAAATGAAAAATATGTTGCAATAGGAATAATTTAATTGAATTTGCATGCCACCTTTTTTCCAGTGGATTGACATCTCTGTTAATTCTACAAATTTTTAATTAAAAATCGAATTTTTAATAAAACGCAAAAATAATTTAACCGTTCTGATAAAAAATGTAATCTTTCTATAGTTCAAATAAAAAATTAAAAACATATTCAAAAGTTGATAACAAATTATATCGCCCGCTATAAAATGTGACATCTAAATATTTGGGAAGACCATTGGAATTAAATGAACAAAAGGTACACTTAAGTGATAAAAGTAATAAAATTTGACGATTTATGAAAAATATGTGGGAGGGTAAGAAATGAGTAACTGTATTGACAGAGAATGACTCATATTCATAAAAGAAATTTGAATACTGCATAGGCAACGTGTACCTTAATACCGTGTAATAATGCTCTTAATTTTATTCTATTTGTGTCCTACTTAATTAAATATTAGGTTTTTATACAGTAACGCAACACATGTAATTTTTTCACAATAGCAATTGGAATTTAACGAGGAAACGATGAACTAATGAACTTTAATAACTGCAGATGACTATAACGCTATAAGCCTAGGGGATTACCCGTGAACAGTAATAGTGGGAGAATCCGCAACCGTTGCTGTAGTAAGATTGTGAGTAAAACTCGTGCAGCGTACGAGCAATGATCGAATTGCTTTAAAGATTTCTCCAATTTGTTAATTTAAAAAACATCGTGTAATTAAAATTTCCAATTTAATACATTTAATGAATTTAATAAAGAAGCAAATCCTAATAAAGTGCAACATAGTTTCTCCGATTTGTTGATCTCTAAAAAATCGTGTAATTCAAGTTTGTGATTTAAAACATTTTATAAATTTAATAAAGGAACAAATACTAAAGTGCAGAATAATGAATAAACACATTTTTGGAATCGTTATTTTACTTATATCGACAAATGTTTTTTGCTACGAAATCTCGGCACCCAAAATTGATCGATTGACTCCAAAAGGATTTCGAGTATCAATACCAGGTGATTATAAATTATTTTTTTTTTAATTCAATAAAAATTATTACAAAATTCATTACATTCACGGAGTTTCTATAATGTTACACGTCATTAGCGATAATACGCATAGTATGACGAAAATTATTTTTATTGACGAAATAAAACATTAAGAATTGTTTTTGAAAAAAAAAAAACTCCCCAAAAAGTGGAGATTTATGGCAATTTGAATCACAATTCACTACATGAATTTTTTTTATTTACGAAATAAAACATTGAGAATTGTTTTTAAAAAAAAAACTCCCCAAAAAAAGGAGATTTATGGCAATTTGAATCACAATTCACTACATGAAAATTATAAAAGAACATTGGCATACATTTAATTTATTTAGCAAGAAATTAGCGATAATTTGTTTTGCAAATATTTTATTTATTTAGCAAGAAATTGGAGATAATTTGTTTGGAAAATATATATTGGTACTTGGAATTGTGACGCTATCGCTTCGGTTGATCATTTATCTGTTTGGGGTCATTGCCGAATAGGTTCACATTACAAACAGTCTCATTTCAAACAATCTGTGAAATATATCATTCAACATTGTAGATGAAGAGGGTATTCGATATTTTGCGTTCCACGCGAACGTGAATAAGCCAATAAATATTAACGAAAACGGTGAAATCGTCGGTGAAATAAGTGGCTCCAGTAACAATCGTTGGACCTATGAAGACACAGATATCGCATTGCAACCTGCAGATATTTTGCACTACTGGATTTACGTACAAGCGAATGAAACTGCTCATAGGTTTCGTGGCAACGACAACAAACAAGAAACGAAAATAGAATTAAGTAATAATTTTACCATTTTTTGCTTCCTCATTTATGCAATTTATGTATTTCTTGTTTTGTTTTTATTTGTGACATTTTTTTCGCGATTTCCGGCATATTTAATATTGTTTGGGATGAAATTTGGCCGTAATCGTAAAAGCAGTTCGGAATTTATGGAGTTTAAAAAATTTTGAAAAACGACGTTATTGCATTAACTTGATAACTTGGTAATTTAGAGGAATTTCAATTTTCCATTATTATTTTTTGACGACTAAAATTTGGCTAAGCTTCAGTTTTTCAAATTTATTTAAAACAAGGATTCAAAGTACAACCTTGCATGTTGCTTCCTGATTATTTTTAACTTTTTATTTTCTTAAAATGCTTTCTAAAAATCGTTACATTATTTTTTTTAAAAATGCACCAAGTGCGCAATTTTTTTTCTATGTTTTTGGACATTATATTTAAACATTTCTAAAACTGCCAATTATATTGCAGCAGATAGATCGTCGGATACATCCAATTCAGAATGCAAACCAAGTATAACGACGGTTCGTGGAAAACTTGTTGCATGCAAAGACCGTTTGATATTCGAGGAACAATTCAATGACGAATTAAATTCTCAGGAGCGAATTACCGCTGATCGTTCCTGGTGGACACGGGAAGTCCTTTTGCCTCTGGATCCTGTAATTAATCAACATCTAATATTAATTAAATGATAAATACTTGTTTTTCAACGTGCTAAATTAAAGTGCATGCATCACTGCTATTATCGCGCATTATTTTCGCAGGATTACGAATTTTGTACGTATCGTGAATTGTTAAAAAATGTGGAGATTGCTAATGGCACATTACAAATAATTCCTGTTATTTCGGACGCCGAATATGGCGATAACTCTACTCTGTTCGGAAAGCTGAATCTCGGAGAGTAAGTATTTTTATTATGTAAAGCTTTTTTTAAAACTTTATAAGCTTTTTGCTTCCTCATAGAGGAAACTTTGTTTTCATGAAAATTTTTTTTTTCGAGATTTTTATGTCAGATTACTCAGAATGGTCTAAAACATCGAGAAAAGTGGTTTAGAAAAATTATCCGGATGTATGTATGTGTGTGTGTGTGATGAAAGGCCAAAAATTCATTTAACTGTAACTTTTAAACTATTCGACCGAATCAGCTCAATTTTAAACAACATATGCAGTACTACCTAATCTTCAATTGGTATAAATTTCGGGAAAATCGATTGACTCATTTCATTTTTATAAGAATTTTTAAATTTTGAAAAAAGTACGTAAATGCTCTAGCTCGAACCAATTTTTAACTATCGGACTGAAACTTCGTATTAAGGTAGTTCTGTCGGTACGCCGGAGTCATAAATCTCAGAGTCTATATGACATTAAAAAATAATCATACGCATCACTTTGACTGCCTCAATAATAATATCAAAAATAATCGAGAATCCTTCGAAATTGTCGTAATCAGATTAAAACGATTATTTGTAAATAGTTGATATGTTTAGTGCGGATTTGACTTCACTTTTACGATAATTAGGTTAGGAAACGTCATTTGGCCCGGTATCGTGCACTTTGATCTTGGTTCATTTAAACATTATTCCGGGGACATCACCTTTTTTCATGATGCATCAATTCCTGAATGATTTGCGAATCCGAAGTACTTTTTATTTTTTCTCTATCTTTGATCTAAGTATGTTAATTTTCGATTTAAAGATCAATTTTTCCAGTCCTCCCGTGAGCGCTGTGTAAAAAGATTGATTTTCAAGTTTTAATTGTTCATTCAAATACTCGGTAAAAGCCTTCAAGATTTTGTGCAAGTAAAATTGAATAGCTAAATTACAACATGTCAAAAATTCATGCCTATGAGTTTGGATTGCCTTCACGACAGAACTACCTTAAAATTCAACAAAGTGATGCGACCTTTCGTATTGAATTTGGGCCAAACCGGTAAAGCGGTTCGGTTGTTATGAAATTTTTAATTTTTCGAAAAATGTTCGTTTTGCTCTAATTCAGGTAAAATTTCAAATAATCGAGTGAAATTTTCTACACAGGAAAAAAAACATTCAGCCCTGCTACGTACTAAATTTGGTGATAATCGGTAAAGCGGTTCAAATTTTACGTTAATTTGAATTTAAAAAAAATTGACTGGTTTCGCTCTGCATTTCGTAAAACATCAGAAAATAAGAATAAAATAAAACAAGGATGCAAAGTAGAACCTTGCACATTGCTTCCTCATTATTTTTCCCTTTTTACAAAGCTTCCTCTATGAGGAAGCCAAATTGATTATCATACTTCATAGAGGTAACTTTGTAAAAAGCGAAACATAATGAGGAAGCAATGTGCAAGGTTCTACTTTGCATCCTTGTTTCTAAAGTGATTACTCAAAATAAAAAGTAACGACAAATTAAATTTCTATATGCTTTGAAAGACTTAGAAAATGTGAAAAAAGTTGAATGGTTACAATATTAAACAGGAGGGAACACAAATGTTCCATCCTCTCTAATAAAATTATATATGGGTATCAATTTTTTCAACCTTTTTAAATGATACGTTTAATTCGATTTTAAAGGTTTGCCAAATTTCATTTCGAAGTTCAGTGGAATCAAGCTTGATTTTTCATTGGAATACAAGTTTTTTTAAGGTCTCTTTGGTCTTCAATCACTCTGCTCCCATTTCTCCGATCCTTTTTATCCCTTCTTCAATGCGAGATGATTTATCATTTTTTTTTTCGTTCATCTCGTGAATCGAAGATTGTGCACCGGTTCGTTGCCGGCAGAATGCAGTCGTGATGCGGTCGGATTCAGTATTTTACCTCCTGTGGTATCGGCGCGTCTGACTACCAAACAATCTTTCCACTTTCGTTATGGAAAGATAGAAATCCGGGCGAAATTTCCAAAAGGTGATTGGATCTATCCAGGTAAGAAAAAAATCCTACAGATTAGAAATCACACACATTGTTTTCTTATTATTGTTCAGATTAAACAATGTTATCTTTATAAGCAATTGTGTTGACAAATTTTATCAATTTATTATTATTTTGCTAAGAAATCTGGCTGGAGCCTAAATACAAAACTTATGGACCTGGTTATTCAAGTGGACGCGTTATCTTGGGAATGGCCCGAGGAAATGATTATCTCTCCAAGCTAACCGAAATTCGCAATTGGTCTTGGGGATCATCGCTCATCGAATTTGGTTTACGAACTGGACCGAGGAACGACGTTCGTGAGAGTATAATCACGAAACGGAAAGACATTGGCACGTGGACTGAAGATTATCACGTGTACACGACGATCTGGAACCAAAGAGGATTCACTTTTCAAGTTGATGGCGAAGATGTCGGACGAATTGATCCTCCACCCGGAAGCTGGTTGAACTCGAATCTATCATCTGGAAATAATAATAACATGAGCCCTTATGACAATGAGGTATTTTTAAAATTCGTTTATATTTTTTTCTTTGGATTATACATTTTTTTCTTCCGATTATATATTTTTTTCTTGATATTGATATTGATATTTATTATTTAAACAAAAAGACCATAATTTACACTGCATATTTTTTCAAAAGGCAACATACTGCCCGTGGATAAATGTACAAGGTGCGGATGTAAGGAGCTCGTCGCTCAAACTAATGATAAAAATAATAATATAAAAATATAAAGTATAAAATATAAAATATAAAAATATAAAAATATGATTAGTTTAAGAAAGTATGTTCATGCAAAATAGAAGATTTTTATAGCAACTGGAATAAACAGATATCGAAACTATATAACTCATAATAAAAAATATAAGAGGATAACAATTTTTAAAGATTTTCGCTATTTAGAGTAAAAAGATTTCTCTAAAAAGAACTTATGTCTTTTGATTTTACATGAATAGCTCTTCTAATTATACATGTTTTTCCTACTACATTTTTCTTTTTGACCGATTTTTTTTTAATCGTAATGATTTTTTTTTCTTTTTCCAGTTTTACATTACTTTAGGTTTAGGTGTCGGAGGAATGCGTATTTTCCCGGACTGGACGACGAGTCAATGTTGTGAAAAGCCTTGGAGAAATGTCGGAGCCAAGGTTAGTTACTTAAATACCGTTCTTTGTACTCTGCTGAAAATATTCCTCTGAAATACAACCGTGAAGAATTTTGCAGAAAAACTCAAATTCTCTAAAAAAAAAAATGATGCAAAGGGTTTTGCAGAAAAAAAACTATATCATATAAATGATATCAATAAAGATGTGAATATCAGGAAATCTGTTATCGTTTTCAGACAAGTATTTTCACAACGATCGATAAGCAGAAAAGTAATTGTTCAATAGTTTGTGATCTATAATATATAATTATTATTTCCAGGCAATGTTGCACTTTTGGCAAGCACGCGACAAATGGTTACCAACTTGGAAGAACAAAAACGGCCTTATAGATGCAAAGTTACAAGTAGATTACGTTAAAGTCTGGGCAGTTTAAGAAATAAATTAGAATTTATTTTAAAAAATGTCCAGAGCAGAAACAAGGCTGCAACATCTAGATATTTTCCTAAAAATTCGAAGTTTCGAAGAATTTTAACCGTGTAACTGATTTTTCTCAAATTTGTACTAAAATCTTGTACCATGGTAGTCCATATGTGGACCAAATTAGAACCCGGTATCTCATAATTTGCACGGCCCAGCGCGAGAATGAGATTTTTCGAAAAATTTAAAATGCCATAAAATTTTAACGGCTCTGTCCAGCCGTCATTTGCGGCTGTCATCTGCGTCAAATTTGTACTCAAATGTTTTTCGATGATAGTTCATAAATGAACAAAATTTAAGATAAATCTGTAAAAAATTTCAAAAAACTTTTTTTTTTTTTATTCACCAAAATCGAAATTTACCGACATATCGATAGTTCCTTTGACTAAATTCATCATTAACAATCAATAATCGTGAAATCATGTCGAAAATTACACTCGGATATCTCAGAATTTACAAGAGAATTTACAAGAGACATTTATTTTTAAATGTCTTTGCAGACATTTAAAAATAAAATTGAAATTGCGATAAAATTAGAACCACCGTATCGATTCTTGCCAAATTTGGTATACTTACATTATGATTTGATGGTAGTCCATTTACGTATAATATTTCAGCGCGATATCTCTTAATTTGCGAAAGTTATAGCGTGAAAACGATATTTTCAAAATTTTCAAAAAAAGCAAAAATAAATTTGCCCTTCTGCAAATCCGAAAATGATCGTTAATTCCTTAATGACATTCCCTCAGCGGTTTTTACGATTTTTTTCTTTTTAATTCTCTTGCCAAATTAGATTCGGGATCGATGAAGTAGAATGAGACACATCACCAATTGTTTTTTAGTTTTTTTTTACATAAAACTCTGGAAAATTGCAAGGGGCACCCCGGGCTTCAGTCATTATTCCACATAAATACAGTCTGGGAGTAATTGCTTTAAAAACAGCTTTGGAAACAAGTGAAAGACAAGTCGTTACTCCACTGACACATGTTAACCTTGACCGCTAAAGACCTTGGCCTTGAAGTTCCGAATAAAATATTGAACTCGAAATTTCGTCACTTTTACGTCTCAGTGTCTTTATCATTTGAGTCAGCATTTGGCAATGAAATTCGCATATTTTGTCAATAGGACTCCCAAACAGATTCCTAAAGAAAATCGTCAAGATTATTTAAATTTTACAAAAAATTACGAAACATGTAGTAGCTACCTCAAATTTTTACAGAAACGAAATAGTATTCAAAATAGATATATAATTCAGTGAAGATCGACAGAAGTTTATTATTGATTAACGATTGAAATTTCACCAAACTTCCTTTTTTTAATTTATTGAAAACAAGAATGCAAAGTAGAACCTTGCACATTTCTTCCTCAATATTTTGCAATTTTTATAAACCTTCTTGTATACGGAAGCCAAAATTAATAAACATACTTCCTCACAGAAATAGATCCTCACAGGTTCCGCCTATTGAAGAGATTTTAATGCATTTCAATTTTTTGTAACGCTTTAGTTACATTAAAAAGAGAGTTACAAATCTTTAATTCTTTTAGAAAAATAGTCGATGGTACAATTAGCTTTGACATTACATTTCCATAACACTAGGATGCAGCGATTAGAATATTATACATAAACTTTTAGATATCTGCACAAAATATTAATTTTCAATTATATTCAATGATTCTCTTTTTGAAAAAAATGAAGAAATACTGTCAATGAATCGCGAATGTAATGGAGGGATTTCTCCCAATATTTTATTAAAAATGGGGTGTTTTTACAACTATTAAAAAATTCACATATAATTTCACAATCGCAGCAGATTATTATTGCGAAATCATTAATGCAAAACAAACTGTACGCTAAATTTTATTTCTCAAAGTAATGTAACACTGATTACAAGGGCCATTACTGTATCTGTTGAAACTCAAACAAAATATTTTTTTTCTCCACAAATCTAAGAGTCAAAGGAAATTATCGAAAGCTTTTTTGGTCTCTAGATCCTGTGAGATTTTCGGACGTTTTTTAATTTCCTTGACAATCCATAGAAACCGGTTTCCAGATCGACGAAGAGAATGAGCCTCAATGATTTATCGCTTTTTCACGAAGGCTCCCAAGAATCGCAAGGGGCTCTCTGCGACCTGTCTGTACAATTCGCATAGGTAGTCTCGTGTCGATCGCTTCGGAAGCAGCGAGTGAAAGACAAGTCGTTCCTCCTTCGACAAACGTTCGCTCGTGAAGCCTTGGCCTTGAAACACCAAATAAAATATTGAACACGAAATTGTATCATACTTACATCCCGGGCCCTTGCCACTTCGTGGCGAACTCCGGAGTATTTTATCCACATACGACGGAGTAAGCGTGAGGAGTTCGGAGTGATATCCGTTATTTGTTGAGGTGAATTCTAAAAGAATCCTCCAATAGATTCCCTAAAAACTGAAGTAAAATGAATCGCAATAAAAAAATATTCAATACATTATTTATGATTGTTATTGTTGTCGCTGTCGAGACTCTCGTTTGCGCGTCCGACGACCTGCAACCTTCCATGCCGGGTAAGTTTAGTGAAAAAAAACCATCTAGCGATCTCAGAATAAAATTATCGTATTTGGGAAATAATCCCATAATATTAAAGAAAGCATTAAGCACTAAACATTAAATTAGATAATAATAAAGAATTCCAAAATGCTCAAAATTAGCAGTTTCCAAATAGAGATAAAAATCTTCTAATTATATCCTATATCGATTTTTTCATTTTCATAAAATATGAAAACGACAAAATGATATTTGACTCCCTGTGGACTTTATAAAAATTTAAATTATCAGGTTAACATTTGCTTTTTTTAAATATGACGTTAAAGATTGTAACATGTGATTTTTAAATATTGTGTTTAAATGTAAAGAAAGTATTAAGTACTAAACATAAAATTAGATAATAGTAAAGACTATCAAAAGACTCAAAATTAGCAGTTTCCAAATAGAGATAAAAATCTTCTAATTATATTCAATATCGATTTTTTCATTTTCATAAAATATGAAAACAATGACAAAATGATATTTGACTCCGTGTGGACTCTATAAAAATTTTAATCATTAGGTTAACATTTGCTTTTTTTAAATATGGCGTTAAAGATTGTAACATGTGATTTTTAAATGTTGTGTTTACTTTTTGCATAACGATTGAAAAATCACAGATTCAAAATCTGACAAAAGATTAAAATTTTATCGACGGATCTTTAGGAATTTACGTTCAAAATTTTTCAGAAAACGATTACGTACTACGAAGTTGTATGTCGAGCGTGGAATTGAGTAGACATAATGCCAACAATCCAAAATCAAAAACGCACGTGTCTCCGCATAGTCCACGTAGGCGACCAGCATTTGTACCCACTACGCAATATCCAATATCTCGATATCCTGTGAAATCAATGGAAACCAGAATTCGGAAATTTGGAAAATCTCAACAACAGTTGGAGCAGCGAATGCTGCGTAAAGAACGTCCTGGAAGACAAATGATTGCTGATACACCGCTGACCACGCTGAAAGTCGAGCGACGAGGGCGAAAAAACATACCTCAACTCTACGTGAAACATGATCTGCTACCTGAAATTAAGAGTCCAGTAGCTGACGGCAAAAAAGATGAGAAAAATGAAGCTTCTATTATTGTCATCGAAGCTTCACCTCGACGTTCATTAAATTAAGAAAAACAAATGCACGTCGCTGGACTCATTAAAATTACAATTTGAACAGTTTTCTACTCGAAAAAGTATTTAACCCTTTACGTTACAGTGGTTCTCAGATTTTGATATTTTAAACGAATTTCTGACAATAATTAATGAGTTTTTTCATTTCGGAAACGAAAATTGTATGGCTCAAAGATGTAAATCGTGATACAAATGATTTATCGAGTAGATGACCATTTGGAAAAGTATTTAAATCGTGTTTTCAAATTCTTTTTCGAGCGAAAAACCTTATGAATTGTAGTTTTTATTCGGTGTTGCCTATATTTGCATTGTAGAAGTCTCAAATTCGTCCGAGAGAAATTAGAAAGGTGGGCTCAATGTTTGGAGAAATGAGATCCTGTTTGTCAACATTTTTTCGATTAAACTTGCGAAATGCTGCAAATATTGCACATGTGACACGGCATTTTAGAAGCTGTGTCGAAAATTTGAAGGAACGTCGGGATAGGTGCAGTTCTCATTGCCTTAATATCGTATGTACAGTTTATTCGCTGAGCTCACATGTGCCGTAAATCCATAAATCTTGAACGTCGCTAATTTGTAACACAAAGAGGCTCAATCGCTCAGGTTGACGGTATCCGGTGCCTTTTGAATCTCGATCTGCAATCAATAAAATTACCTACTAAAACTGAATTCTTAAATGTCGTAATTTTATTAACCCGCTGAGAACCACCAATTTTTCATAACATGATCGCTTAAGTTAAAAAGTTCACATTTCTTATTCTTTGAAGATTTTATGTCACTAATTTAAAGCTGAAAAATATAAATATAAATATAAATATGTTTAATATATATTAGATATTATGAGTTACTACAAAATATATTATTTATGAAACATATTTAAATCCAGCTTTTTCGAATTTTAAGTAGTAATGTAAAATCGTCAAAGAATAAGAAATACGATTATAATAAGTATGATAAATTGCACATACAAATTTCACTGATTCAACAAGATTGACATTTTGAACTCATTGTATTAATTGTTTTTTTCAGATTTGTTTTACACAAGGTTTTCAGTAATACAAGATGCACTAAAAATTCTTTTTACTCAGAAACCAGCAGTCAACTTACAAAGCACTGCTAGGCATGGCATATTTTCAATTTAATTTTTAAGTCAATAACATATTCTTTAATTAGATCTTTTTCCCAAAATTTTGTTTATAAAATAGCACGGAGTCATCCGGATGGTTCCCAGCAAATTAAATTTGTTCAATACCCCAATAAATAAACAAAACAAAAGACCTTTGTGACTTTCATTGCTACACCTTCTGGCAGATTTCTCTGAAGGTACTCCAAAAAAGTATCTGCTGTCGATCCAGTTAGACGCAGAAAATCCAAGTATCTAAAATATGTTCTTGTTTCATACTGAACTCTGTGTTTCTTGTAGATGTGAACTGATTTCAAAACAGTCTCACGTTGGTGTACAGCCTTCTTAGGTGCAAAACTGTAATTGAAAGTATTTGTCAAATTTTGACACCGTGTTTTTATAACAAAAATTATAAAAACTCACTTTCTGTCCACATGAATGCCTAAGTTTTTAGCTGCCATACATGAAAATTCTCCATAACTTGTCAACACTGCACGATCATTGCCTCGTACTTCAATCTCAATTTTTTTGTAGAGTTTATCTGGAACCGCCTGTCAAACAACATGTTTTATTTTTAATTTCTTGTTGGGTAAGTATTCAATATATAATATAATGTTGAGTAACATAAATAACATTCATTATAGAATATAATGTTCAGTTACTTAAACAATATTTATTATAAAATACAATGTGGAATAAAGTTAAGAGATACCTTTTCAGTCGATGGTTGCGCAGAATTCGTAGCAACATCGGAGGAAAATCTGTGAGATATCAAAGCATTGTCACAGAATACTTTTGCCACACAACCTCTCAACTGCAGATGTCCCTGATACAGTGATAAACAACGATCTTTCAGCGAATTTGTAATAACACCGGTAAAAACAATCCTTGCCTATACTTACCTTGGATAAAAACATCTTTACACGGTGCAATTGTCACCGGGAATCGAGATTAACCCTCGTTGCTTCAAATCCTCGACTTTTTTTGTCTAACTAACGAAGATCAAATAAAACTAATTTTAATTAATAAGAGACAAAAATTTAACGCAATTGTCGAGAGGTTATCCGAATTCTCCTCGGAAAATGTTTCTCAAATCCACGAGGAGGGGATACACGTTTCACGAAAAATCGAGTGGTGGGGGATGAGTGTCGATAAAGTAGAGATGAAAGCTGCTCAGTCGATAATAAATCGATCGAGCTGCGATGTGAGTGCGAGAGAGAACGAATAAAAACTGTAACTAATCTTTCAGAGGACACCGAACATTTTTTGATAAAAGAAAAGTCTTACATCATTAGTTTCTTAATTCTGCATGATGTAAGACTTTCATTTTTCCCAAAAACGATCAAGTTTTGGAAAATTCTTTTTTCGGAAGATATTCGCTATCTTTCTCGCACTCATGGATATTTCTTCTATGGAGGTGAAATCTACTCAGTCGGTAACAAAAACTGTAACGAATCTTTCAGAGAATACCGAAAGTTTTTTCATAAAAGAAAAGTCTTACATCATTGATCTCTTAATTCTGTATGATGTAAGACTTTCATTTTTCCAAAAAAAGATCAAGTTTTCGAGAATTCTTGTTTCGAAAGATATTCGCTATCTTTCTCGCACTTATGGATGTTTCGCCGTGATGTGAAACTACTCGGCTGGTAACAAAAACTGTAATCCGAATTTCTCTGCCACGGTTGATTGTTTGGATGAAACCCGAGAAGGTTGCCCTCCGTCCAAGAATTCTGCAGGGAGACGTTCTCGTCTTTTATTTTTTAAATCAACCGTCGCGAAGAAATTTGAGATCGCAAAACTAGTTCTGTCTCTTTCGCACTCATAGACGTTTCACATCACTTTAAAGCAACAGTTGTTATTATACGTTACGAGCCAAATGACCAATGATTATTATTATTATTCTGGCTGACAACAAGTTACATGACATACGGACTCCGGATGGTTAGTTTTCTGTTGCCGATTAGCGAATATAAATTCTTTCCTGAGTGGCGCGAAAATACTCATCGATTTAGATTTCGTTCTTCAATAAAATAATACACAATGTCGACGATTTAAATACTTACAGTTTTAATGGACAATTTTAACATAATAAAAATTGCTTTAACTGAAATACACTAAATTTAATATCTTTAAGAAGAAATCAAAACATTCAAACGAACCGATTTAGACAAATTGAAAAACAAATTACACTTTAAGAGAAAGATTCGACGGTAATTTCCCAAGTAGAACAAAGACAAAGGATATCTACCCAAGTAGCACAAAGACAAAGGATATCTATTTGGTATACGAAAAGGTATATTAATTTCCGTCCAAATGGTATCTTTTTGGATTTGGATATCTTTTAGACGTTCTAAGATATCCAAATCCAAAAAAATATCATTTGGACGGAAATTAATATACCTTTTCGTATACCAAATAGATATCCTTTGTCTTTGTGCTACTTGGGTATTTGGTATACGAAAAGGTATGTTAATTTCCGTCCAAATGATATCTTTTTGGATTTGGATATCTTTTAGACGTTCTAAGATATCCAAATCCAAAAAGATATCATTTGGACGGAAATTAATATACCTTTTCGTATACCAAATAGATATCCTTTGTCTTTGTGCTACTTGGGTATTTGGTATACGAAAAGGTATGTTAATTTCCGTCCAAATGATATCTTTTGGATTGGATATCTTTTAGACGTTCTAAGATATCCAAATCGAAAAAGATATCATTTGGACGGAAATTAATATACCTTTTCGTATACTAAATAGATATCCTTTGTCTTTGTGCTACTTGGGTGTTTGGTACACGAAAAGGTATATTAATTTCCGTCCAAATGATATCTTTTTGGATTTGGATATCTTTTAGACGTTCTAAGATATCCAAATCCAAAAAGATATCATTTGGACGGAAATTAATATACCTTTTCGTATACCAAATAGATATCCTTTGTCTTTGTGCTACTTGGGTATTTGGTATACGAAAAGGTATGTTAATTTCCGTCCAAATGATATCTTTTGGATTGGATATCTTTTAGACGTTCTAAGATATCCAAATCGAAAAAGATATCATTTGGACGGAAATTAATATACCTTTTCGTATACCAAATAGATATCCTTTGTCTTTGTGCTACTTGGGTATTTGGTATACGAAAAGGTATGTTAATTTCCGTCCAAATGATATCTTTTGGATTGGATATCTTTTAGACGTTCTAAGATATCCAAATCGAAAAAGATATCATTTGGACGGAAATTAATATACCTTTTCGTATACCAAATAGATATCCTTTGTCTTTGTGCTACTTGGGTATTTGGTATACGAAAAGGTATGTTAATTTCCGTCCAAATGATATCTTTTGGATTTGGATATCTTTTAGACGTTCTTAAGATATCCAAATCCAAAAACATATCATTTGGATGGAAATTAATATACCTTTTCGTATACCAAATAGATATCCTTTGTCTTTGTGCTACTTGGGTATTTGGTACACGAAAAGGTATGTTAATTTCCGTCCAAATGATATCTTTTTGATTGGATATCTTTTAGACGTTCTTAAGATATCCAAATCCAAAAAGATATCATTTGGACGGAAATTAATATACCTTTTCGTATACCAAATAGATATCCTTTGTCTTTGTGCTACTTGGGTATTTGGTATACGAAAAGGTATATTAATTTCCGTCCAAATGATATCTTTTTGGATTTGGATATCTTTTAGACGTTCTAAGATATCCAAATCGAAAAAGATATCATTTGGACGGAAATTAATATACCTTTTCGTATACCAAATAGATATCCTTTGTCTTTGTGCTACTTGGGTATTTGGTATACGAAAAGGTATGTTAATTTCCGTCCAAATGATATCTTTTGGATTGGATATCTTTTAGACGTTCTAAGATATCCAAATCCAAAAAGATATCATTTGGACGGAAATTAATATACCTTTTCGTATACCAAATAGATATCCTTTGTCTTTGTGCTACTTGGGTATTTGGTATACGAAAAGGTATGTTAATTTCCGTCCAAATGATATCTTTTGGATTGGATATCTTTTAGACGTTCTAAGATATCCAAATCGAAAAAGATATCATTTGGACGGAAATTAATATACCTTTTCATATACCAAATAGATATCCTTTGTCTTTGTGCTACTTGGGTATTTGGTATACGAAAAGGTATGTTAATTTCCGTCCAAATGATATCTTTTTAGATTTGGATATCTTTTAGACGTTCTAAGATATCCAAATCCAAAAAGATATCATTTGCACGGAAATTAATATACCTTTTCGTATACCAAATAGATATCCTTTATCTTTGTGCTACTTGGGTTAATACACAACAGAGAAGTAAACATTCCGGAGAGATATTATAAACACGAGACTTGTCATGAAACTAACTGCTTGACGTTGTGACTCTTGAAGCTCTTGAAACTCAATTTCTCCCTCCAAAGATGCAATGTCTTCGTGATTGGCCAAAAGTTAAGAAGTGGGGATTAGAAGCGAGTGTAGTGGTGTAGAAAACTTCAAAATTTGCCTTTGTCTTTCCGTTTTCAACGTTCGCCTTTAGCGGTCACATTTTCCAGATCGTCGAGTGTTCGTTCTTCATACGTAGACAGTAAGTACATACAAAGAATGTATAGAATAAGTATAGCTAAATTATTGAAACGCGAGCTGGAACGATAAAGTCAGTATCAAACTACAGACTAGCATTGTTTCACGTTTGGACCTGCAGTGCAAATTCCAGAGTATCGTGTTCCTAAAAAAGAAGTGTGTATTTGTTGTTTATAGGCATACAATATACTTCCTACCGGCTTTTTAATCACGTGAAATATCGATTTGATATCAATTGAAATTCTTTTAAAATTCGGTCATTCAATTGTCAGTTTACAAAAGACAAGAAAGATCGAAATTTTTCAACGATCTTTAAAAATGTACAGTTGGATTATCGATAATACAGCGATTACTTCAGAGTGTAACTGGCGGGGTTGATGGCTGCTGCTTTGTCTTTAATTTTAAGTTTTCGTATGTCAGCAAATAATTCGACATTAAACTCGAACAAAATTATAAGTGAATCCTCGGCAGTTTCAGTACAAGAAACGCGAAATTTCCTGCAAATGTGTCCTTTGCGAAAAACAATTTTTTTTTAACGTGAATTTAGTGTTACAGTTTCACTTAGGAAAACGAAGAATAATATCGTTTTTTTTTTCGGTTTCGAAACCACTTGTTGATCAACAAAGATTCGTTTTCACGGTAAATTTGGTGATCACAAGTTTGTAGCAAAAAAAAAACAAACTTATTGTCTAAGTTTTCTTCAATTCTTTTTTTTTTACACCAAAATTAGTGTCTTGAAATGTATTGAGATGTTGGAATAATATTTTTGTGTATCTTTTCTTTTTTATAGTCTCTAATAATTACCAATGTTGAAGCAACCATGAATGAGTATTTAAAAAAAAAACATACCAACAATAAATTGTTGGCTGTTTTATTTATCAATAATAACTGCTTATCAAATAACTAATAATAATTATTTGACATATTTGTTTTATCCCCAGAACTTCAAGAAGAAATGAAACACATTGTAAAATTACAGCCTGATATCTCTCAATTGATGTGATTCATACAGTATTTATATTTTTATTATCACAATATATTATTCATTCAGGCATTTATATTCTCCTTTCACGTTCATTAAAATTTATATAATTATTGACTAATGATTATTTTTGTTACAGAACGGAAAAGATTTTTAGCAAAGCAGCAAAATGGTGTTTGAAGTAGGGCCTGATCCACTCTTAACATGTCCTCTTGATGAATCCCATCGCATTCTGAAGAGTAGAATGCAGTTTCACTTGGTTAGATGCTTAAAAAATAACAAACTAGGGATGCGGCTGAAGTGTCCTTGGAATCCTCTACATATCATTGATAAGTTTGCTTATGAAGTAAGTAGATTTGACATTCGACTTCTTTAATTCATATAATTCACCTTTCCTTTGACAAAAAAAAAAGACATATAAAACTGTAAATTAGTAAGGCTCAGAAATAAAAATGCTCAAATCCTGAAAACATTACAAGTGCAATTTTATAAAAATTAAAACTGTAATACTTGTGTGTATTTTTAACTTTAATTATAGCTTAAACGAATTTAGTTATTTCAAGAAATGCAAAAGCTTAGTATATTAGATTGATTTCAATCAATTTATTGATCTTGATTGATATTGATTAATTTTTTTTTTTACTGTAACTGACTTGATTTACTCACCTCTGAAACTTGGATTTTATATCTATGTGGAAAAAAAAAGTTGCTGAACGATTAAACATTTTTTAAATGATTATATTATTTTTTTCATATAAGAATCATTACCAACGAGAATGCGAGGACATGCCTGGAGCTATGGAGTCCATATTCACGACAGAAGATCGCGATGTAGGATCTGTGCCTGTGACTGCTACTAATGGAGTGTTGCCTCCAGCAGAAGAAGATTGGGATGCTGTAAGTACATTTTGTCGTTTCAATGAATTAAATTGGTCTTTTCAATAAATTAAGTCCAAAATATTTTTACATAGTTACTTCAAGATTTTATAAAAGATCTTTGTCAAAATTTCCGTATTTCCTCTGCTGTTTTCAACGTTTCAATTTACCACATTAATTTTTTTCAGGATTTACAGCTTGTACATTTTTCGTTTGTTTAAATGGAACAAATCATTTTAATTATTTGATTAATGAAGTAATTTTAGTTAATATCAAAATTATAAGGCATCCTGTGAAATTTCTTCACTTTTAGCTTGAATATCAGTAGCAGAGGTGTAGACTTCAAGAATTAACCAATTCATAGTCATAAAGATTTGCTTAAAGATCTTTGTTTAAAACAGGAGCCTGGACCTGTTGGTACATACGATCCTTTTAAAAATTCCGAGGGAAAGCCGGTGTTGCGAATAGCCATCGGATTATCGAAAGCCAAAAAAAAGCAATACAGACAAGCTGAACGAAGACGCTTCCAGACACTTGAGGAAAATGGTCCGATGCAGACAAACTCGCGACAACCTGAGGTATTTTTATAAATTCTTCTCTCTCTTTATATTTCTAGTAGTAGTAGTGAAAGAATTTATTGACAATACAATGTACATTTTTTTGTTGTTGGATGTAGACAGACTTAATGCAATACATTCAAACGGTTTTAGGTATAGCCATATTACCAATGGACCGTTGACCTGGATCCTTCAGCCCTTATATTTCTATTTTAGTTTTTAAATAGCTTTTTGTATTCCTCTTGCACACCGGTGCGATGGTCTAGTGGTCAGTGTACTGGCCTTTAGTCCAGAGCATCGGTAGGTCGCGGGTTCGATTCCCGGTGCCGTCGATTTTCGTCGAAAATATAAATACGGGCGCGATGAAGCTCCAGATGTATACATGAGACCCACACAGGTATTTCTACCTATGGAGGTCACATGTAAGGTAAACGTCCCAGTAATCGACACGTCAACCAAATTGCCCGACTTTATAAAAACATAACTTTCACATTAAGATACAAAAAATGGTCATTCTAGGTAATAATGAATCAGAATAGTCGTATGAAAAAAATAACAACCTCAACAAATTTCGTAACTTATCTTATTGTAGAGAAAACTTATTCTAAAGCTTCAGAAGTGCAAATGTACCAGTCATCGACATACTAAAGTTATAGTTGGTCCAGTAATCGACCGTTATATGTCCTAGTAATCGACACGTTAAGAAAAGTCACAAATTAAGACGTCAATAACTGTCATTGTAGGTTATAAAGAATCAGTATAATCTTGTCAACAAATAGAACGCTTAACTTTTGGTCTACCTTATCTTCTTGTAATAAAAAATTAACATAAAACTTGAGGTGTGCAAATGTCCCAGTCATGGACATACTAAAGTCACGGTGTGCCCAGTAATCGACCCATGACATGACATGACCCAGTCATGGACATATGCATGGCCCAGTTATCGACATGATTTATTTTGCTGCTTAGTTATTTATAGAGAGCCCAATACCCCTGTCCATAACTACTCCTCGTACAGTTCGATCGATGAATGAATTGTTACATTATTTTTTATCATCTAATTCATAAAAACAATACGCGATTTACACTAATTTTCTATCCACAATTTTGTCCTAGTGATCGACAGTAGGTCGATTACCCGGACATTTATATGTTTTTCTGAACCAGTTATCGACCTCCGCCATTTTTTGCACAAACAACAATTTTATGATAAAATCATATTCATTTGGTAATACCAGATTCTTCATATGTAATATCAAATTAAACTTACTCAGCCAAAGTCTTCGTGCATCGCAGAATTTAACTAAATGTCACGAGACGCACCTTAACCTCCATATCAAGGATTTCGACGAAATCACGCTCGGCTCGGACACTGCAAGTTTACGATTTTCTTATTATCACTGCTGTGATTTTACAAGCCTCAAATTTTCATATAATATTGTACATAAATCGGAGGAAGTGTTGTTAATTTATTTAAGCGTCGAAAAGCACTCACAGTCTTATTTATCGCTCTTTTACCACAGACTGGTCGATTACTGGGACATTTACCTTATACAGCTGTAGTCCGTGTTTACTTTCTCGACGAAACGTGACGTAGCTCCGGTGCCGGGAGGCGAACTCGAGACCGGCTATATCGGCATAGGTTTTCCGCAGTTTCCCTATGCCCATAGCAGAAATGCTATGGCAAATGCGATATAGAGGGGGAAGTCGTATGCGGCCGCATGGGGGCCTGGTTACTGATCTGGACCAGACCCCCACTGGCTACTGATCCGGGCCGACCCTGTAATAGGCGTAATGCCTGCAGACGGGGGGAAATACAACATAATAAAAAATAAAAATAAAAAAAAATATTCCTCTCGCACGAGTGTAACGAGCATCTTAAGGTAGTTCTGTCGTGAAGGCAATCCAAACTCATATGCATGAATTTTCGACATGTTGTAATTTAGCTATTCAATTTTACTTGCACAAATTCTTGAAGGCTTTTACCGAGTATTTGAGTGAACAATTAAAACTTGAAAATCGATCTTTTTACACGGCGTTCACGGGAGGGCTGGAAAAATTGATCTTTAAATCGAAAAATAACATATTTAGATCAAAGATGGAGAAAAAATAAAAAGTACTACGAATTCGCAAATCATCCAGGAATTGATGCATCATGAAAAAAGGTGAAGTCTCCGGAATAATGTTTAATTGAACCAAGGTCAAAGTGCACAATCCCGGGCCAAATGACGTTTCCTAACCTAATTATCGTAAAAATGAAGTCAAATCCACACTAAACATATCAACTATTTACAAATAATCGTTTTAATTTGATTACGACAATTTTGATGGATTCTCGATTATTTTTTATATTATTATTGAGGCAGTCAACGTGATGCGTATGATTATTTTTTAATGTCATATAGACTCTGAGATTTATGACTCCGGCGTACCGACAGAACTACCTTAAGGATGTAGGAGCGCGATGGGGTGCTCAACTTCCTGAAAAGTGAGAATTCAGAGAGAAATTCGAACATTTCTCGATGGAATAAAAATCTGAAAAAAAATCAAGCATACAAAAGGCGCGGAAAAGATTAATTTAGCATATAAATAATTGCAAAATGTTATTAACAGATAGGTAAAAAAAAAATTGTTCAACAAATTATCCGTCGACCTAACTTTTTTTTCGAATGAAAATTTTGTCTAATGTTTGAAAATTGCAGTTTTTTTTCTAGCATGAGCTGTATTCGCGAATCTATTTGATCAATCGTTTCGAAACTTCTTGAGTGTAATGGGTGGTTTTGTGACAAACACATATGAAAAATTCGCGACTTAACATACATTTAAAAAAAAATGAATACCAAAAAAACGAAGTTTCGATGATTAGAAAAAATTATGAAAAAATTCATACGTATTCAGAAAAATTAACGAATCATTTTCATTCGAAAAAAAATTAGATTGATGTATAATTTGTTGAACAATTTTTTTTTTACCCATTTGTTAATAACATTTTGCAACTATTAATATGCAAAATTAATCTTTTCCGCACCTTTTGTATGCTTGATTTTTTTTCAGATTTTTATTCCATCGAGAAATATTCGAATTTCTCTCTGAATTCTCACTTTTCAGGAAGTTGAGCACCCCATCGCGCTCCTACATCCTTAAGAAAAAAAACCTTGAATGTTCAATAATGTGCAACACTTCATACTTTCACGATTTTATTCTGGATATTATTCATTTTTTTCAGGTCTCCAAACCCGCCAAAGAATTGCGACCGCCTCTCACGATCAGTAATAACTTGTCGATGATTGACGATTTGAACGCGAGCAAATTCTCGGAGAACAACGGAAACGTTCGTCAGGACAAAAAAGTACCTCAAGAACTGAGGGCGCCACATAAACCAAGTCTGACGCTATCGTACAAGGCCGATTTTCCCATCGGAGCAAACGGTGCTCGTCCTAAGAACATTTCTTCCGAAGACGGAGCTCGCGGATATGACGAAGTGCCGAACCTCTGCCAATCTCTTGGCAACAATTACCCCGACAACATGTCGATAAAATCGAGTGTATGTTCTTTCGATCCCATTGAAATGGCCCGAAAGATGCACGAAAAAAACAGGCCAATTCCGAATCTCAACAATTCTCTAGCCTCTTTTTCGGCAGCCGAAAAATCGTCATTTCTCGACGATCCTACTTTTATTCCGAATCTCATTGGGCCGGAGGCAGAATCGGAAGACAACAATGTCTCAGGACTCAGTCAGCGTTTCGCTGAATTGTTGACATCGAAGAAAAAAGTCGATAACAATGATACATATTTGATGCATCAAATGGGTTTGTACAGTTCTACAGCTGCGGGGATTCCTAAACTGGTCAGTTCTACCAAATCGCTAAATCTGCTCGACAGAACGCACGATGATTTTCCGATGACCAAACAGCAGAATCAATTTCTTAATGGAATTACCAAGTGCGCTGCTAATTTTCCCAAACTGACGAATAATGCTCCGCAACCGGCTGTCGGCTGCGGTCGTGGCATGGTTATGGCTTTTGATTCGTTCAAAGACAACAAACCAGGTTTAGCTAAAGAAGAAATCAACAACGGCGTTGATAATAACATAAGTTATTCGAGCAAGGTTAGCACAAATCCTTTCGAAATACCGGAAGCCGCAGCTGGAGAAAACATTTCACATCAAACTTATACTTTGACTGGAAACCCGGATGAAGATGATTCGGACTACGAAAAAGATGACTAAGGAAACTTTGATGCAACGATTTCATATTACACCGAGATTTGGATTTTAAAAGAGATCTTTTGTTTGGTTATCTCATGATTCATTTATTATTTGTCATTTTACACGAGTGACATGACATACAGTTTTATACTTTTTGTCGTGTTTTTCTTTTTAAGTTGTGACCTAAACTTAAAAAATTATGCTTCTCTAAAAGATAAACAAAAAAACAATTATTTTAAGGAATTCATATAAAGTTGAAACACGCTGAGAATTAATAATAGGATGCGTACAGAAAGTCTACGGAAATGCTTTTGAAAAAAAAAGTTATTGGTATAAAATTATAGAGTAGCAAATTTCAAATAGTTAATCATAGAAATTTCTGTTCTAAAAATTGAGGATGCTTGAAAATAATCGAAATTGTTGTATGAGTGAATAATATTTAACTGAATATGTTCAAATGCATTTTCTAAGAGATAAGCTACTTAGGCTGAGCTATTTAGTGAATGCGCAAGGATTGAAAATTTATGACTTGCAGATTCTGAATTTCTATGTTTAACTATTTTTGATCGGCTAATTTATAACTATTAAAAAATGTCTAAGTTGTAATCCATTTTCTGTAACAGAGCGAGGCAGAGATAGAAAAAAATTATCCTATTATTAATTCTTTAATAATGATTTGACTCAATCATTTACCAGAAAAAAGTCTTATTAATACGCAAGCATAGTATTTTTTATGTTTTATTTTTTTCGTCTTGTGTTCATTCCGTGTTGATAAATTAAGGAAATCGGGAAGCACATTTATCTTTTAGTTCGCTTCAAATTATATTTTATGTTTCTGATGGATTGCTATAAATGTATCTAATTTGTTTAGATAACGGCAGAGTTTGAGCAAAATGGCCGTAATAATCATTATGCTCAGAAACATAATGAATGACCATTGTAACGTATTTTTAATGAACATATGGTTCATAGTTATAAGACTGCATTTCACGTGCCATTATTACCATATTTTCCGTTCGATGCTTTACCACTTTTTCCACTGACTGTCCTTCAGTGCTGCAATTTTCTGTTATTTATCTTTTGAACTTATGTTGAAACTCAGTCTTAAGGATGATCACTGATTTGACTAGTGTGAAACAGTCGAACATCCTTAAGGGGGTGCGAAAGCTACTCATTCGGTAACAAAAACTGTAATCAATTTTTCCGAGGCTGTCAAACGTTTCTGGATAAACGAAAAGTCTTATACCATTCGTCTGCATCTCGCACTCATGGATCTTTTTACCTCCCCTTAAGATGATGTGTCTTATCGTCTGTCTCTCTCAGATTACTACAAGTACGAAGGAAATTGTTGAATTTTTCCATAGCAAATTTCTCCGCCACGTTTAAGTTTTTGGATAAAAAACGAAAGTGATTGCAGAAATCTGCGACGCAGTCAACCGTTTATTCGAAAAATTAATCACAGCCAAGAAAAATGCTTTAGAATTTGTGTTACCAAACGAACAATAGCGAACATCATTGACAAAAAAAATCATTAATCACGATAAATAAAAGTTCCCTTTTATTTTAGTATTAATTTCTATATTTCCCTTAGTGTCACAAATCCATTAGAAAAAAAAGGGTAAAGTTCGATATAAAGAAACAACGGATGTTTTAATATAAGATACTAAATTAATTATAGGGTGATACATGAATATTTGCGATGTTATAATATGTGCCGATACTTGGCTTCCAATTTATCATAAAAATAGTGCTATGTTTGATTTATCTGCTCTATGTTTACTTTAAGCTTATATGAAAATTGTATATGTACGTGACAGATAAATAAAACTAATTTTTCTACCTCAAATTCCTGGGAAAAAAATCAAATAATACTTTTGATGCATGTTTTTTGACGATTGTAATATTTACAAAGCGCAATTATCCATAATTATTAATTTATGAATCCATATCAATTACATTTTCATTAAGGGGAGGGAGTCAGGTAAAAAAAATTGATTTTGGAAATTCAATATCATCCAAATCCTATTGCATATAAAAATGGCCAACACACTATATTGTTGGTACTCAATGAAAGGATTTTTTTACTGTCATCTGAATTGCATGTGCTTTTCAATATTATCTTAAGCAAAGTTCTTAGGTTTTCCATTCTGCGCATGATTCTGATCAAACTCCTAGGCAGATTGAAATGGTTGACATCTCATTTTCTTCTTCATGAAAAGATACACTGGCTAAATGGAGCAAATGTTAATAAAAGCTAATATTTTTAAGTGACATAATTATTAATAAATAAATGTTATGCTATTTTCTAAATCAGTGATTAACTTTGCTTTCAGAATGAAAAAAAATAGTTTGCTCCATTTAGCCGGTGTATCTTTTCATGAAGAAGAAAATGAGACGTCAATCATTCCAATCTGCCTAGTAGTTTGATCTGAATCATGCGCAGAATGGAAAACCTAAGAACTTTGCTTAAGAAAACATTGAAAATTATATGCAAGTCAGACGACAGTAAAAAATCCTTTCATCGAATACCAACAATATAGTGCGTTGGGCATTTTTATATCCAATAGGATTTGGAGGATATTGAATTTACAAAATCAATTTTTTTTACCTGACTCCCTCCCCTTAAGTGAATGAAAAAAAAAACAACTGTGGCGAGAAAAAAGTGTAGCAGTTTTGTTATCGACCGAAAAATACAGCGAGAGGGCGGAAAAATTTTTCATGGTGTATTTTGATCGAACTTATATTATTGCAACATTTTCTGTAGGTATATAATTCTTTTCAGAACGATTGAACCTTTGAAAACAAAAACGGACAAAACTTCAACATGCGCAAATGTTCCAATCAGCAAATCCGCGCATTCCATAGAAATCGCTTAAATCGAATAGCCATAAGAGTTTACAATCGTCAATGATAAAAGAAGGTCAGAAACAAAGAGTGTAGGACAAAGAGCGTCACTTCATTTCAGAAGTAAATAGAGCATACGTCAGTAAGCATCCTGCATCGTATTCTCCGATCTTTGACGAATATATTTGCGTCCTAATTTATAATTAATTCATATTACTCGTACGAACTTTTCATGAACGACGTTAAGAGTGATAATTGCAAAATTACATGCACAAAGTGACATTTCACACAAAAAAAAAAGTGTAAAAGTATTTGCGTGGTGGTGGATTTCGATGAAGAGAAATTGATGTTTACTTTCGCCAACTTAAACTTTATTCACGTGCCTACAATATTAAAAATATAAGTGGAATATCTAAGAAATGTAAAATGGCCCTCGATGGATCATTTGTTGCTCTATCTGTTGTCAAGAATAATGGTGGTGTTATGTTTCGTCTTGATACAATGATAACATGTCCTCTGAACGAGTCACACATTATTCCGAGCCACCATCTGCAGTCGCATCTCGAGAGATGCTTGATCGGCGATTTGATAAAAATGACGTGTCCTTGGAACCCTCTACACGTGGTTGACGAGACTTCTTACGAGGTACGTATAATACGCAAAGTATACCGTGGTAAAAATAAATGATACACTGAGAGAAATTCATATCGTTGATTTAACGATTTCACATGATAAAACGAATATATAAGAAGGCTTGCAATGTTTTATGGTTGAAGCGATGATAATATAGTAGTTCAATATAAGAAGGCTTGCAATGTTTTATGGTTGAAGCGATGATAATATAGTAGTTCAATAAACGATACTTGCAAAGTTATATGCAACAAAACGGCATATTTGAAACTATTATCATTTTGATGACTGCTAGTATAATTATTTTTGCTATAACCATAAAATAGAGACGTTCCTCCTGGGAATTATAGTTTATAATTCGATTATTGCCATACTAACTATATTTTTTATTAAATTACTATATTTTTCTCTCAGTGTAGAAATTTTTTAAAATATTTTATGGTCCCGAATACGTTTATGGTTCGCGAATTTACAAAGTACTATCATAAATTTACGATCGAAATCCTATATGTTTCTGTCATATCCTGTAATATTTATTATAAATAATATAAATTTTGTATTAAATTCAATAATAAAAATATACAATCGTACAAGTAATATTAATAATATTGCATTTGTCATTAAAAAATAAAAATTTCGCATCCACAAATCTTTGGATTCAAATATTTATCATTTTCTAAATTGATGCATAAAATCATCGTATAAATGATACAAAACTGTTTCATTTATATCTGGATTCTACGATAGATCATGATAATTCTTTCAGTCTAAACACATACAATTTATTTCGATATACTTTCTATAATTGTGAGACGATAGAAAATGATTGGATTACTCTATTGATTCCTCTTTGATTGCGAACGATTAATGTTGAATCATATATTTACGATATAAGACGATACACCACAGATCAGAAATGGATAAACACTTACAAATGAGGAAACGTAAATTCAATATAAAATATTATAAATGCATTATATGTATGTAACCCATAGAGAACGAAAACTATAGGAAACTAAAAACAACGATTCAATTTGTATAAATTTATCTGTACGATATAAATTAAGAGTGCTAACGTCGTGTCAAACTTTAAACTATTTTAATACCGATATCTTCAAAGCCATGTTATTATTGTGGAAGAAGAAAAAAATAAATTAACATTTTTTACAAGTGATTAAAAAAAGAAATTTCATCAAGTTTCAACTTACTTTTCTTGTATCATCTTCTCATTACGAATTTCTCAGCCACGGATTATATTTATCGGATAAAATTCGAGGGCAACGCCCTCTGTTCAACAATCCTGCGAAATTCCTTTGGCATCTTCTTACTCACCAGATCAACCGTGGCAGAGAAATCTCGGATAGGAAAAGATTACACAGAACCTTGGCGGGCACGTTATTTGTGGTGAAACTGCCCTGGTAAAAAGAAATGATAGAAAACGATTATAAAAAATTCTATCGTTCCGAATACGGACTTTGGTTCGTGAATTTACGATGTACTATCATAAATTTACGATCGAAATCCTATTTGTTTCGTCCATATCCTATAATATTATTATAAATAATATAATATTGTATTTAATTTAATAATAAAAATATACGATTGTACGTATATACTAGGGTGTGTCGATTTTTTTTTTTTTTTTTTTTTTTTTCATATTCTATGGTCTCAAACCATTGTTTGTGCCTTGAAACAACTCATCTGAAAATTTGAGCACGATAAAAATTTTTTTAGAGGTGGCTCAAACGATGTATCGATTTCTCATTTAATTAACACGTAAATGAATACGGCTCTTAATAAATTCATGTCCCCAAATTACGGATACGATATATTGGAGTTTGTATATTTTTTTTCGTCATCTTTATATCATTCGGAAGTGAAAAAGTGCTTACAAATTTTTCGTTTAGATCAATAGTTTTCAAGTCATGATTTTTGTAAGGCGCGAGATATTCATTTCGCCTAAATTCGATAAATTCGGGCAAGAATTGCAAACACTTCCCGATGTTAAAAAAATTTGAAAAAATTCATACTTATTATAGGCACTCAAAAGACTAATTTCGCATAATAATAATTTCATAATGTTATTAACAAATTGTTAAAAAGAAAATTGTTCATCAAAATATGCGGTGACTCAACTTTTTTTTGTATGAAAAAGATTCGTTCATTTTTCGGAATACATATGAATTTTTTCAGATTTTTATCTTTATTTTGATTTTTCTTGTTATTTACATGGAAAAATGTGCAAAAATAAAAATAAAGACAAAAATCTGAAAAAATTTATACGTATTCCGAAAAATGAACGAATTATTTTCATAAAAAAAAAAGCTGAGTTACCGCATATTTCGATGAACAATTTTCTTTTTAACAATTTGTTAATAATCTTTTCAATGCCATACCAAAATATTATTAACAAATTGTTAAAAAGAAAATTGTTCATCGAAATATGCGGTAACTCAGCTTTTTTTTTTATGAAAATAATTCGTTCATTTTTCGGAATACGTATGAATTTTTTCAGATTTTTGTCTTTATTTTTATTTTTGCACATTTTTCCATGTAATTAACAAGAAAAATCAAAATAAAGATAAAAATCTGAAAAAATTCATATGTATGCCGAAAAATGAACGAATCTTTTTCATACAAAAAAAAGTTGAGTCACCGCATATTTTGATGAACAATTTTCTTTTTAACAATTTGTTAATAACATTTTGAAATTATTATTATGCGAAATTAGTCTTTTGAGTCCCTATAATGAGTATGAATTTTTTCAAATTTTTTAAACATCGGGAAGTGTTTGCAATTCTTGCCCGAATTTCTCGAATTTAGGCGAAATGAATATCTCGCGCCTTAAAAAAATCATGACTTGAAAACTATTGATCTAAACGAAAAATTTGTAAGCACTTTTTCACTTCCGTATGATATGAAGATGACGAAAAAAAATATACAAACTCCAATATATCGTATCCGTAATTTGGGGACATGAATTTATTAAGAGCCGTATTCTTTTACGTGTTAATTAAATGAGAAATCGATACATCGTTTGAGCCACCTCTAAAAAAATTTTTATCGCGCTCAAATTTTCAGACGAGTTGTTTAAAGGCACAAACAATGGTTTGAGACCATGCAATATGAAAAAAAAAAAAAAAAAATTCGACACACCCTAGTATATACCCATGATGTATTATTCCAAGCAAAAAAAAAAAGAAATCGACTGGATAATTACGTTTATTTTCTGGTCACCCATCTTTGTAACGACCGCGGCCCAAGCTGCTTAACTTTCATGATCTCTGATAGACTGCCTAACTATTCCATCCAAACTCGTTCTTGTAATATAATATACATCAATAATATATAAGCCGCTTCACGTACTTATGAGTAACAACAGTAAATTGAGCAGTTTTTTAGCATCTTTCTTACTAAATTTTTTATGTTAATTAACTCTGTTAGAATGCTTCACGTATACATTCCTTACCGAAAGTTTTATTTTATCCGTATTTGAGTACTTCGCGATACGAGAAAAATCTAATAAATAATCAAGCATATCAAGATACTAATAAGAGCATTGATTTCGGATAATAAGAGGTCTAAGAATTTATTTAAAAATCAGTTTAAAAAAAATGATAAAATATTATAAATCCGTTAGTGTGCTATACATCCCGATAACGTATCTGTCGTATTTAACTAATAGAAAACGAAAACTAAAGGAAACTAATAACAACGATTCAATTTGTATAAATTATAACATATGATTAAATCCCATTTAAATTCTATCGATCTCTATCAATCTCTATAACATATTTTTACCAGGGTGGACGAGCTTGTATGGTTCAGAATCACACAAGCTAGAACCTCGCACATTGCTTCCTCATTGTTTTTCGCTTTTTAAAAAGCCGCCTCTATGAGGAAGTTTCTTTATTTTTACTTTTGGCATCCTCATAGAGGAAGCTTTACGGAAGATGAAAATTATTGACGAAGTTGATGATTTCTGACGTTTTGCAAAATCCAGAGCTACACCAATAAATTTAAAAAAAAATCAAAATCACGTAAAATACAAACCGCTTTACCGATTATCACCAAATTTGGTACGTAGCAGGGCCTAAATGTTATTCTTCGGGTGTAGAAAATGAAATGCGTAAAGCGTTTTTTGTAAAATTTATACCATTTGAAGATTAGCCAGTACTGTATATGTTGTTTAAATTTTAGCTGATTCGGTCGAATACTTTATAAATTGCAGTTATATGAATTTCTGGCCTTTCATCACACACACACACACATACATCCGGACAATTTTTCTAAACCACTTTTCTTGGCGTTTCAGACCATTTTAAACGTTTTGACATGAAAATCTCGAAAAAAAAATTTGTCTTGAAAACCAGAGTTGTAAATGCCTAATACTTTTAGAAATAATGATGATGATACGATCAGCTCTATGATTATGATTTTATAATAATAACATGTAGCGATTGTAATACGATGATTAAACTTTGGAATGGGTGCAAAAATTATTATTTTTCAATAAAAATTCACGGTAATCCTTTTGAAAAAAATGGTAAAAAATAAGTAATGCATTACTTATTTCTTCCTTTTTTTCCACTAGTTCTTGCAATATTAAAGCGAAAATTAGTATTTTTTTCAACTACTCAAATGTTTTCACTGGATTTACAACTCTGATGAAATCAAAGCTTCCTCTATGAGGGAGCAAAAACATCTTTGATGTCGGTTTGCAGAATTTAATTATTCTTATTACTAGAATGTCGTCTTCCTGTGAAAGATAACCAAGTATAAGTATTAAAGTATCATCTTACCGGTTTTCGTCATCGTGGACTTTAACTTAATTCTATAATTTTGGGGGAAAATTTGGGAATAGATAAAATTGCTGCACTGTTGAATTTCGTAATGCTTCTTGATGCTAGAAATTATACACTAAATAAAATCATAAGCAATAAATATCGTTGTGCTTTTGCGCATTACTCATCGTCACATTTGTTTTCTTTTTTTTCCAGCATCATAAAAATCTCTGCATAGACAAGCCACAAGAAGTACCAAAAATCGAACCGCCAAATCAGTGACGAAGATATACCGCTTGACTAATCTCACGATTAGTCGGAAAACTTCTGTTAAGGTCATTCTTCATATATTTATTTGTTTTTCATAGAATTTTTATCAAGAATCGAAAACAACGTTGTAGTTGCCATCACGAGATCTTGCTGTTTATTTTAGTTATAGAAATAAGCGAGATAGCGTTTACTTATTTGTTATGAGCAAGATGCAAGTCAAACTATTTATAAAATATAGTAATAACAAAGTTCTGGATTTCTAGAATATATTCAGGTAGATTAATGGAACCGCAAGAGAGTTTTCACCGACAATGTATTTGACAGTTTAAATGCGAGGTCACACCGCTTTTAAAAAATAAATTATTGTTTATGTCATCTTAAGTGGAAGGCGCATTACATAAAACGAAAATGACGTTGATATTTTCGTTCAACTTATGTTCTATAATAAGATTGTTTAGTAGGAATTCCAAGATTAATAATATTTTATAAAGCTTGTACACAAACTCTTATAAAGAGAAAAATAAAGTTATGTGAATGTTGGCTCTATTATTTGATTCATATAATCGCCAGTACGATCCTAATATATCAGAGTTAAAAAAAGTTTTTTTTTACTCTATGATAATTCACTCCCTTCTTTACACCTTAATTCAGCTAATAAGCATCAGAACTTAATGATAGCTTTGTGCAAGACTTAACATAAATCTTAAATCTATTTGACTCGAAAATTTTGTTTTATTTTCACTTGCGTAACAATTATAGTAAATAAAAATGGTAAATGCGTCACATAAAATGTTAATTCTAGTTCTTTCACTCTGTTTTTTTTCTCCTTAAGTTTAAGCTGATTTTTTTTTTCAAATGAGTATTTCTATTTATTTTCTCCCACGATTCACAAGAGCAATTGTGAGTTCATTTGTGTCGTGATCGTTGATGAGTAGTGAGATATCTTTTCTGGCCAAAATTCATGCCGCATTGTTCGCAACTGTATGGTTTATCCACTGAATGAATCCGTTTGTGTCTCGTCAAATGATTTTTCACGCCAAAAGCTTTGCCACACACATCACAGCTGTGATTTTTTTCTCCTGTATGAATAGTCAAGTGTCCCAAAAGTTGCTGTCTCCATCTGAAAACCTTGTTGCAATATTTGCACTCGTGAGGAAACGATTCCGTATGCGTTCTGCTGTGAATGTAGAGTCCCGATTTGGTCGTAAAAGTTTTGCCGCACGAGTCGCAGACGAAGGGCCGTTCACCGGTGTGAATAGCTCTCCGATGATCTTCCATGGTTTTTTTCATTGCGAAAGATCTGCCGCATATATCGCAGGAATGATTTTTTACTCCTCCATGAACGTACTTTAGGTGATAGTAAAGACAGCCAGTTTGTCCAAATTGCTTTCCACATATGTGACAAGTTAATTGCTTTTCCCCTGTATGAATTCGAGTGTGACACTTGAGGCTGTCTCGCGATCGAAACTTCTTGCCGCACAAATCACACGTGTACGGACCATCCAAATTTCGTTTCTTTTTCATCGACTTCGAGACCTTAACATCTGCTTCCTTATGATTTAATTTTTCTGTAGATCTTCCGCGAGTTATCGAATTGTTGGAATCAAATGTGCTATCACATTCGTCTGTCGAAGGTACATTTTTCTTAGAAATTTCATCATGTATGGATTCTTTATTGGTGCGAGTGATTCGAGTGTTTGGAATAATTCTATTATCCATTTTCTCATTATTTTTGAGAGTTTCTTTCGTAGAGATTTCCTCAGGATATTCGGAGAGTTTATTCTCACCACCGATGATACATTTGAAATTCTCCGGGAGTTTAATCTTTGCTCTTCTGTTGCTTTTAACAGAACCAAAGAAGATAAGGTAGGCTTTCTGAAAGTCCGCGAAGTCCGAGCTTTCCGGATTCGGAGTCCAAGATATTTTCATTCTGAAAGTACAAGAATATCGACATTGACAATCGCTAAGCGACAATTCGCAGGGGATTACAATGGAAAGTGGGAAAGTATTAATTAAAATACAGTATAATTGAAAAAGGAAAATCGTTTAATACCAATAGCTTCTCTTTGTTACAAATTTTAGTCTCCTTCAAACTATTTTGTTCGCTGTTGATTATTGACAAGTCTTTCATTATGGTAGTCGCCACTCAATAGTATTCTTGATCATAAAGTCATTTACAAGAATTTTTCGGAATTCACTTTATCTTGAAGCTACAGCTAAAACTGGCGTTGGCCAGGTTTGAAATCCGGGATGTTAACGATGTGCTGCACAGGCCAGGAAGAAGACGAAAAAGTTTCTTTCATTAGTTCTACATTAATTCTTGTCCCAAATAATCGGCTAATTCTTTTGTAAAATCGCCGAAATATGAAGGAAATTAACTTTAAATTCTTAAAATTAACTGTGTGTTAATTTTACTTTTTTCTGTGACGTAGCAAGAAATTCGATTCTGTTATGGGAAGGACAATCGACATTTTTCTATTTTTTTTTAAATGAACTGGAAAGTAAAGTCCTTGTCCCTAATTTATGCCCGCACTTGAGAGTTCCTAAAACTTTAAACCGACTTTAACGTCGGTTGAACTTCATTTTCAGATGATAAAATTACAGCTCAACGTCAAATCAAATTTAATGTTCGCTTAACTGTAAAAAACCAAAAAGTCTATCGAAGTTTAGTCAACTATGAAAATCTTTTAATTGGTTTAAACTCCCTTTAAATTTAATGCACTTGTAAAGATCAAATCAAATTTAATCCTCAGTTTGAGCTTAAGCTTGAGATGAAATAAAAAAATTATAAACGCTAATGAAATTTCAGTTGAAAACAGAAATAAAATTTTAGTTTAAACTGCAGATTAAAGTAAAGTGTATAAATAAGTATTAAACAATTAGAGGGATTTTTAAGTTGACTACAACCGAATGGACTGTATTTGATGTTAACCGGACTTTATAGTCGTTTTAAAGTTTAAGTAATTTTATTATTCGGCTCAAAATTAATCCCAAATCGTACCAATTCGCTTTGGATTTGTGATTGGATAAATCCAACCAAGTCATTCAGGTTTTCGGGAGCTGTGGTATGTCTCATCACTCAGGTGAAAATTCGATATCACTTGAACTGAAGAGAAGACGACGTTGCAGGAGATTTTTTCATAAATTCGTGAATATTACTAATATGAAACTGCAGATATCGTTTTTGACTGAATTTTGATCCACAATGTTCACAAACGTACGGAGTTAATTTAGTGTGAGTCTTTCGGTGGCGACTAAGAATACCGCTTGTACGAAAACGTTTATTGCAAATTTCGCAAGCGTGTGGCTTTTCGCCCGTGTGAATTAAAACGTGTTTCTCAAAATCTTGCTTCCTTCTGAACGCCATTTCGCACTCAGAGCATGGATAGCGTAAATACGACGTGTGGAAAAGTTTGTGTACATGAAGAGACGACTTTTGTGTGAAGGATTTTCCGCAAATATCACAAACATGCGGTCTCTCGCCAGTGTGAGATCTTCGATGCTCGTCCCGCGAGGTCTTCGTGGCGAGTCTCCGATCGCACATATCGCATGGGAAATCTTTTATTCCCAAATGAACCTCTCGATTGTGTCTTTGAAGTATGGCAGCTGAACCGAAACACTTGCCGCATTCTTGACAAGCATGTGGCTTTTCATCACTATGGCTCTTTCTATGAACGAGTAAATTATACGCTGTCGACAGAAGCTTTTCACAATCTTGACATTTGTAGACAGTTGAGCCGCCGTCCTTGGTAATTCGGGACTGAGTAATTTCGAGCTGTTGTTCCGGAGTTCGTTTGCTTCGTTTCGTCAAGGATTCTTCTTCAATTTTGCTCAATCCTCCTTCTTCTGCTTTGATAAATTTTTCTTCGATCACAGAGCATCCACATGTTGATCTATTGTGGCACCTGAAACGAGATCATCCTTCGTTACTGGTGATTCGCAGCTGGCGCCGATTTTTTTAGTCGCAATTGATTCTCTTATAACTAAGTAGCGTTTTTGCAGACAAGATTTCTCATGAAAGTGTATAAGAAAGTTGAGTCGTTTTTGATAATTCGCAATAGAGCCATTTCGAGCTGTTGTTCCGGAGTTCGTTTGCTTCGTTTCTTCGAGGATTCTTCTTTAATTTTCCTCAATCCTTTTTCTCCTGCTTCGATAAATTTTTCTCGAGTCACAGAGCGTCCACCTCTTCATCTCTTGCGCCACTTGATACGCCATGATCTTTCGCTACTGGTGATTCGCAGCTTTGGCAAGAATTTGCGATTGGTTCTTTTATGATTAACTCAGTAGCGTTTCTGTCGACAAGAGAAACCGCAGTTCAAGAATTGCCAAGATTTCTCGTCAAAGTGTATAAGAAAGTTGAGCCGTTTTTGAAAAGTTGCAACTGAGCCATTTCGAGCTGTTGTTTCGGAATATCTTTGCTTCGCTTCTTCGAGGATTCTTCTTTAATGTTCCTCAATCCTCCTTCTTCTGCTTCCACATCTTCATCTCTTGCGCCACCTGATACGCGATCATTTTTCGTTACTGGTGATTCGCAGCTGTTGCAGGCAGTTGCGATTGATTCTTTTATGATTAAGGTAAACGGCCCTGTTTCTGATGCTGGTCCGGTTTCTGACGCGCTACTTTAGCATAGGCGGCTTCCCCCACCATTCCAGAAACAGCCAATAGTAATTCGTAAATGGTGGCGTCACAAACGGCAACACTGGTTAGGTCCTTGTTTACACTATGGTTTTACATGGGCAGAGTGAGAGGGTTGCCTTACATCGTCACAAACCGGGCCGTTTACCTTAACTCAGTAACGTTTCTGTCGACAAGGGAAACCGCAGTTCAAGAATTTCCAAAATTTCTCGTCAACGTGTGTAAGGAAGTTGAGCCGTTTTTGAAAATTTGCAAATGAGCCATTTCGAGCTGTTGTTTCGGAATATCTTTGCTTCGTTTCTTCGAGGATTCTTCTTTAATGTTCCTCAATCCTCCTTCTTCTGCTTCCACATCTTCATCTCTTGCGCCACCTGATACGCGGTCATTTTTCGTTACTGGTGATGCGCAGCTGTTGCAGGCAGTTGCGATTGATTCTTTTATGATTAAGGTAAACGGCCCTGTTTCTGATGCTGATCCGGTTCCTGACGCGCTACTTTAGCATCGGCGGCTTCCCCCATCATTCCAGAAACAGCCAATAGTAATTCGTAAATGGTGGCGTCACAAACGGCGACACTGGTTAGGTCCTTGTTTACACTATGGTTTTACATGGGCAGAGTGAGAGGGTTGCCTTACATCGTCACAAACCGGGCCGTTTACCTTAACTCAGTAACGTTTCTGTCGACAAGGGAAACCGCAGTTCAAGAATTTCCAAAATTTCTCGTCAAAGTGCATAAGAAAGTTGAGCCGTTTTTGAAAAGTTGCAACTGAGCCATTTCGAGCTGTTGTTTCGGAATATCTTTGCTTCGCTTCTTCGAGGATTCTTCTTTAATGTTCCTCAATCCTCCTTCTTCTGCTTCCACATCTTCATCTCTTGCGCCACCTGATACGCGATCATTTTTCGTTACTGGTGATTCGCAGCTGTTGCAGGCAGTTGCGATTGATTCTTTTATGATTAAGGTAAACGGCCCTGTTTCTGATGCTGGTCCGGTTCTTGACGCGCTACTTTAGCATAGGCGGCTTCCCCCATCATTCCAGAAACAGCCAATAGTAATTCGTAAATGGTGGCGTCACAAACGGCGACACTGGTTAGGTCCTTGTTTACACTATGGTTTTACATGGGCAGAGTGAGAGGGTTGCCTTACATCGTCACAAACCGGGCCGTTTACCTTAACTCAGTAACGTTTCTGTCGACAAGGGAAACCGCAGTTCAAGAATTTCCAAAATTTCTCGTCAAAGTGTATAAGAAAGTTGAGCCGTTTTTGAAAATTTGCAAATGAGCCATTTCGAGCTGTTGTTTCGGAGTTCCTTTGCTTCGTTTCTTGGAGGATTCTTCTTTAATTTTCCTCAATCCTTTTTCTCCTGCTTCGATAAATTTATCTCGAGTCATAGAGCGTCCATATCTTCATCTCTTGCACCACTTGATACGAGATCATCTTTCGTTACTGGTGATTCGCAGCTGTTGCAGGCAGTTCCGATGGGTTCTTTTATGATTAACTCAATAGCGTTTCTATCGCCAGAAGAAACCGCAGTTCAAGAATTACCAAGATCATTCGTCAAAGTGTATAAGACAGTTGCGCAGTTTTTGAAAATTTGCAACTGAGCCATTTCGAGCTGTTGTTTTCTTATTTAATCTTCCTCCTTCTTCTGCTTTGATAAATGTTTCTCGGGTCACAGAGCTGAAACGAGATCATCCTTCGTTACCGATGATTCGCAGCTAGCGCCTGTTTCTTCAGTTACTGAGCCGCAATTGCGATTGATTCTCTTATGATTAACTAAGTAGCGTTTCTGTCGAAACGAGAGTCCGCAGTTCGAGCATTTCCAAGGTTTCTCATCAAAGTGTATAAGCCGATGACGTTTTAGTTCGTACTTGATGCGAAAAGCGCGATCGCAGATGTCGCAAGTATGTGGCTTTTCGCCGGTGTGTTTTGTCAAGTGAATAACTAGGGGCGGCCTCGTGCGAAATTCCTGTCCGCAGTAGCTACACTTAAATGGAAAAACATCAGTGTGCGTGCGATTGTGCACGAAGAGCGAGGCTTTTTGCTTGAAGGCTTTGCCACAAACGTTACAAACATACGGACGTTCGCCAGTGTGAATTCGCCTGTGATCCTCAACGTTTCGCTTCGTGGAAAACATCCGACCGCAAAGATCGCAAGGAAATCTTTTAATACCCGCGTGAGTCTCGCGAAGGTGACGAGCGAGGCCCTGATTTACGCGAAATTGTTTTCCGCACAAATGGCAAGTGAATGGCCGTTCGCCCGTGTGAATTCTCACGTGCCACGTGAATGTGTAAGGCGAGAATAGGTTTTTGCCACAATCGTTGCAATGGTAATACACACGACCGTTGGCTTCCATTTTGGCACGTTTTACGAGATCCTTGTTAACGCTTCGTTGGTTTTTCTCTCCTTTTGCGTCTAATTCGTCCGAATGATGATCAATTGTGTGCTCATTCAATACTTTCTTCTTTTCCGTCGTGAATTCGCAGTAGAGACAAGGATAGCTGGGAGATTTTTTCTTTTTTTCAATTACGCGCTCATCCGATAAATCCGCTTCGTCGATCGCTGCTGCTTCTTCGATGCAGTAAGTTTCCGTGCTTTTTTCATCATCCGCTATCTTGGCTTCTTCCAGATGCTCTTCTGGCAGCCAGACAGTCAATTTTTCCATCTTATGCTTTCCGCGACAATTTGCGATATGTCGTTTTAAATTTGACTCTCTTATGAATACTCTCCAACATATTTTGCATGTAAGCTCTCGACCAGTTTCCAAGTTACTTTTATTTCGTTTTAGGAATTTCGCTTCTCGTTTCGTGCTTGAATTCCCGTTGTTGCGACGCCGAGGATGGATAGATACTCTTACGAGCTCCGTGGTTCGGTTCTGTCTCGTCGCGCCAGATCTGGAAACATAACAAATGCAGGAGATTTGAATGTCTTCGATGGTGGCGTCACTCGTATATAGCTTTCGCTTTCTATAACTCTTTGCGCGTTTCTCAATTTAATATAATGATTGAGATAATGATTTTCTCTTAGACCGTATTTCGAATAAACGAAGAGTTTCTTCGTGAAGTACGTCAGCCTAGCGATTTCAGATTTCACGTGAAATTGCATGAAGCACATGTCGTAGCATTAATTTCTTTCCCGTCTTAATGCAATAGGTAAAAAATGTGGAAATTCGTTGGTGACTACGAAAACTTGTTTTGGATCGAAAGGTTTTAGTGAAGTTCTGAAAAGCCTCAACGAAGAGCAAGAATTCGTTGATTTTTCGCTCTTTATCAATCTTTCCAAGGCTGCGTGTGCCTGGATTTAATGTGATTGTTGAGATAGCGATTTTGCCGGATTCTCAAACCGCATGTCGAACAAACGAAGGGTTTTTCCTCGGAGTGCGTGAGTTTGTGCCTGGCGACTTCGGTTTTCACGCGAAATCGCATGAAGTACACGTCGCAGCTATAATTCATTTCTCCCATCTGCATCGTTACGTTTACGAGCATCTCCAGTTGTTGTCGAAATTTCTTAGTGCGATAGGTAAAAGAATGTGGACATTTCTTTATTGAAGATCTGAAAAGCCTCAACGAAGAGCAATCACAGGAGATTTCAATGTCCGGTGACGTGAATTCGTTGATTTTTCGTTCTTTATCAGTCTTTCCAAGGCTACATGTGTCTGGATTTAATGTGATTGTTTCGATACCGATTTTGCCGGAATTTCAAACTGCATGACGAGCAAACGAAGGGCTTTTCCTCGGAGTGCGTGAGTTTGTGCCTGGAGATTTCGGTTTTCACGCGAAGTCGCAGCTATAATTGTTTTCTCCCATCTGCATCGTCACGTTTACGAACATCTCCAGTTGTCGTCGAAATTTCTTAGTGAAATAGGTAAAAGAATGTGGAAATTCGTTGGTGACTACGAAAACTTGTTTTAAATCGAAAGGTTTTATTGAAGATCTGAAAAGCCTCAACGAAGAGCAATCGCAGGAGATTTTAATGTCCGGTGACATAGTTCGTTGATTTTTCGCTTTTTATCAATCTTTCCAAGGCTGCGTGTGTCTGGATTTAATGTGATTGTTGAGATAGCGATTTTGCCGGAATCTCAAACCACATGTCGAACAAACGAAGGGTTTTTCCTCGGAGTGCGTGAGTTTGTGCCTGGCGACTTCTGTTTTCACGCGAAATCGCATGAAGCAAACGTCGCAGCTATAATTCTTTTCTCCCGTGTGCGTAGTCGCGTGTACGAGCATTTCCTGTCGGCGTCGAAATTTCTTGTTACAGTAAACGCAAGGATGTGGAAATTCGTTGGTGTGCAGCTTGTTATGGCTGTAGAGACAAGCTTTGGATTTAAATGTCTTGTTGCAGGTTTCACAAACGTATGGCCTCTCGCCGGTGTGAGTTCGACGGTGATCGTCTCGCGTTGCTTTTGAAGAAAAGCTGTTGCCGCAAATATCGCAGGAAAAATTCTTGAGCTTAGCATGAACGTCTTTGAGATGTCTCGAAAGGCCACCGGAGTCTCGGAACTGTTTTCCGCACACGTGACAAGTAAACGGCCGCTCGTCTCGGTGAATTCTCAAATGACGTACGAAGGAATCTTTGAGACGAAAACTCTTGTCGCACTCGATGCACTGATATATTTTTCTCGATTCTGGCAAATCTTTGTGATCCTTTGAATGAATCTGAAGATCCTTTATGTCGGAGAATATTTGCAAACAGACTGTACATTTTACTTTCATTGAAGCACAATTTTCATTGATATTTGACTGGTCGGTCGCGATTGATTCGTCATCCTGAGAATCTTCAGATTTATCCGCGAAAGCTTTTTTATATTCTGTGAATTTTTCGTTCTTAAGTCTCTCGCAACTCGGTAAATTATCGGATTTTTCGTCAGCTTTTAATGATTCCTCGGCATTGTTGAACCTCTCATCCACAGGTCCCGGTGAATCCAACCTCGGCAAGGGATCTTCGACATTTTGGTACAATGTGCTCTTCCACATCGAATCTTCATCGTCTTTTGTAATAGATTTATGGTCTGCAACTTCGATTTTGATTTTTATCCCCTTTCGACATATACTCTGCGTGTCAATCAACAGTTTAAATGGCTTCTTCATTCTACTGGACCTGCAAAACAGTCAAAGCTTGACTCTGTACTCTCAGCCGTTTGCTCTGCTCCGAAGTTTCCTGTTTCCCTATTAAGCTTTTTAAAACCTTTTTTTTTTCAGTGAATATCCAAGTTTTTTAATATTATTTACAGAAGCAATTGTACGTTTTTTTTTTTTACACCATCGATGCCGCAATCAAATTATTTTTCTATGATGTTCAGAGGAGACTTAGTAATTGAGAACAAAAAAAAAGTTATCCATTTTGTTTATTTTCTTATAAGAAACAATATTTCATAACAAATATGAATTTCGAAAATAAATATCGTATTGCTAAATATTTATCTGTTCAAAAATAGAGATAATCTTTGCTATTTTCACGCAACCCTTTTTTTGCTTTAAAATGACCAGATTTTTAAAAAATCGCATGTTGGCGAACATATTTAAAAAAATAGAACATAAGCAAAAAAAAAATCAATGCAAATTTTAGACACAAATATAAAAAATCATAAGAACAATTGTACTTTGGGATGTAGTCCTAAAGTGTAATTATTTTTATCATAGTTTTAAAAGTGCTTTTGTTAAAATTGTTTTCTGTATTTTCAGCAAAGATTTGGATTATGTAATTTTAGACTTTTTTCAATGAATATAAATTTGCAAAATGGTTATAAATTTACAGCTTACCAGAGCAAATTATATGTTTTCACATAAATCTCCTCTTAACTTATTATTAACGCGTATTAAAAAATATACTGTACCTATCTGCCGTTTCTTGGCCAAAAGAGTTTTGCTGTACATTTTCGTTTGTCTGTTCCAATTGTTGTGTTGCACATGACTCTTCCTGTTCACAAATTAGACTTGACTCTGTTTCTTTTTCCACGCTCGACATTTCCAATATTTCCGTTGCGATTGGTTCAGGATCGTCGACTAATTCGGTCACAACTACATTCGTTTCCTCCGTCAGTTCGGTTAGACTCGATTTTTCAATGTATTTTAATTGAATCGTTTCCGTATCTTGAATCTCATGGCTTGTTAGAGGAAGACTTGGATTTTGCAATTTTTGAGTTGCAATTGATTGAAAATCGTCAACCAATTCTTCGCTTGGTGTAATAATTTCGTCCACGAGAGCATTGGAATTTGTCATTCGTTGATTTTTCAATTGAATTGAATCTTTTTGTTGGGTCTCAGCTTGCATTTGTAAAAGTCTATTTTCGGCATCCAAACAGCCAGTAACAAGATCGTGCCATGCTAAGAGTGTCGCGGCACAGTGGTAACACAGTTTGAGAGGCAAACTATCAGTCTTAGAAACCTGGGGAATTAATAAAAACCAATAAAATATTTGTGAAACCTACAGACATTTCTTTTGAATGCAGTAAAATTTTGATTAATTCCAAATGGCAGATTATTCAAGCTACACTATCAATATTAAGAAATTCTAATATTTTTTTACATGGTAATAAAAGCAAACTTAGTTTTTTTTTTAAATCTTGAATATTTTTCTCCAAAAGCTCAGCATTTTATGTTATACTTCGGACTTCTTGTGAAATTCAATTATATTTTATATAACATAATTTCAAAGTTAGATTCTTTCGTTTTCTTATAATATCAGCAATTAAAGTGAGACATCTTGTAATTTCTAGACTTGCTTCATATTACATTAAAATACAATAATATATAAATTTATTAAAAAATTTTATTCTTTTAAGGTAGTCTGTTCACATTAGTTAGTCAAATCAGTGCTAAATTTTTAATCATGTTTCTACACATTTTGGTAGTTTTGCCTACTGTTCTGCAGAGTGGCTTGCTCATCAGCATTAGTTCTTAATATATAAATCCATCCACAGCCACGGTTTGAAATAAAAATACCCTGATACATACAAATTTCGGATGAGGTTGTTGTCATCCAGTTTTATATTAGAAAAAACCACAATATTAATCTAGTTATAACGAGCAATAGCTTATGTTATTTGTTAAAAAATGCTTCATTGATTGACCGGACAAATTCTGTATTAGTATTAGTTATTCACAAGTTACAAGCATGTGTAAATCTGATGATAGTTTAGAGTAGACAAAAAACGGTTGCAATTTTCTTACAAAGAATACTATAAGAAAATGTCTCCAGTCAATCAATGAAGCATCTTTTAATAAACAAAATGAGCTATCGTTCGTCAAAGTCTGACAAAAATTATGGTTTTTTCTAATATAAAACTGGATGACAACAACCTCATCCGACATTTGTATGTATCAGGGTATTTTAATTACAAACGTGTCTGTGGATGGATTTATATATTAAGAACTAATGCTGATGAGCAAGCCACTCTGCAGAACAGTCGGCAAAACTACAAAAATGTGCAGAAACGCGATTAAAAATTTAGCACTGATTGACTAGCTAATGTGAATAGACTACCTTAATTCTTCATAAGATAGAAGTGTAATTTTTATTAATATGAATTTCGAAAAATCAATTACTTTAAAAAATTTCATATTATTATGTACAGGTCTGATATTCTCCAAAATAAAAAAATATATAATAAAAACATTACTCTATGCCATTATAATAGTTCATAGACACTTTAAATTTTCCTGCCACAGTTAATCAAAGTTTTACCATGTCTAAATTCGTTATAAAACTTTTATGTACCTGAATTGGAAGGTACATGTGAATTTTATTGCTCAAATTATGTTCGGCTCCTTCATTTTCAAATATAGGTATCATATGATCCCTACAATTTGCACAGACTCTACAAGTGTCTTCCCAGTTTGGAATTTCTTCCGATGTCTCATTCTGTTTAACATTATCGGATGAAGTTTCTTCGTACTCCATATTTTTCAGTTCCGTAGTTGTAATGTCAGAGTTTTGATTTTTTATTGTGTGGCTGGGTACAACATCTGTGGGTTGCATGAAAGCTGCAGCTTCTTCCATTGCCACTTTATCTATTTGATATATCAGTAGGTTAGAAATACATTCATAAACAGGGAAAGTTTTTGTCAATATTGTTTACGTGTTTACGAAGCACTTCGACTCACTTCGCCTCGATTATTGCGTTGTTTTGTTTATTAAATTATTATTATCATCGCATGATATTGTCGAAGTCAAGCAACCGAAGCATCTCAACCACAACCGTCACGGATCCAATAATAACCTCTCAATGAGCCCATCTATGTTAATATGTAGCTCAGGATAACATGAAACTCGAAGCTGGTGCGTTTTTTGAACGTTTATCTGCCGAATTCAACTTCTATTGTTGTTATTTCACATCAGTTTTTGAAGATAAACACTTTTACTAATTGTTAGGATAAACCATGTAAAAAAAGACATTGAACCGATTTGCACACTCTACAGGATAATAACAGAAACACTCAAGGAATTATGAACATCAGAAAGTTTCTTTATTATCGACTGATGGTAAATCATATTTATTTATTTATGGAAATTAGTTTTTTTTAAATTAATCTTGTTTCTCGTAAAAAATAATGCACTTCTCTCTTTTGTAGCATAATATACTTACTATTCGAGTGTCCGAAACCCCAAAAAAATTTCTATAGACGGAAATACTAGCAAAAAATCAATGTTCTTAGTATCTTGAGAAAATTCTAATTTTTTCTCCTCTTTTTTTTCTTCCGTTTCGTAGATTAGAATTAATGTACGAAATTTCGAAATTTGTATTAGATTATAATTTGAATTAGATAAATACTTTTACTAATTATTAGGATAAACCATGTAAAAAAAGACATTGAACCGATTTGCACACTCTACAGGATAATAACAGAAACACTCAAAGAATTATGAACATCAGGAAGTTTCTTTATTATCGACTGATGGTACATCATATTTATTTATTTATGGAAATTAGTTTTTTAAAATTCATCTTGTTTCTCGTAAAAAATAATGCACTTCTCTCTTTTGTAGCATAATATACTTACTATTCGAGTGTCCGAAAACCCAAAAAAATTTCTATAGACGGAAATATTAGCAAAAAATCAATGTTCTTAGTATCTTGAGAAAATTCTAATTTTTTCTCTTGTTTTTTTCTTCCGTTTCGTAGATTAGAATTAATGTACGAAATTTCAAAATTTCTATTAGATTATAATTTGAATTAGATAAATACTTTTACTAATTGTTAGGATAAACCATGTAAAAAAAGACATTGAACCGATTTGCACACTCTACAGGATAATAACAGAAACACTCAAAGAATTATGAACATCAGAAAGTTTCTTTATTATCGACTGATGGTACATCATATTTATTTATTTATGGAAATTAGTTTTTTAAAATTAATCTTGTTTCTCGTAAAAAATAATGCACTTCTCTCTTTTGTAGCATAATATACTTACTATTTGTGTGTCCGAAACCCAAAAAAATTTCTATAGACGGAAATACTAGCAAAAAATCAATGTTCTTAGTATCTTGAAAAATTCTGTTTTTTCTCTTTTTTTTTCTTCCGATTCGTAGAGTAGAATTAATGTACGAAATAAAAAAAATTGTATTAGCCTAATTCGTAACTCCCAATAATGTCACGATAAAAATTTCACCACAGTCACAAACGTGTTGAGAATACGCAACAATAAATTTTTTATTTTTTTTTACAGTGCTTTAAAAAAAGTATAATAATGATAAAAGATAGTGGATCAAATTCGTTTATTTTTCATCGCATAATTCCAATTTCATCAAGACACTGCTGTACAATGGGAAAAATATGTTTTTTTTTTCTTTTACAATAGGCGTAAATACAAGAGTAAATGCTTAATTCGTATTGTAGGATTGTTATTATAATTATTTATAGAGGAAGTCTGAGGGAATCGGCTATCGTAAAAACTGTAAACAACGAATATCGTTATTTAATCGCAGTTAAAGATATTAGGTGTTGATAATCCATTGAGCTCAATTCACCTTAGATAAAATGGTCACGGATTGAATTTTTCTATGCCTGCGGAATTTTCTAAGTATTTACTATTGTATAATATTTTAATAACAGCCTAATAAATGTATGTATCATTAGGGCTGCTGATTGTGCCACGATAAAAAATAGCTGATGCCGCGCGTTAATCGACTATGTAAACGCCTGGACAGAAATAGGCATAATTTCAATGAAAAAAAATTTTTACATATTGTTTCACATGAAAAAATATGACTAAAATTATTGTGCGAAAAAACAATTTTTACGTTTACGCAATGATTATTAATAATTTTATAAATATTCTTCGTTAATAAATGATAAACGTTTAAAATATAAAAATTCTTTTTCATTCAAATGATGCCCATTTCTGTTTTGAATCGATTTCCTTCTTTCTTTTCGTTCACTGGAAAAAGACTTAAAAAGCTGACTAGCAAATTCCTCGGATCACAGGTAAAAGGGGATTGCATTTCACATCCCACTCTAACGTGGTTCTGTACCACAGATGTATATTTTCGACATTTTTACGCTCATTGTACCTCGGCGTAAAGGATACAAAAGAATGCGTTATGTTGTTAATTTGCTAATTGCTCAAACTCGACAACCGTGTTTCCGGCAGTTCTTAATTCATCTACAAAGATGTTTCACTAATTTTTCAAAACACAATACACAATTTTGTTACATTAATTAATTTAAGCACAAAAACAAAACAATCTGAATGAAATTTAATTTATCACTGTTTATTATAGAATATTTTAAGCGGAGCCTGAACGATTCCAACGCAAAATGGTCTTTATTGGTTTAAGACATTCCTTAAATTTAATATTGTGCGTCCTTTTTTCTTAAAATGCCGCATTCTCAAATATTAATATTCTCCAATCAATTGTTTAGATTATTTTTCATTTTATTCGATGATTTAAGATGATTTTTTCTTCTGCACAATTTTGTCTACTGATTTTTTTTTAAATCAGTGAAACATCCTAATTTGCATGTCTCGTTATCTCCCATCGACGATAAATTGGAGCTATGATTTGTTTTTTTTATACATATTAACGTGTTAACAAAATGCTAAATTAGCGAGCGTTAAGGATATTCGTTACATACATAACATACATAATGGGTATACAGTAAAAAAAACGATTACAATCAGTAAGTACAACGAGCATTATTTTTTGTTCGCTGCAATATATATATAATTAAGTGAACACCAATTTGGGTATAAGCGCCGGTAAAGCAACGAGGATTCTCTTTCCATAGTCTATTTTCCGATCGCAGATTCTTAAATAACGATTATAATCAAAGGCAGTTTGGAACGTAATTCTTCATTGACGAATCACATACGAGTGTGAGCGATATTATCGAAATTTCTGCTCTAAACAGTCTTGGCAAAATAAAAATAAAAATCGTAGCGGTAACATCCTAAGTGGATATGAAAATTGTTCGATTCTCTCGCAATACAAAAATACACGACACAGACATTAGCCACATTTTATATATAATATATATTATTACTTGTGCACTAAATTTAACGTAATAATTAATAAATAAATGTTAAAATACGTGATTACTATAAGTGCAGGCTAGTGCGAAATTATAACTTGGATTCGTTAGTTCGACACAATATATTACGGTGCTATTAAGCACTTAAAATTTCTATAAATTAAAACGAAACAAAGAAAAAATGTACATGTACACGTAAACAACAAAAAATATTGATATGTTAATAAAATAATACGGACAACCGCGAATCGTCTCACTCATAGTAGACAAGGCAAAACAATTGAGAATCGATCTGATGTAAATTATAGTCGTGCAATAAACACTCGGAATATTCGAACCGATTTGATGTATAAAAATTCTTTTGACTATTTACACTGTTTACATAGGCAGGCGTTTAAATGACTCATCAAAATAATACATAATATCCACTATCAATAAATTATTGCACTCCTTGTTAAGGTACTAATGATTATTAACTAATAAAAAGACAAAATGCGTTGATAGAAGTGCAACTTTGTTAATGAGAAAACAAATTTTAAAGAAATTCTGATAATTCTTGTTTTTTTCTTTTGTCGAATATTGTAATTGCCTGCACGTGTTGATAACGAAATAGCCTGCGTGCAACGTGGTATTAGCAATTCCGCAATGTACATGACTTTTGTGCGTATTTGTAACATATTCGTTGTTCAATAATTGGGCAATCGATTTCAAAATACTAAAGGTAGTAGAACGCTTTAAAAACGCTTTATATTTTGATTGAGCTACTCAACGAGATTTTTTCTTTCTTGTCACAAAAATCTTTTAATATGAAGACAGTGTGATTTCCGTTAATTATGCAGAACTTTTAATAATTAATTTACGGGATAATTTTTCTAATTAATATTTTTGCTTTTTTTAAAAATGATTCTGCCGTGAATTCGTTATAAAATTGGCTGAAATAACAACAGAAACACGTATCACCACTTTAAAATGCTCGCTCGATAGTTGAACTTTGTTTTTGCGACAAGTTATAAAAATCATATTGTGTTGCTCAGTGTTAAATAAAGCGTTTCATCTATATGTCCCAATAGGTACATTAATTAGAATGATTCTTATAAATTTAGGGTATACAAGCTTTGTTGTTTAACACGGTATGTCTCTTTTGCGCTCTGTTTGAATTAATTAAAGAGCTACGACGTTTTTAAACGCACATTATCGATACCGTATTTCGAGTGATTGCATTTAATTGTAATTACGGGATTGGCGATCGCCCCTGTGGATTCTACATTTCCTAAGACAAAACTACTCGTATCACAGCTCATGGATGTCTCAATCGTTGGAATAGAATTAAATTCTCTCTTTTTCTATAATTCTCTAAACGTTTCCCGGAGTTTCACGGCGGTCTGCTAAGTGATATCGGCATTATTTCTATATATCCGAAACATTGAAATGTGTAGAATAAAAACAAAGATAAGCTCGTAGATTTGACGCAGACGGAATAATGCGGATGGAAGTGTAAACATGTGACGACTCAGACTCGACGATTGGTGCCTGCCAAACGACACAGATGTTTTACATTCTAAGAAATCAAATATCAGTATGTCTGGTTTTATCCATAACAACTTTAGAGGTCAAGCGTTGCGCGCATTTGCATATCGAGAATGTTAATTCGATTTGTCTTTTTTTTTTCTTTTCACATATACTATTTTCAATTTACACTACTAAGTTCATTTGTGTTCTACGAACAATATTTCTCTTTTGCACCGGTTTGTGCAAGAAAAATTGTACTTTGAAAAATGTTTGCGTTATAGAATCTGAAAATGTTGACATCATTTTTTATGTAGCGCTCGAATAAGTGCAGAATTCTTGCAATTGCTTTTGGAAAATTGTATAGATTAACCGATAGTAATGCAGTGAGATTTACATTATAATATATGTCCTTAGCATACAAAACCAGTGAGAGCGAATTATTTACATGGCGATTTCGAAAGTTAGAGTTTTGTTTAGTTTTATTAAAAAATAATGTCTGTCAATTCATTCTTAATACTGTATAGCTTACTTTAATTTTAAAAATTAGTCATTTATCTAAAAAAAACAAAAAGTGTCAAGTTGTAAAATAATACGTAAAGGAAGCGTTAACATTTTTTTACAAATATTTGGCGTCGAGACGTTGCCGCATCTTTTCATCGATAGACTATTGAATTATTTCATATTGATTTTGAAAAATGAGTAGAGCATTTAATGGCACACGAAAAGATGTTTCGAAAATTAGAATTCGTTCAAAGTTCTGAATTATTCTTTGAATATTTGCTAAACAAAAATGCATTTTTGAGAAATTTTCTTCAATCTTTAGTTGTTTTAAATAACAAAACTCTGTTACTGTTTTCCTGTGCTAAGAACTCAAATCGCATTGCTATCGATTAATTCGAACTAATTTAGAAAAACAATTCGCAGTAATGTTGCACTCATTTAAATAGTGTCGAGAACTGCAACTACATTGAGGTATAAACAAGTAACACGCGTCATAAGTAACGTTTGAAATTCTCGCAACTTCTGCTATGACTAGAAGCGAAACGAGTGATCATCATTTCGTAAAAATGGAGAGATTCTTTAACATTGAAGAAAATAGTTAGCGCGTGGAAAAAAAACTATCGTAAATAGGAACGTTTTCACTATGGAAAAAACACGTACCAAACACATTAAGAGGAATCTGGTATAATAATCTATCAGAATTTGCCGATTGGCATTGCGAAAAAACTGCACTGAGAGAAATTAAGATGGTACTGGTAATTAATCAGTGGAATTATATTTTATTAGTCCAGGTGACTATTTTTGTAGTAACATTAACTATGTTAATGTTAATGTGACTATTTTTGTAGTAACATTAACTACGTTATTGTTAATGTGACTATTTTCGTAGTTACATTAACTACGTTATTGTTAATGTGACTATTTTCGTAGTTACATTAACTACGTTATTGTTAATGTGACTATTTTCGTAGTTACATTAACTACGTTATTGTTAATGTGACTATTTTCGTAGTTACATTAACTACATTACTATTAATGTAACTAGTCGGAAAATAGTCACCTGGACTAATAAAATATAATTATCACTGAATAGTTATCAGGACCATCTCAATTTCTTTCAGTGTGTGAACAACATTTTACTGAACTTGTGTGGACGAGCTTAGTAGCGATAAGTGAATTGGCAGAATGACAAAATTCGATCTAGCTTGACGTACATGCATCGCGCTGATTTTCGCGGATAATCCGACGATAAACTTTCAAGCTTTTTCGTTGGACGTTCTATTTTAATCTTTCTGTTTTTTTTTTAGATATATTATCAAGTCTCGACGTTATACTAGCAGAGCCGCGGGATTGTCGACGTATCAGGCGTTTTTCCTTAGGCCGATAATGGACAAAATAATTCTCGAGGTTCGCAATGTCTATGGCTATAAATAAATTCGCCCTGAGTGCTGACGCGATAGCAGCTCTCCTTTTGAGGTATCTACTTGGACGGTTGGCCACTCGTGTCCGCTTGGTTGTGGGTTTTATCCTTTCCGTCGCAAAATTATTCGCGTGGACGGCTTAAAAAGCCTTCAACGCGCAATTTTTTTGCATCTGCAACGATGACACAACGTCACGTTGAACTACGTGTTAGACGCAGCTTTGCTCAATCTATTGTTCGATTGAAAACATTTGCACGGTTCCGATAGTGCTGCGTTTGAATGGACTCTCGACGTTATTTGCGGCAGCGAGTCCAAAAGATTATTACCACGCAAGTTACCAGCGAAGCTACTTCGGCCCAAAAATGTATGCGTGCAATTGTAGAGACGGGTCTGTAGAATTAGGATGGCGTCGAGATCTTCCTCACTGAAATTTAATGTTCAAAATTAAATGAAATATAAATAAAATAAAATAACGAGAGTATGATATTTTTTTAGGCACTCAGGTTTAAAAAAAAACGCCAAAAAGGCCTATTAAATTTGGTCTACAAGTGTCTAAATTATTTATCTTATATAAAAGTTATCATAGATTGTGATTACACGAGTGCATTTCTTGATATTCTAAAAAAAATGTCTTGAGGTAATTTTATAGGTTCTTTATTAATTTTCTATCGGGAATTTTTATTAAATCCTTGAGAAATTGTCATAGAACAGAGATGCTTCAGAATAGAGATGACAATATTATTGATGACAGTTTTAAAAAAAGTATGCAAATGTTTAATAAGGGGCAACGGCAGTGGACAGCAATTTGCATACCAACTCAACTTTTTTCAATTATTCGCCGAGTCTCCTGTGTGTTATATAAGTATATTCGTGTATAGTATTACGTCTTCGGTTTTCCGCGAACTCAATGATTGTTCTACTTAAGATCAGAATGTACCGGGATTCCAGCAGATCGAAGATTTACATTTTTGTTTAAAGTTTTAAAACTTGTGATTCACAGCCATTAAAAGTACATAAATAACAGTCGTATTTTCAAGAAGGTTGTATTATCTAAAATAGATTTTAGATTGCAACTTTGTTGCCAAAATTTGTTATTCGAGTATTCGAAATTTTTATTTCCCTCGCGACATTTAAACTACAGATAAGTTACTTTAATGTGCATGTGGGTTGATACTCGCTGAGTGCATTGAAACGCAGGAAACTGGTTTTATACTTTTTTTAAACATTTTTCGCCGTTCTCGATACGCAATATCCAATCAAGACATTTTATAGTCTTCAAAGAAACAAAAATCCTTGATACAGGTACAATTTTTTTTTTAACGACCATCGGGTTCTGCCCTCGTGAAAAATTAAGACCAATGATATGTGATAAAAAAGAAAGGCAGGACGTTGCATATCCGCAACGTGTGCGGTTATGTAGCGTCCTGATTATCAAATTATCGCATTATCCAAATCCTTCAGGTTAATTCGAAATTACATAGGGGCGATTAAAAACAAGGAAAATGTTGATTGCACGAAGTATCAGAATACTTCGTTACAAAGAAAACGATAAGCAATATTTCGCTCACGGCTCTCAGTAATTTTATAGGAAAAAATATTAAGAGGGCTGAGTCAGTAAAATAAAAGTTTTTATTATAAGGTCCACTTTTTTCCTAACCAATGAAAATATCTGAAGTAATTCTATCCTTTTAGGGTAGGAGCAAAGGATATTTTTGTCACTGGACAAACTGGTTAGTTCAACCGGTTGCATCTAAATAAAATTTAAGTATTTTGCATTCTATGTGTGATCCAGATAACACTGCATGAAGAAATGGCTTTTGCTACATCTCATTCTTTTTGCAATTACATTTCACACCTTTTAATTAAAGCGATTTTCTTTTTAAGGCCCTTAAAGCAGAGATGTAGAATAATTTATAAAATGTTGAAAGGCATCGACATCGTAAAGTTTAAATTTACGATGCTTTTTAAATGCCTACAAAATAAATAGTAAAAAATAACGGCAGTAAAAAATAGAACGACTAATGTACTCCAATTAATAATAATTGGCGATATTGAAATATCATTGAAGCAAAGATTCCTTTATGAAAAATCAATTTTAAAATAGAGGTTGCTTTCAGCGATGAAACAATTCTATGAGTTTTGATACTTGATAAATTTCTTGTTATCGTATAATTTGGTCAAATGAGATATTTTTTTTTTACGTGTTGTAAATCTCTATAATTTATGCTACTAATTACGTACAATTCGAAACTCACCTTGCCGATGCAAGAAATTTTTGAAACAGCTGATTGGGCACAGTTCGCGGCCGATCTACGGTATCCGCGTAAAGTTCCGTCTCTCGGTTATAAAGATGTAAGAAATCCGACAGTTGCTTGGCAGTGATCGCCGCGCGATCCTTATCGCTAAGTTTGCAGCTCGGCGACTAGGGTTAGACATAAAAAGATAACAATAAAATAAACATACCGGAAGAAACTTAAACGTAAGGCCTCGATAATTAAAACCATCTTAGCCTTTGTGAAATCCGCAAAAAAAGACCGATAATTATACTGTCTAATTGTACTTACGGAAAACAAGAACGGTGTACGTAAATTACTCGATGACTGCTGCAGAAATTTCATAACTAGATCACAACACGCCCAATCGGCGCTCGGTTGCGAGATCTTGCGAAGTATGCATCCCAAGTACAAACCGAAGGCCTTCCTCGCTTCGCCAGGACTAAAAACACATTACAAGACGATAAATTAATAGAAGTGCAAAAGGCAAACAAAAAAAAAACAAATAATTACTATATCCTACGTCCACGTAATAGTATAAGTAGTTTTTTTGATTATTATTATTGTCACTGTGCGCGCATGTCAATTATTCGCTCTTTATGCAAAGAACAAACCTGAGCTTATTTCCATCTTGCATCATTTGCGTCACTTGAGCCTTGTACTTGTGCGTGTCTACGTCCATATTCTCTTTGCTGTCGCCGCGATCCAAACTCTGTTTGTGTCCCTTTACCAGTGCTCTTTCGTATCTCTCGTATCTGCGAGGACAATGTGAGTCATATTAAAATATACGAAGCTTGTGTTAAATGTATTTTCTGTAACGTTTTCAAATTACCTGGACAATCTATCGAGCTTTACTTCCGGCACAGGAAAACCCGTCGTCCGACTAGCGGCTGGGAATAATTGTTCGTGCAGCATAAGATTGTGATTTGTGCTTATCTGTTGGGGAACTCTTCCGGGACCCAGAGGATCAGTTACCACTGGAATACCCGTCACCGAATCTGAAATTTTTATGTGAATAATGTTTTCGATGACTCATGTACTCGGGAATCGGAAAAGGTGACATTTGATTTTCCAAATTGTTCACACACACATTTCTGACGATATAATAGCACTTGATGGTTTTAATTGCAAAAATTTAAATTTTTCCACCTATCGGATATTGCATTTATTATCAAAATATGAAATATGCGAAAAAAAGATTCTTTTAATTGGAATTATAAATAAATGCAATTTAACCTTGTTGTTTATAGAAAAATAGGCAATGAAGTTTAATGGGCGCATTTATTGATGAAGAAAAAAATGATCTTCATTTAAATTAGGCGCCCTTTAATTTTTATTAAAAGTGTGATTATTATGACAAAGAGCGGTATGTTTTAGGCTATTTTCTGGAAGATAGAAAACGAAATGTCGATGTCCAAAAATTGGTGAAATGCCTTAATGTATTAATATTAATTTGCCTCTAAAATAAATTTTTGTGTGAATGTAGTATTCAAATTATAATTTTTTTGTTCATACGTGTAATATTAAATCCATTATAAAAATGCATGAAAAGTTGTGTAACAAATCACTTTTAATAATAAGAAAAATATCGTTTTCATCAAATAAAAATATTGTTTCTTTCTTTGGGAATATCAAGAACTCACCTAAGTACTGAGAATACATTTCCCAAGACTTTGGGCTCGGAAAAATGCGAACGAAGCCACCTCTTCTCTCGAACTGCGCTTTAGCCGAAGAAACTATTCTCTGTTGCTCCGTTGAAAGACCCGTTCTATTCGTTTTATTTTTCGAGGTACTTCGCCTCTTGTGCGCGAGAGTTTCCGCCGAGTGAACTCGTCTGTATTGCTGAATGTTTTGAGGACGTATTATAGGATCAACCGCGGGAATCCCGACGAGAGTGAGCAAATCTGCCATGAGTGCCGATTTCAGTCGTACATCGAGAGGCGAATCGCAGCCTAACGAAGGCGTGAGATTTACTTCGAGTAACCAGGGCTTCAATGTATCATCGATGAGAATATCGAATCCGAATAGTTCTGTAACGATAGATAACGATATAATTTATTATTATAATTATTATATTTAAATGCAGCAATTATATGACTTTTGGAAGTTGATCAATTTGTTGCTATCGTACAATTTGATCAACTGACATTTTTTATTTAGGCAATTTTCACTATGAAACTGTCTCAAATATTTAGCAGTTTAATTATTTGTTACACATTTTTTCTGGTTGAATGATTGAATGTAAAGTATTTTAAACTATACACAAACTCGAGTTGTTCAAGATTTCCATTCAGCAATGTACCGGAAATTGAAGATTTGAGCGTAGATTTTTTATAAACAGCTGCATAATGTTTAAATTTTCTGAAAGGCATGCGGTGACCTTTCTATGTACCGGAAATCCCATATATTCATATATTGTAATTATGCAGAATCGTGCCTATTCACTATCTACAAATATTCAAATGTTTTCAATCTCGAAAGAGTTCTATTATTTATTTTGAATTTGATATATTGTGAAATTTACTAGTATAGTTCAACATGCTAATCATGTTTTTACTACTATTAATACATTGATTTATATATTTTGAAAACGTCGTTCAGTAACATTTTTTTACAGCACTATCAAAATACACAAAATAGTGTGACCTATAAGTTTCAGACAAATATTACGAACTGTTCATCAGGGAAACTTGCCAAAATAGACAAAAGCAAAACGTGCCGCGATTACGTAGACCCAGTGTAACGCGTTAACGGAAATACCCAAAGTCTTGAACTTTACCTCCTTCTTATCTTGAAATTCACCTCGTAACAGTGCAAATTTTTATCAAAAATGCATCAGTATACAAATGCAAATAATTGTCATGATATTCTTAAAATAAAAAATAGACGAAAAAAATAGTTAAACCGCTTGAAAGAAAGTATGATTTTCCTCATTCGCTTTTCTGAGTTTGTTTTTACTTTTTTGTGTATATTTGGTTTAATTCCCAAAGCATAAAAAATGTAGCATTTTCATCTAGTTTTTTAGTCACCGATTTTTAAACTTTTTAATCAAATATATGTTTCCGTTTTGTGTATCGATGACAATATGCGTAAAATTATACGAACAACAGTTACTTCGCAATTAGTCTTCAAACTGAACATCTCTTTATAAAAACGGCACATAATTAATGCAAAATCAATAATATATGTGCTTTTAAATAAAATAAAGGAGGTTTACAACTCTGTATCCGACCTTATTTTCGTAGGCAATTAAAATGATGAATATATACGTATATATTACCGAAACACGTGTCCGGGTGCTTGACAAATTGTTTGACACCGCTAACAATGCCCGAGGCAGTAGCGAGGATCGACTTAATGATTATGTCCTCGATACGCTGCATGAGAAGCTCAGTGTCCTGACCCATTGATCGTAAGTGTCTGAGCAACGCTGACAACGTCCACTTGTGTCCGACGTCCTCGGCATCTGGATCGTCGCTCCTGAATGTCACGTTAATTTATTATTATTTATTCTTTTGCAATATCAATTTCAGGGATGAGCAGAATTCCTTCAATGAAAATGTATTTTAAATACTTTCATGTCTAAATGATCAAGGATTATTCAGCCTATGAAATATTAGAATTAATTGAAAAAGTATAATTCATCTAAATTATTCAAAATTATTTCAGAAACGTTGAAAATGTAATTTCATTTTTCTTATACAATAAATATTTTTTATATTTTCAAGACTTCACGATTAAGGATTATTAAGTCTATGGAATATTAGACTTAATTGAAAAAGTATAATTCATCTAAATTATTCATAATTATTTCAGAAACGTGAAAATGGAATTTAATTTTTCTTATACAATAAATATTTTTTATATTTTCAAGACTACATGATTAAGGATTATTAAGTCTGTGGAGTATTAGAATTAATTGAAAAAGTATAATTCATCTAAATTATTCATAATTATTTCAGAAACGTGAAAATGTAATTTAATCTTTCTTATACAATAAATATTTTTTATATTTTCAACACTACATGATTAAGGATTATTAAGTCTGTGGAATATTAGAATTAACTGAAAAAGTATAATTCATCTGAATTATTCATAATTATTTCAGAAACGTGAAAATGCAATTTAATCTTTCTTATACAATAAATATTTTTTATATTTTCAAGACTACATGATTAAGGATTGTTAAGTCTGTGGAATATTAGAATTAATTGAAAAAGTATAATTCATCTAAATTATTCATAATTATTTCAGAAACGTGAAAATGCAATTTAATCTTTCTTATACAATAAATATTTTTTATATTTTCAAGACTACATGATTAAGGATTATTAAGTCTATGGAATATTAGAATTAATTGAAAAAGTATAATTTATCTAAGTTATTCATAATTATTTCAGAAACGTGAAAATGCAATTTAATCTTTCTTATACAATAAATATTTTTTATATTTTCAAGACTACATGATTAAGGATTGTTAAGTCTGTGGAATATTAGAATTAATTGAAAAAGTATAATTCATCTAAATTATTCATAATTATTTCAGAAACGTGAAAATGCAATTTAATCTTTCTTATACAATAAATATTTTTTATATTTTCAAGACTACATGATTAAGGATTATTAAGTCTGTGGAATATTAGAATTAATTGAAAAAGTATAATTCATCTAAATTATTCATAATTATTTCAGAAACGTGAAAATGCAATTTAATCTTTCTTATACAATAAATATTTTTTATATTTTCAAGACTACATGATTAAGGATTATTAAGTCTATGGAATATTAGAATTAATTGAAAAAGTATAATTTATCTAAGTTATTCATAATTATTTCAGAAACGTGAAAATGCAATTTAATCTTTCTTATACAATAAATATTTTTTATATTTTCAAGACTACATGATTAAGGATTATTAAGTCTGTGGAATATTAGAATTAATTGAAAAAGTATAATTCATCTAAATTATTCATAATTATTTCAGAAACGCGAAAATGCAATTTAATCTTTCTCATACAATAAATATTTTTTTTTTTTTAAGACTACATGATTAAGGATTATTAAGTCTATGGAATATTAGAATTAATTGAAAAAGTATAATTCATCTAAATTATTCATAATTATTTCAGAAACGTGAAAATGCAATTTAATCTTTCTTATACAATAAATATTTTTTATATTTTCAAGACTATATGATTAACGATTATTAAGTCTGTGGAATATTAGGACTAATTGAAAAAGTATAATTCATCTAAATTATTCATAATTATTACAAAAATGTGAAAAATTAATTCAATATTTCGTATACAAGAAGTATTTTGAATACGTTTTCATTGAATGAATTCCCATCCCTGCTCAATTCAGCAAGATTTTAGTAGGTTGAACCTTAGGTTTAGTAGGTTGAACCTTACTTTACATAATCGACGTGAAACTTGTTGATGCTATAGTTGCACAGATGCATACAAGGATTCCAAATGTATTGGTTGCCACCCTCGTACTTAACCGTAGCGAATCTCACAAGTCCTTCCTCGTACAGATAAATTAACAACGGATCGTAATTTGTGACGGCAACATAGAGACGCAAATCGCACTTGTGACCGTCAACTAACAATGGATTGTTTATGTACTGCGCCACAATCACCGATTCCTCGGTAAAGATTTTCTCAGGCTGTTGGTTAATAAATCAGAACGCACATTAATTGTCGTATTCGCAAACTGTGCACTTAGAGAAAATTCTATCGTCGTCGGTATCTATAAAGTCACAGCAGATCATTTCAGTGCCATTTTTTTTAGACAATTATATTAACCAAAAAAAAAATAGTCGTCGCAACTACAAAAATATAATTACAACAATTTTTTGATTACTGTTATTGAAATAAAGTCGCATGAATTAATTAATAACTGTCACTTTGAATCAGAGATGAGCATTCATTTAATAAAAATGTATTTGAAATACTTTAATGACTAAATAATAAAGAATTATTGAGCCTATTAAATATTATAATTAATTGAAAAATAAGAATTCATCTAAATTATTCATAATTATTGCAGAAATATGAAAATTTTAAGTTTTGCATAATACTTGACTGTAGTTATCTTATACAAAAAAAATGTTGAATACATTTCCATTTAATGATTGCTCATCCCTGGCTAGGACTTCTACAATTTCTCTGAGGTTGACTATTAGTACCGTTGAATTTTACTGTAAAAAAAATCTACTTGAAATTTAATGTACAAGTCCTGGAAGTTTTTATGCATAAACCGGTATACTAAATTTAATATACACGTGCGACGTAAAATTAATGTGTGGTATAGTAATTTCAATGATTTACTTCAATTTTACTGTAAAAGTACCTTAATTCTAATAGTTTGCTCTAAAATACATTAATTTCATATCACAATTGAACACCGAATTTAATGCAACTATTTGATACACTGTTAGAAATTTTTGTATGAAAATTAATATAAAGTATTGGAATTTTGCTTGCGGATACGCGTATATTAAATTTAATATACAAACATTAATTAATATACAAAAAAAATGTTGTACAATTAATTTACAGTGTACTAAACACTTCATAAAATTTGTGTTTGTAATATAATTGTTGGAATTTCACAATATATCTGTATATTAATTGAAACTTAATATACCGTATCTGCAAAAGAACTTCCAATACATATATTAATTTTCAAAATATTTTTAACAGTGTACATAAAAACTTCCGTTTTTTTCTATCAGTGTTTATTAATTAGTTATTTTACTCACACTGTTAACGATATAAATGCCTCGTCCACGGGAGCTTGCCTTTGGCTTCACTATCCATGGTCCCCGATACCTAAAGTGCGCGGTCAACAATTCGCGTGACTCGCTTGGCAGTAAAAACGTTTGCGGTATGAAATCAAAATTTCGAAGTCCTTTGCTTCTCTGCATCGCCTCGATGTTCTTGTACAGACGATCTTTCCGAGTTATTTCGTACGACCTAAAAAAAAGAAAAACGATAGAACCGTCGGTATAGTTGAAAAAAAAAAAACAAAAATGTTTAGAGTATCGCAAGAATTTTAAAGTTGTTACCTTGGAAAGTGATTCACTTTGTGGAAGGGAGCCAGACTTCTTAAGACGTCGGGTTTCGGGTGATTGCCCATCCAAAGGAGATTGAAGTCGGTAGCCTTGGCGGTAACCTGCAAATATAAAAATCACAGACTTGTGAAAAATCATAAAATGCATTTTATAGATTCATATAAATTTGGTCAATTTTATCGCACGTTTATAACTAACTATTTATTTATCTACGATGATGCAATTCTTGAATGATAGAATAGTTTTTAATATCGAATAATTGCGTTTTTTCTTTTCAAAAAATTATGAATAACTACATTTTTATTCAATTTAATGTATTTGAAATTTAATGGTGATAAAGTTTTTGATATTGAATAATTAATAATGGTATTTTTTTATTTTTCAAACATTATGAATTAATATATTTTTATTTAATTAAATTATTTTGACATTTAATGATGGTAAAGTTTTTGACATCGAGTAATTAATAATGGAGTTTTTTTCTTTTACAAAAATGATTAATTTCTAGATTTTTATGTAATTAAATTTTTTTAAGACCTTTTACGGTATATTCTTTTTTTTTACTTTTTTTTATTTCGAAAAGTTGGCCTGTAAAATTGTTATAGCTACTTCGTTAAATGGTGGAAATGTTTCTTGGCATTACACGGTTTAGCATTCGTAACGCGCGTTATGAGCGGCGTTAATACGTCGGGTCATTGCGGTGTGCGCGTCTTCGTTGTCCTTGCGGTTAGCTTTTCGAGCAAGAATAGAGACTTTTAGGACGCGTAAGGATTGTTAATCGTTCGACCAGGCCGACCGCAACTTCCTGGAGTATCAATCGATCGTACTCTAAGAGCATTTTTTTTGTTTTACAAATTTGCATATAACCACAATTGGCCTTGAGCATTACATTACAAGAGGAAAGATGTGAACAATCACTTTTATCGAGCCATCGACACTGCAAGAGCATTCAAATTCCTTATTTGAAGAAATAAAATAACGGATAAAAAATCTGTACAACGTAAATAAATGTTACTTTGTACAAATGAAATGTTATTTGTAGTTATGTTTTTATAACCTATAAGTGAGCTACACCGAGAGAAAAAGTTTCATTGATTCACGGAAATCTTTGCCAATGAAATGAAATACTTGAATTTCAATACTATCTTTTCTTTGAATGATCTCCAACTCAATGAAAAGTAGTGGCATTGATTCGAAGAACCATTTCTTTCAACCAATGAACCTTTTTCATTGTTTTCAAAGATATCGCCGCTGATTCAATGAAACCTTCTTTTTACCAGCTCAAAATTTCGAAACCTATTTTTTCCTGAACTACCCGGCAGATAAAGCTCAAATTTTGTGAGTATGTAAGGAAGTAGGGCAGAAATAGGCTGAGCTTGTGGCTTCTCGAAACTCGAAGCCGTTCGTTCGGGAGAAACGGAAAACAAAAAAGTGAGGTTAGGTGCGAGAGAGAGATCAATGAAAACGTATCAATCGATCGTACTCTAAGAGCATTTTTTGTTTTGTTTTACAAATTTGCATATAACCACAATTGGCCTTGAGCATTACATTACAAGAGGAAAGATGTGAACAATCACTTTTATCGAGCCATCGACACTGCAAGAGCATTCAAATTCCTTATTTGAAGAGATAAAATAACGGATAAAAAATCTGTACAACGTAAATAAATGTTACTTTGTACAAATGAAATGTTATTTGTAGCTATGTTTTTATAACCTATAAGTGAGCTACACCGAGAGAAAAAGTTTCATTGATTCACGGAAATCTTTGCCAATGAAATGAAATACTTGAATTTCATTACTATCTTTTCTTTGAATGATCTCCAACTCAATGAAAAGTAATGGCATTGATTCGGAGAACCATTTCTTTCAACCAATGAACCTTTTTCATTGTTTTCAAAGATATCGCCTCTGATTCAATGAAACCTTCTTCTTACCAGCTCAAAATTTCGAAACCTATTTTTTCCTGAACTACGCGGCAGATAAAGCTCAAATTTTGTGAGTATGTAAGGAAGTAGGGCAGAAATAGGCTGAGCTTGTGGCTTCTCGAAACTCGAAGCCGTTCGTTCGGGAGAAACGGAAAACAAAAAAGTGAGGTTAGGTGCGAGAGAGAGATCAATGAAAACGTTTCTTTGAACCAATGAAAACGTCTCTTTAAATCAATAAAACTGTTTCTTTATTATATGCTCACTAAGTAAATCTTTATGTACAGGCAATGAAATGTTCTCTTTAAAATTCAAATGCACTATTTCATTGAAATCAAAGAAATATTTCGTTGAAATTAATGAAAACAAAATCCATCCACCCATTTCTTTAGCGTCAATGAAATCTTTTCTCTCCGTGTAGAGACGATCGTTGACACGCGATTAATAAACGATTCTGTCAATTGGAACCAATATTAACAATAAGATCGAACGTGCGTCATTCGTTAATTGCTCTCCTCAATTGATGCCTCAATGGACGAAATAAAACACACAAAATACGTACAAATTTTTATAGACACGCAACTAATTTTTTTCTTTCTTTGTATCAATATGTTAAGAATTGAAATTTTAATCGCTATCTCTTTTGTATAGTGCTGAAATATATATTTTTTGTTGTTGTTTGATCATTGCAAGAAAATTACTGAAGCAACTTATTTAAATATTGATGTCAATGAAAATGATGGTTCCAGATGTGAGATACGATGTGGTCCATCTCATAAAAAAAAAACAAAAAAAAAAAAATAATAATAACAACATGACACAGTAAAAGAATCCAATGTAACTTTGCTATAAATACTGAAGTGCCTTAGGCAAAACAAAAATTCATTGACGGTTGCATAATGAATTATTCACATTTCCTCACAGACGAGGAAGACTTTGCAATCAAAGGTGATGAATATTTCTGATAATATTCTTCAGGCAATTGAACTGTTTGCATAAATCAGCTTAATTCTTTAGATAACAAGCTAACAAGTTGAGTTAGCTGATGTATTAGATGTACCATTTGATGAGTTGGACTAACAATTTGATGAATTGGACTCACAATTTAATGAGTTGGACTAACCATTTGATGAATTGGACTCACAATTTAATGAGTTGGTCCAACCATTTGATAAATTGGATGACCATTTGATGAGTTGGACTAACCATTTGATGAGTTGGACTAACCATTTGATGAGTTGGTAAACCATTTGATGAGTTGGTCAACCATTTGATGAGTTGATCCAACCATTTAATGAGTTGATCCAACCATTCGATGAGTTGATCCAACCATTCGATGAGTTGATCCAACCATTTGATAAGTTGTACTAACCATGTGATGAGTTGGACTAATCATTTGATGAATAGGACTAACCATTTGATGAGTCAGACTAATCATTCGATGAGCTGGACTAATCATTCGATAAGTTGGACTAATCATTTGATGAGTTGGTCCAACCATTTGATGAGTTGGTCCAACCCTTTGATGAGTTGGTCCAGCCATTTGATGAGTTGGTCCAACCATTTGATGAGTTGGTCCAACCATTTGATGAGTTGGTCCAACCATTTGATGAGTTGGTCCAACCATTTAATGAGTTGGTCCAACCATTTGATGAGTTGGTTCAACCATTTGATGAGTTGGTCCAACCATTTGATGAGTTGGACCAACCATTTGATGAGTTGGTCCAACCATTTGATGAGTTGGACTAACCATTTGTCGAGTTGGACTAACCATTTGGCGAGTTGGCCTAACCATTTGATTAATTGGACTAATTATTTGATGAAATGGACTAACCAAGTGATGAATTGGACTAACCATTTGATGAATTGGACAAAATATTTGATAAACTGCACTATCCATTTGAGGAATTGCACCAAATTAATGGATTGTTCATTTTAACTAACAGTTGGAAAATTCATGAATGAGGTCGACAAATTTAAATTAAACCGACCAGTTGGATCAGCCAATCAATTATTAAAAATATTAATTTATTCGGTATACGACTATATAACTGCGACTCAATGTTTTGGAAAGTTCGATAACTCATAGTTCTAAGATAATTACAATTTTCTACCCATTATTACGTTTGAAAGCTCATCTCTGCATTATTAACTAAAAATTCTTCTGTCACCGCTAGAAAAATCTAATAAATATTTATGACCCGCGTCGTAATAGTAATGAATCTTTTCATTAGGCAAGTGCGAGTATCATTAGCTTTGCCTCGTTGTTCCGCTCGAATAGCCAGTGGTCAGTGCCCAACGAAACAACCGGTCTCCTTCCTTCTTTGTCTCACTTCTTGAGTCATTTTGACCGTGAACCACTTGTCTTCGTTACAACTTCTTTTTTTTCCGTTCTACCAAAGTCTCTCACATTTTTCGGACTCTTTGGATAATCATCGATGTCCAACGCTCCGAGAGACTCGAATATCGAGGTAGTAGATCGGCAAGGTCTTTTCTGCTAAAGGAAAGGTTGATGGCGTCGCTTACGTGCCTGCAAGTACCAGGAGAGAGTCAACATTTGACTTTTCGTGGGTTTTGTCATATAGTCCTATTGCGTGGCTTGTCAGTTGACTTTTCATTTATTATCGGTAGTGTGAGATCGGTTAAAAGCCGCTAGAGTATCCTCAGCCGACGCAGCTTAAGTCTTAAGGTAGTTCTGTCGTGAAGGCAATGCAAACTCATATCCATGAATTTTTGACATGTTGCAATTTAGCTATTCAATTTTACTTGCACAAAATCTTGAAGGCTTTTACCGAGTATTTGAATGAACAATTAAAACTGGAAAATCGATCTTTTTACACGACGCTCACGGGAGGGCTGAAAAAATTGATCTTTAAGTAGAAAATTAACATACTTAGATCAAAGATAGAGAAAAAATAAAAAGTACTACGGATTCGCAAATCATTTAGGAATTGATGCATCATGAAAAAAGTTGAAGTCTCCGGAATAATATTTAATTAAACCAAGGTTAAAGTGCTCGATACCGGGCCAAATGATTATCGTAAAAATGAAGTCAAATCCGCACTAAACATATCAACTATTTACAAATATTCATTTTAATTTGATTACGACAATTTCGCAGGATTCTCGATTATTTTTTATATTGTTATTGAGGCAGTCAAAGTGATGCGTATTATTATTTTTTAATGTCATATAGACTCTGAGATTTATGACTTCGGCGTACCGACAGAACTACCTTAAGGAGATTGGAGCCACACTAGTCAAATCAGTGCTAAATTTTTAAAAGCGTTTCTAAAATTTCAGATGCTTTAATAATCTGTTCCAAGGTGTTAATCACATAGCAGCATTAGTTCTTGATATTCAAATACATTCACAGCTGTCATATGAACAGTAAAACGATCAATATCTCCAAATTTCCGATGTCATGTTTTTTCATCCAGTTTTGTAAAAGGGTAAACCGTAATATCAGTCCGATTATGACGAAACATAGCTCATTTTGATCAGTGGAAGATCCTTAATCGATTGACCGTCCGGATTTTTTATAGTATCAGGCGTTCAAAAGTTACAGCCATTTGTATACTTGATGTTAGGTTATGATAGGATAAACAAACGGTTGTATCTTTTGAACTACTAATACGATTTTAAAAAGTAGACGGCCAATCGATAGAATATCTTTTAGTAAACAAAATTAGCTATTGGTCGTCATAATCGGACTGATATTACGGTCTACCCTTTTAAAAAACTGGATGAAAAAACATAACATCGGAAATTTGCAGATGTCACCAACGCGACCATAACCGCGAGTGGCAAGGGGGTGGGGGAACCGCGAGCAAGCGGCCGCGGCAAGCGGTCGAGCAGCGCTTCGCGATGCGCCGACGCGGTGGAGCGAGAGAGGGGGAAGGCGCAAGCGAGGCAGCGAGCAGCGATCGAGAGAGTCAGTCGATTTCCGCCGGTCGAGTGAGCCGGTCAAGTGACATAGTATTATTATTTCTTTTTCTCGGGAATAGTCGCGATTTGTACGGCAGCGGAAAATAAAATATAATTTCCAACGTTCAGTGAGTGGCGCTACGAATCATTTAACCTCCCTATTAGTTGTTTCTACGCCCACGCATGTGACTCGTGGAGACGGACGAGCACATGGCCGTGGCGCTGCTGGTTGTTTCTACGCCCACGCATGTGACTCGTGGAGACAGACGAGCACATGGCCGTGGTGCTGCTGGTTGTTTCTACGCCCACGCATGTGACTCGTGGAGACAGACGAGCACATGGCCGTGGTGCTGCTGGTTGTTTCTACGCCCACGCATGTGACTCGTGGAGACAGACGAGCACATGGCCGTGGTGCTGCTGGTTGTTTCTACGCCCACGCATGTGACTCGTGGAGACAGACGAGCACATGGCCGTGGTGCTGCTGGTGGTGGTTGATAATAAATATTGGGAAAAATGTTACCGATAAACCACAAATGGTCCTTCGAGCCGGATCCGGGCCAGTGATTAGAATTTTTTTGGAATCGTAGTTATGGTAGTGGCTTGTAGACTGGTAGAAGCGTATGATTGGATACACTGATTTCGGACGAACCGTTGGTGCGAGAATATACGCGTGGGAGGTTCGCTCGGACCCGTTATATATTTGATCCATTATCTTGTCGAGTGGAGTGTATTTTTTTTTTTTTTTTTTTTTTTTTTTTTTTTTTTTTTTTTTTTTTTTTTTTTTTTTTTTTTTTTTTTTTTTTCTTTGAGTGTTGTGTTGATTCAATCGAACTATCCTAGGAAAGCATCAGACAATACATTTATTCTTATTACATCATAAATCCTACGAGCTAGGTCTATCGTCGAATCGAAACATTAATTTCTCTTCTGAATATTTATTCAAGCTTGTTCCGTATCCATTTAAACTTGTTTGGTATTTACTAGCTTTGTTCGAGTGAATATAGTCACGCATTTGATCGACTCTGCGGCATGTGTGATCGCTGCGGACGTGCAACTAGTTATATGTATTTCGGACTAGCGGTTTGGTGTGTTCGGTATTCTTTGTCCCTCGGTATAAAGGCTGGGAGCTTGTGTGTGGGCATTTGGATGGCTACAGAGAATATACGTGAACGTTGAAATATCAAAAGAAATAATAGACGGAATCCAGTCAAGGTTGGCGCATTGTATCGCAATCGCTGAGTGTTGTTGTGTGATAGTAGTTAAAGGACGATTTATGCCGTCTTTGTTTACATGAGTAATGGGCATTGGTGGTGTGCGAGTGATATGGCCCGAAGAACGTATTCCGGCAAAGACAAAAATTAATAGCATCGTGAGTTATTTTCAGATTTATATACATATTTGGGTTCAATACGGAGCTGCGAAGGATGCCAAACAGACGCGGGCAACGTGGAAGAGGCCGAGGGCGACCTCGGGGTGGAGGACGGAGCCGAGGTGGCACAGGCAACTTGAACGTCGGCGATCGTCCCGACGGAATTCTGCGTGAACCCGTGCTCGACAACCAGGAGCAGCCACCGTTTCCCCAGGAGCCAATGGAAGTCGAGGCCACCCACGACGCCGTGGAGGAGCGCGTTCCGATTGAGGTTCATAGTGCGGCTGGTTCGCGCCACACCGGATCCGAAGCACATGATTCTCCAGAACGGCAAACACGGAGCGAGGCACCATCGTCACCAACATCACGTTCCGACAGCACCCTTATACGGAAGCGTCGACTCGAGCTCGCTGCTTCAGAACAACGTGCCAAAATAAGGAAGAGATCAATATTGGCGCAAGAACAAATCGAGTTAGAGTTAGAAGATAAACGCCTTCAACTACAGTTGGCCGAACTAGCGGAGGATGGGCGCGGATCGGAAACCGGAAGAAGAAGCCAGGTAATATCTCGGCATAGCAGTGGATCAAGGGTCTCCCGTACACAGGAATGGGTAAATGCGAGTGATAATGAGCATCCCAGAGAGGAACGTCGATTGAGATCGGTAAAACGAGCATCGGTACCCGACGAGATGGGACAATTAACATCGGCGATAACTAGAGCCATTACGCAAGCTCAGGACAAAACGGCAGATAACATCGCGCATCAACAGTTAGTGACTCGACTAACCTCCAGGGACCTACCAACCTTCGATGGGGACCCTTTCGAGTGGCCGAGGTTTAAGAGGGCTTACGAAGAATCAACTAAACTGGGCGGGTACTCCGAAAATGAAAATATATCCAGACTATACCGGTCCTTGAGAAACGAGGCTCGCGAAGCCGCGGCTTCATTAATGATGGCTCCCGCCAAGCTCGCTCAAATCATGGAAACCTTACAATTACGTTTCGGCAACCCGGAATTAGTGGCTCGCAGGATTAACAGAGAGATAAGACGACTAGCAAGACTGGATAGCAGCCGAGGAAACCTGGTGGTATTTGCGACGACAGTAAAAAATTGTGTGACGGCAATGGAAGCTATTGGCCATCTCGGATATCTGCATAGCCCAGAACTCCACGCCGAAATAATAGGTTCGAAGCAGATATAGCCTGTCAAGCAGGGACTTCGAATCTAACGGTACGGGCGGCACACCCTGAACGTGCAAAAGATACAGTCAAGTATCGAACTGACGAGCGACCACGAGAAGAATATCAGCGACGTACAATAATTTTCAACACTCAGGAGAAAGATTCGAGGCGGAATAACGACCGCGACAATAAGGAAACCAGGAACAAAGGGCCGGGCCGAACGTGCGGTTATTGTAAAAAAAACGGTCATTATACGACCCAATGCTACAAGTTCGGTGGACTACCGACTGAACAGCGATGGCAGTGGGCGACGAGAGCCAGAGTATGTTATCAATGTTTGAAGGGAAATCACCACCGAAATAAATGCCACGAAAAACCCTGTCAGCATCCAGACTGCGGAAAAGCGCATCATTCCCTACTCCACGCCGAAAAACGAGCCCCTCCGCCCCAACGACCCGTCCAATCAAGTAGTCGTGGTGGCAACTCCTCTACACATACCGCAAATAACACATGGGACGGGAACAGCAGGCGTATTCTATTAAAAATAGTGCCTGTCAAAATACAGGGACCAAGAGCATGTGTATCGACTTACGCATTGCTGGATGAGGGATCTACGGTGACTCTTCTCGACGCAGAACTGGCAGATCAAATCGGAGCCCCAGGTGTACCAGCGACACTCGATCTACGCGGGGTGGGACAGATGCGCACCGAAGTGCCAAACAGCCGACGCGTCGAATTCAAAATCAGCGGAACGGTAGACGGAAGCCAGATTTTCCGCGTATCCGGAGCACGTACGATCCCGAACCTCCAAATCCATCGACAATCCCTCAGTATCCAAGACTTAAAAAACCATGAGTACTTAAATAATATAGAATTGCCACTGTATGATAAGGCAATTCCGAAGGTGCTAATAGGGCAGGATCATTGGGATCTTTTGACTCCTATGAGAATACGAGCAGGGTCGAGGAATTCGCCGGTGGCATCTCTCACTCGGCTCGGCTGGGTGGTGCATGGATGCGTGACCGCGATGTCCACTCAGAATCGGCGGGAAAAAACCCTTGTTACAACGGAGAAAAAGCACGAAGATCGGTCAGACCGCGACCTACATAACCTGGTAAAAGCATCGTTCAGTCTGGACTCAATGGGAATAACCAACGGTCAACGCAGGAACAGCGAGGTTCAACGAGCCGAAGAAATAATGTCCAAAACGGCTCGACGGGTGATGGGCCGATGGGAAATTGGTTTGTTATGGAAGTTCGACCACACGCGACTACCGGATAGCTATCCTAATGCCGTAAAACGTCTCCGAAGCCTGGAAAATAAGATGAAGAAAGATGTAGCGTTTGGGGACGCTTACAATCAACAGGTGCAAAATCTCATTACCAGCGGTTACGCGCGCAAGTTGACGTCCCCACCTCACCATGATCGAACCTGGTATCTACCCCACTTCGGCGTTACGCACCCAAATAAGCCGGGAAAACTTCGCATGGTGTTCGATGCAGCAGCCAAAACCAATGGAGTATCATTGAATGATCAACTTCTTAGTGGACCTGACTACCTCAATTCATTACTCGGCGTGCTGATGCGATTCCGACAGAAGCCTGTCGCGTTTACGGCGGATATCAAGGAGATGTTCCTTCGAATCCAAATACGCGAAGAGGATCGCTGCTCCCAATTATTTTTGTGGCGGGACGGCAACACCGACAAAGAACCGGATACTTATCAGATGACATCGATGATATTTGGGGCCACATCGTCACCGGCTGCGGCACTATATATTAAAAACCTTAACGCCCGCCATTACGAAGCGGAGTTCCCAAAGGCATCACGAGCCATCATTAGAAAACACTACATGGACGATTATTTGGACAGTGTGGATACAGTGGAAGAGGCATCGCTCATGATTTGCCAAGTTACGCATATACATCATCAAGGAGGCTTCGAAATGCGAGGGTGGACGTCAAATAAACAAGAAGCATTAAGCGACGTGCCAGAGGACAGAAGGGCAAGAGGTGCCGTCGACCTGTCCTTAAACGAGGAAATAGAGGAAAGAACTTTGGGCCTTATCTGGAAGCCTCATGAGGATATGCTATCATTCGCCACGAATCTGAAAAGAATTCCTTCCGAGATACTTGCGGGGAGCCGACGGCCCACCAAGCGGGAGATGCTACGTATAATCATGTCAGTATTCGATCCACAAGGGCTGCTCGTGCCATTCACAGTAGGATCAAAAATCATACTCCAAAGTGTTTGGCGAAGCGGCATAGCATGGGACGACCGTTTGGCCGACAACGAATTCTCAGAATGGCAGCAATGGATTAAAAGATTAAAGGACGTGCCCGGGAGCGCAGTACCACGCTGTTATCTGGCTCGAAGCAGCAGCCCTTCAGCGGCAGAACTCCACATATTTTGCGACGCAAGTAAACAGGCATTTGCTGCGGTGGGCTACTGGCGTTTCACGTATGATGACGATGATCACCAGGTGGCCTTCATTGCTGCTAAAAGTAGGGTTGCGCCGCTTAAACCAGCCCTGACAATTCCTCGGATGGAGCTACAGGCAGCTCTGCTAGGCACCCGGCTGGCCACAACTATAGCAGCAGAACATGATATTCAAATATCCCAGCGATTTTTCTGGTCGGATGCAAGAGCGGTGCTATGTTGGATTAAATCTGAGTCACGGAGACACACGGCGTGGCTATCGAATCGACTGGCAGAAATCGACGAACATTCGGACGTCCTCGAGTGGCGGTGGATCCCTTCTAAGGAAAATCCAGCGGACGACGCGACCAGGAATAATGCAAAAGTTCCAACGTTACAATCTCGATGGTTTAAGGGCCCATCATTCCTAACGAAGCACGAATCACGATGGCCACACACAACGATACGACGCGAGGATTACAATATCAGCGAAGACGAGCAAACGGAAACGACAACGAACATCTCAGTCAACGTACCGAACTCATTACCCGAACTATCCCGATTCTCATCGTGGATACGCCTCATTCGCGCAACCGCCTGCGTGCTACTTTTCGTGGATGTATATTTGACAAAAGGGACACCGGAAATTACGATGGCCCATTTGCAGCGAGCGGAGACGCTGTGGGCGCTTCGTGCCCAACGAGAAAGTTTCGGAGAAGAATTGACGACTTTATTAAAGGGAAAACCCATAGCGAAAACAAGTCGTTTAATCCAGCTAACACCCGTCGTCGATGAGAACGGGGTTTTACGTGTGAGAGGTCGGATATCTCGAGTCGAAGGGATGGAGACGGCGACGAAATCCCCCGTAATTTTGGACGGGCGACACCCATATACTAAGCTACTAGTGATGCATTTCCATCGGGGCGCAGGACATGGAAGTACGGAAACTGTGCTAAACGAGTTACGTCAAAAGTATTGGGTTGTGCATGCTCGTCCGACTATACGATCCCTAGCATCGTCCTGCCAGTGGTGTCGCGTCCAAAAGGCCAAGCCAAGATTTCCTCTGATGAGCGATTTGCCGTCAGCTAGGCTAGCGCACCATCAACGCCCATTCACGCGTAGCGGGGTGGATTATTTTGGGCCTATGACGATTACGGTGGGGCGACGACACGAGAAGCGCTGGGGCGTCCTTTTCACATGTCTGACCACACGAGCAATACACCTCGAGGTAGCAGCTTCCCTTACAACAGATTCAGCGATAATGGCATTGCGCCGCTTCGCGGCTCGGCGCGGTTATCCCACGGAGCTATGGTCCGACAACGGTACCAACTTACGTGGTGCGGCAACAGAATTAAGAAAAGAGATAGAGCAGCTCGATACCGCGCAGTTGAAATCCGAGGCACTCAACCACCACATGACGTGGCGATTTATCCCTCCGTCTACACCCCATATGGGGGGAAGCTGGGAACGTCTGGTAAGGAGCGTCAAGGTAGCGTTGCAGACCACGCTGCGGGGACACTCACCTAGAGAAGAAACGCTGAATACGGCCTTGGCAGAAGCCGAGCACAGCGTTAATAGCCGACCATTGACAAATGTCTCTGCCGACCCAAACGACCCCGAAGCATTGACACCCAACCACTTTCTGATCGGAACATCGTCCGGAGTCGCCATCCCGTTGAAGTCGAACGACACGGACTTATCCTCTCGAAAGCAATGGCGAATAGCTCAGCGATTAGCTGATAACTTTTGGACTCGGTGGATGAAGGAGTATCTTCCGACCTTGCAGCCTAGGAAAAAGTGGAACACGGAGCAACCATCCATACGAGAAGGGGACGTAGTCATCCTAATCGAGCCCAATACACCCCGTAACATATGGAAGAAGGGCGTTGTTACCAGAACTTTCCCAGATAAGGACGGACGAATTAGGATAGTGGAAGTGCGTTCCGGCGAACGAGTGTACGTCAGAGCGGTGGCAAAGTTGGTCACGTTGGTTCCGGCAAAAAAAGGTACCGATGTCGATCCATCGATACCGACGGGGACAATGTCACCAACGCGACCATAACCGCGAGTGGCAAGGGGGTGGGGGAACCGCGAGCAAGCGGCCGCGGCAAGCGGTCGAGCAGCGCTTCGCGATGCGCCGACGCGGTGGAGCGAGAGAGGGGGAAGGCGCAAGCGAGGCAGCGAGCAGCGATCGAGAGAGTCAGTCGATTTCCGCCGGTCGAGTGAGCCGGTCAAGTGACATAGTATTATTATTTCTTTTTCTCGGGAATAGTCGCGATTTGTACGGCAGCGGAAAATAAAATATAATTTCCAACGTTCAGTGAGTGGCGCTACGAATCATTTAACCTCCCTATTAGTTGTTTCTACGCCCACGCATGTGACTCGTGGAGACGGACGAGCACATGGCCGTGGCGCTGCTGGTTGTTTCTACGCCCACGCATGTGACTCGTGGAGACAGACGAGCACATGGCCGTGGTGCTGCTGGTTGTTTCTACGCCCACGCATGTGACTCGTGGAGACAGACGAGCACATGGCCGTGGTGCTGCTGGTTGTTTCTACGCCCACGCATGTGACTCGTGGAGACAGACGAGCACATGGCCGTGGTGCTGCTGGTTGTTTCTACGCCCACGCATGTGACTCGTGGAGACAGACGAGCACATGGCCGTGGTGCTGCTGGTGGTGGTTGATAATAAATATTGGGAAAAATGTTACCGATAAACCACAGCAGATATTGATCGATTTACCGTTGATATCACAGCTGTGAATGTATTTGAATATCAAGAACTAATGCTGCTATGTGATTAACACCTTGGAACAGATTATTAAACCATATGAAATTGTAGAAACGCTTTTAAAAATTTAACACTGATTTGACTAGTGTGGAGCGCTCCAACCTCCTTAAGTTAAAAGAGACTCATTCAACTCTCGTAATCGTCTTCGTCTTACACACATGTTACGTCACATATGAGAAACCGTGTCGATTATGAGAAAACGGGATCCAATAAACAAAATTGTATTTCAAATCTTAAATGGGTATTCATTAAATGAAAATGTATTTAAAATACTTTTTGTGCAAGATAATTACCATTGATCATTAAGCAAATCCTCAAATTTTCACATCTCTGCAATAATTATGAATAATTAAGATGAATTATTTTTTATGCATTATTCAATGCACTTAATATGCATTAATCATACATATGACCTAGTTATTTTATTATTTCGCAACAGTTACCTGTAGGTCTTATAAAAAGATATTGAAGTTTCTTAATAATTATAACTAAGAAAATAATAAAGGAAAAAAAACATCATAAAATTGTACGGAAATATTCTTGAAATAATGAGGACATACACTTAACGTGCTTAAAAGGAAAACGCCTTCGTTTTCTTCTCATCATTTTTACAGTATTTTATTAAAAATTCATTTTATTTTACAGTTACTCATAAACAATATCTAGTTGTAAGCACTGCGGATTATTATTACTGAATAATAAATGCAAATTAGCTGTACGATAAATTTTTAATTCAGAATATAATGAGAACCTACAAGAATGTTTTTAATGTAACGACGGGGAAAATAAAATCTCGACAAAACGAAGGACTTATAATAAATACAAATAAATTGTACGGTAAACTTTTATATTCTGAATATAATGAGAACTTACAAGACTGCTTTGAATATTACAAGAGACTCAGGTATTAAGTATCGGGTACTTAACCCTTTACTGATAAAAAAATATATCTCGACTAATTGAAGGACTTCTCCGACGCATTTTATCTGACTGTGACGAAAGAATAATAGTACAACGGGCTGAATTTAGTTCCTGTGGAATCGAGCAATGCGGAACCGAAGTATACGGATGCTAAAGCAGCATAGCGTTTACTACGCTCTCGACCATGGTACACATATAGTATAGCAACGAACAAGCGGCAAAACACTACTTCTACTCTCAGCTTCGCGATTCGTTGGCTTTTCGAGTCACGGACCTTTGAGGCCGTCGTACGACGTCCCTCGAACAACGCGGTGACGTCGTCCCTCAGTCTGGTCACTTTTAGCTCTACCGATTTACTACCGATTCTAATTATCCTACGTAAAGGCAATTAAATCGGTAAATCTTCCGGTAAATTACCAGCCACATTTATTGTTATTGTGCAATTAGTTTTTTTTGTGATCACTTTTTAAAACGATTTACTTGTGGAAAATACTTCCACGTTACAAATCTACATTGTTAAAAATTTTATACATCAGCTTTTTTAATCTTTAAAAAATTTTCATATTTTTATTTTATTACGGCCGATTTGTACACTGAGAGAAATTAAAATGGTACTGGCAACTAATCAGTGATAATTATATTTTATTAGTCCAGGTGACTATTTTTGTAGTTACAGTAACTACGTTATTGTTAATGTGACTCTTTTAGTAGTTACATTAAGGGGAGGGAGTCAGGTGAAAAAAATTGATTTTCGAAATTTAATATCATCCAAATCCTATTGCATATAAAAATGCCCAACGCACTATATTGTTGGTACTCGATGAAAGGATTTTTTACTGTCGTCTGACTTGCATATGCTTTTCAATATTATCTTAAGCAAAGTTCTTAGGTTTTCCATTCTGCGCATGATTCAGATCAAACTACTAGGCAGATTGGAATGGTTGAGGTCTCATTTTCTTCTTCATGAAAAGATACACTGGCTAAATGGAGCAAACTATTTTTTTTTCATTCTGAAAGCAAAGTTAATCACGTATTTAGAAAATAGCATAAAATTTATTTATTAATAATTATGTCACTTAAAAATATTACTTTTTATTAACATTTGCTCCATTTAGCCGGTGTATCTTTTCATGAAGAAGAAAATGAGACGTCAACCATTCCAATCTGCCTAGTAGTTTGATCTGAATCATGCGCCGAATGGAAAACCTAAGAACTTTGCTTAAGATAATATTGAAAAGCATATGCAAGTCAGACGACAGTAAAAAATCCTTTCATCGAGTACCAACAATATAGTGCATTGGGCATTTTTATATGCAATAGGATTTGGATGATATTGAATTACCAAAATCAATTTTTTTGACCCGACTCCCTCTCCTTAATGGTAATGTAGTTAATGTAACTACGAAAATATGGTAATGTAAATATGGTAATATGGTAATATGGTAATGTAAATATGGTAATATGGTAATAAATTAATGGTAATGTAGTTAATGTAACTACTAAAAGAGTCACCTGGACTAATAAAATATAATTATCACTGAATAGTTATCAGGACCATTTCAATTTCTCTCAGTGTACTTATGCCATCATTGTTTTGTTTATTTTCAAGGGCTTGCCCCATCTGTTGTTAAAGAAATAAATAAATCAGCTGATGTGTTAACTTTAATACACGAGTGTAGTAAAATTACAAATTTTTATATTAAATTTTCTAATTTTCATAGGGTTTGGTAGAAATTACTATAATTGTATATCCCACTTGCATATTCAATTTAATACATCTGAGTCTGTAAAAGAGCAACTGTGGTTGGATTTATGTCATCGATTTTCGTTGGACATTCTTTCTAATTATTATATATATTGAAATAATATTAGAATAGAATAGATTTTTAATTTTTTTTTTTAAATTGTGAATGAAGGAAATGTCGATTCGACTAATTGTTGATTCATTCAACCAAGAACTCGACATAGTAAAACTCAATTGAACTCATTACAATTTTGTAATTATAAATACAAAAAAATCAGACAATTTAACAAATATTTTCATCTAAAAATGTGGACATATGCTTAATGCACTGATAAATAAATAAAAATTCGCTCTCCACAATTTCTTCATAAAATAAAAATGAATTTTTATTCCAGTCAACAAAATTTTAGCCATCTTTTTAAAATCCCTCCCAATTTATAATTATTAACATAATTATGCTATAAATGTTCATTTCCAGAAAAAAATCAGGGTCAAGTGTTTTAACTTGCACACGTAATGGATTTTTAAATTTTCCTTTCAAATGACAAAATCATTTACGAAGAATGTGGAAAATATTATTGGTTAAACTATCCAATTGAAAGTCTTGTAGTAAAACTCAATTTAACTCATTACAATTTTTTAATTAAAAGTACTAAAAAATTCAGATAATTTAACGAATATTTTCATCTAAAAATGTGGACATATGCTTAATGCACTGATAAATAAATAAAAATTCGCTCTTCACAATTTCTTCATAAAATAAAAATGAATTTTTATTCCAATCAAAATTTTAGCCATCTTATTAAAATCCCTCCCAATTTATAATTATTAACATAATCATGCTATAAATGTTCATTTCCAGAAAAAAATTAGTGTCAAGTGTTATAACTTGCACACGTAATGGATTTTTAAATTTTCCTTTCGAGTCTCGTTTCCTCGATAAATTTCCGTGGCAAAATCATTTACAAAGAATGTGGAAAACATTATTGGTTAAATTATCCAACTGAAAGTCTTGTAGTACAACTCAATTCAACTCATTACAATTTTTTAACTAAGAATACTAAAAAATTCAGATAATTTAACGAATATTTTCATTTAAAAACGTGGTCATATGCTTAATACACTGATAAATAAATAAAAATTCGCTCTCCACAATATTTCACAAAATGAAAATGAATTTTTATTCCAATCAAAATTTTAGCCATCTTATTAAGATCCCTCCTAATTTATAATAATTAACATAATTATGCTATAAATGTTCATTTCCAGAAAAAAATGAGTGTCAAGTGTTATAACTTACACACATAATGGATTTTTAAATTTTCCTTTCGAGTCTCGTTTCCTCGATAAATATCCGTGACAAAATCATTTACAAAGAATGTGGAAAACATTATTGGTTAAATTATCCAACTGAAAGTCTTGTAGTACAACTCAATTCAACTCATTACAATTTTTTAACTAAGAATACTAAAAAATGCAGATAATTTAACGAATATTTTCATTTAAAAATGTGTTCATATGCTTAATACACTGATAAATAAATAAAAATTCGGTCTCCACAATTTCTTCACAAAATAAAAAATAAAAATAGCTAAAATTTTATTCCAATCAAAATTTTAGCCATTTTTTTTAAAACCCCCCGAATTTATTATAATTAACATAATTATGCTATAAATGTTCATTTCCAGAAAAAAATTAGTGTCAAGTGTTATAACTTGCACACATAATGGATTTTTAAATTTTCCTTTCGAGTCTCGTTTCCTCGATAAATATCCGTGACAAAATCATTTGCGAAGAATGTGGAAAACACATTGACTAAACTTTCCAACTGGGAATCTTGTGACCCGGTGACGAATACTCATACGCAAGAAAAAAAAACTTATTACCGGAAGAGATCACATATGATACCACACAATGACATCTCGACGTGAATTTCGTTGAGGGTGTCATCGTCGTGTATTAATGTTTCCGGTAAAACGAATGACGCGATTTATAATTGACCATGACGTTCCGGTGGGATGACAATGTGAGAAAACTTCTATAAAGCGATATATTAACGCTGTGCAACTAGACGTCAGTGTCACGTAGGTAATACGGAATCGATGGCGATCTCGTTCCGCTAGCGGTGTAACATGCTGCGCACTTGTAATGATTCTTAAGTGACCTTAAAAGTGACCAGCGAGAGCGACAAAACGTCATCGATTTTCCAGCTATTTTCTGAAACACAAACAGTCTCGAGGCAGCAAAAGGAAAAGAGTTGGACTTAATTTAAAAAAATACACACAAGCCTGAAGTCGATTTGAAAAATGCATCAGATCGATTTACGTTCGATTAAATATGAGCGTATCGCTCTTGAGTATAATGACGTGGTATATTACGGAGAGGATGTAAGTAGTCTCGTCATTTAAGTGTATAATCGAACGAGCTTCGATTGAGAGTGAGAAGAGAGGAAAAAAATTCTGAACAGCAACGATCAGTATTCAATTGATTAATTAGTTGTAGATGATGGTTGGGAATAGATTTGCAGACATTGACAGTGATGAGGATTCCCGGATGCTTTTGCGACCATCGATTACAATGCTCAGAACTTTCTAGATACATACAGTAGAACCTTGATTAACGGAGTCGAATTTTCCTGAAGAACAATGGTACAAAATTCTGTTTATAAATTGACAACAATTTATATAAAGTTTTATGCACATACAGGATATGAATTTTTAATAATGAGTAGGCAAGAATTTATCTTACTGGTATATTATTATGGTATTATATATATATATTTTTATATAATATATAAATATTTTTGTATAATATTCTTATGTTATATATTCATAGTTGTATCCAATTTATATGACTGAAAAAGATATTTTGAAAATTATTATACTAAGCATATATATATATGAGGAATTTCAGGCCAACTTTTGGTAAACGTTTGACCTTTCTTATTTTTTTAATTGTGCTTATTCCTATTTCCAAAAACGACGAAAAATAAATACATTTTTTTTATAAAAGTGAAATAGAAATACTCGATAAGAAAAAAATTAATTAATATTCATTAGTAAAGTAAATTTCATATGCTGTATATGCAAAAAACTTCGTATACATTTCATTCACTTGCAAGCAGAATTCCAATACACATTCCATTAAACGACATATTAAAAAGACTGGAAGGTCATTTTTACCGACTTCTCTGACTTTTTAAAATTTATTAACCTTGAAGCTGCTTAGGAAAATTGAATTAGCTACAGCGAACTTACATAGTCGTATTCCTAACTCTCTAATGATTTTATATTAATTATTTAACGTTAAAAAATAAGGATTCAAACAATCGTTTGAGAAACTTGTAGGTTGCAACTTATCAACACACTAAAGCCTTTATTGAAGTTTTTGTATTTTAAACAAAAAAATGTTATCCACAAATATCTACAGATGCTTTTTGTTAACGTTACAGAAAAATTCTGATCAATTCCTCGTCTGACCAAAAAAAAAACTACAAAATTAATTTGTTAAACTTAAAATATAAAACTAAAAAGTGAGAAAATTTGTTTAAAAAAAATTAACAGAAAAGTTATGTAAATCTTTATGAACCATTTTTTTTTTTTGTTAAACATACAATCATTTCAGATTTGGGGTTTTTACAGTGCAAGATGGTGTAAATTAGAACGTCATCAAATTATGGTCAGCAATGAGTCAAGAATTTATGAGGGACTAAAAGAAGAAATTCAATTGCTCGTCTGTATTTGAATTTACGAAGATGGATGACTCTTTCCAGTTAAAAAGCTAAAGCTTTTATTTATTAACCTTCAAGGTGTTTAGAAAAATTGAATTAGCTACAGCGAACTTACATAGTCGTATTTCTAACTCTCTAACGATTTTATATTAATTATTTAACGTTAAAAAATAAGAATTCAAACAATCGTTTGAGGAACTTCTAGGTTGCAACTTATCAACATCTATATTGAAGTTTTTGTATTTTAAACAAAAAAATGTTATCCCCGAATATTTACAGAGGCTTTTTGTTAACGTTACAGAAAAATTCTGAGGAATTCCTCGTTTGAACAAAAAAAAACTGCAAAATTAATTTGTTAAAATTAAAATGTAAAACTAAAAAGTGACAAAATTTGTTTCAAAAAAATGAACAGAAAAGTTACACCGAGAGAAAAGATTTCATCGACGCCAAAGAAATGGGTGGATTATTTTTTTTTCATTGATTTCAACGAAATATTTCTTTGATTTCAATGAAATAGTGCATTTGAATTTCAAAGAGAACATTTCATTGCCTGTAAATAAAGATTTACTTAGTGAACATATAATAAAGAAACAGTTTCATTGTTTTAAAGAGACGTTTTCATTGGTTCAAAGAAACGTTTTCATTGATCTCTCTCTCGCACCTAACCTCGCTTTTTTGTTTTCCGGTTCTCCCGAACGAACGGCTTCGAGTTTCGAGGAGCCACAAGCTTAGCCTATTTCTGCCGTACTTCCTTACATACTCACAAAATTAGAGCTTTATCTGCCGCGTAGTTCAGGAAAAAATAGGTTTCAAAATTTTGAGCTGGTAAGAAGGTTTCATTGAATCAGAGACGACATCTTTGAAATCAATGAAAAAGGTTAATTGGCTTAAAGAAATGTTTCTTCGAATCAATGTCACTACTTTTCATTGAGTTTGAGATCATTCAAAGAAAAGATAGTATTGAAATTCAAGTATTTCATTTCATTGGCTAAGATTTCCGTGAATCAATAAAATGGGTGGATTGGCTTTTTTTTTCATTGATTTCAACGAAATATTTCTTTTATTTCAATGAAATAGTGCATTTGAATTTCAAAGAGAACATTTCATTGCTTGTAAATAAAGATTTACTTAGTGAACATATAGTAAAGAAACAGTTTCATTGTTTTAAAGAGACGTTTTCATTGGTTCAAAGAAACGTTTTCATTGATCTCTCTCTCGCACCTAACCTCACTTTTTTGTTTTCCGGTTCTCCCGAACGAACGGCTTCGAGTTTCGAGGAGCCACAAGCTTAGCCTATTTCTGCCGTACTTCCTTACATACTCACAAAATTAGAGCTTTATCTGCCGCGTACTTCAGAAAAAAATAGGTTTCGAAATTTTGAGCTGGTAAGAAGAAGGTTTCATTGAATCAGAGACGATATCTTTGAAATCAATGAAAAAGGTTAATTGGCTTAAAGAAATGTTTCTTCGAATCAATGTCACTACTTTTCATTGAGTTTGAGATCATTCAAAGAAAAGATAGTATTGAAATTCAAGTATTTCATTTCATTGGCAAAGATTTCCGTGAATCAATGAAACTTTTTCTCTCGGTGTATGTAAATCTTTATGGACCATTTTTTTTTTTGTTAAAAATACAATCATTTCAGATTTGGGGTATTTACAGTGCAAAATGGTTTAAATTAGAACGTCATAAAATTATGCTCAGCAATGAGTCAAGAATTTATGAGGTACTAAAAGAAGAAATTCCATTGCTCGTCTGTATTTGAACTTACGAAGATGGATATGACTCTTTCCAGTTAAAAAGCTAATGTATCAGTTCAATAGTTACTCAATGCAAAAGTTCAACACCATTGAACCCTGCTAATATGTGTTGGTGTCTCCAAAGCCAATGAGCTAATATATAAGAGACAAATGATCGTCTCGCGTGGTTGATTGAATCTAAGTTGAAACAGACTACGTCGTTATGCGTAAGCATATTCGTCGTGATGTATATATTAAAAAAATAAGGATACGTGAGCGACATGTCACATGACCGATCAAGGACAAAATTAAAGGTGGACGTGTCTTTTCAAGCGTCTCTTCTCATGTACACATAATGCATATTCTCAGAGCTTTTATTGTCCGCAGAGGAGGAAGTATGTGACCGCAAAGTTTGACCGTCTGGCGCTTTACGCTCGCTCGCCACGTTCGTGCTCAAATCTCCAATGATCCGAGGGGAATCCCTGACTATAATAGATCAAGAATAACCATTTATTTAAAGATAAAAATAATTTTCCAAAGATTCAAAAACTTCCGACTGAAAAAAAATTATTTTCATTAATAAACAAATTGGGTAAATAATAAAAATGGTGAAATATGTAATTTTTATGAAAAACGTCTTTTCACAGTTTCTTAAATAATCTTTCAAAAATGAGTATGGGAAACGAGAAAAAATCATTATTAGAAAAAAAAAGACTGCAAATTTCCTCTTTATTTTGTAGATTTTTTTTTTCAATTATTTTTACGTTATTATTTTTCTTGAAATTTATACATTTTATTTGATTTATGATAGTATTTTAGAAAAAGTATTTACTGCAAAAGAAACATACTATTTTTAAATAGTATGTACAATTTCACGAAAATTCGAATTTTCGAATTTACTTTATTAATAGGAGAAAAACAAAATATGACGTCTGGAATGTTAATTTTCAGATAGAACTGGCTTTAGTATCCGAAGAAAATATCCGAAGTTATAAACCAACTCCGGTTAATCGAGTTTCTACTGTATTCCCTATTTGGAGTCAACGGAGAAAACTGAGAAGTGAAATTTTCTATGTTTCGATATCCAATGCGATTTTATAAACTATCAGCAAAGATATTTTACTCATTTAAACACTGTAATAAAAATAAAAATTTCTTTCCAAAATAATTCGCACGTAGGTCACGAAAACCATATATTGTAATTTCAACTGTACTTCTAATTCCTACATTTTCATGTGACATTTAAACAATAGAATATTCATTCATTAATTTCCACTTCTTTGTTTTAAGCTTATATTAAATTGTAAGAATGAGTAATAAAATTTAAATACAAATATATATATTTTCCGCAGTTGACAAGCGAATCGTTTTTTAAAATCAACCGATTAAATTATTGTTTATTTCTTTTGAAATTACCTTCAAAATTCATTGTTTTAAGCTTATACTAAATTGTAAGAATGAGTAATAAAATTTAAATACCAATATACATACACAAATTACATTTTTTCACAGTGAAGTCAAAGAATGGAGTATTTTTATATGCATGCCTTGGTGTCAACTTCCTCTCCCGATTAAATTACTTTTTTAATTAATTGTTTTAAGTTTATATTAAATTGTAAGAATGATTAATAAAATTTAAATACCAATATATATTCAACGCATCGAAAAATCGTTTTTTAAAATCAATTACATTTTTTCACAGTGAAGACAGAGAATGGAGGATCTATATTTCGATGGAGAATTTTTATATGCATATCTTGGTGTCAACTTCCTCTCCCGATTAAATTATCGTGACATATTGTTCAGCGACGTTGTTTTTACTGCTGTATCGGTATGCGAGATGATGACCTCGTTATTCCTCCGTAAAACGGAGAGTAAAATCGTGCGAGGCTCGACGGGACCTCGAACGTCTCAGTCTCAGTCGTTATTGTCCGCGTTTCTACGTCATCCTTTCAATTACTGGCCAATTGTTTGACGCGTAGAACTGAGGTCTTGCGTGAATCGAGAGGAAGTCGATCTTGAGGTCTTCGGCAAGCACTTACGGTGCATCGGCGTCTCTCGTTAGTCCAGGGTTCTGTCCATTGCGTTTGACCCACATTTCAATCGACTGCGTTGCACTCTCGTTCTCGGATAATCGTTAAGGAGGATGAAGAGCTTCAAGTTCTTAAATCAGTGATAAATTTTGTAAAAATGTTTTTTACAACTTTCTGTGGTTTCATTGACTTTTGTATTGAGTTTTTTTAACAGGTGCATGTGTTGTTAATATATATATTACCAGGCTAATGACTTTTCGGGGTCAAATACAGAGAAAAACGGTCAATACGATTTTTTTAATAAAATCTGTCTTTCAGCCTTTTTCCTGAATTTTAATTTATTGATACATTCTAGAAAAAGGATGCAAAGTAGAACCTTGCACATTGCTTCCTCATTATTTTTCCCGTTTGACAAAGCTACCTCTATGAGGATGTATGTTATTCAATTTTTGGCTTCCTCATAAAGGAAGCTTTATAAAACGCGAAAAATAATGAGGAAGCAATGTGCAAGGTTCTACTTTCCATCCTTGTTTTAATTAGATAAATATACATGTTGTGGATTCGCTTTTTCTATTTCGTTATTGCGTTATTTCGTGATTATTAGAGCGTTTCCGAAGTGAATGTGATAATGTATATTTTTTAAAATAATTCAACATTCCATAAAATCAAAAATGTCATACCGTTCGTCACTAAATTATACATATATAATGGCTGAATATTGTTTCATTTATATACAAAATTTGAGATCGCTATCTTAAGTTTTGCAAAAGTTACAATAGAGCGATAATGTCAATTTTTTGAAAAATTCAAAACATCATAAAATTTTTACGGCTCAACCGATCTTAACCAAATTCAATAGCGATCACCGGCATATGAACGCTCAAATTCATACCAATTTTTAGATCAATATCTCAAAAATTGAAAGAGTTATCGCGTAAACAGACATTTTTCAAAAAATTAAAAATCGCGTAATAATTTAACGATGAAGTGGATTTTAACAAAAATTTGTATGAACGATGAGGCTTGATCCCTCTATCTATGGTCCAAATTTCAGGTTGATATCTCAAGGCCTTCTCGAGTTATAAAGGTTTACATTTTTCGATTGTGTAACATACACACACACACACATACACACACACACACACACACATACACACACACACACACACACACACACACACACACACACACACACACACACACACACACACACACACACACACACACACACACACACACACACACACACACACACACACACACACACACACACACACACACACACACACACACACACACACACACACACACACACACACACACACACACACACACACACACACACACACACACACACACACACACACACACACACACACATACAGACATTTTTTCTAAATCACTTTTCTCGATGTTTTGGACCATTCTGAGTGTACTGACATGAAAATCTCGAAAAAAAATTTTTTCACGAAAACAAAGCTTCCTCTATGAGGAAGCAAAATCAATTAAATGTTGGTTATTAAAAGAAGGATGAGTAGGGACTTCACCGAGAGAAAAAGTTTCATTGATTCACGAAATTCTTTGCCAATGAAATGAAATACTTGAATTTCAATACTATCTTTTCTTTGAATGATCTCAAACTCAATGAAAAGTAGTGACGTTGATTTGAAGAAATATTTTTTTTAAACCAATGAACCTTTTTCATTGATTTCAAAGATATCGTCTCTGATTCAATGAAACCTTCTTCTTACCACCTCAAAATTTCGAAACCTATTTTTTCCTGAAGTACGCGGCAGATAAAGCTCAACTTTTGTGAGTATGTAAGGAAGTACGGCAGAAATAGGCTAAGCTTCTGGCTCCTCGAAACTCGAAGCCTTTCGTTCCGAAGGACCGCAAAACAAAAAAGTAAGGTTAGGTGCGGGACAGAAATCAATGAAAACGTTTCTTTGAACCAATGAAAACGTCTCTTTAAAACAATGAAACTTTTTCTTTATTATATGCTCACTAAGTAAATCTTCATTTACAGGCAATGAAATGTTCTCTTTGAAATTCAAATCCACTATTTCATTGAAATCAAAGAAATATTTCGTTGAAATCAATGAAAAAAAAATCCACCCATTTCTTTGGCGTCAATGAAATCTTTTTTCTCGGTGCTGCAAACAGACTATTTCAGGAGAATCACCCATATAAATACATTAACAATTATATTTTTATAAGAAAATCAAATTGTATATGAAGATATTCAGTAATTTTTTTTTCATGCAGTATTTATAATTAATAAATCATAATATTAATCGATTATGATAAGTAATGGCTGATTTTGTTTATAAGAAGACCCTCCATTAGTTCATTGAAATTTATAAAATGTTATTCGTCGTTGAAAAGTTATAACCGTTATAGAATATTTAAATAGATATTTTGATAGATAGCGAATCAATGAAGTATCTTCTAATAAACAAAATTAGTTCTCAATTCTTGTCAGATAAATATGCTTAGTTTTTTGTTTTAATGAGAAAGATAAATATATTTGAAAAATGGTGAGTTTTGTTTCAAAGATAAGTTAATGATTATCAACTTTTTTCCATATTAAGAACATATAGGTACTGTTATGTCAGTTATCCTAAAATAACAATAAATTAAACCTCCCGAAATGGTAGAAATTGTGTAATAAATTAACGCTGATTTTAGTGTAATTCTATTTCTATTGCATTATAAATACTTATAAAGCAATGATGGAAATATAATTTTTTTCTCACAAATCAAAAATCATTAATATTCCGCTATTAAATTAATAACACGATTTAATCAAAAACTATAGTCTCATAAAAAAAATTTCCTACACTTTTTTAAACATTTTAACCCTTTAAAAAAACTATATTTTATTTATATTTTTTTATATTTTTTTTCCCGTGCGTTTAACTCTTTACATCGTGATCCTCGAATAGAACACATTGATTCCCATGTGTCGACCGTAATACAGTGCGGCACTAGGGAAATCCCTGTTTGTTAGAATCTACTCGTCACGTATCACGTTTATCGTGCTTTGAAGCAGGTAAGTTTATTCATTATTCTAACCACGAAAGAAAACAACAAACTTGAACCCTGAGGCTGTCTGAAGATACCAACAAAGCATGTGGTTCTCGTCGTAACCGAAAAATGACCTCCGTATCTTAGAATTTAGAAGAAAAGAAAATTGGACTTAAAAAAAATAAAAAATAAATATATCGTTTATATCAAGAAAACGTTTTTTAAACTGTAAGAATCTTATTCGTGGTGGTGGCGTATATTTATTAATGATACGAACAGTTAACCAAACGTTGAAGTTATAATACAGAATGTGTGGCTTCTAATTCAGTACGTCAACAGTTCGACGTATCGGCTAAGAATGTCTCCTTCGATGGTTAAAACAGCCTTAGTGCTATCTGTCCCTCTCTTTTAGTGTCTTCAAGTGGTTGGCCCGACGCGTTGGGCCCGTAAGGCTCCTTTAAGCCCTTAGTAATGAACGCAGGGTGGTCAACATGTGTGGTCGTGAGGATTCCTATGCCCCGAACTGACTTCCAGGAGAAAGTTGCTTTCAAAACTATGTATTGTCTTACAACTTTTTGCATCCCTTACACGGAGAAAAACGCTTAGTTGAGCTTACTAAGATATTGGTTAAAAATTTTACCAAGAAAAATTTGGTAGGCGCAACCAAGTTATTGATTAGGCGTACTAAATACTTGGTTGTCTTACCAAATCCTTGGTTATGTTAGCTAATAACTTGGTTATGTTAGTCAATAACTTGGTTGTGCCCACCAAGTAGTTTTCAAGATAATATTTTTAACCAATTTTTTGGTAATTCTAACCAAGCTTTTTTCTGAGTGTAGGGGATTTATTGGAATTAAGAGAATGTCAAATGAGGCATTTTTTGTCAGTTCAACCACTTTTATAACGACTTGTACTTCCTGTGAATTTCTTCAGGTTTTGAAATATATAATTATTGAAAATGCTGGATTTGCTGAAAAAAAATCACACGAAATACTTTCAAGTTATGGTGGAAAAGAAATGGTTGAATTCACAATACTTAATAACAATGTCATCAGTGTTATAAAAAAAGAGGAAAATTAATTAAAGCGTTAAACATATTTCGGATATTTTTATTAAAAATTGCTATTTCTTACAAACTTGAAGACTATAACGTGAGAATGACTTCAATAATTGATGCGCACAGCGATTGCGGATTTATTTCTATTTATTAATTACCATATTTATAAAAATATATAGCAAATATTAAATAGTGTTATATAATTATATAAAAATATATTTTACAATAATGTAATTGGTTTTTTATTTTTTTTTTTATTCCTCGACCACTGAAATTTCTAAAAACTTCAGTTTCCCCAATTTCTAAAAACCACGGTATAACTTTCCCCACAGATTCTTCATTATTACGCATTTTCCCCTTTTTTTCCAAGAAGGATCAAACAGTGATCAAAACAGTTATTTTACATCTCTTTGAAAAAAATGATAAACAACGAGTTATTAATATTTTTTCATGGATAAAAGACTCCACCCGTTTTTTTCTCCGAATGCATTTTACAGAATATAAACACATCGAGCTAAAAAAAACAAATCTTCGAACTTTCTACTTTTTTCATTACCTAAATTCCCGATACCCCGACGATACTCCGCACAGTAATTTTCAGAATCACACGTAGAACCATATAGATAGCGCCATATTTCTACGTATTAAACGTAGAAAATAAAATAAAATGCCTGATTAAATTAATCAAGATATAAATTTGGGATAAATATTGACACAAAGTTTGGCTGTGGCTGCTCGTTGTGTAACCGGACGAATTACTGGTGTTATTCATCCGGCTGCAGCGCGGAAAGAAAAAAGTAGTTTTGGCTACCAATTCCAGAATATGCTGTGCCGCGTGTTAGTCACTGAAACTAAATCGGAATCGTAGTCTCAACTTTTTTCGATTGGTAGCAAAAATAGTACGTCTGACCAACAACTTGGTTCCTGCACTGAGAGAAAAAAAAGATACTGGTAACTATAAATTTATAGTGAAATACAACCTCAGCTATTTACAAGTAGTTATCTGTACTCATTACTTATAGTCAATGCAACAGCTAATAATAGTTATCGTAACAAAAAGTATATTGTTTTTAAAATTTGGCGATAGATGTGATGTAGGTACTATTCATAGAAAACATAGTCACAAACATAGTATTCTTTGAGAAATACTGTTTGTGAAATTATTCGTCCGGATAAACAAAAAATCGTTAAAAAATATATCCGGATGAATAATCGTATGTTATTCGTCCGGATAAACGTAAAAATCGTTAAAAAACATATCCGGACGAATAATTGTAGGTTATTTTTCCGGATAAATAGGAAAATCGTTTAAAAAACATATCCGGACGAATAATCGTATGTTATTCGTCCGGATAAACGCGAAAATCGTTAAAAAACATATCCGCACGAATAATCGTATGTTAGTCGTCCGGATAAACATAAAAATCGTTAAAAAATATATCCGGACGAATAATCGTATGTTATTCGTCCGGATAAACGTAAAAATCGTTAAAAAAATATATCCCCACGAATAATTGTATGTTAGTCGTCCGGATAAACGTAAAAATCGTTCAAAAAACATATCCGAACGAATAATTGTAGGTTATTCTTCCGGATAAACGGGAAAATCGTTTAAAAAACATATCCGGACGAATAATCGTATGTTAGTCGTCCGGATAAACGTAAAAATCGTTAAGAAACATATCCGGACGAATAATCATATGTTATTCGTCCAGATCCTATTCTAAAAATAAACGTAAAAAATTTGAGCCCGATATCTTAAAAATTGCAAAAGTTAGAACACGAACAAAAAATTTCAAAAAATTAAAAGATGCCATAAATTTTGAACCCCGTAACGGATTGACACCAAATTTAATCCCAAACACTATTTGATAACAGTCCACTTCTGGTCCAAGTTTGAGCCGGATATCATAAAAATTGCGACGGCTATCGTGCTAACAAAAAATTGTGCAAATACGAACATACACACACACATACAGACATTTTTTCTAAACCACTTTTCTCAACGTTTTAGACCATTCTGAGTGTCCTGACATGAAAATCTCGAAAAAAAAAATTTCACGAAAACAAAGCTTCCTCTATGAGTAAGCAAAATCGTTAAAAAAACATATCCGGACGAATAAAATACGATTGTTTACCCGACTATATATTTGTAAGATAGTTGAAACATATTCCGACGAACAATCGTATGTTATTCGCAATAATCGTTGATTATATTGCGGCATGCAATATAAAAAAATAATATTTATGCAGTTTGTCCCCCAACCCCCAATCCCGACTTTCTACTTTTTAATAAATCGTCTAAATTCCCGATAACCCGGCGATATCAATCTCCGCGCAGTAATTTTCAGAATCAAACATAGGATCATATAGGTAGCGGCAAACGGCTGCCTCCTAAGTTTCTCACTAAAGAAAACAATAAATAATGCCACCGTATTTTAAGATCACGTCAGAAAAGAACACACATCCATGTGCGTGAGTGTGATACGAAGCGCGTGCGAGGTTTTCTGCAGCGAAGATGAAGCTGTGAGAGATCGAGGCACTCGAAGAGACGCGTGCTAACTTAGTCTTAGTGTGTAAGTTACGAACACCAGTAGGAACCGCAGCGGCAACGGCAACGGGCAAACGGCACAGCTCAATGTGCGAACGACGACGACGACAACGACAACGACGACAGCGAGGTCGTGCGAGCAGAGCGAGAGATGGAAGAGACGCGAGTTTACGATTGCCCGGTGCTAGAGACTCGCCGCCAGTCTGGCACGAGCAGCCGCTCAGGAGACACCCGTAGGGGACTTGCTTGTTTCAAGGTATGAGCCTCTCGCTGCTCTTGCTCTTCTTCCTTTTTAACAAGATGCAACAACGTTTTATATACCCTCGATTAGTTAACGTGTAGTGAAAAACAAAGAAAACCATCGGTTTTACGTTAGAAAATCGTTAAAGAATAATGAATACGAGGGAATGCGAGTTGTTTACATGTTTCGAAGGCGTTTTTATCGATGATAAGAAAGTGCTACGATAACAAAGTTTCTTCAATGTATTATACAGCAAAGTGTAGAAAATTTTTGTCGTTTCGAACCTCTTTGCGACTGATATCGTCGTACGATTATTATTGTTATTATACTTTATTAGTATTGTTATTATTGGTATTTTTCATAGAAGCGGATCTCTTTGAAATGTGCGTGATGAAAATGCTACGCCGATGCTTTTTATCCACGGCTCTAAGTATATGTTCTTCGAGGCCGGCGCCAAGACGCAATGACCTCTTGTAAATTCGAGTGCAATGTAATTTTAACGCAGCTACGCGCTTGGCCATGTGTTGTTAATATTGCGGTTTCGTTGTGTGCACTTGGTTTTGCACTTGGATGTTAGTGGAATGACGAGGGAAATCTCTCTCTCGCAGGTGCAACGAGCCGCGCGCCACAAGTGGCACGTGTCGCGGTGATAGTCAACTGGTCGGTGCGTGAGGACAAGTCTTTCTCGTGTATTTAACTCTCGAAGACTTGTTCCCTTTTTTTTTTCTTTCTGTTTAGTGCGTTTGAATTAGTACACTCTTACAATGAGAAAAAAATGTATTTGAAAGAACTAAATTAGCGTACACCCTCGTTCAAACGAGTTTTTTGTTAGGGCAACCAAATATTTAGTTTCTTCAATAGACTACACTGTAAAAAAAATCTACTTAAAATTTAGTGTACTTTTACTGGAAGTTTTTATTCATAAACTAGTATATTAAATTTAGTATACAAGTGTAATGTAAAATTAATGTATGGTACAGCGCATTCAATAATTTACTTTAATTTTACAGTAAAAGTACTTGAATTTTAATAACTTGCTTTAATTTTACTGGAAAAATACATGAATTTTATGCCACAATTGTATATTAAATTTCAATGACGAGTTTATGAATAAGAACTTCCAATCTTTTCTAACAGTGTATTGAAAAAGACTGCAAATTTTTATTCATAAACTTGTCATTGAAATTTTATGTACAATTATGGTATAAAATAAATGTATTTTTGCAGTAAAATTAAAGTACTTTTACTGTAAAATTAAAGTAAATTATTGTATTTGCTGTAACATATATTAATTTTACATTACACTTGTATATTAAATTTAATGTACCAGTTTATGCGTAAGAACTTTCAGTACTTATACATTAAATTTCAAGTAGATTTTTTTTACAGTGTAATCATTAGATTCAGTTGTCTAAAATTTATTTGCCGTTATCAAAATATTTGTTATACTAACAGAAAATTTATTTCCACGAGGGTGTACGCTGATTTAGTCCATTCAAATATTTTTTTTTCTCAGAGTAGAAAAGATCAGCAGTTTTTATGCATAAATTCAATGTTCAATTATTGTGATATGAAATTAATGTATTTTTAAAGCAAACCATTAAAATTAAAGTACTTTTACAGTAAAATTGAAGTAAATCATTGAAATTACTATACCACACATTAATTTTACATCGCACATGTGTATTTAATTTAGTATACCGGTTTATGCATAAAAACTTTCATTACTTGTATATTAAGTTACAAGTAGATTTTTTTACAGTGTAGCAAAGTAGCAAAGCAACAAAACAGTTCTACTTTATGATTAACTCTTCTTTGTCACATCTAAGTTAATATTCGTGGTTTTACACATAATTCAGTTGTCATATTAATACCACATTTTTATCTCAAATACAAGTATTCGATTTTTACACGGAAAATTGTTAGTAGTAGTAATCGTGATTTATTGACAAAATCTACATCATTTTTTTGGTCTGAATATTGCAAATGATAATTATAATTCCTATTGGCTTACATTATATTTTTCCAATTGGTCATCTATCGCGTCCTTCAGCCTGGATTTTCTTTTTGTTTAATTTTTTTATTTAACATACTTTATTATGTTGTGTTTGAGTATGCGTTTTTTTTTTTCTCATTATTATTATTTTTATTTATTCATTTACTATAATTTCGAGGTGCTGATATGTTGTGTGTGTGAGATATTTGCACGGAAAAAAAAGATTAGTTGCCATAACCAAGAAATGAGTTGACACAACCAATCGATTATTCTATTTCCCTAGCAACTCAAATGGTAATACCGACGATTCGAATGATAATACCGACGATTCGAATGATAGTCCCAACTATTCGAGTGGAAGTCCCAACGATTGGATTAGTTAACCTAACTAATTCAATCGAGAACTAATCGTGAATAGTTGCGGTTACTATTCGATATGATTGAGGCAACTAATTTTTTAGATATTGTGTACAGCAAATCGAAAACGTAGTTGCCACAACCAAACATTTCTTTCCGTGTGTGGTTTCTGATTATATTTCGTCTCGCTTGAATACTTATTGGTCCTAAATTTTCTAATTGAACAATTGCAAATCGTTTTTTGAGTTCACGGATTCTTGTTATTATGGGAGGAAAATTGTTATTATCTCTACGTTTTAACGATTATCAAATACATTAAATTGATTGTTCATAATTTTTTAAAATATTATCTAAGATGTCGAAAAATCGGAAATTTTGACAACTATGAATGTTATCGTAATAACAAAAAAAAAAATGATTTTCTGAAACGGTTAATTCGAACATGTTATGATTCAAATTTCATAATTTAACACACTGAAAAAAAAATGTCATTGATTCAATAAATCCATCGTTTGCGGGCTGGCAAAAACAAGCGTTATCAATTTAATTTGAATTCTAATTCCTCCAATTCCATACGAGATCGAAACAATAACTCTAAAATGAGCCAAATAATGTTTTATTATTTCAATGTTAAATGGGATTAAACGAATAAGAACTAGAGTTAATTCAAAAATACTTATTTTGGCAGCCCACAAATGATCGATTTATTGAATCAATGACATTTTTTTTCAGTGCAAGATTGAACAAAATTAGCATGTAATGAGTTAATTTCATAATTTGATATATTCGTTTTATAAGTATTTCGATTATGAAAAATGTCCAGTATTTAAGAGAAATTCTTTTGTTTCAACGAGAAGGCAGTTTGCCAGTTAAAGGGTCAAACCTTCATTAGATACGTGGGCGCCGTGGAGGCTCCAGACCTTTTATTGTTATTTCCGCTGTCGCAGTACATTTTTTTCGTTATTACTATTCTCAGTACATTTTAAATACCTTTCATTAAAGCGCTTGCCTCTAATGTCATGTAATAAATGAGTAAAAAATATTTTACATTTCTAACAATTATTTGTATTTGAATAACGAAAAAAATTCAATGATTTGTAAAAGTTTTGTCTGCAGTGGAAATTAATATCAGAATTAAATTGAATGTACCCTTTTTAAGACATGCATACTCAAATACATTTTTTAAAATGGAATTTTAATTCAAAATGCATCCCTAATGAAAAATACGATTATTTCTCTAATTCTTTTTTCCAATTTAAAAAAAATATTCTAATATGCCAATTGAACAATAAAAATTATTGATAGGGATAAATGTTGATATAATGTTTAGCTAAATATTAATTAGTTTTTAATATTCTAAGATATATTTATAAAAAGTTATTTAAAAAAATAATTTTTATTTTGCAATTTCTTTACTTAAAAATTCAGTAACTTTCTTAATTTTCTTAAGTGATAATTGGAGAAAAAGAAATGGTCTTACAGGGTTCGTTAAAAAAAAAATGATTATATGGTCCATTTGACCCCAAGTGACAATAAAGGGTTAGGGATGTGTGTGGGCGAATTTTTATATGGATGAGGCTTAAAGCCGCGTGTCCGTTGGCCACGAGCCGACAATCTTTCACATCAATTTCAAGCAATATAGCTGTCGTGTAATAAAGTTGAATGGCCTTAAGTCACACGACGTTGAAACTGGCAGACAGAAGCTAGTAGACGCAAAGCTAGTGGCCTGCGGCGTCTTCTAACTCTGCCTGACAGTTTCACCGTCATCTAGTCACTTTACCCGATTTATTAAATTGGGACGTGTGCTACTAGAAGTGATTGGTGATCGTAAAAGAAAATTATAATAATATTTCTTTAAAAGTTTTTTTAATTTTAATTGACTTTGAGAAATTACTGTTGTGAATATTACGAGAAATTATCGTTGACCGTGTAAAGATACCTATTTGATACGCGTAGACTATTAAACTAGGAGTTCCGGTAATCGAAGGTCTTACTTAGTTTTCTCTTATTCTTGAAATAGTTTCGAATACCAATTTTCGTTTCAAAATAAAATTACTTTTATGATTTTTAGTAAATTGGTCGCGTGATTGTCAGTTTCTCAATTTTCACACCGAATTAAAAAGATCCGAAACCTTGAAAACCGCCAGCTAAAGATTTTCATTAAAACCGGATTATTTTTGTATGTTTCGTAAGTAAATTTCGAAATATTTACAGTAAAGTTGAAATCAATGACCGTGAAAAAGTAAAGTTATGATTTTTATCAAAACCTGATAATATTCGGCTTCCAATCAGGAACATTTATTTCGACATTGAATTCGTAATTTTCCACCTCAATAACTATCAATGAACAAATTTTCATTATAATCGCTTTTTCAAATTACGACTTTCGTGCCAATTGAAACCAGAAAAATAAAAAACCTTCCATTTGCCATTACAGAAAAACTTATATTCGTGTCATCGCTTATTTTGGTATTTATAAATTTTCTTACTTAAATAATCACTCTCATTTCCAATTAGTCTAAAATCGTGAGAAATCGCAGAAAAGTTGAAGAAAAACTAGAATTATTAATTATAAAAGCGTCATTCTCAGGTTAAATATAATTCCAATGCAAAAAAATCAAAAGTACTAATTATAAAAACGTCTTACTCAGGTCAAATATAATTTTAATGCAAAAAGAAAACCAAAATTACTAATTATAAAAACGTCGTACTCAGGTAAAATATAATTACAATGCAAAAAAAACCGAAAGTACTAATTATAAATGCTTATCTTGCTCAGGTCAAATATAATTTCAATACAAAAATAAAAACAAAAAGTACTAACAACAAAAGCGTCTTACGCAGGTCGAATATCATTTCAATGTGAAATAAGGATGCAAAGTAGAACCTTGCACATTGCTTCCTCATTATTTTTCGAGCTTTACAAAGCTACCTCTATGAGGAAGTATGTTATTTAATTTTTGGCTTCCTCATAGAGGAAGCTTTATAAAACGCGAAAAATAATGAGGAAGCAATGTGCAAGGTTCTACTTTGCATCCTTGTTTTAATTAGATAAATATACATGTTGTGGATTCGCTTTTTCCATTTCGTTATTACGTTATTTCGTGATTATTAGAGCGTTTTCGAAAGTGAATGTGATAATGTATATTTTTAAAAATAATTCAACGTTCCATAAAATCAAAAATTTCATACCGTTCATCACTAAATTATACATATATAATGGCTGAATATTGTTTCATTTATATACAAAATTTGAGCTCGCTATCTTAAGTTTTGCAAAAGTTACAATAGAGCGATAATGTCAATTTTTTGAAAAATTCAAAACATCATAAAATTTTAACGGTTCAACCGATCTTGACCAAATTCAATAGCGATCACCGGCGTATGAAAGCTCACATTCATACCGATTTTAAGATCAATATCTCGAGAATTGAAAGAGTTATCACGTAAACAGACATTTTTCAAAAAATTAAAAAACGCGTAATAATTTAACGATGAAGTGGATGTTAACAAAAATCTGTATGAACGATGAGGCTTGATCCCTCTATCTATGGTCCAAATTTCAGCTTGATATCTCAAGGCATTCCCGAGTTATAAAGGTTTACATTTTTACAACATACACACACACACACTAGGGCTGTTAAAAAAAACATAATTTTCTTATAATCGATTGCTCCTGAAATGCGGTATTGATTATCACAAAAAAAATGTTTTCCCGAAAGCTGGGAGTTGTGCGATGATATTAAGTACTGCCGCATCAAGGCCAAAATTCATTAAAAACGGCGATTTTTAGAAATTTTTTTTTTTACTTGGTGAAGCGCTCATGGAGATTGTGGTTGCTTTCGATAGACTATGAAATAGTGTAAAGGCAGAAACATGTTCGATAATGTTTAGTACTGCCGCATCGACATTGAAGTTAACAAAATAAAAAATGAAATCCTTTAAAACATTGAAATAATCATCTGCTCATCGACTATTTCGCGCGTTTTCAAATGAAAAAATGGCTCATGAAACGGGAGTCCTGTATGATCAAATTTAGTACTGCCGCATCGATATCGCAGTTTCCCAAAATTCGAAAATCGCTTATCATCATCATGATTATGATCATACATGAGTCCCGTTTCAAGAGCCATTTTTACATTTGAAATCGCACGAAATAGTCGATGAGCAGACGAATATTTCAATGTTTTAAAGGATTTAATTTTTTGATTTTGGTAACTTCAATGTCGATGCGGCAGTACTAAACATTATCGAACATGTTTCTGCCTTTACACTATTTCATAGTCTATCGAAAGCAACCACAATCTCCATGAGCGCTTCACCACGTAAAAAAAAATTTATAAAAATCGCCGCTTTTCATGAATTTTGGTCTTGATGCGGCAGTACTTAATATCATCGCACAACTGCTAGCTTTCGCGAAAACATTTTTTTTGGGATAATCAATACAGCATTTCAGAAACAACCGATTATAAGAAAATTATGTTTTTTTGAACAGCCCTAATACACACACACACACATACAGATATTTTTTCTAAATCACTTTTCTCGACGTTTTGGCCCATTCTGAGTGTACTGACATGAAAATCTCGAAAAAAAAAATTTCATGAAAACAACGCTTCCTCTATGAGGAAGCAAAAACCACAAGCACTAATTATAAAAGAGTCTTACTCAGGTCGAATATAATTTCATCGCAAAAAAAAACCAGAAGTACTAATTACAAACGCGTCTTACTCAGGTCAAATATAATTTCAATGCAAAAAAGAAAGAAAAAAAACCAGAAGAACTCAATTAGAAGTATTTATATCGGTACTTTGTGAGGTCCTGGTACAGGGTCGATGTCTTACTCACAAGAATGCCTGCGGAGAAAATCAAAGGAACTACAGGCATCACTAAACCACTTATAATTTTATCTTTGTCGAGTTAAAAAAAAAATCTTGGCCTTAGGCATTATTTGTAGTCGAATAAACTCGCGATAAAATCTGACAGTGGATTCACATACCCGTAACACTTCCGGTAATAAATATCATAGCCTTTGCACAATATTTAGACCCTAAATCGTCGAATCCAAAGATTTTTCTTTTTATAGATCATACGAATTTGTAGGATTATGCGAAAACAAGTGGGAGCCTTCACAACATTACGAACGAGAGAGGCGCACACATAAATTATTCTAAACATGCCGCCTGTGTCTTCGCCGAGTTAAATGTCAAGGCAGTTCGACCATTCGTCGCTGTTTTAGTGAAAAATATCGTCTTCGTTTAACCGCGTAGTTTTTTCAATATATTGATCGTTTCGTGCATTGAGGATAAAGAAATCACCTCGAACGTTTCATGTCTTTATTATACAGAATTCGTTTGTCCACGTTTTAATTTTCGGTAGACCAAAGTAGTCGCGCAGTTTAACGTCAATGTGCGAAAGTTTTGCTGACTGCAGTCTGCTTATATTACGTTAGAGTCAATATATGTAATTATAGTCAGGAAAGTTGTTGCTCGGAGCCTGCATCGCACTCTCCAGAGGAAAATTAGCGGTGTCACGTTAATAAGCTGAACGCGTACGCGCGGCTACCGTCCCTTGAATAAAATTGTACGTCGAGACTACCTAATATACCGTATATACACTCGATATACTCTATTGTCGATGTGTAGCCTTGAGAGTCCGAGGAACTCAGTTCCTGAAACTTTTCCGGTTATCCATCGTAACTGCTGATCGACATGTATAAACATTCATCTCAGTTTTCAATAATTTATATGCGATCCGTTTTATTTTCTATCAGTTATTTTTTTCATATTATTGTGTATTTAATATATATATATATATTTTAAGTTAATTAGTTTTTGTTGCTTTTACCTAAGTTTCGATTTCCAAAAATAACATTAATCATCACGAATTTTCATTTTAATGGTACGATATTTTGCACAAATAAAAAAGAAAATTACCGTTGCACTGAGAGAAAAATATAATTGAGTACAAAAAAACTTCCAAGTAAATCATTTACTTGGACACATTTTAATCATCTTAATGCAATATGTCATATATTTCTTCTGGAACATATATTTCATTTCGCTATTTTCAAATATATAGTTGCCTCAAATCCTTGAATCAGTTATCGGTTTTTAAGTAAATTATTGATATGGTGTATTCAATTACATTTTTCCCTTTGTAAGGTTAATTGCCACGTAGAAGGTTCAATATTTTTTCACTATATAATAACAAATGTGTTACTTATTTTTTAAAGTCACAGGTTTGATGGCAAATATTTACTTAAAATAAATTGAATGATAATGTAGCGAAATTCCGTATATTTTAAATGGTGAAATCGAGCCGTCTAGAGGAGACTTCTATTTTTATCTGACAATAGAAGTATAAATTGTCAGAGTATTTTTTAAAATATATTTGAAGACCCTAAATACGAATCACGCACTTAATCGGGACTCCAAATAAGAATCTCCCATCCAAATAATACTTATTTTTCAAAGTTACAGATTTTTTTGGCAAATATTTAGTCAACCAAAAAAAAATATATATATATTAAATGAAAGTATAGCGAAATCTCATTTATTGGCAATGCCAAAATTGAGCCCTCAAGAGGGTACTACTATTTTTATCTTAAAATAGAAGTATAAATTGTCAGAGTATTTAAAAAAATATATTTGGAGACCCTAAATACGAATCACGCACTTAATCGGGACCGTAAATAAAATTCACCCACTCAAATAATACATATACAGATAAATCAATAAAAAGAAACTCCGTTGCAGTGAATACACAAGAAAAGATACCTGGTCACCGTCAGCCTAATTCCCTAATCTAAAAAAAGAATGAAAGTACAGCGAAATCTCATGTATTAGCAGTGCCAAAATTGAGCCCTCAAGAGGGTACTACGATTTTTATCTTAAAATATAAGTATAAATTGTCAGAGTATTTAAAAAAATATATTTGGAGACCCTAAATACAAATCACGTACTTAATCGAGACCTTAAATAAAATTCACCCACTCAAATAATACATATACAGATAAATCAATAAAAAGAAACTCCGTTGCAGTGAATACACAAGAAAAGATACCTGGTCACCGTCAGCCTAATTCCCTAAGCTAAAAAAAGAATGAAAGTACAGCGAAATCTCATGTATTAGCAATGCCAAAATTGATTCCTCAAGAGAGTACTAGTATTTTTATCTTAAAATATAAGTATAAATTGTCAGAGTATTTTTAAAAATATATTTGGAGACCCTAAATACGAATCACGCACTTAATCCGGACCCTAAATAAAATCCAGACACCCAAATAATACATATACAATTAATCAATTGTATTGATTGTAATAATTGTAATGATTGTAAATATTGTATTAATTAATCAATAACAAAAAAAACTCTGTTACAGTGAATGCACGAGAAAAGATGCCTGGTCACCGTCAGCCTAATTCCCTGGAGGGACTTAGTTTGGGACGGGTGTGCCAACAGCTAGACGGGACATGCCGGAGATTGCAGGTACTCTCGCAAGAGTCCTCTGCAGCTCAGGTTCTCGCCTACGCCAAGCAGACAATAAGACCATATTACGTGAATGCTTTACCAGCGAGAATTCGTTCACGTGTGATCGAGGAAACTTCGAGGATGTTGTACGGCCCGGCTTCGGATGGTTCAACGTTGATATCCGGCCCGACGCCACTCTATCTCCTCGTGCTGCTTCTCGCTCACGACATAAAGCAGTTAAAAGTCAATCTATGCTGTTACTACGGTTGCAGTCATCAGACATCGTTGTTGAAGCTACTCGCCACCGAAGGTGTTGGCCTGGAGTCTCTGGAACTCGCACGTTCCGCACTTCTTCGTTTGGACTGCAAACTCTTGCGTTCCGCGTTGCTAAATACGAAAAATTTATTGAGTCTCACGCTTCGTAATATCGCGAGTGATTCGATACTCGAGGTTGTAGGAAAAGCTTGTCCAAAACTCGTGGTTCTCGACGTCGCTTGCTCGAGGCAAGTCACGGACGCAGGACTCAAGCGTCTTCTACTGCAGATCGAGTTGAGAGACAAGTTGCCATCGCAGCAGCAGCAACAGCATCATTCTTATCATCGTCATCATGAGCAGCAAGAAATGACTAGTTGGTCACGTATAAAAACGCTACTCTCGAAGCTTAAGATGAAGAGCCACAAGAGTATGAGGAAAGATGGACAAGGAATTTTACTGGAATACTGCGAAAGTCAAAATTTATTGTGTGACACACTGAGAGTATTGAACGTAGCTAATACCGGAGTAACGAGCGCTGGAGTTCTTCTCGCTTTGGCTCATGTGCCAAAACTCGAGTCACTCGCCGAATACAGTCACATGGGCAGAGTCGTCGAGATAATGAATCGTGCTGTGATTGATTTAAAAACACCGTTCAGTCTGACTCAGGCACGAAGCAGCCGTACGACTTCCGGAAGACTGGAGCTCCTCGCTCAGGCATGTCCGAGGGTCGAGAAACTTCATATATCCGAGCCTCATCATCCACCAGAAGCGCTCAGACTATTTCCCTTCGTCACTAGCCTCAGCGTTCATAGTATTCCAGCGAAAAAGGAATGGCTTACAGGATTTTATGATTATCTACGTACAAACGGTGAAAATCTACGTGAACTTAATCTTCGCGTTACTGCGAGCGAAACGCCGCTTCAATTGGATCTACGAGAGATATTCGTCAATTGTCCAAATCTCGAGAAACTCACGAAAGATGGTTCGAGCGTAGTTTGGCTCGATGGGCCCGATCCACCGGTGTTAAAACATCTGAAAAAAATTCAATTGGGACGCACTGTAAGTGCAACTGCCGTCGTTAAGATTTTGTCCCTCGCGCCCGAACTCGTTTCACTTCATCTTCACAGTTGCTTCGATTTGACTGACGAACATCTTGAGAAACTTCTCACGCCACCGGAAACCACACGTTTTGCTCGTCAACGAACTAGCGAAAATTTTGAAAACAGTCTTGTGCGAAATTTAACATGTTTTTATATATATGAAGCCAGCAGAGTATCGGCCACCACTGTACTCAATATGTTTAAGTGCTGCAAGAATCTTGGACGCATCGGCAACCTCGCCAACTGGGGATTGGACTGCGAGGGCGTTAGAATGCTCAGAAATACTCTGGCACGCGCCAATCTTGACGTTGATCTTTGCCCGGGCTCACATTGGTTCTGGAGCAACTGCATACACTAGTGACAAAGTTGTAAATCTCTAAGGCTTTTAGAAATACAGTCGATGATACAATTGGCTTTATAATTATATTCCCATAAAATTAACACGCAGAAATTATAATATAATATGTAAACTTTTGGATAGATACAAAAAATATTAAATTTCAATGAAGTTTAATGCATCGGGAAAGTAATGGATCACCGTGTTTCTCCATTTTTTCCCCAATTTCTACCAATATTTTATTGAGAAAGAGATTTTTTTTCAGCTATTCAAAAGTTCACATATAATTTCATAACTGCTACAGGTTATTATTGCGAAATCAATACACCAAAACAAACTGTATTTCTTAAAGTTATGGGGGTTTACAACACTGCATTAGCTTAACGAGATGTGCTGAGGTGTTTCACTACTACAATCAATTATCATGCTCATCGACTGTATAAATTTATCAGTATTAAAGACGATAAAATTTGAGTAATTTTAATCGTATTAAGCATCAGCCGAACATTGTCGAAAAACTGTTCTGACTATTTTGTGCTTGCGGACGTGAAGAGAAACGAGATCGCATATTCATTTCAGTTATTCATTCATGCTAATTCTGTAAGCTAATTTTATACTCTACTATGTGCGCTATTGTTAGATTATTATGGAAAGTAAAACGCGTATTAACCACATAATGTTATGTGCGATGTGTGCTCGTCGCGTTGTCTGTAATCTTGAATAAAAAATAGTGCTTGAGCGTCGATACGCTTGAAGAATAAGAAGTTTTCATGTTGTCATTGTATCCTTTGATTCAAACTCCTGTAATTGAGATGCAGAATTTAATACGATTTTATAGGTAAGATGTTTCGATGTTTTGTGTCTGAATTTTTTATACGTTGCTTCGTGAATTGTCACCGTTCGGATCATTATGAATAAATGGAAAAATTGATGTTTTCGTTCTAATTCAAGTCTACAAGGACGAACTAATATCCAACTGTCATAGTCTCAGACACATTTATATAAAAATAGAAGAAAAAAGTCGCGTCTTTTACATTGCATACTTTTTTTTCTTTAAGGTAGTTCTGTCGCGAAGGCAATCCAAACTCATGCATGCATTTTTGACATGTTGTAATTTAGCTATTCAATTTTACTTGCATAAAATCTTGAAGGCTTTTACCGAGTATTTGAATGAACAATTAAAACTTGAAGATCGATCTTTTTGCACGGTGCTCACGGGAGGGCTGGAAAAATTGATCTTTAAATCGAAAATTAACATACTTAGATCAAAGATAGAGAAAAAATAAAAAGTACTACGGATTCGCAAATCATTCAGGAATTGATGCATCATGAAAAAAGGTGAAGTCTCCGGAATAATGTTTAATTTAACCAAGGTCAAAGTGCACGATACCGGGCCAAATGACGTTTCATAACCTAATTATCGTAAAAATGAAATCAAATCCGCACTAAACATATCAACTATTTACAAATAATCGTTTTAATTTGATTACGACTATTTCGAAGGATTCTCAATTATTTTTTATATTATTATTGAGGAAGTCAAAGTGATGCGTATGATTATTTTTTAATGTCATATAGACCCATAGTCATAAATCTCAGAGTCTATATGACATTAAAAAATAATCATACGCATCACTTTGACTTCCTCAATAATAATATAAAAAATAATCGAGAATCCTTCGAAATAGTCGTAATCAAATACCTTAAGGTAGTTCTGTCGTGAAGGCAATCCAAACTCATATGCATGAATTTTTGACATGTTGTAATTTAGCTATTCAATTTTTCTTGCACAAAATCTTGAAGGCTTTTACCGAGTATTTGAATGAACAATTAAAACTTGAAAATCAATCTTTTTACACGGTGTTCACGGGAGGGCTGGAAAAATTGATCTTTAAATCGAAAATTAACATACTTAGATCAAAGATAGAGAAAAAATAAAAAGTACTACGGATTCGCAAATCATTCAGGAATTGATGCATCATGAAAGAAGGTGAAGTCTCCGGAATAATGTTTAATTTAACCAAGGTCAAAGTGCACGATAACGGACCAAATGACGTTTCATAACCTAATTATCGTAAAAATTAAGGCAAATCCGCACTAAAGATATCAACTATTTACAAATATTCGTTTTAATTTGATTACGACTATTTCGAAGGATTCTCGATTATTTTTTATATTATTATTGAGGAAGTCAAAGTGATGCATATGATTATTTTTTAATGTCATGTCGACTGAGATTTATGACTCCGGCGTACCGATAGAACTACCTTAAAGAGGGTCGAGGGCATTTTTTGGAGGGGATAGGCTCGGCAGGGAACGCGGTGCGGTCGCACGAAAGTTTAAGAAGAAGTTTAAGAAATCTGGATCTCGAGCCACATAATTGATTATTGTTAATGAATTGTGAAGAACAAGTATCTGAATTTTTGCATACAGCATCCTGAATATATTCTTTATAGTTTGCAATATTTTAATTGCACGATATCCGTATAAACTATCCTTAGAAATATAAAAATGCATCGTTCATTTCCAATCTGCCATAAGAAGCAATGTTAAAAATAGTATCAATTTAAGAAATTTATTTCTCGAAAACCATGAAGATAAACTTACTCAAACTTTGCAGTTGAACTCAGGCCATCCATATCAATGGGTATTTAAAAAACCAGCATCTATTTCTTGTTACTGTTTTTGCACTCGACCCTCCTTAAGGTAGTTCGGTCATGAAGGTAGAGGCGGGATAGATGCGGCGGTGCGGCGACGTCAAGGGCGGGAAGCGTTCAAAAAGACACGCCGTACGAGAGTAAAAGAGATACAAATAGCAAATCTTTCTTTCATTTGCGATATCTCAAAAACTATACGGTCGATCGAGTTTGTGTTTCACTCTACACTTCCTCAGAATCTTCTCCTTCGATTGTTATGTTCATAAAATATACTTTTTGCAATAGCTTTTTTGCAATTACGTGTTATTCACAAAATAAAAACTCTTTTTCTACACTCTCACGTTAAAATAGGTGATTTCAATAATTAATATTTTGACAACGGGACGGTCAAATTCAATATTTCGGCTATCAATCGACACAGGAAAGATCGATCTTTTGATTAAAAACATGAAATAAAATACTTTTTGCAAAAGCTGTTCATCACCGAACTACTTCAAGATATCGAATTTTGGCCTTCACTATCGTTCTCAAGTCGCATATTCTACCCCAGAAAATATGTCTACCCCATAATTTTTTTCTACTTACTGGAACATTGTGGCCAGTACTGAAGTTCTTTCACTTAAATCGAATGTGTGAAATATTGTTGGTGACCCAAACGATTTCTATGCCATTTAATTTTTGTAAGTTTTCAATGCCATTTTATTTTTAAAAAATATTTTAAATGACACTTTCATTAGAATATTGTCCCAATCCTGTTCATTAGTAATTTTAAGCATGGGTGAAAAGACGATGTTCTGGTGATTGGCTAACAAGCAGAGAAATTATATGTTGCAAGGAGAATTTTCGAAATCATATTTATAGTAAAATAAATAGTAATTCCCATATTTGACTTGATAAATTTATTAACCAATATCGAGGATATAGGAAATATAAAGTTTTTAATTTATTTCGGAAAGATTGAAGATTACATGAAGTAAAAAAAATACAAAGTTGAGCAATCGAATCGAACAGTGAAAGGAAACTTTTCGGGCTTCGCCAGGGAACGCAATGCAGTCGTCGTTCTCACACATGTGCCTTACACGCTCACGTAGCTTGTCCCTTGATCGCGCGCATATATATACTTACCTTTGAATGACATATTGCAGTAAATCCATATTTTCTTAAATTACCTGTGTGTTGAAATTTTGAAATGGAAATCTTGATGTTAGGTAACCAGTCGTTTTGAGAAAGGTATAGCCAGAGTTGTAAATCCTCATTAATTCATGAGATATAGATTACAGTACAATTTGTTTTGTAACTATGATTTCATAATAATAATATGTAGCGATTATAAAATAGAGTGTAAACATTTGAATAGCTGAAAAAAATACTAATTTTCGCTTTAATATTGCAAGAAATAGTGGAAAAAAGGGAAGAAATAAGTAATGCATTACTTATTTTTTTCCATTTTTTCAAAAGGATTACCGTGAATTTTTATTGAAAAATAATAATTTTTGCAGCCATTCCAAAGTTTAATCATCGTATTACAATCGCTACGTGTTATTATTATAAAATCATAATTATAGAGCTTACGGTATCATCATCATTATTTCTATAAATATTAGGCATTTACAACTCTGGGTATAGCTTATTTAGTTTCCGTTAATAATCGGATAATCTTTTTTTTGCATCTGACAAATGATTTATAAACAAAGTATAAAGATATAAATTTTTCAGAATATATCAGACGGATATATATGGAATTATACAGAGAATACAAAACTTTTTTGTTATTATCTTGCATTACTAATGTGAGTTCTGAATTTTCACAAACATCCAAGTTTCGAATCTCACTGAAAACCAATGGATTTTTTATCTTTTTTTTTTCAAAGTATTTTATGGCGAATCAGTAATTCATTATCATTTTTAAACTAACAAAAATTAAAAAAAAATAGATACAAATTTTTCAGAATATATCAGACGGATATATATGGAATTATACAGAGAATACAAAACTTTTTTGTTATTATCTTCCATTACTAATGTAAGTTCTGAATTTTCACAAACATCCAAGTTTCGAATCTCACTGAAAACCAATGGATTTTTTATCTTTTTTTTCAAAGTTTTTTATGACGAATCAGTGATTTATTATAATTTTTAAGCTAACAAAAAATTCAAAAAAACTTGAAAAATATTTTACGTTACAAAAATAAACGACAATATTTAATATTTCCAACGACTTTTTTTGAATTTAATAACCGAATGAAAAAGTCGTTTGATTTTTATTTATTATCGATTTAATTAGAACACTAAAATTATTTCGTTTAAGCGATTGAATATCTTTGCGATCTTAATAGGCTTGAAAATTAGTGCTTGTCGATCTGTTCTACATGTTCTACATGATGTAATTTCCTCGTAATTCCTGTAAGCAACACTTGACGATAATTTGAACAAGAAAGGCGTAAAAAATCCGTTTGCACTCACCTCCATGAACCCGTGAGCTTGAAGTAGAAGGCTTATCAGCTTAGTGTCCGCCTGGAAGATCTTGTAAGTCATGTAAAGCTGCTTGGCGGGAGGATTTTCCGGCGGTGTCGCCAAAGCAGAACATCTTAACATACAAGAGTTTTAATTGAAAAATTGAAGAAAAAAAGAACATGGACTTAAAAAAAATCGAATCAATATAAGAAAAGCCTCACTTGAATCTTAGCACTGAAGTTTTGCTGCCAGATTGACCATTTATAAGCCATTCGTTGCCTTTTGCACTATCTGTACTTGTACTGAAAAAAAAAAATTAATATGAAAATAATTTTAATCTGAAATACATGGCAAATACATTTTATATACGATACACATTAAAATGCTAAAATCTTCGGTATAATATTGATTTATTTTAAATATATACTTTTTAAATTATTATTATTCGCTTCACCTAAATGTTTATTGTTTACGAGGGAAAAAAACTGATTTCTTAAGATTCTTCTTTCACGTGTAGAATATAAGGGTGAAATTTGGCCAGTCCTCAAATAAGCAAAATATGATAATAGATTAAACATATAATTTACTTGGCAACAGGTAAAATTCTCTTGTCCCCAGACACAAAAGTAATTTCCATCATCAAACTTTCGTCTAAATAGCGTGACTAACATAAGAGTTTCTTTTAAATGCATTTAACATTTAATCATGCTACCGGAAGTATTAATTAAAATTAAATAATTTGTATCTAAAAAACGCAGAAAAAAAATGTTAATTATATTCAAATATTTTATTTTTAAATAAATAAATAACAGCTGTTAAATGTATCCAAATCTTAATTAAATAAAAGATATTACAAATTTAAGTTCATAAGTTAATTGCCATTTAATTCTCTTAGACCTAGACACAAATACTATTTTTACGACAAACTCTTTTCAGCATGAATATCGCGTGACTAACGTCAAAAGGGTTAAAACTAAGCTTATAACTAGCAAAATTATCTTTCCTCGTTTGTCAGGCGATATTATATAACCAATGTCCGCATTTCCCTTTGGGTAGCTACCCTTTAATACACTTTTATTATCGACATTGACGTTGCTGTAGCCAGATGGTATTATCATTTTTAATAGAATGCACAGTGTCGGTAAATGTCGTTCATGGAATATACTAAAGGTTCTCCGATCGCCAGTCAGAGAGCTCTGCTCTGTTGGAAGACTATTCTCCATGTGCTACCAGAAGAACGTACATCTTTGAGTTAACGATACAGTGATTGGCCGCCAAGCAGTGTAAAAAAAAAGTAGTCGTTGGCACACACGTGTTTCCATGGAATATTAAAGAAAAAAAAAAAATTTAACTCCGACTGAAAAAAATATATTTAATTAATAAACAAAATGGGGCAAAAAATAATAATAATAATAAACATTCTCATATTATGGATTACCATACACTTTACTAATTAATCTCCCGACTGTAATATGCGATGATTATTATTCCATGAATTTTTAATCACCCATTTTGTTTATTAATTAAGCTCGTATTTTCAGTCGGGAGTTTTTTAATTTTTGTAAAATGATTTTTTTTTTAAAGTAATTTTACTTTAAAAATGATCCCTCTTTTTTTGCGGCGGTCAGTCGGGAGTAAATTTTTTTTTAAATCTACTGAGGACGAAGATATAATTGTCACAGGAACAACGAATGTATACTTAGTACTCTGCCATTTTTTTTCTACTCTATTTCACGTTTTAGATAAATACAGAACTGTCGCAATTCTGTCGATAGATTTACAGTCTTGTATCTTGTACCTCTCTGTTTTCTCCGCCTTGTTGGGTTTGTGAACAAAAGGCTCGAGGCCTTCCTCGCTGCTATTGGATAACTGCGACATTCCTGAGAGACTGGAAGAGGACATGAGCTCTTTCGGCCTCTTTCCCTCCAGTCTCCTAGTCGAACCATTCTTCAAAGGCGCAAGCATCTTATCTGTAACATAAAAAAAATTAATGGTTATTTAAAAAATGTGCCAATGCTTATTCCATAAATGGTCAAATTATACACACAATGAATATATTTTTTTAATTACTGATTTTATTGAATTTGGTAGTTATTATTTCAATAAAAAATATTAATAATTTGAATAAAATCTATTCGATATACTTTTGGATTTGACAATCTGAGATTTTTTTTAACGCATGATGTAAATAAATTGAAGGATTAACTTTCTTAAAATGCTTTTGTTTATACCAGGCGATATAATCCTGTCCTCTGGCGACTTATTGCTAACGAAAATAAGGGCAGCGTGACACCAATCGTTAAGGTCGTGGTCATTGAAAAAAAAAGAAAAAAAATAGAGTTTACCTTGAAAGAATCGCGACAGTTCGTGCACCAAGAGTTGTATCATTGACTACCGGGTTTACTGGTGTATATAGGACATTCCAAGCGAACTAGATATAATCGTGGTTTTTTTTTCATTTTTTAAATAATTTTATTAATAATTATATCACAAAATTTAGCTAGAAAAACTGAAAAAAAATACTATTTCCTTTTTTGTACTGAACATATATGAACAATTTATCGAGAGTAAAACCTGCTGTAAAACTATATACTAATGCCTTATTTTCACCGAAATCGTAAAAAAAAAGATTTAAAAAAAATAAAATTTTTTAGATCTTTTCCCAATTTTGCTTCCTCATAGAGGAAGCTTTGTTTTCGTGCCAAATTTTTGATAATGGATTAATAGATTTTGAAAGTGATTTTTCACATGAAAAATAACATTCAGCGCTGCTACCTACCAAATTTGGTCGTGATCGGTAAAGCGGTTTGGATTTTACGTGATTTTGAATTTTTCAAGAACTATATAGGAAATGAAAAAAGTTGCAAAATAGAACTTTTCACATTATTTTCCCCTTCATTTTCATTTTTTACAAAGCTTCCTCTTTGAGGAAACCAAAATTAATAAAAAAGCAAACTCATAGAGGTGCCTTTATGAAAAATGAAAATTAATGGTTTGTTATGGAGTTTGTTTTTCACTCTGTAAGTACATTAACAAAACCCGACGACAAGCACGGAAAAAAAGCTTGGTTGGAACAACCAAGTGCCATGGTTATATTTGCGTCAGACGATTAAATGGTTAGGCTACCAATTTCTTGGTTGGTCTAACCAAGTCGCTTGGTTAGCTTACTTAGCTTACCAAGTCACTTGGTTAGCTTACCAAGTCACTTGGTTAGTCCAACCAAGTCACTTGGTTAGTCCAACCAAGTCACTTGGTTAGTCCAACCAAGTCACTTGGTTAGTCCAACTAAGTCACTTAGTTAGTCCAACCAAGAAATTGGTAGCCTAACAAATTACTTGGTTGGTCTAACCAAGTGTCTTGGTTGGTCTAACCAAGTGTCTTGGTTGGTCTAACCAAGTGACTTGGTTAGCTTACCAAGGCACTTGGTTGGTCTAACCAAGTCACTTGGTTAGCTTATCAAGGCACTTGGTTAGCTTACCAAGTCACTGGGTTAGCTTACCAAGTCACTTGGTTAGTGACTTGGTAAGTGGTTATATATGCCCCAGACGATTAATTGGTTAGACCAACCAAGTAATTTGTTAGGCTACCAATTTCTTGGTTGGACTATCCAAGTGCCTTGGTAAGCTAACCAAGTGCCTTGGTAAGCTAACCAAGTGCCTTGGTAAGCTAACCAAGTCACTTGGCCAAGATTAACCAAGACTAACCAAGCGCCTTGGTAAGCTAACCCAGTGACTTGGTAAGCTAACCAAGTGCCTTGATAAGCTAACCAAGTCACTTGGTTAGTCTTGGTTAACCTTGGCCAAGTGACTTGGTTAGCTTACCAAGGCACTTGGTTAGCTTACCAAGGCACTTGGTTAGCTTACCAAGTCACTTGGTTAGTCCAACCAAGAAATTGGTAGCCTAACAAATTACTTGGTTGGACTAACCAATTAATCGTCTGGCGGATATATAACCAAGACACTTGGTTGTTCTAACCAAGCCTTTTTTTGCGTGAGGTATTAAATAAAATGTATTTATTTTCGGTCATGTTTGGGGTGTTACTAACCACTGAAATAGGAATAATTCCACTTCACGGAAAGAAAAGATTAGTTGCCATAACCATAAAATGCGTTGACAGAACCAATCGATTATTCTATTTCCCTTACAACTCAAACGGTGATGCCAACGATTCGAATGGTAGTCCCAATGATTCGAATGTCTACGCTTACTAATCTCGCGAGAACTAATCGTGAATAGTTAAGGTTACTATTCAATATGATTGCACGGAAAAAAAACGGCTTCGTTGGGCCAACTAACTATTTATTAGTTGCGTGAAAATTTATTGCCACAACCATCCGGTTGGTCGGTGTAACGACCTGGTATTAGTCACATTTACCATTCCGACTTAGTTGACGTAACCCTTTGCGTCACAGTGGGTCACTGAGCGACCCACCTGTTTTCGCTCAGATTTAAATGTAATAATCTAATTTCCAACAATAATTAATGAGATTCTTTAATTTTGGAAACGAAAAATGTATGGCTCAAAGGGTTAAATAGGCCAACGAATTTGATTCGTGTTCCAACTAAGTAAGATAGTTAGGATCAAAATAGTAGTTGGCCCAACCAACTATTCAGTTCGAGGAACGATCAGAACCAACCAACTGAAAATAAGTAGTTGACCTAACCAAAAAATCGTCTGTCTCTCAGAGCACTAAGTCGCTTGGTTGGGTCCAACTAATTTTTTCGTTCACTTAACTAAGTCGTTTTTTCCGTGTGGGGCAACTAATTTTTTCGAGCTTGTGTACAGCAAATTGTAAACGTAGTTGTCACAACCAAACATTTCTCACCGTGTCCGTATCGAGTTTATCGAGTTGGCTTGGAATGTCCCATATAAATTTGTTATTCAGTACAATACTCGGTGATGTTGCTACGCTATGGCTCGCATCGATTTCCCGGTACGTAACGCGTACACCATATCGTCAGAGTCCGGTGAGCTTGCGACGTGGGAATGCTAATGACATCGAACAACGTAACAGACTGAAGTCTCTCGTTGGCTCGTTTCGCTAAAATCGTTTAGAGTTAAGCGGTGCTCGTACAGGTAATCGCATAACTGTGAGCTCGACCAACGGACACCGAGAAGATTTCCCACATAAGGCGGGAACGTCTAAAAGACATCATAGTCGTCAAAATATGTCTTAAGGACGTCTTTTACTGCGTTGTAAGACGTTTCTCAAGTTAACAAATTATATATAGTCCTACATACGGAATTGGACATATGTAGTCTGTATAAATATTATATACAATCTATATGCAATTTATATTATAAAAGCCCAACTGTGAAGTTGGGTTTATGTATAAATTATATATAGATTGTATATCGAGTTTATACGGACAATATATGCCTAATTCTATATTTAAAACTATATAGATGTTTTATATATATATTTATTATTTTATTTTTTATTTGCATTGCGGAAAGTTGCGGAAGCACGAGAAATTTTAATGACCTTGAAGACATCTGCATTTCAGAAATAAAATTGGCATTTTTTTTAATTTGAGTAAGAAAAACATAAATTCCATTTGAAAATTTAATGAGTTTTCATGAAATTTTCAAATGGAATGAAAACTCATGAAATTTTCAAATGGAAATTATGTTTTTCTTACTCAAATAAAAAAAATGCCAATTTTATTTCTGAATGAATTTTTTGGTGAATTTTATTTCATTTCAGAAATAAAATTGACATCTTTTTTTATTTGAGTAAGAAAAACATAAATGAGTTTTCATTAAATTTTCAAATGGAGTTTATGTTTTTCTTACTCAAATAAAAAAACATAACATATGAATGCTCTATGGCATAACATATGAAAACTCATTAAATTTTCAAATGGAATTTATGTTTTTCTTACTCAAATGAAAAAAATCTTGGGAGGTATAAAAATTGTTGAGATGTTCATACCATTTGACCATTTCCAATATTTCAATATATTGACATTCGTCAAAGTCCATACTAAACGTCCTTGAACGTTGTCTCGTTTGTATAGAAAAGTTTTCCTCGATATCTGAATATTTGCTGTAGTTGAGGCAGTCTCATATTGTTTGCTGAACTAAATGGACTCAATGCTTGCATGGATTTCAAAGAAAATCATTATTATTCCAGAGTTCAAGTCGGTTTTCTGCTAATTTTACATTCACTGTTGAAAAAAATAATTAGATTTTGTAAATAAAAAGATTAATGTAACAGTTTTGTATTATGCTAATTATTATTTAAAATATTCACAATTTTTTTAAATATACATATTTATAACGGGAAAAGGATTAGAAAAACAAAAAGATACAGAAAGACAGATAAAGAAAAACAAAAAGAAGACTTCAGAACATACAAACATTCCTTTTCATCGCAACTCAAATAAATAAATAAAAAAAAGGATACAAAATAGAACCTTTGTACATTACTTTCTCATTTTTTTTCGCTTTTTACAAAACCGCCTCTATGACGAAGTTTCTTTATTTTATTTTTGGCTTCCTCATAGAGGAAGCTTTACGAAAGATGAAAATTATTGACAAAGTTGATGATTTCTGACGTTTTACGAAATGCAGAGCGACACCAATAAATTTTTTAAAAAATTCAAAATCACGTAAAATCCGAACCGCTTTACCGATCATCACCAAATTTGGTACGTAGCAAGTTTGAATGTTATTTTTCCTGTGTAGAAAATTCCAGTCGATTAGTTGAAATTTTACCTGAATTAGAGCGAAACAAAATTTTTTTGAAAAATTCAAAATCTCATAAAAACCGAACCGCTTTACCGATTTGGCCCAAATTAGATACCAAAGGGCGTATCACTTTTTTGAATTTTAATACGAAGTTTCAGCCCGATAGCTAAAAATTCGTTCGAGCTAGAGCATTTACGTACTTTTTTCAAAATTTCAAAATTCTTATAAAAATGAAATGCGTTAAGCGATTTTTGTAAAAATTTATATCAATTGAAGATTAGCCAGTACTGTACATGTTGTTTAAATTTTAGCTGATTCGGTCGAATACTTTGTAAGTTACAGTTATACGAATTTTTGGCCTTGCATCAAATACACACACACATATATACATCCGGACAATTTTTCTAAACCACTTTTCTCGACATTTCAGATCATTTTAAACGTTTTGACATGAAAGTCTCGAAAAACAAAAAATTTTCATGAAAATAAAGCTTCCTCTATGAGGAAGCAAAATTAATACGATATCTCGCATTCCGATCTGTAATCCTGTCCTTTTGAGTGATTTTTCTAAACCACTTTTCTCGACGTTTCAGATCATTTTAAACGTTTTGACATGAAAGTCTCGAAAAACAAAAAATTTTCATGAAAATAAAGCTTCCTCTATGAGGAAGCAAAATTAATACGATATCTCGCATTCCGATCTGTAATCCTGTCCTTTTGAGTGATTTTAGAGGCATGCAAAATAGAAACATAAAGAGCAAGATCCGATGTCTGTAGCACCAATGTAGAAAAAAAACCGCACACGCGAAAGCGTGCGTGGTTACCCAAGTGTACAAAAAAAAAATGTAAGCGAAAAAAAAGTCGGCTAGCCAGCTTGGCTAAAGAGCGCGTGACTCACTGCAGTAATTACGTGACCCAAACGTGCGCGCTGATCGGCATACACCGAACGAGATAGTGTACGTCCTGCGTTATAATACGTAGCGCAGAGTTTATACCGCTATATACGAAGCCTCGATACTGGGGCAAAGTTGTTCGTTGTGTTATGACGTTCACGATCGTCGACTACTCTCTACAAAGCAACGAAACAACGAAAGTAATACGTGATTTATTATAGTTAAAGAAAATAATAAAAATGAAGTATCATTGAACTGTCAGATAGATGTCATGGTCCACCATATTAACCATGAAACGCGCGTTAATGCGAACGACGCATCGCAGATAGCAAAAACTGCATTAAGAGTCGTGGCATTTTTTAAATTTCCGAGAAAATATATTGGCGATATTATTAGGCAAAAATATATTGTTGATATTATTAAGTGAAAATGTATTATTGATATTATTAGGCTAAAATATATATTCGATAGTATCAGGTGGCAATATATTGTCGATATTATAAGACGAAAATATATTGTCGATATTACGAGGCGAAACTATATTGTTAATATTACTAGGTGAAAATATATATTCGATATTATAAGGCGAAAAAATATTGTCGATATTATAAGGCAAAAATATATATTCAAAATTATTAGATGAAGATATATTACTGATATTATTGGGTAAAAATATATATTCGATATTACTAAGCGAAAATATATTGTCGATATTATTAAGCGAAACTATATTGTTGATATTATTAGGTGATAATATATATTTGATATCATAAGGCGAAAATATATTGTCGATATTATAAGGCGAAAAAATATTGTCGATATAAGGCAAAAATATATATTCAATATTATTAGACGAAAATATATTACTGATATTATTGGGTAAAATACTATTACTAATATTAATGGGTGAAAATATATATTCGATATTACTAAGCGAAAATATATTGTCAATATTATTAGACGCAAATACTATACCGCTATATACAAAGCCTCGATACTGGGTCAAACTTTGGTACGTGTCATGACGTTCGCGATCGTCAACTACTCTCTACAAAGCCACGAAACAGCGAAAGTAATACGTGACTTATATAGTTAACGAAATACAAATGAAGTATCATTGATCTGTCAGATAGATGTCATGGTCCACCAAATTTATATAACCGTGAAGCCCGCTTTGATGCGAACGACGCATCGCCCATTGCCAAAACAGCATCAAAAGTTGTGCCATTTTTAAGCTTGCGAGAATAAGTATCATTAGGCGCAAAATTATCGTTGCAACTGAACGATCGAAGGATGTGAGAGTGTGGGACGAAGCGCCGGCGAAAAAGGTGCGGCTCGCATGCAAAAGCGATAATGGGAACAAGAAGGGAAGGCTCTCCGACGGGTCCAACTGGAAAACGGAAGCAACGCAAGTATACGCACAAAAGACAAAATGATTTCGTAGAGACGACGAAGCGTATAACTCCCGACCGAAAAGACAACAACGTTGACCTCTATCAAGAGCCGTGTGACCTTGGCATTTTCTCGATACCCGTTGAGATATTACTCAAAATACTGTCGTATCTCGATTGTCGTGATTTGTACGCTCTACGAGGAGTATCCAAGTTTTTCGAACGTCTCGTCCTCGAGCCGCGTGTTTGGACTGCCTACGAGGTACGAACAACAACAACTGGGTCTTCGAGAGCTTTACAACTTTATTATTATGTGCCGATCGATGAGTATTGCTTATGAGCAAACTTTGTACTTGTGACATTGCTCTTCGATGGTCACTCTTGACATATGAAGGGTATTTTATAGCCTCGTGTGTGTTACAAAGGTTTATTAAGGCATTAAAGTAGTTCTGTCGGTACGCCGGAGTCATAAATCTCAGAGTCTATATGACAGTAAAAAATAATCATACGCATCACTTTGACTGCCTCAATAATAATATTAAAAATAATCGAGAATCCTTCGAAATTGTCGTAATCAAATTAAAACGATTATTTGTAAATAATTTATATGTTTAGTGCGGATTTGATTTCATTTTTAGGATAATTAGGTTAGGAAACGTCATTTGGTCCGGTATCGTGCACTTTGACCTTGGTTCAATTAAACATTATTCCGGAGACTTCACCTTTTTTCATCATGCATCAATTCCTTAATGATTTGCGAATCCGTAGTACTTTTTATTTTTTCTCTATCTTTGTATGTTAATTTTCGATTTAAGGTAGTTCTGTCGGTACGCCGGAGTCATAAATCTCAGAGTCTATATGACAGTAAAAAATAATCATACGCATTACTTTGACTGCCTCAATAATAATATAAAAAATAATCGAGAATCCTTCGAAATTGTCGTAATCAAATTCAAACGATTATTTGTAAATAGTTGATATGTTTAGTGCGGATTTGACTTCATTTTTACGATAATTAGGTTAGGAAACGTCATTTGGCCCGGTATCGTGCACTTTGACCTTGGTTCAATTAAACATTATTCCGGAGACTTCACCTTTTTTCATGGTGCATCAATTCCTGAATGATTTGCGAATCCGTAGTACTTTTTATTTTTTCTCTATCTTTGATCTAAGTATGTTAATTTTCGATTTAAAGATCAATTTTTCCAGCCCTCCCGTGAACGCCGTGTAAAAAGATCGATTTTCAAGATTTAATTGTTCATTCAAATACTCGGTAAAAGCCTTCAAGAATTTGTGCAAGTAAAATTGAATAGCTAAATTACAACATGTCAAAAATTCATGTATATGAGTTTGCATTGCATTCACGACAGAACTACCTTAAGACGTTATGCTTAGGAGTAAAGGAAGTTTTATTATTATGAACCATTTTTTTTTTTCTCGAAATTTTTATGTTGCTATTTTTAAAAGAGGTTTAAAACATCGAGAAAAGTTGCTGTTTTTTAAATTTTTATGTTGCTATTTTTAAAAGAGGTTTAAAACATCTTGACATATGAAGGGTATTTTATAGCCTCGTGTGTGTTACAAAGCTTTATTAAGGCATTAAGGTAGTTCTGTCGGTACGCCGGAGTCATAAATCTCAGAGTCTATATGACAGTAAAAAATAATCATACGCATCACTTTGACTGCCTCAATAATAATATTAAAAATAATCGAGAATCCTTCGAAATTGTCGTAATCAAATTAAAACGATTATTTGTAAATAGTTGATATGTTTAGTGCGGATTTGACTTCATTTTTACGATAATTAGGTTAGGAAACGTCAATTCGCTCGGTATCGTGCACTTTGACCTTGGTTCAATTAAACATTATTCCGGAGACTTCACCTTTTTTCATGATGCATCAATTCCTTAATGATTTGCGAATCCGTAGTTCTTTTTATTTTTTCTCTATCTTTGATCTAAGTATGTTAATTTTCGATTTAAAGATCAATTTTTTCAGCCCTCCTGTAAACGCCGTGTAAAAAGATCGATTTTCAAGTTTTAATTGTTCATTCAAATACTCGGTAAAAGCCTTCATGATTTTGTGCAAGTAAAATTGAATAGCTAAATTACAACATGTCAAAAATTCATGTATATGAGTTTGGATCGCATTCACGACAGAACTACCTTAAGACGTTATGCTTAGGAGTAAAGGAAGTTTTATCATTATGAACCATTTTTTTTTCTCGAAATTTTTATGTTGCTATTTTTAAAAGAGGTTTAAAACATCGAGAAAAGTTGCTGTTTTTTAAATTTTTATGTTGCTATTTTTAAAAGAGGTTTAAAACATCTTGACATATGAAGGGTATTTTATAGCCTCGTGTGTGCTACAAAGGTTTATTAAGGCATTAAGGTAGTTCTGTCGGTATGCCGGAGTCATAAATCTCAGAGTCTATATGACAGTAAAAAATAATCATACGCATTACTTTGAGTGCCTCAATAATAATATAAAAAATAATCGAGAATCCTTCGAAATTGTCGTAATCAAATTAAAACGATTATTTGTAAATAATTGATATATTTAGTGCGGATTTGACTTCATTTTTACGATAATTAGGTTAGGAAACGTCATTTGGCCCGGTATCGTGCACTTTGACCTTGGTTCAATTAAACATTATTCCGGAGACTTCACCTTTTTTCATGGTGCATCAATTCCTGAATGATTTGCGAATCCGTAGTACTTTTTATTTTTTCTCTATCTTTGATCTAAGTATGTTAATTTTCGATTTAAAGATCAATTTTTCCAGCCCTCCCGTGAACGCCGTGTAAAAAGATCGATTTTCAAGATTTAATTGTTCATTCAAATACTCGGTAAAAGCCTTCAAGAATTTGTGCAAGTAAAATTGAATAGCTAAATTACAACATGTCAAAAATTCATGTATATGAGTTTGCATTGCATTCACGACAGAACTACCTTAAGACGTTATGCTTAGGAGTAAAGGAAGTTTTATTATTATGAACCATTTTTTTTTTTCTCGAAATTTTTATGTTGCTATTTTTAAAAGAGGTTTAAAACATCGAGAAAAGTTGCTGTTTTTTAAATTTTTATGTTGCTATTTTTAAAAGAGGTTTAAAACATCTTGACATATGAAGGGTATTTTATAGCCTCGTGTGTGTTACAAAGCTTTATTAAGGCATTAAGGTAGTTCTGTCGGTACGCCGGAGTCATAAATCTCAGAGTCTATATGACAGTAAAAAATAATCATACGCATCACTTTGACTGCCTCAATAATAATATTAAAAATAATCGAGAATCCTTCGAAATTGTCGTAATCAAATTAAAACGATTATTTGTAAATAGTTGATATGTTTAGTGCGGATTTGACTTCATTTTTACGATAATTAGGTTAGGAAACGTCAATTCGCTCGGTATCGTGCACTTTGACCTTGGTTCAATTAAACATTATTCCGGAGACTTCACCTTTTTTCATGATGCATCAATTCCTTAATGATTTGCGAATCCGTAGTTCTTTTTATTTTTTCTCTATCTTTGATCTAAGTATGTTAATTTTCGATTTAAAGATCAATTTTTTCAGCCCTCCTGTAAACGCCGTGTAAAAAGATCGATTTTCAAGTTTTAATTGTTCATTCAAATACTCGGTAAAAGCCTTCATGATTTTGTGCAAGTAAAATTGAATAGCTAAATTACAACATGTCAAAAATTCATGTATATGAGTTTGGATCGCATTCACGACAGAACTACCTTAAGACGTTATGCTTAGGAGTAAAGGAAGTTTTATCATTATGAACCATTTTTTTTTCTCGAAATTTTTATGTTGCTATTTTTAAAAGAGGTTTAAAACATCGAGAAAAGTTGCTGTTTTTTAAATTTTTATGTTGCTATTTTTAAAAGAGGTTTAAAACATCTTGACATATGAAGGGTATTTTATAGCCTCGTGTGTGCTACAAAGGTTTATTAAGGCATTAAGGTAGTTCTGTCGGTATGCCGGAGTCATAAATCTCAGAGTCTATATGACAGTAAAAAATAATCATACGCATTACTTTGAGTGCCTCAATAATAATATAAAAAATAATCGAGAATCCTTCGAAATTGTCGTAATCAAATTAAAACGATTATTTGTAAATAATTGATATATTTAGTGCGGATTTGACTTCATTTTTACGATAATTAGGTTAGGAAACGTCATTTGGCCCGGTATCGTGCACTTTGACCTTGGTTCAATTAAACATTATTCCGGAGACTTCACCTTTTTTCATGATGCATCAATTCCTGAATGATTTTCGAATCCGTAGTACTTTTTATTTTTTCTCTATCTTTGATCTAAGTATGTTAGTTTTCGATTTAAAGATCAATTTTTCCAGCCCTCCCGTGAACGCCGTGTAAAAAGATCGATTTTCAAGTTTTAATTGTTCATTCAAATACTCGGTAAAAGCCTTCAAGATTTTGTGCAAGTGAAATTGAATACATAAATTACAACATGTCAAAAATTCATGTATATGAGTTTGGATTGCATTCACGACAGAACTACCTTAAGACGTTATGCTTAGGAGTAAAGGAAGTTTTATCATTATGAACCATTTTTTTAATCGAGATTTTTATGTTGCTTTTTTGAAAGTGGTTTAAAAAATCGAGAAAAGTAGTTTATCGAAAATTATTTTTAAGACGTTAAAACTTAGGCATTAAGACGTTATGCTTAAGAGTAAAGGAAGTTTTGTCATTATTAACAATTTTTTTCTGGCGATTTTTATGTTGGTAATTCTAAAAGTGATTTAAAAGATCGAGAAAAGTGGTTTATTCGAAAACTATTCAATGGAATCATATAAAATTGAAATTACATATTCAGTATTTTTCAATGTGTCTTTGGTATAGATTTTGTGAAAATCGGTTCGAGCATTTCATGTGAATTTTGAGATTCTGGAAAATGTCAATTATCTCTCTAACTCGAATAAGCTTACCGTCATCGATTTGAAACTTTGCTAGAAATTTGGGCGATGCGATGTAAACTTTGGTTTTGAATTTGAGTAAAATCGGTGCAGTGGTTCGGATTTTACAGAATTTTGAAATCTACGAAAAAATTGTATGCCGTATAAAAATTTGAAGCGTGAATAATTACGAAGAAAATTAATATAATTTGATTAATAATGCGTGAGCTTCTATTTTGCATTCTTCTATGTCGTATTTCATGACAATATATTTTATGATGTTGATAACTGACGGTCATAGGTAAATAGTACCGGACCCAGTACCTCGGAGATTATTGAAGAATTGAAAAGGATGCCACACCTAAAACGTATCAGTATAGAAGCGAGAAACGACTGCGACGATATACTCCGACAATTGTCCTGCAGCAACAAAAAACTACAGAGAATTAATCTAGCGAATTGCACAGGTGACTATTATCCAAATGGCAACGAAGCAAATATTAAAATGAAAGCCACTTACTTCCTGTTTACCTATTTTCTCTTCCTCATGCATAATGATTTCAAGTTATCAATTTATTTCTCATTAATGTATATCTTTAACAAAGTTTTCTCGATGTGAAAGCCAAAATTGCAGACCGATTCAAACAATTTTAAAAACACTTCCGAAATGGAATAAAATAACCAAAAAACTTGCAATAAATCGCACTCTGAATTTAGCTAACACTGCAAAATTACTTAGTTTTATTATAATTTTTTCCAGCGAGATTATATTTTATTTAACACGACCATCGGAAGTATCGTTACAATAAATAGCCTAGTTTTCGATTTTTTATTGCTGTCAAACACCTAACACATATTTTCTTTCCCTCCTCCCCCTCCAATGGAAATATCAAAGCAGGTTCCTCGGCAAATCTGTACCTACGTTCGATTTACCTAATAAGGATCCTCGAGAGATGCTCGAAACTTCATACACTCACCATAAAGGGCAGCCGATTTCGTGGATTGAAATTTTATCGACTTCTCGGTAACATGGGACTCCGGTTGCGATTCGTCTTAGTTCCGACGACATGCACGCAGTTCAAAACTTTTGTAAAACACGTGAGCAACCTTGACCAACGTGTCACAGACTCCCTGTGTTCTATGTGTACAGGAAGTAGACAATGGGGATCTCTACGTTATTATACCATCGAAAGAGCCGATCGTATTAAGGCTGCATCAGTCAGCTACGTTTATCACGATTGTTTATAAGTTTATGTACGTGCTGTGTTCCAACCAGGGCAAAAACAGCTCTAAGGTCGTAGCTACATCGCTTTTTGCTACACTGTTAAAAATATGTTGAAAATGAATATATACATATTGAAAGTTCTTTTGCAGATACGGTATATTAAATTTCATTTAATATGAAAATATATTGTGAAATTTCGGCAATTACATTATAAACACCACTTTTATGGAGTGTTTATTAATACTGTATATTAATTTTACAACTATTGTTTTGTATATTAATTAATATATGTTGTATATTAAATTTAATATACGCGTATTCGCAAAAAAACTTCCAATACTCAATATTAATATTCATAGAAAAAATTCTAACGGTGTATGCCTACGACGTGCTCGTGATCTTTCCACTCGACGAAGCTTTACTTGCGGTTCAGCGGAACAAATCGTGCATGTAAACAATAATATATGCTTCTCTGCATCGATGGTCAACATCCTCTAGGTATATACGCGTAAGTGCGTCTGAGTGAACGAGAAAATCTGTAACAGTATATTATGTAACGAGGGTTGGAAGTGCGAGATTTTCGCCGAGGCTGAAGTTTGTTGCCCGACGAAAGCGAAGGCAGAAATCATCCGAGGTAAAAATCGCGTCCTCTTCCTTGTAGCATACGATAGTTTTTTTCCCCCGATTTCACTAAAAAAAATAAGCACATTTCGTAGTTACAACAAGGAGGCGAAAATTTCTCACTTTTAACCAAAGACGGCATGGGAATTACGGCTTTCATTACTCCTGGTAGGCGAAAATGAACCGTTTTCTTTGCTAGGGAGTAATTTTTCATTACTCCCGGTGGATAGAAATGAACCATTTTCTTTCCCAGGTAGTAATTTTGTACTACTCTCTGTGGGCAGAAATGTATCGTTTTCTTCCCTAGGGAGTAATTTTTCATTACTCCCGGTGGATAGAAATGAACCATTTTCTTTCCCAGGTAGTAATTTTGTACTACTCTCTGTGGGCAGAAATGTATCGTTTTCTTCCCTAGGGAGTAATTTTTCATTGCTCCCGGTGGATAGAAATGAACCATTTTGTTTCCCAGGTAGTAATTTTGTACTACTCTCTGTGGGCAGAAATATTTCGTTTTCTTCCCTAGGGAGTAATTTTTCATTACGCCCGGTGGGCAAAAATGAAACGTTTTCCTCCCTAGGGAATAAAGGAACTGGATTTCGCATAGGCGTCAGAGGTTAAAAATAAGTGATTTTTCGCCCGAGTTACACCCAGTAAATGAGGTTATTTCAGCGAAGTCGGGAAAAAATATACATTAGGGCCGTTAAATAAAAACGCTTTATTTTTGTTCGTTATCTTTCGTTTGTCAAAACAATGAAAAATATATTTTCCAAAATTATTTTGCATTTCTATAGTGTCAGAGTAATATCCTTAATGATATACAATAAAAACTTGGATATTACTTGTAACTTCGAGTGAAAAAAAGCCTATCGACAGTCAAACTTAAATTAGCAAAAGAACGCATCGACAATCTTTAGTCTTTAATGTATGTAACTTTGGGTGTGGTGCAATTGACGCAGAATAGTCGGCGAGGAAAAAGAGAAAACCAAATGAAAAACACGATCTACTGATTCGTTGACCAAAAGTGTATTCCGAAGATAGAAGCAGCACAGCTGTTGCAAGGAATACTGTAACCGGGTATAGTGGTCAGTCGTAAAAAAAAATGTTTCAACACGCGTAATATCGATCGGTGTACAGTCTGGCCACACCAGCGAGGCCGAGGTCGACACTGAAACTAGAACGTACCGAGCGTTTAGCGACCTTTCTTTTCTTTCACTCTCTCGTTTTACCTCGATATGAATATGTATTAAGTAATATTTATGTACTGTTGAAGTAACGATCGCAATTGTGTAACTTCTCCCACTTCCTTCCCGTCAGTCCATGAAATTGTCTTTGATCTCCTTTAGTGATATTCAATACCATGTTTTGTCTTCGTCTTATTTTTATTCGCTGATAGTTATCTTAATTCTTCGAAACGTTTAAATCATAAGTTTTGCATGTCACTATTATCAAAGTATTTCAGACTATAAATAAAAAGCATTGTTTAGCCAAGAATAAATTTTATTTGTAACTGTTAACAATCTCAGACTATAAATAAAAAGCATTGTTCAGCCAAGAATAAATAAGGAAACTAGTTGCAGTTCTTGTTGCTTGAAATAAAAAATTTTAATTTTTTTCTATAGAGACAATTTATTGTCGGATTTTTCGATGATTCTTTTTTACATTTTTGCTGGCCTAACTTTAAAAATTTGTAAAAAGTCAAAAACTCAACGAAACCTGATACGTCGTTCGCCAGTTTGAAGCCTGATTAAACACGAATAAAAAAATCATAAGGCAGAGTTGCTATTCCATTATTTTGAATAGTTCTGACCATTTTGGTAAAACCGTAAATTTTCGAGCTATGCAAACATTTTCGTTTTTTACTATCCTAATGATCTATATAACAAAATAGCAAAAAATCGATATCTCTAAAAAAAAAAGGTTCAATTTCTAGTTCACTTTGCGGTGACTTAATCATACATTCTCCAATTAAACCAAGAGTGAAAAAATTAGATGTGCTCAAGACGAAAATACAGTGATACATCAAAGGGTTCTGAAACGTCAAGAAAAAAAATTAGATGCACCGTCACGCGTCTGAGCGCCAATAATGAGAACCTTCCGCATTTTCACGTATCACGTTCTCGTCTTTGAAAAATTGTAAAAAATAAAAAACTCAACGAAACTTGATACGCCATTTGCGAGTTTGAAGCCTGATTAATGACGAATAAAACATACATAAGGCAGAGTCACTGTTCCATTATTTTGAATAGTTCTGATCGTTTTAGTAAAACCATAAATTTTCGAGGTATGCAAAAATTTTCGTTTTTTGCTATCCTAATAATCTATATAACAAAATAGCAAAAACTTTGCAGTGACTTAACCTCACTTTAATCCAATTAAAATAAGAGTGAAAAATTGATATGTTCTCAAGACGAAAATACAGTGATACATCAAAGGGTTGTGAAACATAAAAAAAAAAAAAAATTAGACGCACCGTCACGCGTCTGAGCGCCAATAATGAGAACCTTCCGCATTTTCACGTATCACGTTCTCGTCTTTGAAAATTTGTAAAAAATTACAAACGCACCGAAACTTAATACGGCATTTGCCAGTTTGAAGCCGGATTAATCACGAATAAAATAAATACAAAGCAGAGTCACTGTTCCATTATTTTGAATAGTTCCGATCATTTTAGTAAAACCATACATTTTCGAGATATGCAACAATTTTCGTTTTTTGCCATCCTAATAATCTATATAACAAAATAGCAAAAACTTTGTGGTGACTTAACCTCACTTTAATCCAATTAAAACAAGAGTGAAAAATTGATATGTTCTCAAGACGAAAATACAGTGATACATCAAAGGGTTGTGAAACATCAAGAAAAAAAATTAGATGCACCGTCACGCGTCTGAGCGCCAATAATGAGAACCTTCCGCATTTTCACGTATCACGTTTTCGTCTTTGAAAATTTGTAAAAAATTAAAAACGCACCGAAACTTGATACGCCATTTGCCAGTTTGAAGCCGGATTAATCACGAATAAAATAAATACAAAGCAGAGTCACTGTTCCATTATTTTGAATAGTTCTTATCATTTTAGTAAAACCATAAATTTTCGAGGTATGCAAAAATTTTCGTTTTTTGCTATCCTAATAATTTATATAACAAAATAGCAAAAACTTTGCGGTGACTTAACCTCACTTTAATCCAATTAAAACAAGAGTGAAAAATTGATATGTTCTCAAGACGAAAATACAGTGATACATCAAAGGGTTGTGAAACGTCAAGAAAAAAAATTAGATGCACCGTCACGCGTCTGAGTGACAATAATGAGAACCTTCTTAAAACTCAACGAAACTTGATACACAATTTGCGAGTTTGAAGTCTGATTAATGACGAATAAAACAAACATAAGGCAGAGTCACTGTTTTATTATTTTTAATAGTTCTGATCATTGTAGTAAAATCATAAATTTTCGAGGTATGCAAAAATTTTCGTTTATTGCTATCCTAATAATCTATATAACAAAATAGCAAAAACTTTGCGGTGACTTAACCTCACTTTAATCCAATTAAAACAAGAGTGAAAAATTGATATGTTCTCAAGACGAAAATACAGTGATACATCAAAGGGTTATGAAACATAAAAAAAAAAAAAAAATTAGACGCACCGTCACGCGTCTGAGCGCCAATAATGAGAACCTTCCGCATTTTCACGTATCACGTTCTCGTCTTTGAAAATTTGTAAAAAATTAAAAACGCACCGAAACTTGATACGCCATTTGCCAGTTTGAAGCCGGATTAATCACGAATAAAATAAATACAAAGCAGAGTCACTGTTCCATTATTTTGAATAGTTCTTATCATTTTAGTAAAACCATAAATTTTCGAGGTATGCAAAAATTTTCGTTTTTTGCTATCTATATAACAAAATATAACAAAATAGCAAAAACTTTGCGGTGACTTAACCTCACTTTAATCCAATTAAAACAAGAGTGAAAAATTGATATGTTCTCAAGACGAAAATACAGTGATACATCAAAGGGTTGTGAAACGTCAAGAAAAAAAATTAGATGCACCGTCACGCGTCTGAGAGCCAATCATGAGGACCTTCCGCATTTTCTCGTATCACGTTCTCGTATAACGCGAGGAAAGGCAGCGCCGCCTATGTACCCTTTGTGTCTGTTGTCTGCACTATAAACCTATTTGCATTCACGCGAGCTTATCAGGAAATTACGCGCGCGTCACGCGCTCGTACCTACCTCGACGTCGTCCTCTTCGATCAACTAGAGTAGAACAAGAATGACTCGATTAACGATCGGTTGATTAACTTCAAGTGAGTGCTTCGAATGCGCGGGCGTCGCTACAGGTGATACAGTTATATGTCTTAGTCGATGAAACGTTACAGACGTACAAATAGCTTAACGCATAGCTATGCATTAATTAGTTAACCAACATAGAACGCGAGTTACGTCTCTATGTGTCGATGAGTTTAATCGCGACGTTCTTTCACGTACTTTTTCGCGCCCTCCCCTCGCACAATTCGTGTAACATTTTATAGGTTTCCATTAGTGATATAGAAAAGAGTGCAACATAATGAGCGACGTTCATTTTGGAAATTTTTAGTCACGTGAATCTGGTAATCGACTTATGAATATCTAATTTGGTTGTAAGTCGACTTTTATAAGTCTTATAAAATACTTATGTAGACTTATATTTTTTATAAGACTTACAAAAATCTAATTTTTTAGAAGTCGATTGGAAGATTTTATAATGCAAATTTTTGTAAAATCTTCGTAAGACTTTGGAATGTAACATTTTTAATTATTTTTTAGTGGCAAAAGACACAATTTCTAAGGACCGTAAAAAATGAGGGTAAAAAAATCGGTATTGAATTTGACCTGAATCTACGAGGTTCGAATTCTCAAGGAATTTCAATTTCTTATCAAACGACTTTCCCTCTCCTTTCATGATATAGAGAGAAATGGGACATAATGAGCTATTTTTATTTGTAAATCGTTAGTCACATGAATTCGATAATCGTCTTAGAAAAATCTAATTTTTGTTTGTGGTTCGTAAGATTTTGGAATCTGCGTAAGATTGAAAAATAAGGTTAAAAAAAAGTATTTGAGCTGAATCGACAAGAAGGTTTACCTCGATTGATTACTTCAAACAAACTTCACAATAATACAATTTATTTTCTTAAATTCGATTTCATTAAACTACAATTTCGCATTTCTATTCTGTCCCACGTTTTTCTTACCTCATCGCGAGTTATTGTAGGATTGCACTGGTAACGATTGGAAAGATGCGTGCTTACAGAACATATTACTGCGTTGGCACGCACGCGATCCGCCGACACTCGTTAACCGAGGACGAGTCATTTATGCAAACGACATAAGAACTTTGCGAGCCACGAGCGAACAGCGCCAAGAACAAAGAGGAGAAAGAAAACAAAAACATGCGAACAACAAAAAAAAAAAAAAAAAAAAAAGAAAAGCTTTTCTACAAATTCTCCCAACAAGTTTATAAGTTGTTGTTTAGGAATATGCTGTGTGTACCTATACGTGGATCGGTGAACCGGCAAATTAGGTCGACCGAGCCAAGATTCGCTCGGTGCCGGGCACGCAATCAACCGAGGATTAATTCGTGCAGTAGCGGCAAGTGTTCGAGCTGCAAAGGCCATTTCTATCTTGCTCTCTCTTTCTCTCGTCGCCACGCAAACGAGAAAACACTTAGGAGGACATCGCAGGTGGTCCGCCGCATTATGTGCGATTGCGGAATTGTCGCAGATGTGAACGTTGAACGCGGTGAAGGATCGTTTTGCTACTGCTATACTGTTGCCACACGCGAAGAGACTCGTAGAGTGCAGCGCGGCACTACAGTTAATGGGATTTAGAGGTCAGAGAGTAAATGTGGTATTTACAAGGTGCACGTTGTGACTTTAATGTAGCACCGTCGAGACGTATACATAGTATGATAGTCGTTTTCGTTGGCAAATTAACATCCGTCTCTAATTCCTCTTTCGAGAGTCACGTTCCTCTCTCTGTCTAGCCATGGATTACCTGCAGGGTTACCAACGTACTTACGACATGCAGTCGCGTGAAATGATGCGATATAGTGGAAACAAATTGTGAAAGAATAATCATTCGTATATCATTGTTAGACAATTTTTTTTGTTTACTCAAGTTGTTTATTAATTACACTCATCTTTTCACTGAAATAAAAAATCGTTATAACCAACAAAACGTGCGCTTATGGGCGGCGAAAAGAATATTCTGTTGATCGAATGAAATATGTAATTGATCGAAGCAACAGCTGATCAATCCAAAAATTATTTATTTATTTACAATAGACGGGACAAGCCCTTGAAAACATAAATATTGCAGGCAGAAATTATTCGATTATCATTGCCGAATATTTTTTCCAATCGATAAAATATTCTTTTCGCCGCCCGCAAACGCACGTTTTGTTGGTTATAATGAGTTTTTTTTCTCAGTGTTCAGTCGGGAGTTTTCATAATTTCTATAGAATTATTTTTATTTCATCGTTTTTAAAGTTATTGTAATACTTGACCATAAACGCTGTGAAATGAGTTACAGAATATGGCATAATGGCGGCCATCTTGTGGAATTTCGATATATTCGAAATCAGCCGGATTTGGATTTTTTTATTCGAACCCAAAAATAACATACTCGTTTTTTTTGTTTGGTCAAAATTTTTTTTTTTAATTATGCGATGTTCAATTTAAAAAAAACGAACGCATAGCAAACTTCAAAAATGAATATCTCCGGTTCTATTTGTCCGGTTGTTATCTCCATCTCAAAAAAAAATTGTAAGCGTTCCGGGATGAAATGAAGAATTTAATAAAATGTAAAAAAATGTAAAAATGCTGAAGTTTTCGAAAAAAATTATTTTACTTTTCAATCGTTAATAACAATAGTAATTTGCAAGTTTATAATTACTTGACAATTATTTTAAAGACCCTCATTATTTTGTCTTTAAAACGCGTTCTGGTTCATCTTCCTAGGACAAATAGAACTGGAGATATTAATTTTTGAAGTTTGCCATGCACTCGTTTTTTTTAAAATAGAATACCCTATAATTTAAAAAAAAAAAATTTCGGCCGAACAAAAAAATACGGGTCTTTTCTTTTTAGATACAGTTTGCGTAAAAAAAGTTTCATTCAAATTAAAAAAATGCGTGGTCAAAACTCGACCGATTTCAGGTGGAATTGCTCATATTCGCGCCATATGTACCTACCATTGAAACACATACACAGTAGAGCGTCGATTATCCGAAACGTCAATCATCCGAACGATGATTTGGTTTATCCGAATCGTCAATCATCCGATTTTTTAAATTTTTTTTCCCAAAAACATAGCACATTATATTGAGTCCGGCGGTTTTATCAGAATATATAATATATACTAACAGTGATATATTAAAAATATTAATTTTCGATAAATACGTACATATTATATATATATGTATTATATTATACGTATATATTCTAATATTTTAACCGGTTCAGTTCCTCCCTCCCCCTTCACAAAATATTGATTTTCGGTCATCCGAATTTTTGATTATCCGAACGATAGTCGGTCCCAATTAGTTCGGACAATCGACGCTCTACTGTACTCGTGTCTTCTTGCTTTGCAGGCAGTCAGGATTAAGAACACAGCACACGCGAGTCACTTGATGTCCTCGCTGGATATCATCGCCCACATGTGTTACATTTGTTACTATATGCAGTGTGATACAAAATTAGATCAAATTTCTAAGATTCTTTGAGAGACAGAGATAGACGGGAAACGGAGACGCGGAACGTTCCACAAATTCCGGGAGTGTAGAGCCAAGGAAGCCAGTGATGATACAGGCGGACAATGGAGAATGATAGAGCGCTTCGCACTAGTCAAATCGGTACTAAATTTTTAGACTGTGGCTCCTCATCCGAAAACCGCATGAATAAATGGGTGCTATTTATTCGTACACGAACATACAGTTGTCTGGGAAAAGCTTATTATATTTGAAGCGTTTACGCTGGAGTGCAGTTTTTTGCTTGATGACTTGGGATACACTAAATAGTATTTAGTCATTTTTCTTTTTTTTAGTAGCGCTTCGCACTACACTGTAAAATAGATCTACTTGAAATTTAATTCACTTTTACTGGAAGTTTTTATGCATAAACTAGTATATTAAATTTAATATACAAGTGTAATGTAAAATTAATGCATGGTACAGAACATTCACTAATTTACTTTAATTTCAGTAAAAGTACTTAAATTTTAATAGTTTGCTTTAATTTTACTGGAAAAGTACATGAATTTTATACCAAAATTGTGTATTAAATTTCGATTACGAGTTTATGCATAAAAACTTCCAATCTTTTCTAACAGTGTAGTCAAATCAGTACTAAATTTTTAGACTGTGGCTCCTCATCCGAAAACCGCATGAATAAATAGGTGCTATTTAATTCGTACACGAACATATAGTTGTCTGCGAAGAGCTTATTATATTTGAAGCGTTTACGCTGGAGTGCGGTTTTTTGCTTGATGACTTGGGATACATTAAATAGAATTTAGTCATTTTTCTTTTTTTTTTTTTTATAAACGATTACTTGTAACTTGGATGCGAGTGAGTTTGTTCTCATCGCTATAAATATCTCGCCATAAAAAATGCATGATGTACTACAAGCCACTCCTCATTATTATAACCCTACCTATAAAAGTACGATTAAACAATATCAATTTATCGAATATTCGATAATTGCCTGCACGGACAGAAATAATTGGTAGCCCCAACCAACGTGATGTGGTTAAACCAACAAAACAGTTGATTGTTCCACCCAATTCGTTAGTTGCCAATCAATTAATTTGTTGAACCATCCAATTGATTTTTCGTCCCAACTAGTTTATTGTTCTAACTAATTTTATCGCTTACAGTCTATTCAACCAATTATGTTATTTTTTTCTCTATGCTTCTCAATACTTAAAAAAAACAAATACGTGTATTTCTCTAACTCAGTATTCTGCTTGTTGTATCTTTTTAAAAATATTATACGTAATAATTGACGTCACGAGGCATTGCAGCACGTAACACTCAGCAAGTGTCTAAAAACGCTCTAAGCGACTAAGTTGGCTAGGTTAACCAATTTTTTTATTACACCGATAAACTAGTTGGTTGTGGCATCTAATTCGTTAGTTGCCAACCAATTAATTTGCTGAACCATCCAATTGACTTGTCATCCCATCTAATTTTATCGCTTATAGTCTATTCAACCAATCTTTACTTTTTTTTCCGTGTTTTTTTAAAATCAGTACAAATACGTGTTTTTTTAAAAATCATTATTCTAATTATTATATCCTCTTTAAAGTATCATACATGATAATTGGCGTCACGAGGCAATTGCAGCACGTAACACTCCGCAAGTGTCTAACCGACTAAGTTGGCTGGGTTAACCAATTTTTTTTTATTACACCGACAAACTAGTTGGTTGTGGCATCTAATTCGTTAGTTTCCAACCAATTAATTTGCTGAACCATCCAATTGATTTGTCATCCCAACTAGTTTATTGTTCCAACTAATTTTATCGCTTATAGTCTATTCAACCAATCATTACTTTTTTTCTCCGTATTTTTTTTTTATTCAGTACCAGTACGTGTTTTTTTTCTAAATCATTATTCTGCTTGTTGTATCCTTTTTAAAGTATCATACATGATAATTGACGTCACGAGGCAATTGCAGCACGTAACACTGCGCAAGTGTCTAAATACGCTCTAACTGACTAAGTTGGCTAGGTTAACCAATTTTTTTATTACACCGAAAAACTAGTTGGTTGTGGCATCTAATTCGTTAGTTGCCAACCAATTAATTTGCTGAACCATCCAATTGACTTGTCATCCCAACTAACTTATTGTTCCAACTAATTTTATCGCTTAAAGTCTATTCAATCAATCATTACTTTTTTTCCGTGTTTTTTTTTTTAAATCAGTACAAATACGTGTTTTTTTTAAATCATTATTCTGCTTGTATCCTTTTTAAAGTATCGTACATGATAATTAGCGTCACGAGGTAATTGCAGGACGTAACATTCTTCAAGTGTCGCTCTAACCGACTAAGTTGGCTAGGGTAACCAATTTTTTGATTACACCGACAAACTAGTTGGTTGTGGCACCTAATTCGTTAGTTGCCAACCAATTAATTTGTTGAACCATCCAATTGATTTGTCATCCCAACTAATTTATTGTTCCAACTAATTTTATCGCTTATAGTCTATTCAACCAATCATCACTTTTTATTCCGAGTTTTTTTTAATCAGTACAAATACGGGTTTTTTTAAAATCATTATTCTACTTGTTATATCGTCTTTAAAGTATCATACGTGATAATTGGCGTCACGAGGTAATTGCAGGACCTAACCCTCTGCAAGTGTCGCTTTAACCGACTAAGTTGGCTAGGTTAACCAATTTTTTTATTACACCGACAAACTAGTTGGTTGTGGCACCTAATTCGTTAGTTGCCAACCAATTAATTTGCTGAACCATCCAATTGACTTGTCATCCCAACTAATTAATTGTTCCAACTAATTTTATCGCTTTATAGTCTATTCAACCAATCTTTACTTTTTTCCATGTTTTTTTTTTTAAATCAGTACAAATATGTCTTTTTTTTCTAAATCATTATTTTGCTTGTTGTATCCCCTTTAAAGTATCATACGTGATAATTGGCGTCACGAGGCAATTGCAGCACGTAACACTCCGCAAGTGTCGGACGAAAAACCACGAAAAACTTGTAAGCCTCTCTGGCGAAGTCTCAGCCACGGACAGAAATGATGGACGAGCGCCGGGAAACAATTTGAAGCGCTCGCGAGAATTCGAGCTTCTTCGCGGTTAGTGTGCTATCTATGTAAATTGCTGGGGAGTGCCGATACCACTGGGGGCACGTTAGGCACGACATGCAGCCTTCTCTTGCTGCATTCTCCGTCTTTCTCTCTCACAAACCCTGGAGCACAAAATAACAATGTCAACTATATCTATACATGATTCTGCATTTACTATATAGATATGTGAAAAGTTACAGACACGCTCGTGTGTGGCTACCTTCATTCATGAGGCCGCCGACAACAGGTATTTCCGATATGCCGCTACCGGCGCCCACCTCTCCCCTTTTCCTATCTTCCTATCGTCGTCATCGTCGCCGTCGTTTCTCACTCTCTCTCTCTCCGGATACAAAACGTCCGGGCTAACGTGCAGCCATAATAACTCACCGAACCTACTATTAATTTCACGTACTTAACTGGCAGCCACGCGAAAAATCATTGAATAATTGAATAATGGACTTTGGTGTAATTTGAGATAGACGAAACTGAATACGCGGATTGATTAAACCCCGCAAAACTGCGCTATCGTTTTCGTGATGTCTCTGTTAATTTGTGGTTTTAAGGTAGTTCTGTCGGTACGCCGGAGTCATAAATCTCAGAGTCTATATGACATTAAAAAACAATCATACGCATCACTTTGACTGCCTCAATAATAATATTAAAAATAATCGAGAATCCTTCGAAATTGTCGTCATCAAATTAAAACGATTATTTGTAAATAGTTGATATGTTTAGTGCGGATTTGACTTCATTTTTACGATAATTAGGTTAGGAAGCGTCAGTTGGCCTGGTATCGTGCACTTTGACCTTGGTTCAATTAAACATTATTCCGGAGACTTCACCTTTTTTTATGATGCATCAATTCCTGAATGATTTGCGAATCCGTAGTACTTTTTGTTTTTTCTCTATCTTTGATCTAAGTATGTTAATTTTCGATTTATAGATAAATTTTGCCAGCCCTCCCGTGAGCGCCGAGTAAAAAGATCGATTTTCAAATTTTAATTGTTCATTCAAATACTCGGTAAAAGCCTTCAAGATTTTGTACAATCAAAATTGAATAGCTAAATTACAACATGTCAAAAATTCATGCATATGAGTTTGGATTGCCTTCACGACAGAACTACCTTAAAAGTACATTGATATTTGGATTTATTAATGTACAGGTATTGGACATATTTATGTATATTGAATTTAGTAGATAATTATTTTTGGGAAGTTGAAGATATTTTAGATGCAACATTTTTTTACGCTTCAAGTTTAATGTACAAGGATTTAATATGACACTTGTATATTTAATTTCAAAAAAAATTTTTATTGATCGTCATTGTTAAAAATATTTTGTGTTTAATGTGGAAGTAAAATGTATTAAAAATTACAACACCGGACCTGGAATTTTTTTTTATATATGATTATAAACAATTATTCTGTGAAATTAGAGATATTTTGTATTAAACAAGACTTTTTTTGTACATGGATTTATATGACACTTAGATATTCAATTTCAATCAGTTTTTTTACAGCTTATTGTTGAAAAAAAATGTTGTACTTGATGAGAAAGTAAAATTTATTTAAAAATTACAACATTGGTCTTGGAATTTTTTTTATGCAAGATTATTAACATTTATACACACAATTTTGAAAGTTTGGTAAATTAGTACAAAAATAATGTAACTTTGCATCGTACGATTTATTATATATATCAGTTTATAAATGAAAATTATCGGTACGAATACATGAGATCTTCAAGCTTCTTGAACGGTGTGTAATATTGGAAAAGGGGAAGGAGTGGAAAGATAGAACCGGAAGTTCCATCATCGGCGTAACGCTATATACGATCAAACTTACTTCCTCACCGGATATTACGAACGCCACCGTAAATAACTGTTTCTAGATACGGTTATACGATTTTGGGAACTACAGACTTAAATATATAAAGATACAAAATTTAATTTTCGTGCGTCATTTAAAACTTACTGACCAATTTTTTTTTTCGAATTTACAAATCATTTTTTAAGCCACACTATATTTTTTTAAAATTTTGTCTTTCTCATCAACGTTTTATTCAGCCAAATAACGGTACATTAATTTTTCGATCATATTTTTTATTCCCAGGTTTTTATTTTCTACAAATTTTTACGCGGTTTTTTTTTCGTCCTGTTTTTTTACGCCCCAGAAGCGAGTCTGACAGACCCCAATGAGGACAGGACTAAAATATATATATTTTTTAATCTTGTCTTTCTCATCAAAGTTTCATTCAGCCAAATAACGATATATTAATTTTTCGGTCATATTCTTTATCCCCAGTTTTTTATTTTTTACGAATACTTACGCGGTTTTTATTTCGTCCTCTTTTTTTTCTTTTATTCTCAGAGCTATATTTTTCTAATCTGTTTATCTAATTCGATACGAATATACACATTATTTGCTGCTTGAAAAAAAAAACTTCGATTTTTCAAATTGTTTAAATTACGCTATACGGTTTAAACATTATAATCTTATTTTATAAATTAAGATAAAATGATGAATTAAGTTGAATTTTTATCTTAATTCAAAATAATTCATGTGCCAAGTGAATAGATAAATCATTTTGAAATTTGTCTCATACACAATTTTTATCTTAACTTTATCTGAATAGATCAATAATTTTGTAATTTATCTGATAGATTACGCAAATTCTACAATGATATAAAAATATCGAAGCGATCAATAATATTAGAACCGTAAATTTTGCATATTTGTCCCAATGCTCGTACCTCACGAAGCATTGAAAATGTCTTTTATGCATTCTCAGAGACGGATCGATCGGTAATGAATTTTCTTTTGTACTGCTTTACGCCATTCTATTTTTGTACTCACGAAGCGGAACAAGCTACGAAGATTGTGCTAAAGGGCGTGAAAAAGGGCATGCGTCTAGGGAGTGTTATACGATTTCGTGTAGAAAAATACGCGCAAGTTTTATGGGCAATAGTGTATACACAATTAAGTACGTATAGGATGTAACGTAGCATCAGAACTGTCGCCAGGTCTCAGGACAACGTTCCCTGAATGCCATACACACGATATAGCTATAGTATTATTCATCGGTAGAGACGGTGACTTCTCGACACGCGATACACGAGAGCATCTCACTCTGGATTTGTTTACGAGACTTGCCAGAGGTCGTAGACCTAAAATAGGAATGAAGAGGGAGTCTATACGTAATCCTTAGTGCAACACCCTCGTTTATTATAGCTTTTGCGTGTACAGGACATCTTGTCACACAGCAGATCGACGTAATAAACGATCGAATAATTTCGGTAAATATTTACACACCGAGAAAAAAATTGGTAATACCAACCGAATGTGGTTGAACGAACCAACGCATAGTTGAATCAATTTTCCTTAATTCACAATAACTATTATTTCGTTCACAGAACAAAATATTTCTTTCGCCACCCGCAACCGCACATTTGATTGGTTTTTTTCTCAGTGCACTGAAAAAAAAATTCTATTGCGGGCTGCCAAAAAGACTTATTTTTAAATTAACTCTAGTTCTTATTCGTTCAATATCATTTAACATTGATATTATAAAATATTATTTTGCTTATTTTAGAGTTATTGTTTCTATCTCGTAACCCTAATTGGAGGAATTAGAATTAAAATTAAATTGATAACGTTTGATTTTGGCAGCACGCAAACGATGGATTTATTGAATCAATGACATTTTTTTTCAGTGTAGAATTGGGGCCTTTATGAAATTAATTTGTTAATATTTTTCTACGCGAAATTGTGAGTTTTATCTTGAAGTTACAGAAGCGCCAGGGAGATAAAAAAAAATGTTTAAAACAATGAAAAATATAATTTGAAAACCTAAAGAACCGAAGAACTTAAAGAAATCGGGAAATAATGCATTTTTTCCATTGTTTTCAGTTTATTAAGTTTTTTGAATCTTTTTTTTTTCTTCTTTTTTTCCTACTTTTCCCGCACGATTCTTCAATATATCGATAATTCTACTGTTTTATATATTTTTTAAATATGTTTACTTGCAAATTGGGGAAAGTGCCAATTCTAAAGAATGACCATAATTGTATTGTGTTATAAATTCACGGGTATTATTAATACATATTTGTTTCGGTGAAGTTACCCTCAATAAGATGTAAAATATATTCTCAGTATTTTTCCTGAATTATTGAGAAAAGTATTTTGAATACATTCTTTAAACAATCAACTGATTATTTGTTATGCGAAATGAAAAATGTTCATATTTCGGCAATAATTATGATTTAGATTTATTTAGATGAATTATTATTATAAAATTTCTTATATATTATAAAACTTCAGTAATTAATGTATTTCAAATACATTTTTTTTTCATTCTCGCCAAGCGATGTGTTTATATTTTTCGAGATACGGGGATGAGGAATTTCATGAAAAAAAACAAATCGAAAACAAAGCCACAAGTTAGATGGATATCGGCGATTTATTTTGTCTCGCAGACACGTAATAAACGATCGGATAATTTCATTGTGTTGTAAACCACTTCACAATTCACACTCACAGTAAATTCACAATTCTTAGAATTCCTCTTCAACAAAAATAATATATTTTTGTTGAAGACAACAAAAATAATATATTTTTGTTGAAGACAACAAAAATAATATATTTTTGTTGAAGAATGTAGTTATTTGTTGCAAAGTATTTTTTGCAACAAATAACTATGATTATTTATTATGCGAAATAAAAAAATTTCACATGTCTGCAATAATTATATATAATTTTGGTAAATTATTTTTAATACAACAAATTTTAAGATTCAATAGTCGTAAAAATCCATCATCATTACGTAATGAAAGTATTTCGAATACATTTTTTTTAAGTCTCTTGTTTCCGTAATTTTAGTATTTCATCCATAATTTCTTTTGTTTATGTATTGCCTCTTTTGTTCTTAAGGGGAGGGAGTCAGGTAAAAAAAATTGATTTTGGAAATTCAATATCATCCAAATCCCATTGCATATAAAAATGCCCAACGCACTATATTGTTGTCACTCGATGAAAGGATTTTTTACTGTCGTCTGACTTGCATATGCTTTACAATATTATCTTAAGCAAAGTTCTTAGGTTTTCCATTCTGCGCATGATTCAGATTAAACTACGAGGCAGATTGGAATGATTAACGTCTCATTTTCTTCTACATGAAAAGATACACCGGCTCAATGGAGCAAACTATTTTTTTTCATTCTCAAAGCAAAGTTAATCACTGATTTAGAAAATAGCATAAAATTTATGTATTAATAATTATGTCACTTAAAAAATATTACATTTTATTCACATTTGCTCCATTTAGCCGGTGTATCTTTTCACGAAGAAGAAAATGAGACGTCAACCATTCCAATCTGCCTAGTAGTTTGATCTGAATCATGTGCAGAATGGAAAACCTAAGAACTTTGTTTAAAATAATATTGAAAAGCATATGCAAGTCAGACGGCAGTAAAAAATCCTTTCATCGAGTACCAACAATATAGTGCGTTGGGCATTTTTATATGCAATAGGATGATATTGAATTTCCAAAATCAATTTTTTTACCTGACTCCTTCCCCTTAATCTCTCTCTATACTCTTTCTTTCTGTTGCTGGCATTATTTCTGCACTGAGAGAAAAGCATATCATTGATTTAACGATTTCACATGATAAAACGAATATAGGAAGGCTTGAAATGTTTTATGGTTGAAGCGATGATAATATAGATCAATAAACGATACTTGCAAGGTTATTGGAAACAAACGTTGAAATCGTATATGCAAAGAAACGGCATATTTGAAACTAATATCATTTTGATGATTGCTACTATAATTATATTTGCTAAAACCATAAAATAGAGACATTCCTCCTGGGAATTATATTAATGGTTCATCCAATTATTTTCTAATATTTACTATAATCATAAAATATAGACGTTCCTCCTGGGAATTATAGTTTATATTCAGATTATCGTCGGTCTAACTATATTTTTTTTTAATTACCAGATTTTTCTTTTAGTGCATTTCTGTATTTCTTGTGCTCTGGTTCTTACGGTATTTATCCCAAATCCAAATAAATTGTACATATATACATACATAATTTCTCGCGATATGAGAATAAAAAATCTTAAGGTAGTTCTGTTGGTACGCCGGAGTCATAAATCTCAGAGTCTATATGACAGTAAAAAATAATCATACGCATCACTTTGACTGCCTCAATAATAATATAAAAAAGATGCAAAGTAGAACCTTGCACATTGCTTCCTCATTATTTTTCGCTTTTTACAAAGCTCCCTCTGTGAGGAAGCAGTATGTTATTCAATTTTGGCTTCCTCATAGAGGAAGCTTTGTAAAAAGCGAAAAATAATGAGGAAGCAATGTGCAAGGTTCTACTTTGCATCTTTTTTTTTTATACCTTGTGTCTCTTTTGCAGAGGTGTTTTATACAGCTATAAATCACCTCTGCAAACACCGTTACATCTAATTTTGATTAGATACAAATTTTTGTCGTACTTTCTCAACTTTTCCGGAAGTCATAGCGAAAATCTACATTTTTTTTAAAATGAAAAATGGTGTAAAATCCGAACGACTTTACCGATCATCACCAAATTTGGTACATGGCATTTCTGAATGTTATTTTTCGTCTGTACAAAATTTCTGTTCATTTGTTGAAATTCGACGTAATTTAGATCAAAATCTATTTTTTTCGAAAAATTCAAAATTCTATAAAATCCGAACCGCTTTACCGATTTCGTCGAAATTCAATACCATACAACATTGAACGTATCTTCAGTTATGAAGAACTATTTAGCCAAATCGGCGAACTTTTACGAAAGTTAGAGCGACCACGCCCTTTTTTCAACAAATTAAAATCAACATAAAATCTTAATGACTTCACATATTTTGGCAAAAATCACAACATTCAAAGAGGGGCAGCTACTCTACTTGCGTGCCAAATTTGAGCCGGATCGCTCGAACGGTTACCGAGTGAGAGGAGATTGAATTTTCGAAGCCCAGCACACACACACACACACACACACACACATACATACATACGGACATTTTTTCTAAACCACTTTTCTCGACGTTTTAGGTGATTCTAAGCATACTGACATGAAAATCTCGAAAAAAAAAAATTTCATGAAAACAAAGCTTCCTCTATGAGGAAGCAAAATAATAGAGAATCCTTCGAAATTGTCGTAATCAAATTAAAACGATTATTTGTAAATAGTTGATATGTTTAGTGCGGATTTGACTTCATTTTTACGATAATTAGGTTAGGAAACGTCATTTGGCCCGGTATCGTGCACTTTGATCTTGGTTCAATTAAACATTATTCCGAAGACTTCACCTTTTTTCATGATGCATCAATTCCTGAATGATTTACGAATCCGTAGTACTTTTTATATTTTCTCTGTCTTTGATCTAAGTATGTTAATTTTCGATTTAAAGATCAATTTTTCCAGCCCTCCCGTGAGCGCCGTGTAAAAAGATCGATTTTCAAGTTTTAATTGTTCATTCAAATACTCGGTAAAAACCTTCAAGATTTTGTGCAAGTAAAATTGAATAGCTAAATTCCAACATGTCAAAAATTCATGCATATGAGTTTGGATTGCATTCACGACAGAACTACCTTAACAGCGAAAACACGGAAACCAAAGTCTCAAGTAAAATTGGCAATCAAAATTGTAATAATATAATTTTGATGATTACTATAATTTGCTATTTGCTATAACCATAAAATAGAGACATTCCTCCTGGGAATTATAGTTTATACTTAGATTATCGTTGGTCTAACTATATATATTTTTTTTAATTACCAGATTTTTCTCATAGTGTGTTTCTGTATTTTTGTGCTCTGGTTCTTAAGGGAATTTATCCCAGAACCAAATAAATTGTACATACATACATAAATAATTGCTTCCTCATAGAGGAAGCTTTGTTTTCGTGAAAAAATTTTTTTTCGAGATTTTCATGTCAGTATGCTTAGAATCACCTAAAAATTCGAGAAAAGTGGTCTAGAAAATATGTCTGTATGTGTGTATGTGTGTGTGTGTGTGTGTGTGTGTGTGTGTGTGTGTGTGTGTGTGTGTGTATGTATCCAGACACTGAAAATTCAATTGCCCATAACTCACGAACGGCACGATGGATCTAGCTAAAATTTTGCACGCAGGTAGAGTATTGACTCCTCTGTTATTGACGTGATTTTTAATTAAATGTATCAATGTAAACAGATTTTATGCAATTTTTAATTTTTTCAAAAAATGTCGTGATCGCTCTAACTTTCGTAAAAGTTCGCCAATTTAGCTAAATAGTTCTTTATAAATGAAGACACGTTAAATGACGTTTGGTATTGAATTTCAGCGAAATCGGTAAAGCGGTTCCGATTTTATAGAATTTTGAATTTTTCGAAAAAAATACATTTTGCTCTAAATTACGTCGAATTTCAACAAATGAACAGAAATTTTGTACAGACGAAAAATAACATTCAGAAATGCCATGTACCAAATTTGGTGATGATCGGTAAAGTCGTTCGGATTTTACACCATTTTTCATTTAAAAAAAAATGTAGATTTTCGCTATAACTTCCGGAAAAGTTGAGAAAGTACGACAAAAATTTGTATCTAATCAAAATTAGATGTAACGGTGTTTGCAGAGGTGATTTATAGCTGTATAAAACACCTCTGCAAAAGAGACACAAGGTATAAAAAAAAAGATGCAAAGTAGAACCTTGCACATTGCTTCCTCATTATTTTTCGCTTTTTACAAAGCTTCCTCTATGAGGAAGCCAAAATTGAATAACATACTGCTTCCTCACAGAGGGAGCTTTGTAAAAAGCGAAAAATAATGAGGAAGCAATGTGCAAGGTTCTACTTTGCATCTTTTTTTTTCGTGATACGAGAATAAGAAATCTTAACACCGAAAACCTCGAAAACAAAGCCTCAAGTAAAATTGGATACCGGCAGTTTATTTTGTCTCGCAGACACGTGTATAGCATCGTCTTCGAAAATCAACCAATGTAGTCTGCGTCGCTTCGACATGGAAATAAAACAAAGTAAAAGAAAAACAAAAAGTAGTAGTTACTCTTTGGTCAGAGTTGGATGTAAAAGTTGGCGCTTGCTGCCCGCACAAGATCAACGGAGAAACGCGCGAGAGTCCCGTAAACTTTCGGAACGCGCTACAACAACAGCTTTCCGCGTTTCGAACGTGTTCCTTCTCGTTCCACACGACGAGATCGCGTCTCTTTCTCTTCAACATTGTGCGCCCATCGAGACTATTTTCTCTCGACTATCCCCTCGCGAAATGCACTGTTAATTGGCTGAGTACTCGAGGCATTAATTAACGCCCTCGTTCATCAAGTACTCGGACACGTCGATGAACAAATTTTCAGACATGTTTTTTTTTGTAAATTATGATTTAAAAAATGAAGCCTTGAAACGTCGATAAAAATACAAACATTTCAGAAAACGGGAAAGTGTGAAAAAAAAAGAATTCTTTATATTTAAGTACGCAATGTACTAAAAAATAAATGAAGAACTGTGCATGTTCATTATTTTCGTACGTTTTTATGAAATCTCATTAAAAATTATTTTTCTTTTTTACTAAGCTTTTATTATAACGAAACACCAATTATGAAAATAATGTTAATACATTTTTCTATGTGTTTTTCTACTCGGACACATCAACGAACAAATGTTCGTACATGTTTATTTATAAATTATGATAAAAAAGCTCAACGCTTGAAACATCAATTGGCACATGTGCTACACGCTAAAAATACGAATATTTAATTTTTTTCGTATCTTTTTATGAAATTTCATTAAAAATTATTTTTCTTCTTTACTAATCTCTTATTATAACGAAACTCCAATTAAGAAAATAATGTTAGACATTTCCACGTGTTTTTTTTATTCGGACACGTCGACGAACAAAATTTCGTACATATTTATTTATAAATTACGATTCAGAAGTTCAACGCTTGGAAACATCAATATTGCCACATGTGCTTCACGCCAAAAATATACGAATATTTCTGATCGTTATGCACACGAGTGTACACAGAAAAAGGGAAGAATGAAAAAAAGGATTCTTTACAATTAGGTACGCAATGTACTGAAAAATGAATGAAGAACTGTGTATGTTCATTATTTTCGTATCTTTTTATGAAATTTCATTAAAAATTATTTTTCTTTTTTACTAAGCTCTTATAATATCGAAAAACCAATTATGAAAATAATGTTACACATTTTTATGTATTTTTTTTAATTCGGACAAATTTTCGTACATGTTTATTTATAAATATTACGATTCAAAAGCTCAACGCTTGAAACATCAATATTGCCACATGTGCTTCACGCCAAAAATACGAATATTTCCAATCGTTACGCACACGAGTGTGCACAAAAAGGGGAAGAATGAAAAAAAAAGGATTCTTTATAATTAGGTACGCAATGTACTGGAAAATAAATGAAGAACTGTGCATGTCGATTATTTTCGTATCTTTTTATCAAATTTCATTAAAAATTATTTTTCTTTTTTACTAATCTCTTATGATATCGAAAAACCAATTACGAAAATAATGTTACACATTTTTATGTGTTTTTTTTTATTCGGACAAATTTATTCGTACATGTTTATTTGTAAATTACGATTCAAAAGCTCAACGCTTGGAAACATCAATATTGCCACATGTGCTTCACGCCAAAAATACGAATATTTCCGATCGTTACGCACACGAGTGTACACAGAAAAAGGGAAGAATGAAAAAAAAAATTCTTTACCATTAGGTACGCAATGTACTGAAAAATAAATGAAGAACTGTGCATGTTCATTATTTTCGTATCTTTTTATGAAATTTAATTTAAAAATATTTTTCTTTTTTTCTAAGCTCTTATTATAACGAAACTCCAATTAAGAAAATAATGTTACACATTTTTATGTGTTTTTTTTTATTCGGACAAATTTTCGTACATCTTTATTTATAAATATTACGATTCAAAAGCTCAACGCTTGAAACATCAATTGCCACATGTGCTTTACGCCAAAAATACGAACATTTCCGATCGTTATGCACATGAGTGTGCACAGAAAAGAGAAAGAATGAAAAAAAAAAATTCTTTACCATTAGGTACGCAATGTACTGAAAAATAAATGAAGAACTGTGCATGTTCATTTTTTTTGTATCTTTTTATGAAATTTCATTAAAAATTATTTTTCTTTTTTTACTAAGCTCTTATAATGTCGAATAACCAATTACGAAAATAATGTTACACATTTTTATGTGTTTTTTTTTTAATTCGGACAAATTTTCGTACATGTTTATTTATAAATATTACGATTCAAAAGCTCAACGCTTGAAACATCAATTGCCACATGTGCTTTACGCCAAAAATACGAACATTTCCGATCGTTATGCACACGAGTGTGCACAAAAAAGGGGAAGAATGAAAAAAAAAGGGTTCTTTGTATTTAGGTACGCAATGTACTGAAAAATAAATTATGAACTATCATGTTCATTATTTTCGTATCTTTTTATGAAATTTCATTAAAAATTATTTTTCTTTTTTACTAAGCTCTTATTATAACGAAACTCCAATTAAGAAAATAATGTTACACATTTTTATGTGTTTTTTTTATTCGGACAAATTTGCGTACATGTTTATTTATAAATTACGATTCAAAAGCTCAACGCTTGAAACATCAATTGCCACATGTGCTTTACGCCAAAAATACGAACATTTCCGATCGTTATGCACATGAGTGTGCACAGAAAAGAGAAAGAATGAAAAAAAAAAATTCTTTACCATTAGGTACGCAATGTACTGAAAAATAAATGAAGAACTGTGCGTGTCCATTACTTTCGTATCTTTTTATGAAATTCCATTAAAAATATTTTTCTTTTTTACTAAGCTCTTATAATATCGAAAAACCAATTATGAAAATAATGTTACACGTTTTTATGTGTTTTCTATTATTCGGACAAATTTTCGTACATGTTTATTTATAAATTACGATTCAAAATCTCAACGCTTGGAAACATCAATTGCCACATGTGCTTCACGCCAAAAATACGAATATTTCCGATCGCTACGCACGCGAGTGTACACGGAAAAGGGGGGAAAGTGGAGAATATCCACAGCGTGGGCAGCGCAGAGCTGTCAAGACCGGGGAGCAAGTACCGCCACTGCAGACTGCAGCAGCAGTCGCACCATTGGAGAGCCCGAAGTTATAATGCGGAGGGGGCGAGATTAGCCACTCACTTGCTCGCCAGTCCCACACTTCAATCCCCTCGAAAAACCCTCCCCATAGCTCTGGAAAAGAGATTACGTCTCTAGCAGAAGCCCATTTTACTATTTATAAACAGCGAGCTCTCTGTGTACTCTGCGTTCAAGCGACGAGGCAAACGATCTAAAAAAAATCGCATCACTCCGATAGAGCACACATTCTTATAACACATATCGATTACGACAATTAATTTCAAAGAAACCGAATCGACTCACAGAAATCCAACGAATAATTCTTTAAATCCAGATAGTCGAAATAATAAACATAACAGCTATAATTTACATCTACATTTGGAATCAGTGAAAATACTGAGCTCATATTCCACATTTTTAATTATCACACATTAGAACTTCAGCTCGTAAATTTACGGAAAGCAGAGCGCGATGTAATAAATGTCATGCGTGGAGCAAGAGTTGTTCTGTCAGACGGTGCGGAATCTGACGTCCGAACGTGATGGGTTTCTACTACTCGTCGAAATCCCCTTCAGCTGTTCTGAATTTTTATTTTCAGCATTTTTATAGGAACTTGACCTTGTTGGATAAAAGTTTAAAGGATAACGAGCACTATTCCCGGTAAAAGTATGAAAGTTAAAGTTAAAGTATAGTACGCAAAGGAATAAAAAAAAAAAAAAAAAAAAAAAAACCGCGGATTGTCAGTGTGGCAGACGACGTGAGGTGTCCGCGTGCGACAGACTCTCAGTTATCCACTCGGAAACGTCTGTAGATTAAAAGGAAGAAAATTGTATTTCGTATACTCACCGAAAATATTTTCGTGTTTTTGAAAATTTTTCTCTACGTCCAGCACCCCGTTTTAATTATTATTTCGATAGTACCGCGTAAACATTGTTTAATTGAATTTTCAACGTATATTTTATTTCACTGTGGCGGCGATAGCAGGACTAGCTGCGAGTGTATACGGGACGCGAGGTAAAAACTCGGGGCGGCGGGGATCGCGGCCATACCGTATCACAGCGCTACGCCGACTGCCTCTACCAGTCGCACAGCAAACTACTATGCGGTACAGTCGCCGCCAAAAGTTTTTGCTTTTTGACGTTTCGCGCGCTGCTCGCTCAACGCATCGATCGTATAACCGATTGAGTATTTTTTTTCAAATTCGTATTAAAATATACATTTTAATTGTAAACGAGATTTTTCGCATATGTAATTTTTTTTTAACGGCGTATGAAAAGACGTATTTACAAGATTGTTCTGGTTACCTGAATTGGAATCCTGGTTAAAATATATGGATGCAATATACAATACCACAATTTTTTTTTTTTTGTTCCACTGTGATCAGAATACGAGGCATCTGTCTTAGAACACTTTCGATATACCAATAACTTTGGAGACAATTAAAAATTGTCTGATTTTTTGCAAGTACAGATAACTTATTCTTTAAAAAGTGTGAAAAAAATTTAAGAAAAAAACTCCCGATTGCAAAATAAATTTGTGAAAAAAATACAATAATTTATAGTCGTAATAGGAAAAGTTTTAAGGATGTTGACTCGAATTTGGAGCGATTAAGACAATTTTTCGTGAGTTTAAGGAAAATTATCGATCGACGTAGGTCATACACGGGGATAAGTGAAAATGGACGGAAGGAAGGGGAATTTTCATTTGGGACTATATTTAATGTTGGATCAATACCAACGCGATAATTGTAAGCCGTTTTTATTTTTTTAATAATCAGTTTTTTTTATTATTGGGACGAACAAATTTTTGTATAAAATGTTATGGTTTAAAAAAAAAGTAAGACATTAATTTAAGTTCACGATAAATTTTCATTTCACAAAGTTTTTGGTACTCACAACTATTCATGTTCCGTTTTTTATATAAATCGTTTAAGAAAAAAAAAGATTTTTTATATCGAATAAATTGTTTAAATTAATGACTATAATCGAAAAAATTTTCTCGCAATTTTACGTGAAATTTTGATGGATAAGAATTTTTTTGCTGTCATTCAAAAGTTTCTGCGTCTTGCTTAATTATGAATTTAAATTCACGACAAATTTTCATTTCATCAAAGTATTTGAGACTCACAACTATTGATGTTCAGTTTTTAAAATAAATATTTGAAATAGAAGATTTTTGATATCGAATAAATTTAAAAAATCGAATAATCAATTGGGTTTGTTTTTTTTATTGGCGTAATATGAAAAGTTTTAAGGATGTTGATTCTAATTAGGAGCGATTAATGTGAAACACGCTTAAGACAATTTTGTGTGTGTTTAATAGAGATTAGGAGATTAGAATGTATAGTGAGATCGACGTAAATATTCATCGTACGTGGAAATGGACGACTGGGAGGGGAATTTTCACTTGGGACTATATGTAATGTTAGGTCAATACCAACGCACCGCCAGCTGCATGTAAATGAGTGTATTTATCGATGTTTCAAATTAATGTTTGCTATATACAGGTACAGTTAATAATGTAGGTTCGAATTACAGAATTACAGGTTTCGGGCTTCCGAACCGGTGGATTTTGATGTACGTTTTGATGAAGATAATCGGATCGATATTCTGTACAATGGCAGACTTTATTCTCGGGAACAAAGTCCAATCGATTCGCTGTTATTTGATTTTCTTTGCGTATCGATCTTCGAGTTCCAAAAGCTTGTTATCCAACTCGGCTGTGGAGTATGTCTGTAAAAGATAAATAATATACTTCTTAAACCACATTAATGTCATACATTTTTTTCATTCAATTGACTTTGTCGTTATTATTTAGTGAAAATTGCAGGCAGGTTTTATTTTTTAATTGTTCAGTTTTTTCATTACTTGAAAGAACAAATTTTGATATAAAATGTCACAGATTTTTCAATTTTTTTAAAGTTAGGATATGTACTTGTCCATCGAAAAATAAATAAAGGACTGTAATCGAACATTTTTTTTGTCGCCGCTTTTATTGCAGTTTTGATGAAAAAGAATTTTCATTGCAATTATTCAAAAGTTTCAACATATTCATGCAAATATTGCATTTTTTTAAACCATTGAATGACAATTATAAAATTAATGTTACGAGAAATGTTAATTTCACAAAGTATTTGGGAATCACAATTATCCTTAAGTGTAAAAAATTAATGGTAAAATAAACATTTTTTATATATAAGTATGCAATGTACTGAAAAATAAATAAAAAACTATGCATGTCCATTTTTCTTGCATCTTTTTATGAAATTTTATTAGAAATTCTTTTTCTGTAGTTAGTATTCAAAAGTTCTTTTTATAAACTCTTATTATAACGAAACACAAATTATGAAAATTATGTTACTATTACACATTTTTATGTCACATGAAATCGGAGGGTTAAAATTCCGTTCGAAATGGTCACAAGTTGTTTGGGACATTGACTGGCACCGATTGGAACAATAATGATATGGAAGGTGGATGAGCGTTTTGCCCATGGCGATGTTTACGAGCAATGCATGCGACAGTGGATTCGGCGGACGCAAAGCGCACTGACATACGTGTGTCGCATGCCGTGGCAAGATAACTGTAAAGGAAATTGCGAGATGCTATCAGCAAACAAATCCGGCAATGGCGTTGATGCTATTGATAGGTACATAACCAGGTGGCGAATTTCTTCAGGAGGCTACGGTCGATGTGCTGGGAGGGGATAAGCACTATTACCATGCGACCAAATGAGGAGCAGGCAGCGTGCGAGCAAATGTGCATTTTTTATGTATCCGCTGAAAACATTATTGTTTTTTATTACAAATTTTGTAAATTTATTTTTCTAGTATCGAATTGTAATGGCATTGAGAATAATTTTGCAAAGAAAAAATGTGTGTTTTAATACATTTATTTTGGAGTTAGAATATGCAAAACTTCTCAATGAAAAAATATGACATTATTATGCATATATAGGTGGAAATTTGTAATTTAATATTTCAAAAATCGTTAGCGTGTAATCTCAAATATATATTTACAATTCACGAATTATTTTGGTGGAATAAATGTATAATTGAAAACAAAAATTATTTTGTATCGTAGACTTTTCGTGCTTGTTTAGGTCGCTCTTACCCTTTTTCGAACCGGCTTTCGTGGCTGATTCGTTAGGCCGTCTGCGCTTTCCGATATCTATTTGGACATTGAGATATTGATTATATTACATTTGCATATTCATTATTTATTATGTTAAAATGATATTTTTTATGAGGGATTAATTATCTATAAGACGAATACAACGTGAATGAATTCGAACATCCAGACGCCACTGCATCTCCTGGTAATTTTTAACTATAATCCACTTTTTTCAAGAATCTCGAAGTGTAATGAGAAAAAAATTAACGAATTCACAGCGCTTCCCGAATTGAGAAGTGCGTACAAACTTTTTTGTCTGAAAAAGTTCGATAATATTATAAGGCAAATGCAACATGGACGATAATTTTAACTGTAATCCATTTTTTCTTAAGATTCTCGAAGATTTATGGAAAACAAATTGCCGAATTGAGAAACGAGAGTACAAATAGTTTTTGTCTAGGAAAGTTCGAAAATCTTCAAAATCTGTATTACAGTTTTTGTTACCGATCACGAATTTGATTGAAATGTTAATTGGAAGTTGTAGAAATTGCCGTCACATTGTATACTAAAGTAGTCGGTGAAGTGGACGGTGACTTTACCAGGTGCAAATATAAACTAAGACAAATTTTTGGTAAAATTAAAACACTACTATTAAAAGCAATTATAGCTTACCCAAAAGTCTTTATATTCTGGAGAAAGGCTCTCCAAATGAAGAACACGGTTTTCGATATTTTTAATTCTCTCGTAAATATCCTTTGGCACGGGTTTGTTTATTCCGAGAAACTTTTCTGTTGCCGTCAATCTTTCGTCCAACGCCGGATATTCTACATGCTTTTCGGACGATTCTCTACTTGAACTTTTGTTTGTTTCCGCAAATAACATTAAAGGGTCCATAGTTTGTGGTCCTCTGGAGTTCATTACTCTGTGAACTGTTGTCAATTCATATAAATTTCTGTTTTTTCCTATTCTATAAATAACTCAGAAAACCAAGCAAATTTGCGACTTTTTTTTGGAGCCTTTACTTTTTGTCTTTCTGTATTTTAAAAGCTAAGGATTTTATTATTTTTCATATAATTGTCGATGAACCCAAAAAACGAGAAAAATAGTAAAAAAACTGAAGAAATTTTGGAAGATTTTTGGTTGAAATTGCAAATTTCTTTATTTAACTCATTAAGTAACCATTTTTTTAATATAACACGCTCCTCTCGATTTTTACTATCATTGCAAATATAATTATATGAAAAAGCGAGAATCCTTGATTCTTTATTTCAGGAATTAAAGAAAGGGCTCCAAAAATCTCGAAAAATTCGCAACCCTACAAACATGTCCATATTATTCACTTTCTGCATTTTTTTTCAGTTGACCAAATTCATTTTTATTCTTTGAATATGAATTTAAAAAGAAACGCTGAATGATTTTAAAAGATCCGCTCAATATCTCCTTAAAGAAAAATACACAACAAAATTTCCAACGTCCTAAAATAGTCGCTTAAGAATTTTTTATGCATGCATTACATACAAGTATATCAACCGTAATATACAAATATACAACTTAATATTAATCATTTAACATTCCTCGACATCTTCATATTAAATTTAATATGCAAATCATTCACAAAAACTTCATTTACACCGTTAAATTAATTTCCATTAAAAGACAATCTCATTGTTATCTTATCAGTATTTTACCTTTGACGTGACTTTTCGAATCTTTTCGTCGTATGAGAATTGCGTCGACCCTTGCACAGGACCCATCGTTCTCATCACTCAGATACCTTCGAACAAATGAAGCACTCTTATCATCGAGCATTGTATTTTTCTTTAATTATTACGAGTCACCGATTACTCACCGATGACTACAAAATTCTTGAACATTTACAGCGTTAACTTGCTGTCTTTTTCTCGCGATAAACGACTCTATTCTCCTATTGAGTTCCTCATTGTCCGCGCGTATTTGTACTTGGCTAGGATCGATTTCAACGCGATTAGAATCTTTCCTCAAATCCATAGTCACGTCGTCTATTAAATTGTAAGAAAGACAAAAGTTTTAGAGAAATAACATTTTTATTAATATCATTAAATTGTAACAAAATAAAATATGCGTATATACATAACAAAATAGAGTAGTAAAATTATAATAGAATAGTAACATCAATAACAGAAGGTAGCACTATAAAAAATGCTATTTACTATTGGACCAGGGACACTCCTTGTTTTCCTTCCACTGTGCTTCGGTGTCTTCGTAAACTTCCTTCTTCCAAATTGTAACTTTGGCTTTCAGCGTGTCTATAGTGAATTCTACAGCTCTTAGAGACTCTTGTCTGTGAGGTGAAGAAATGGCAATAGCTACACTGGCTTCCAACACTGGAACTTCGCCCAATCTATGATGAATAGCTATATGTTTTACGTTCCACTTGGAACGCACTTGCTCACATATATTCTTCAATTCCTTAAGAGCCATCGACTCGTAGGCTTCGTACTCGAGTTTAAGAACTTTTTTTCCATCAAAGTTGTCACGGGTTGTGCCGATAAAAGTGGAAATTGCTCCGCAGCTCGGAGATGCCACCGAATCGATAATATCATCCATCTTCAGCTTTTCGTGTTGCAACTTAACAATGTCTTTTGGGGCTTCCATTTTAGCCTGAAATATAGAAAGAGAGTGACTTTTCAGATACATATTTTTATGATATTCTTATAAAAAGGAATAAAAATCACTAGTTCAAATTTATTTAACCATTTATCAACCAATCACAATAAAAGAACCAAATATCAAAAACATTAAAAAATTTGTAAATCCTAGACCATTAATGTTTATTTTATAGAAAGTTCAATTCTATCCTCATCTGTGCCAATAAAGTGTATAGTTTAAAAAAAACTTAAAATTAAGATCCTCTACAAAAAGTATCAAGGGATTAAAATGTAATTTCCATGTGATGTAACTTTTATATTAATAAAATGAAACATAGATAAGTGCAAAATTGTAATTTTGTTACTAGTTTTTAAGTTTTAATATATCAAAAAGGGGAAATCATTTTTCTTTCACACTAAGTAATAAATCCTCATTTAAAAAGTTGGTGGCTCGAGATATCTCGAAAATATCGAAAATATCGCACTCATTGTCATTGTTTTATTCGTGCTGTCATTGGTCAGAGGTGTCGTCAGTCAGTCACACTGCGATCGGGACCAATATCATGCATTAATTTTTTTAGTTTATGTCAAATATCAAAACTTATATAAAGAGACTCGGGCGCTTAAGCGCCCGAGTCTGCTTGACCCTAGTAATATTATAAAACAGAAATTATTTAAACTCTAGTTGCGGACAAGTGCTTTTTATGCGCTAATCCAGCTACAGAGATTCGGAGTATGATACAGATTTTTATTTAACTTAAGATATATAAGTAAATCGTATTTCTTTGTTTGTAAAATCCTGATGTACTCATGCAATTGTAAATAAATATTATTATATATTATAAGTTTGTAAAATAAGCAAAGAAATTTGAGTAAACCTCCGCTTAGCGGTGGAATAACCGCAATCTCGTCGCGCTCAGAAAGATCAAGTACAGCGTCACGTTCAACAAACTCCTCGTTGACGGCGAGAATCAACGTATCGCGAAGACTTTCCAGCCCAAACTGTTGAACAACTTTTTCAACGAGTTGACCATACGTCAGCGTTCCTTTAACAAGTATCGTCGATTGATTGACACCCGAAAGTTCTCTCGCTTTAGCGAAGAATACAATCTGAACGTTCTTCCCTTCAACACTGCAGTTGCTGTTATCCATGCCGAGTTATCAGTGCTGATGACAAACGAACCGGCACTTTATTGTCGTTACGAACATCGTTAAGCCCAAGCGACATGAATCGTTAAAAAAAAAGACGGGCGTATTGCGTAATTACTGTGTTTATCTCGCGATTATTGAGTAAAGCTGGTTATGTGAGACTCGCGGAAAACAACACTTGTCACGTGGATCTCATCAGGTTAGGTTATCCGGTACTGCAGAGGAATCTAGTCATGTGAAAAACTAATTTGTGAAGCACAAATTGTTACTTCGAGACATCACGACTATCACGACTCAACAAAATAGTCGTCTATTCTGTCTTTTTGTTAAGGTGATGTGAAACATGTTGGGAAACCTCAATCGGTATCGGAAACTGTAATCAAGTCTACTGAGTGATAGTTAATATTGGAGGAAGTGGAAGCAAATTAGTTTTCAGTTCGGCATAGATAGACGAAGTGGAAACTAATTTTCTTTTGTCTAGTTATCAACTATCTCTGAGTAGACTTGATTACAGCTTTTGATACCGATTGAGACCGGGATAGTCGGGGGTGAAGGGGTTTCACATGCCTTTAAGGGGAGGCGAAACCTCCATGAGTGCGAGAAAGATAGCGAATAACTTTCGGAACCAGAATTCTCAGAAACTTGATCTTTTTTGGGAAAAATTAAAGTTTTACATCATGCAGAATTAAGAGACCAATCATGTAAAACTTTTCTTTCATTAAAAAACGTTCGGTGTCCTCTGAAAGATTGATTACAGTTTTGTTACCGACTGAGTAGGTTTCACCTCCCCTTAAGGGGAAGCTGGAATCGAGTGTAGAGGCAGTTTTTACCGACCGAAGCCGGTAAAAACAGGCTTTTTCGTAGTTTTGATTATTCTTCGTTAATACGCTACATATATGCTTCAAATTATACACGATTGTAGTATCAACATAAACAAGTGGACGTACATTCGAATATTTGGTGAATACGTACAATAAATGAAAATATTCGTATATTACTAAGCGTGGATCATCGCGGGGATCGCAAACAGACTACGTGATCGTAGTTTCGGTTTTGCGTAGATTCCTTTTGTGTAATTGACTCTCCGACGCTCGTGGAATATTCAGAGACCACTAAAGAATGGACGTACATTTCGTTTTTACGTATGTGAATTCCACAATCATTTATATCACACCAAACAGGTGGTGTTGTCAAACATTGACGGCCATTTTGATTTTGGCAGGCTTAGTAATATACGAATATTTTCATTCATTGTACGTATTCACCCAATGTTCGAATGTACGTCCACTAGTTTATGTTGATACTACAATCGTGTATAATTTGAAGCATATCTGTATCGTATTAACGAAGAATAATCAAAACTACGAAAAAGCCTGTTTTTACCGACTTCGGTCGGTAAAAACATGCTTCTACACTCGACTCCAGCATCCCCTTAAGATGATGTGCTACTGCTCGGTCGGTGACAAAAACTGTAAAGCGTTGTTTTTGGTGACAATTGATATTTCAGACAAAAGACGAGAAGTACTGACTGCGTCTTGGCAATTTGCAGTTAGTACTTCTCGACTTTTATTCGAAAAATCAAACGTAGCAAAGAATAACATTTCGGAAAGATTCAGCTATCTCACTTGCACTTATGGCGATCTGAGAGAGACAGACGGTATGTAGCACATCATCTTAAGGTAATGTGTTACACTGTCCAATTCGCCGTGAGTGCGAGTGAGAAAGCGCTATTGGCACTCGCGGTAGAGCGAGAGAGAATGACAAAAACGACATATCACGTTAAAGCAATTTATAAAAATTTATGAAAAAGTCTTCGATTTATTTTGACTCTGGTGGTGATGACGTAGTAAGCGAAGATCTGGCCAGTCAGCGCCGGGTTTAAACCTAACTAGGTTTAACCTAACTGTCCAGTCACTTTGTCAATGAGTTGACCATATGACAGCGTTTTTTTAACACGTATCATCTTCTTCTTCTTTCAATTTAAACGGTCCTGAAGCACTACTCCACAGACGATCCGTTTTAGCTACTAGGAAATATTCGTGTCGGTTCAAATAACAAGTATCGTCGACTGATTGACACCCGAAAGTTTTCTCGCTTTAGCGAAGAATACAATCCGAATGTTCTTCCCTTCAACACCGCAGTTGCTGTTATTCATACCGAGTTATCTATCAGCGCCGATGACAAACGAACCGACACTTTATTTACGTTACGAACTACCGTTAAGCCCAAGCGCATAAATCTTTAAAAAAAACGGGCGTATTGTGTAATTACTGTGTTTATCGCGCGATTGGTAAAGCTGGTTCCTCTTCTTCTTTTAAATTAGGGTTAGCTGCTGCACAAACAATAATGCGTTTTCAACCATACAGCCATGTTTTGTAAAGCTAGTTGTGTGAGACTCGCGGAAAACAACAGATGTCACGTGGATTTCGTCAGGTTTGGTTGTTCGGTACTGCAGAGGAATCTAGTCATGTGAAAAACTAATTTGTGCGCCACAAAATTGTTACTTCGTGACGTCACGACGTAGGACTCAACAAAACAGTCGTCTATTGTGTGTTTTTGTTAAAGCAATTTATAAAAATTTGTGAAAAAGTCTTCGATTTATTTTGACTATTGTAGTGATGACGTAAGTGAAGATCTAGCCAGTCGGCGCCGGGTTTAAACCTAGATTCGAATGTGCAGCAGTAGTACAGTAATACAGCAGCGCCAGCAGCAGCACACGGGGATAATCAGGTCACATGGGAAATAAGGTCATCGGGAGAAGGAAGCGCGTTTCAATCGACCCGTGCGCTGCTGCTGCTGCTGGTCATTGTTGCTGGGAGCGAGAGGGCAGCGATAGAGACTTTTGAATACACATAGAAGAGTACCATATAGTCATTCATCTTCTCATGCGGAATATTCTGTAGGAAACGGAGCTTTTTATTTTTCTTACACTTCATTCATACATATAAATATAAAACACGTGTATATATATATATGTATATATATTATAAGCGAAATACACTCGACATTCCATTGGAAATATTCATAAAGATGACCACGACAACACGATTCTCAGCTTGTTCAACAGTTCTTACAATAATAACATGCGCATCATCTCGAGAGTTGAAATTCTCAATAGAAACGAATAAACCCGCAGGCTATAATGATGCGCACAACACTCTGCAACTTGCGCAATAAACAAAGTATACATCATAATGCAAATTTCTTTGACACTTGCATTCATCGACGGTTTTTCAGTATATAAATGTACTCGGGTGTCGGAAAATAAATCTATGGCTTTAGTTTTCGCTCCTTTCCGGCAATTTCTATAGTATAAAATAAAGATTGTGGAATTTCCATTTTCCGAATTTAGTAACGCTATTCTATTTTTTTATAGTGTCTAAATAAAGAGCATAAAAATTGTGAGGCTTTTTGAGTGGCCGTTAATTTTTTATATTTCATTTACAAAGTAATAAAAAATAATAAAAAAAGTCATTTTCATGATTCATAGTTGTTCCAAATTTTGATAGAACAGAAATCGACGTTATTCAACGATTCAAACAACTTCTTTTTTTTCGAATAAAAATGGAGAACTTTTATTGTAGACCCATGCAGCGTCGATTCTTAAAGGACAGTGAAGATGTAAATCATCATATACTATTATATACATAAAAATGTGTTTTAATTAACGAAGCTGCAAGATAATTATTAGTCGATTGTATTGAGAATTAATGCATGCCGCTGAGTAGCATAGTAGCTTAGAGCAAAGTCACATTCAGCGTCTCTGCATAAGAAAATGCGTCCTTGGATAAGAACTCAACACTTACGCAGAGTTTACAAGCCACACACACACACACACATATATATATATATATATATATATATATATATACGTTCATGTCTGCAGGCTGCGTCTGAGTGCGCGAGAAGTGCTCGCGCGGAGAGCTCTCGCTCTCGTCGAGAGGACGGATCGACGGACGGCTAGAGCTATAGGTAGCTTAGCAGCTCGGCATCGTTGGCGTGTAGACAGAGACTAGAAAAGAATGCATACGGGATTCTGTCCGTTCCGTGGTCGACTGTGAGGCACGCACGGGACCGTCCGTAGCCCGGCTGTGGGGCAAGGACGTCGTCCTCGCGCGCTTTAAAGGGGCTTAAGCTATACACATACATACATATATCTAAGTACTCCCTTCCAGTTGCGCAACTTCGATGACTCGCCGTGTAGTGCCGTTGTTTCTTTTGCCCAGCCGATGGTTGTTAGATACGCTCGCTCGACTCGTGCTGCTGCACTCTGCACTGTGCGGGTACTACACGACAAATGAAACAAGAAAAAATAACGACTCAAATAAAGCCGATTGAATTTTATTTGAGCCAACTGAATTTTATTTGAGCCAACTGAATTTTATTTGAGCCAACTGAATTTTATTTGAGCCAACTGAATTTTGGTTGAGCGAACGGAATTTTATTTGAGCCAACGGAATTTAATTTGAGCCAACTGAATTTTCTTTGAGCCAACTGAATTTTCTTTGAGACAACTCAATTTTATTGGAGCCGATTGAATTTAATTTGAGCTAACTGAATTTAATTTGAGCTAACTGAATTTAATTTAAGCTAACTGAATTTAATTTGAGGCAACTGAATTTAATTTGAGCTAACTGAATTTAGTTTGAGCGAACTGAATTTTATTTGAGCCAATTGAATTTTATTTGAGACAACTAAATTTCGTTTGAGCCAATTGAATTTTATTTGACGCAACGGATTTTAGTTTGAGACAACTAAATTTCGTTTGAGCCAAATGAATTTAGTTGGAGTCAACTGAATTTAATTTGAGCCAACTGAATTTAATTTGAGGCAACTGAATTTTATTTGAGCCAACTGAATTTTATTTGAGCCAACTGAATTTTATTTGAGCCAATTGAATTTTATTTGAGACAATTGATTTTAGTTTGAGACATCTGAATTTCGTTTGAGCTAACTGAATTTCGTTTGAGACATCTGAATTTCGTTTGAGACATCTGAATTTCGTTTGAGACATCTGAATTTCGTTTGAGACATCTGAATTTCGTTTGAGACATCTGAATTTCGTTGGAGTCAACTGAATTTAATTTGAGCTAACTGAATTTAATTTAAGCCAACTGAATTTAATTTGAGGCAACTGAATTTCGTTTGAGGCAACTGAATTTCGTTTGAGCCAATAGAATTTAATTTGAGAGAAACAATTTTTTTTAGCCAAATAAATTTAGTTAGAGCCAAGTGAATTCAATTTCAGCTACAGAATTTAATTTCAGCCTACAGAATTTAATTTTAGCCTACAGTATATAATTTTAGCCTACGGAATATAATTTTAGTCTACAGAATTTAATTTTAGCCAACTACATTTAGCGTGAACCGCCCGTGAGTACGGCTATGTCGAAACTCACAGTGAACTTGAACGAACCATACGATGCAATTGAATTCAAGGCAATTTCTCTGCAAGTCTGCACATTACAGGGACAAGTGGAGGGGGTTTCAGTTAGCTCTAAGTACACTTAATTGAACAACCCGAATATAGCTTGATTCAACTACATGATAGGATTTTTATTTTTTTTGTGTCAACTGAATACCGAATATACTATATTCATAACTATATTCAATCAGCTCTGTCCATGCAGTTCTTTTTTCTCGATGTAGTACCAGTTCTTACCGTAATGTGCGTTCCTATAGCCTCCATCTGTCTTTTCCATCAGTTTTATAACTCCTGTATGTTGTGTTATGTCTATACTTACTACATTATATATATTATAAACGAAAAAAAAGTCATCTATGCGCGCTAACTCGGTAAACCGGTTGGATAACTCGAATGGACGATCTCGTGGAACGCATCCAGTATATCTCTTTGGACGACCAAAGCCGAGTCAAGTTTTTCCCTGTTTTCAAGACTTTACCAGTGGACAGAGAGCGCGCATCGGTGATGCAACCGTGGAAACGGATTTATTTTCCATACAAATTACCTTCGGTTACGGGAAGAGAAAGAATTTGCGTGAGAGTCACGCTGAGAATCCTTGGATGAGTTTAGATGCTTATTGCTCTGCTCGAGAATTTATCGCGTTTGCTTTTTAGCTGATCAAACACTCGCTTTAGGTTAAATTCCTTTCTCTTTCTTTATGAAAAGCTCTTAACGTGCGCGGATTTAATCAAAGTGATTACAAATCACTTTGCAGATGTTGACTTTATGCTAACACCTATATATGTGTGTATATATATATATATATATATATATATTTATCTGGAATATGTAATATTCGAATAAAAATATACTCGTAATTTTATGAGATTAAAAAAAACAGATGTATTTATGGTTGTACGACAAAACTTGCTTTGTGAGTTGCAAACAACCTCAGATTTTTTAAGTTTATAAAGATATACATTTAGAAGAACCCCAAGGTCATTTAAGGTTACGCTGACTGTTGTAGCTTTATTATATCACAGTGATAAAAAAATAATTATTTTCTTCTGAATACAATTTTATGTGTTGAAAATGATAATTCGTAGTAATAAAAAGAAATATTAATTGAGGTAGACCTGACAAATTCAGCGATAAGGAATATTAAAAAAAATATTTAATAATGATTGTTCAGGATGATGAACAATGTTGGTGAAATTTTGGAATTGTTGCACTTTTAATCAATATAATTCGACGTCTGAATAATATTTTTAGATACAAAGAAGATCCTCAGCGTTTCTCTCTCACTCTGCGATGAGCCCAATTTTTAATCTCTCTGGCAGCCGTTAATATTTCACATCGTCGTATTACCTACGTGTTCATAAATATGCGCGTTTACATGTTATCAATCGTCAGCAATGGAGAACTTATAACTCGACTCTCCCGCAGCTGCTTCCCGTACCGAGACTTATTGCAGTGGCAGCACAAAATAGTGAAATGAAACGATTGCGCAAGTCTCTATCGTTGGTTTTTCCTCTCTTCCCTTTTTTCTTTTTTTTTCTCCGTTTTTTTTTCTGCGCTGGAGATGGCGGAGAGGTCGTCAAGTGACGGGCAATCGAGAGGGAAGTGATCGAATGGTAGAAACTCTGCGCTCGGCAATTAATATAGTGGTAGTAGTGAGGTATATAGTTTATTCGTAAGCTCGCTTGACACGTGAGTTCAGCTGTTGCTTGATGTTCTATCTGCCATGTGTGTATGTATTACAATATATTCTCACCGATGATAATCCAATATGGCGGTACGACAGGTCTCTTATCCTAACAGAAACAGAGAAGATAAATATCGTACTAACACAATAAAATGTTCGTAGTTTTTCTGATACGAGATTGAACAATTTTTGAACAATTGATTAACATACTTCCTCATAGAGGTAGCTTTTTAAAAATCGAAAAATAATGAGGATGCAACGGCAAGGTTCTATTTTGCATCCTTGGTTAAAATCATGGTAAAATGGTGTGTAACCGCTATTTTCTGTCGTAGAATATGCAACTTGAGAACGATAGTAAAGGCCAAAAGTCGATATCTTCATGTAAAAAAAAATTTAGGTTGGATTTTTCGACCAAAAGTCGGATCTGTCAATTCTGATATCAGAACCGACCAAAAGTGACTCTTTCAAAAATCATCGTAAAAAGGCATGTAACCGGTACTTTCTGGGGTACAATATGCGACTTGAGAACGATAGTGAAGGCCAAAATTTGATATCTTGAAGAAACAAAAAATTTAGGTTCTTTAGGCTGGATTTTCCGACCGAAAGTCGGATCTGTGAAGATCCGACCCAAAGTGACTTTTTCAAAAATCATCGTAAAAAGACATGTAACCGATACTTTCTGGGGTACAATATGCGACTTGAGAACGATAGTGAAGGCCAAAATTTGATATCTTGAAGAAACAAAAAATTTAGGTTCTTTAGGTTGGATTTTCCGACCGGAAGTCGGATCTGTGAACATCCGACCCAAAGTGACTTTTTCAAAAATCATCCTAAAAAGGCATGTAACCGGTACTTTCTGGGGTACAATATGCAACTTGACAACGATAGTGAAGGCCAAAATTTGATATCTTGAAGAAACAAAAAATTTAGGTTCTTTAGTTGGATTTTCCGACCGAAAGTCGGATCTGTGAAGATCCGACCCAAAGTGACTTTTTCAAAAATCATCGTAAAAAGGCATGTAACCGGTACTTTCTGGGGTACAATATGCGACTTGAGAACGATAGTGAAGGCCAAAATTTGATATCTTGAAGAAACAAAAAATTTAGGTTCTTTAGGCTGGATTTTCCGACCGAAAGTCGGATCTGTGAAGATCCGACCCAAAGTGACTTTTTCAAAAATCATCGTAAAAAGACATGTAACCGATACTTTCTGGGGTACAATATGCGACTTGAGAACGATAGTGAAGGCCAAAATTTGATATCTTGAAGAAACAAAAAATTTAGGTTCTTTAGGTTGGATTTTCCGACCGGAAGTCGGATCTGTGAACATCCGACCCAAAGTGACTTTTTCAAAAATCATCCTAAAAAGGCATGTAACCGGTACTTTCTGGGGTACAATATGCAACTTGACAACGATAGTGAAGGCCAAAATTTGATATCTTGAAGAAACAAAAAATTTAGGTTCTTTAGTTGGATTTTCCGACCGAAAGTCGGATCTGTGAAGATCCGACCCAAAGTGACTTTTTCAAAAATCATCGTAAAAAGGCATGTAACCGGTACTTTCTGGGGTACAATATGCGACTTGAGAACGATAGTGGAGGCCAAAATTTGATATCTTGAAGAAACAAAAAATTTAGGTTCTTTAGGTTGGATTTTCCGACCGAAAGTCGGATCTGTGAAGATCCGACCCAAAGTGACTTTTTCAAAAATCATCGGAAAAAGGCATGTAACGGGTACTTTCTGGGGTACAATATGCGACTTGAGAACAATAGTGAAGGCCAAAATTTGATATCTTGAAGAAACAAAAAATTTAGGTTCTTTAGTTGGATTTTCCGACCGAAAGTCGGATCTGTGAAGATCCGACCCAAAGTGACTTTTTCAAAAATCATCGTAAAAAGGCATGTAACCGGTACTTTCTGGGGTACAATATGCGACTTGAGAACGATAGTGAAGGCCAAAATTTGATATCTTGAAGAAACAAAAAATTTAGGTTCTTCAGGTTGGATTTTCCGACTGAAAGTCGGATCTGTGAAGATCCGACCCAAAGTGACTTTTTCAAAAATCATCGTAAAAAGGCATGTAACCGGTACTTTCTGGGGTACAATATGCGACTTGAGAACGATAGTGGAGGCCAAAATTTGATATCTTGAAGAAACAAAAAATTTAGGTTCTTTAGGTTGGATTTTCCGACCGAAAGTCGGAGCTGTGAAGATCCGACCCAAAGTGACTTTTTCAAAAATCATCGTAAAAAGGCATGTAACGGGTACTTTCTGGGGTACAATATGCGACTTGAGAACAATAGTGAAGGCCAAAATTTGATATCTTGAAGAAACAAAAAATTTAGGTTCTTTAGGTTGGATTTTCCGACCGAAAGTCGGATCTGTGAAGATCCGACCCAAAGTGACTTTTTCAAAAATCATCGTAAAAAGGCATGTAACCGGTACTTTCTGGGGTACAATATGCGACTTGAGAACGATAGTGAAGGCCAAAATTTGATATCTTGAAGAAACAAAAAATTTAGGTTCTTTAGGTTGGATTTTCCAACCGAAAGTCGGATCTGTCAATTCTGAAATCAGAACCGACCAAAAGTGACTTTTTCAAAAATCATCGTAAAAAGGCATGTAACCGGTACTTTCTGGGGTACAATATGCGACTTGAGAAAGATAGTGAAGGCCAAAATTTGATATCTTGAAGAAACAAAAAATTTAGGTTCTTTAGGTTGGATTTTCCGACCGAAAGTCGGATCTGTGAAGTCCGACCCAAAGTGACTTTTTCAAAAATCATCGTAAAATGGCATGTAACCGGTACTTTCTGGGGTACAATATGCGACTTGAGAACGATAGTGAAGGCCAAAATTTGATATCTTGAAGAAACAAAAAATTTAGGTTCTTTAGGCTGGATTTTCCGACCGAAAGTCGGATCTGTGAAGATCCGACCCAAAGTGACTTTTTCAAAAATCATCGTAAAAAGACATGTAACCGATACTTTCTGGGGTACAATATGCGACTTGAGAACGATAGTGAAGGCCAAAATTTGATATCTTGAAGAAACAAAAAATTTAGGTTCTTTAGGTTGGATTTTCCGACCGGAAGTCGGATCTGTGAACATCCGACCCAAAGTGACTTTTTCAAAAATCATCCTAAAAAGGCATGTAACCGGTACTTTCTGGGGTACAATATGCAACTTGACAACGATAGTGAAGGCCAAAATTTGATATCTTGAAGAAACAAAAAATTTAGGTTCTTTAGTTGGATTTTCCGACCGAAAGTCGGATCTGTGAAGATCCGACCCAAAGTGACTTTTTCAAAAATCATCGTAAAAAGGCATGTAACCGGTACTTTCTGGGGTACAATATGCGACTTGAGAACGATAGTGAAGGCCAAAATTTGATATCTTGAAGAAACAAAAAATTTAGGTTCTTTAGGCTGGATTTTCCGACCGAAAGTCGGATCTGTGAAGATCCGACCCAAAGTGACTTTTTCAAAAATCATCGTAAAAAGACATGTAACCGATACTTTCTGGGGTACAATATGCGACTTGAGAACGATAGTGAAGGCCAAAATTTGATATCTTGAAGAAACAAAAAATTTAGGTTCTTTAGGTTGGATTTTCCAACCGAAAGTCGGATCTGTGAATGCTGAAATCACAACCAACCAAAAGTGACTTTTTTAAAAGTCATCGTAAAAAGGCATGTAACCGGTACTTTCTGGGGTACAATTTGCGACTTGAGAACGATAGTGAAGGCCAAAATTTGATATATTGAAAAAACAAAAAATTTAGGTTCTTTAGGTTGGATTTTCCGACCGAAAGTCGGATCTATGAGGATCCGACCCAAAGTGACTTTTTCAAAAATCATCGTAAAAAGGCATGTAACCGGTTTTTTTCCGGCCATTTAATCCATCCACTGGAGATTTATAAAAGTGTTTATAAACCTCGCCTCACTCTGCAGAACCAAAATAATTGCCTATCAAAACATAAGAATTTCAGTTCATGATTTTCTTCGTTCATTCCAAATGGGGGCCAAATAGCGACCATTTCCGGAGTCTCTGCGAAAGGTCATGACCCTCAGGCGACTCGGCTAGACTACAAAATTTAGGATTCAAAGATTCAAAGATGGTTTAAATTTTAATTCGGAACCTTTTATTACTACGTATTCACCGCAATTACCAGATTCAGGTATCCATTTAAAATTTAGTCTCAAGAAAATACTACCTTAAATAGATGAAACTCTATTATTTACAATAACAATGTGACAGAAAATGTGTATTATTATTATTATTATTATTACCTACATTATGCACTACTAACAAAAAGAAATACAAAAAAAAATACTCGAAAGAAAAGATAGAGAATAAAAATATGCGTGTCCCGCGCAACTTATGCGACACTAGCTCCTCTCGTTCCTATTGTCGAAGTAAATTCCTGCGAGACATCATTGTGACACACACGAACTGCCGACGACCCAAAAATATATACAGCGTCGCCCTTTCTTCGCTTCGTTGGTAGAACGCAGGCGCAGGTTAATTCTTTCACTTCTTTCAACTTCCGAAGTAGTGTCTGCACTCCCCAGTTTACAAATACAGTAGAACCTCGATTATCAGAATCATTTAGTGTCGAGACTAGTTCGGATAATGGCGATTTCGAAGTAAATTAACATGCTTTACGTGGTACATATATATTCTAAACAATATGTAATATTTGAATAATAACATCAATTATACATATACATTTAAACTTATTATTGAACGCTTACTTCAATGCTTCTTTTTCATTAACATTAAAATGTCAGTTTTTTCTTGTCGTATCGATGAAACATGTTTTTTGCCATATATATATCAATATTGCTATATTGCTGTTTCGAATAAAACAAGTTACAGTTCAGATTATAGAGATTTCGGGTAATGGAGGTTCTACTGTAGGTTAGAAGTTTAGTATATATACGCAAGCAGTAGCTCGTCTCTTTCATCTCTCTTCACTCTGCTTCTATTCTACATAGCTCAATGCAGTGTCGCCGAATTTAAGAAACTCTTAGTGATAATATTCTTCTTTTTTTGAGCAACGTCCATTCTACACGCTGCCATTGTGTTCATTCGCATTAACATAATGTTCAAAGGTGCTTATTTGCTTTCTAATAAATATGGATACTCAAGTGTACATAAATACAGTTATGTATTAGAGCATGGAATACAGTAGTGTATAATTCGTCAAGGCTCATACATACGATCAAAGCTCTAGACAACTATTACTTTTAATCTCGTTGTATTTGTTTATTTATTCCATAAACGATGTGAAATGGATCGATTTTTAAATATTTCATTATATGAGTATGATATAATTTTATGAGAGCATATTTTAAAATAATGTAAAGCGAAAGGCCTAAAAATGTTGGACGTCCATTTATTTCAAAATTCGAACGTCTCTGTCGAACGTGATTATGTAAATATTTAAAATTTTAGTCCATATTGTCAGATGTTTCGAAAGACGACAAGCGGTTAAAAAATTAAAAAATTTAATTGATATACAATCTAAACCCCTTTATCGATATTCACTAAAGTTAATATCTAGCACTAGCGAATTAATATTAATATTTAGCACCCATTCGTGCCTATAAAAAATGTCAACTGAGCTGATTACAGTTGATTCAAGTTTCAGTGCGAACGACAATATTTCGAACAATTCGCAATCCTTGAAAATCCGAATCCCTATCCAATTGAATACCGATAGTCCTTTAACATTATGCTTTATGTATAAAATATATAACTCGACAGCTTAAAATTTCTGCCACTAGAGCGCGCACCAACGTTTATCCAAAAACACAAAGTCTTGTAAAATCTGACCAGGTGGTTCAATTATTATCTACACTAATACAAACAAAAGAGCTTAACTGCTCTACCTCGGTGTCCAATTTAAGGCCGATCGATAGAGTTATTTTCAATATATCAAGGTATGCATCTTGTGAACCTATTACCTATTTATACTTTTACTTTTCGCAGTGTTTTATACTATTTTGCGTGCCTAACTTTGTTTTTTCTTTTCTACGAAATGCTATATTTCGATACAAGAGGCCAAAGGACCATTTTGCGCACTGCTCGCGTGAAGACAGCACAAGCTTCGCCGAGGAAAGAATATGGATGTACATAGAAGTGCAGATCCTATGCTTTGCCTGAAGCTGCGCAGAAACTGGAGTACGCACCAAAAATGACGAAAATGCGTGGTACTCCAGTTTCTGCGCAGCTTCAGGAGAAGCATAGGATCTGCACTCATATGTACATCCATATTCTTTGGCCGAGGCTTCATACTGTCTTCACACGAGCAGTACGCAGAACGATCCTTTGGCCTCTTGGATCGAAAGATACTATTTCTTTATGAGTGCAATGCAAAATCCGAATTTGTCCGACGTTTACAGACATGCAAAATGAGCTGCAACTTCAAGCAGTGAGAAAAAATCCAGGAAATTGTGTGCAAAATGAGGGAGCCAGTACGCAAAATGTTTTGCGCACTAGTGCACGAAAAAAAAAAGATTAGTTGCCATAACCAAGAAATGAGTTGACACAACCAATCGATTTTTCTATTTCCCTAGCAACTCAAATGGTAATACCAACGATTCGAATGATAATACCGACGATTCGAATGGTAGTCTCAACTATTCGAGTGGTAGTTCCAACGATTGGATTAGTTAAGGTAAACGCCCCAATAGCCGGCCATCTTAGAGAACAGGAAACTGTAAAGTTATATTTCTTATACTAAAATGACCTTTCTATAATTGTAACCATAACTAATGCAAAGCTTAGCTTTTCTACTTTTCGAAAAGCATCCATTAATTCATGTCAGGGGTATAGTTTTTTGTTAAAGTTAGGAAACAATTGAGAAAGTCGATGGACTAGTACCCGACCACCGATTTCAGGTAATGTCTAAATACCGACCAAGCATGCCCCTATTGGCTTAGTGCGTTAAGATGCCAGCGCCGCTTGTGGCACACCTCGGCAACAGTTGATATAAAAAAAGCATTGATTCTTATGGTAGAATATAGTTTACAGAATATTTTCCGATTATACTAAATGAACAACTGAAAAGTATTGTTATAAATAAAAAATAGGTTGTTTAATTTATTTTTTTTGTAATTTTGGTTATGGTAATAGCTTTTTGTTATTCGATTTATTTCGTAAAAAGGGTACATAAATTTTTGTGTGCCCGGTGTCGTCTGCACTTTTCGCCGGTGTTTATGTTTATGACAGCTGACAGCAGCATTAAAACGGCATTGAAAGATGGAATTGATAATCAGAACAGGATTCAAGGCGATAACGCATGCAATTGATTTTAATCCACAAGGTATTATAAAAGGAAAGGCTTTATCTGTGTGCCATGTGTCTCTCAGGGGAGGAGTTAACAGATTCAGACAAACGTATCTTAATAAAGTGCAGCGTTATTCGCCAAACGTCAGTGACACTTCCACTACTACACCGTACAAGTTGAAGTTGGAAGTAAGTATTGTAAAGTTTCAATCCTAGTAACAGTATTGTATTCTATAACTTTTTATTGATTAGAGAACATTTAGTTCGCACAGTAACTCTGAAACTTTTTTTTTCGTTTAACGGAGGCAATCCAGTCCTCGCGCCTTTTCTGCTTGAAAACTTGGATCTTTCCTGTAGGGAAACTGTAGAAATGTACACCCGGTGAATTTACAGAGGTGTTCTTACAATTCACGACGCAGCACGGCATTGAGGCCTTCCCTTTTGGCGCACTCATAGTGTCGATTTATTAAAGAAATATAAATAATATCGTTAATTAACGTACGCTAGCATGCTTTACTGTGATCATTTTTTATCAACTGTTGCACAATTTCGCCGCTCCGAACGCTGGCTGTCCAAAATGGCCGCGAATGAAGGTCACGCACGAAGCCAATACGCAACCACCCGCCGATACGAGGCTATACGATTCGTTGAAACTTCATTTTATTTCTCAAATTACACGCAACGTTTGGGATAATTTATGATAAATAATAACTAATAAAAAGGTTCACCGTGACGTGCAACCGGCATCAACTTGCCATAGAGGTTATGTTCGCTGAGTTTGTGTTGGCCGGGAATAGACCGCGGTTGGATATCGGTACAGCATACTGCAGATGCGCCCCAATAGCCAACCATGGAAATTGACGACTTAGCAGTGGTTTTTCGCAAATTTTAATGGAAGATTTATAAAGTCTATTTATTCGCGAATACCACAAGCCACGAATTATTGTGGAAATCGTGAAAATAACAGCGTCATAAGTTTAACAACGTTACGCCAATTCTTAACGAACTGGCTAAAAGATATGCGCCGATCCTCTGAGCGGCGTTTGCAGTGCACAATATCTTTAAAAAACGTCAACAAAAAAATTAATGACTATTTTTATTATTGGCCTATGCAGACATAAAGAATTGCAAAAATGGTAGTACTAGCTATTTATTTATTTCATATTCATAATTTCTTAATTTTAGTCAATATTTGTGTCAGTGGTTGGAGACTGGTACATGGCTGGGTACCGGGGCGTTTACCTTAACCTAACCAAAGAATATGGATGTACATAGAAGTGCAGATCCTATGCTCCTCCCGAAGCTGCGCAGAAACTGGAGTACCACGCATTTTTGTCATTTTTGGTGCGTACTCCAGTTTCTGCGCAGCTTCAGGCGAAGCATAGGATCTGCACTTCTATGTACATCCATATTCTTTGACCTAACTAATCCAATCGAGAACTAATCGTGAATAGTTGAGGTTACCATTCGATATGGTTGAGGCAACTAATTTTTTAGACAATGTGTACAGCAAATCGAAAACGTAGTTGCCACAACCAAACTTTTTTTTCCGTCTGCGTCAACCGGCCATTTTGTATTTCTATGAACGGTGGGCAAACGAGGATTTTTGCATGCACGAGTAAAGAAAACGAAATTTCTTTTACGAGCAATCAATATAATGTATATCAACTGATTTACGAAATAAATAAACATGGTGAAAGCTCGAAAGTCGGGTCGTTAAAATCCTGTGTACAATTCGTTAAATAGTGTATACAGTTTGTTCTATAGATATGAAAATGGCTGATAACCTCGGCCGTTGTTACGATATCTGTGCGGATCAACGAAACGCGGTGCACCGAAAGCGTCAATAACTCATTAAAACTACTCGGAACAATTACTCACCGAGACTTTCGATTTACATGCAGCGTAAAGTGCCGCTATTTCGAATAGCTATCCAAAATACATCGATGTTGTTTATACCGCAGTAATCTGCATGCGCTCTAATAGCGTGTATAGGTTAGCTTACATTTTCCATGAGGCTATGTTCACGTTTGTTCTAATTATACCCAGACACGACTAATGAGAAAATTTTCGAGGTAAACGAGGATTCGAAATCGTGCGCATATTCCCCGTCTGGTTGTGAGGCTCGTGAGCGATTCCGTATAGAGATCCACGGCTCGCAATAATGACGTCAATCTGGAACACACTTAGGTGCCTGATGGTTATCTATATAGTATAGGGAAGGCGGACAGCAACGTTATGTAATGAACGGAGAGTATATAATGGTGTAATTGGACGTAATCGCGGACCCGGCCAAGAGACAAATCACGGTCTTCGCGAGTCTCGTCAGTATAGTGCCGCAGCATGTATTCCTGATTTTCGCATCAAGTTTATCATTGATTCCGTAATTCATACAACATCACTGAAAAAAAAATGTCATTGATTCAATAAATCCACCGTTTGCGGGTTTCCAAAAACAATAAGCGTTATCAACTTAATTTGAATTCTAATTCCACCAATTCCATACGAGATCGAAACAATAACTCTGAAATAAGCAAAATAATATTTTATTTCAATGTTAAATGGGATTGAACGAATAAGAACTAGAGTTTATTCAAAAATACTTCTTTTTGGCAGCCCGCAATAGAATTTTTTTTCTTAAATCGTAATTTCACTTAGAAAAGTTCAAAGTTTTTTTGTTGTTGTTTTTTTTTCATATATAAACTTTTCTACGTGCAATAAAGAATTATATAAGCATTGCTGAGTGAATTACATAAGTAATTAATAAATTCAGGCGAAAGGCAAGAATTATCATTTTTGTACGTGAATAGAAAACGTATTAAATTATTCCCGTTGCAGTTCAGGATGGAATCGATTTTAATTTGATCGTTTGAAGGTTTTTTGTTGTTGTAGATTTGAGCTAACGTTTGTTATTGTTCGCACAGTGGAAAATTATGCATAGGAACGAATATACGAAAATGTGGCATTAATTAACTGAAAAGTTGTGCAAACTTAGCACTCGTTTCTAATTAACTTCTGAAAAAGTGGAAAATATTAGGCGAAGCGCAATAAGCTTGTTTTCATGTTATTGTGTCGATGACATAATCGTTATTTTTATATCACTCGAAGATAATATCTATATGGGACATTCCAAGCCAACTCGATAAATGTTTGACCCTTCATATTTTTAATTGAACTTATTCCTATTTCGCTGGCTTGTGTCACTTTAAAAACGGCCAAAAATAAATTATATTTCTTTTTATACCTCACTGTCGGGTTTTATCAATGTTAAAAGAAAAAAAAACATTTATAAAAAATCTCAATAAATGTTATGTTGTTTTTAGATCCCAATAACAAAACAATAAAGACGTTCAATTTTTTTCCACATTTTAATGAATACTGAAACTATATTATCAATTTGAAAAAAGAGTATAGTATTTTTTTCATTTTGAATTAAATAAGAATAGGAATATAATTTTTTTTAAAAATAAAGTAGAAACAGGAATAACATTTTTTTGTGTAATAGGAATAAGTCCAATTAAAAATGTGAAGAGTTAAACGTTTATCAAGTTGTCTTGGAATACCCCATACATATATTATATATATAACGACGCTGACTCTCATTACCTCGATTCCCCTGTCAGACATCGTATGTAGGGAAGCAATAGTAGCAGTATCAAGACTTCTCTATGTATTTTCTGATCGATGACTCTGATCGTCCGAGCGCCTCGATTCATAAATATATACAGTGCCCTCTATGCACATACACACACACACACACAAAAATTGTTGTGTTGCGGACTTACTGGTCGATGGTATTCAATGCATTCGTTCTCTCACAGCCTGTACATACACACAGAGTAGTTAATATATTAGACACAGAGAGACGTGGCGAATCTCTCGCATCACTATTATATAAAAATATAATTCATTGGTGTCACGGTCGCGCGTTATTTTCGCAATATTATGCTATATTGGTTTAAACGCTTTAACCGACATCGACGAGTGATCCAATTAATCTGTCACTAGTCCCTCACTGGCTCGTTATTTATCTATAATGCAGCTGTGACGCTATACCACCGGAAAACAAGCCTTTTTATTTATCTTTTTAACCTTTTTCATTGAATTACATTACACAGTCGTCGTAAGGATTGTGACAATTGCTCCACACCCGCGATATGCATAATAAACACGCTGTATTGCCGCAAGGGAACCATCATCGTCGTAGAGTTCTATGTATAGCTTCTAGCAGCAATCAAGGTCCGCACTCGCTATACTCGTGCATTGTATGTCAGTCAGCGATCGATTGTTCTAAGCGTATATAGCGCTCGGTGGGACTTAACTGCAGTCTAGCATCAGGTTGTAAGCAATGGCGGTAGCAAAGAAGATAGACGTACATAAAAGCACATGTCCCGTGGTAGGATTTGAGCTGGTGTGCTTATGCTATACACTGGCCACCGTGTTACTTAAGGAGGTTGGAGCGCTCCACACTATAGTCAATTCAGTGCTAAATTTTTAAAAGCGTTTCTACAATTTCAGATGGTTTAATAATCAGTTCTAACGTGTTAATCACATAGCAGCATAGTAGTTCTTGATATTCAAATACATTCACAGCTGTCATATGTACAGTAAATCGATCAATATCTCCAAATTTCCGATGTCATGTTTTTTCATCCAGTTTTGTTAAAGGGTAAACCGTAATATCAGTCCGATTATGACGAAACATAGCTCATTTTGATCAGTGGAAGATCCTTAATCGATTGACCGTCCGGATTTTCTATAGTATCAGGCGTTCAAAAGTTACAGCCATTTGTATACGTGATGTTAGGTTATGATAGGATAAACAAACGGTTGTATCTTTTGAACTACTAATACGATTTTAAAAAATAGACGGCCAATCGATAGAATATCTTTTAGTAAACAAAATGAGCTATTGGTCGTCATAATCGGAATGATATTACGGTTTAGACTTTTAAAAAACTGGATGAAAAAACATAACATCGGAAATTTGCAGATATTGATCGATTTACTGTTGATATCACAGCTATGATGTATTTGAATATCAAGAACTAATGCTGCTATGTGATCCACACCTTGGAACAGATTATTAAACCATCTGAAATTGTAGAAACGCTTTTAAAAATTTAGCACTGATTGACTAGTGCGGAGCGCTCCAACCTCCTTAAGGCCTTACACTGTAAAAAGTTTTTTTTTTTTAATATACCGTATATGAAGCTCGGATGCATATACCGTTATATGAATTTTCAGATGCATTTGTCATTGACAAATATGATGTTTGGATATTAAAATAATCACGTACTGTAATTTTCAAATACCAATATAGGAAAATTCTCATACTATTCTTAAATTGACAATAAAAGTATATTAATATGGAATTCATATAACTGTTTCGTAAATCTCATATCGTTTTGTATTTTAAATTCACTTGCATTTTTAACAGTGTAAAATATTTGTTTTTGAAAATTAATATACCGTATATAAAGCTCGGATGCATATACCGTTATATTAATTTTCAGATGCATTTGTCATTGACAAATACGATATTTGTTATTTGTATATTAAAATGAAGGTTACAATACTCACGTACTGTACTTTTCAAATATCAGTAAAGGAGAATTCTCATACTATTCTTAAATTTACAATTAAAGTATATTAACATGGAATTCATGTAACCGTTTCTTAAATCTCATTTCGTTTTGTATATTAAATTCACTTGCATTTTTAAATCTGTATATACGCGATTTCGCCGATTTTCGAATGTACTTTTCTAGACGCGGTTAAAAAAAAAATGATGCATATATTAACAAAATTTTTTTCACAGATCATTTATGCACATGGTTAAGTATATGTAAAAAAAACATCAGAAATATTAACAAATGGCAGAGATATAATATAATAAAGCAATGTATTTTTTTTTACGCGCGCGTTGATGGTGAAAGTTCTGAACATCGATGCGGGTGTCTGAAAAAAAAAATGAACATATTTATAATTGCATAATGAATGTATCTTCAGTGTGAACCAACAATATTAATTTCAAAAAATTATTATAATAAAAAATTGAAACTTAACATTTTTTTACTCTTTTTTCTATCGGTATTTTATTTTTTATTTTTTTTTGTGTCATTGAAATTTTTGTTTCTATGGTTCACACGAAAGGTGATGATACTAAGAATATGTTGTAAAAATTTCAATGCAATCTAAAACTTCGTTCAAGAGTTAGAACTTTCACAAGGTTCAAAAAAGTGAATCATAGAAAAACGGCTTTGAAGTTTGCGAGCGCGCCGCGCGGTATCTATTATAAATGCAATTTCACTTTACTTAAGGAGGTTCGACTGTTTCACACTAGTCAAATCAGTGGTACATTTTCGTAATCGATTCATTGAAGTTTAATGTATTAAATAACTGTAGCGTTGATTTGTATTGAAGCATGTAGACTTAATTGAGAGAAAAATGAATAGTGACGGATTTGCATAAAGATTAACTGATTAATGTTACATTCCGATGGAATACATTTTCGTTCAGTTTTTTCCAAGAATAATCTATAATTTTTTGCCAATTTTGATGAGTGATGGCTCGTTCTCTTTCTTAAAAGATGCACTACAAACTGACCGGCCGAATATTTGATACTCTTGATCGTTTAATAATTATATCTATTTGTTTATGAAATTATTTTGATTTTTGTTAAACAACAAAAATAATAATTAAAAAATGTTCCTAACATTTTTAAATTTAACATTTAAAAAAAAATGCAATTTTCAAACATCACACAAAATTCTAAAGAAATTCATACGTATGCAAATAAATTAAAAAATCATTTTCATAACAAAAAAAAATTAGGTTGCCAGGTATTGTGTTGAACAATTATTTATTTCAATAATTTGTTAATAACAGTTTTTTATTATTATTGTGCCAAAATAATCTTTTTAGCATCTTCCATATGCTTGATTTTTTTCAGATTTTTATCTCATCGAAAACTATTCGTAATTCTCTTCCAATTTCCCTCGAACTTATGCGACGTCAAACAAGACGTCGATCGATAGAGTCATTTTCTATGTATCAAGCTGTTAATTTTGTGAATTTATTACCAATTCATACTTTTACTTTTCTCAGTGTCTTTGACTATTTTTACGTGCCTAACTTTTTTTTTGTGTAGCTTCTAGCAGCAATCAAGGTCCGCCGCTCGCTATACTCGTGCATTTTATGTCATTCAGCGATCGATTGTTCTAAACGTATATAGCGCTCGGTGGGACTTAACTGCAGTCGAGCATCAGGTTGTAAGCAACGACAGTAGGATGTTACGTTAGTTTCAACCGGAAAAACAATAAGAGTCAACGAGCGAAGTCGAACGATATAACTTTGGAAGTTATCTCGTACAGTGCAATACACCCCCTAATTTAGACTGGTGAATGCTCAACAATATGCGCATTCGGGAGATAAGGAAGTGGCCTTAACGCCATATCTATAAAAACCGTTGTAAGTATATCGCGTATTGCTTTGTCCACCGCGCGACTGACGAAGGTCGTTTGGGCCCACGTTATAACGTCAAACAGTGGATTTCATTGTCAAGCGATTCGCAGATAAAATTGTTAGAAATCTAGCAAAGCTCGAGAAACCGTTTGTGATTGGCCCTTTCGATTCTTTGGGCCAATGAAAACGCAGTATACGTCGCTTATTATCATGTCTGTCAAGTTTATTCATAAATACGTTGTATTTAATCCTTTTTAACCGAATAAACGTTTTATTAAAAAACAAACAAAAAAAAGCATCGTTTCCATATGAATATATTACAAATCATCCCGAAATATTACAGATTAAATGTATATATTTTCTTATCAATAGTGAATAATGTATTATTCATAGAATAAGCAAAGAAACAATAATTTCGAAAGTGTTGAGTGGTAATAGCTTTGTTTTCCTTTTGGTTTCTCTTCTTTACTTTTGGATTGGTCCTTTCGATTCTCTGGGCCAATCAAAACGCAGCATACGTCGCTTATTATCATGTCTGTCAATTTTATTCATAAATACGTTGTATGTAATCCTTTGTAACCGAATAAACGATTTATTAAAAAACAAACAAAAAAAAGCATCGTTTCCATATGAATATATTACAAATCATCCCGAAATATTACAGATTAAATGTATATAGTTTCTTATCAATAGTGAATACTATATTATTCATAGAATAAGCAAAGAAACAGTAATTTCGAAAGTGATGAGTGGTAATAACTCTGTTTTCCTTTTGGTTTCTCTTCTTTACTTTTGGATTGGCCCTTTCGATTCTCTGGGCCAATCAAAACGCAGCATACGTCGCTTATGATCATGTCTGTCAATTTTATTCATAAATACGTTGTATTTAATCCTTTTTAACCGAATAAACGTTTTATTAAAAAACAAACAAGAAAAAGAGCATCTTTTCCATATGAATATATTACAAATCATCTCGAAATATTACACATTAAATGTATATAGTTTCTTACCAATAGTGAATAATATATTATTCATAGAATAAGCAAAGAAACAGTAATTTCGAAAGTGATGAGTGGTAATAGCTCTGTTTTCCTTTTGGTTTCTCTTCTTTACTTTTGGATTGGCCCTTCCGATTCTCTGGGCCAATCAAAACGCAGCATACGTCGCTTATAATCATGTCTGTCAATTTTATTCATAAATACGTTGTATTTAATCCTTTTTAACGGAATAAACGTTTTATTAAAAAACAAACCAAAAAAGAGCATCTTTTCCATATGAATATATTACAAATCATCCCGAAATATTACACATTAAATGTATATAGTTTCTTACCAATAGTGAATAATATATTATTCATAGAATAAGCAAAGAAACAGTAATTTCGAAAGTGATGAGTGGTAATAGCTTTGTTTTCGTTTTGTTTTCTCTCCTTTACTTTTGGATTGGCCCTTTCGATTCTCTGGGTCAATTAGGACGCAGCATACGTCGTTTATGATCATGTCTGTCAATTTTATTCAAAAATACGTTGTATTTAATCCTTTGTAACCGAATAAACGTTTTATTAAAAAACAAATAAAAAAAAGCATCTTTTCCATATGAATATATTACAAATTATCTCGAAATATTACAGATTAAATGTATATAGTTTCTCATCAATAGTGAATAATATATTATTCATAGAATAAACAAAGAAACAGTAATTTTGAAAATGATGAGTGGTAATAGCTCTGTTTTCCTTATGGTTCCTCTCCTTCACTTTTGGATTGGCCCTTTCGATTCTCTGGGTCAATTAGGACGCAGCATATGTCGTTTATGATCATGTCTGTAAATTTTATTCATAAATTACGTTGTATTTAATCCTTTTTAACCGAATAAACGTTTTATTAAAAAACAAACAAAAAAAAGCATCGTTTCCATATGAATATATTACAAATCATCCCGAAATATTACAGATTAAATGTATATATTTTCTTATCAATAGTGAATAATATATTATTCATAGCATAAGCAAAGAAACAATAATTTCGAAAGTGTTGAGTGGTAATAGCTCTGTTTTCCTTTTGGTTTCTCTTCTTTACTTTTGGATTGGCCCTTTCGATTCTCTGGGCCAATCAAAACGCAGTATACGTCGCTTATAATCATGTCTGTCAATTTTATTCATAAACACGTTGTATTTAATCCTTTGTAACCGAATAAACGTTTTATTAAAAAACAAACCAAAAAAGAGCATCTTTTCCATATGAATATATTACAAATCATCCCGAAATATTACATATTAAATGTATATAGTTTCATATCAATAGTGAATAATATATTATTCATAGAATAAACAAAGAAACAGTAATTTCGAAAGTGATGAGTGGTAATAGCTCTGTTTTACTTTTGGATTGGCCCTTTCGATTCTCTGGGCCAATTAGGACGCAGCATACGTCGTTTATGATCGTGTTTGTCAATTTTATTCATAAATTACGTTGTATTTAATCCTTTGTAACCGAATAAACGATTTATTAAAAAACAAACCAAAAAAAGCATCTTTTCCATATGAATATATTGCAAATCATCCCGAAATATTACAGATTAAATGTATATAGTTTTTAATCAATAGTGAATAATATATTATTCATAGAATAAGCAAAGAAACAATAATTTCGAAAGTGTTGAGTGGTAATAGCTCTGTTTTCCTTTTGGTTTCTCTCCTTTACACTCGGAGAAATCGTAGTAGTACAGTCAACTATAAAATGACAAGTATTAATTTTTAGTCCATGCAACTATGAAAATAGTTATGGTAACTATTTGGTAGTTATAGTAACTATTTGATAGTTGTGGCAACTATTAAAAATTTTCTCGGACGAACTAAAAATAAACAGTTATCACTTTATAGTTGCTAATACCGTAATTTTTTCTCAGTATACTTTTGGATTGGCCCTTTCGATTCTCTGGTCCAATTATTAGGACGCAGCATACGTCGTTTATGATCATGTCTGTCAATTTTATTCATAAATACGTTGTATTTAATCCTTTTTAACCGAATAAACGTTTTATTAAAAAACAAACAAAAAAAAGCATCTTTTCCATATGAATATATTACAAATCATCCCGAAATATCACACATTAAATGTATATAGTTTCTTATCAATAGTGAATAACATGTTATTCATAGAATAAGCAAAGAAACAGTAATTTCGAAAGTGATGGGTGGCAGTAGTTCTGTTTTCCCTCGTTCGTAATCAACGGAGTGTCGAACAATTGTATCGCTTACCGTTATCTCGAAAAAGGGTCTCAGTGGTACGTTTTTATCAAGGCTTAGGGCGATAATACTAACGGTACAAGAAAAATGACTCATTTGTGGAAAATGTAACCGACGAGTTTCTAATTTCTGGCGTTGACTCGGATCTCCAATAATAAGCAAACGATTCGAGTGACATATATATCGATAACATTACCACCTATCGCGCTCACGTACAGATCACGTAAACGGATGATGTCATGCGCGTGCGCTCTTTCGGCGCATAACTGCTGCAGTAATGCGTCGTTCATGATGTATCGTTCGTTTTAGTAGTTCCTATAGTAAGAGGACGATGCTGGCGTTGTACTTGTCGTTGACTATCCTCGTCGATTCGTCTACGAGCTGCGCCTATTCATTGCGATTCTGTCGCACAAAGTGTATGTACTATTCGCAATAAACACTTCCTGGTGTCGTAGCTATGCGAGCGATCGAGTTAGATACTCGTTTCTGCTGTATAAGTTCAGCTACATCACAGTAACAGCACTTTGTTAATCTTTAAATTACAAATAGTGAAAAGCCAACACTGTGGCTCGAAACTGCGATCGCATCTGCAATCTTATACCACTCTCTGTAATGGAACACGCGGTCTTTAGGGAAGACGGGGGTTCAAATGTCGGATTTGCGAGAGTGAGATGCAGAATATGAGAAAGAGTGAAATGAAGTTAACCTTTCGGGGCGACTGCTCTTTGTATATATACATATAGCACTATTATCCAATCCAGCGCGCTCTCTAGTCCCTCTGGAGTTTTTATATATAATATATTATACATATACATATATATATATATATATTGAGTACAGTTAACCGCACAAGTTTCTCCTTTCGTTGGTGATAATAATTATACAAACGACGGGAGGTTAATACGAAAGCTCGTTAAGCGTCCGATCGCCGTACATGTAATCATCGAAACGATATGCTACTTATCGTATTGACTTGCTCGTAGATGATAGGGAAACGGAGAGCGAGAACTAACGATGACGATTATCCTTCTCCGCTCGAAATATACGTTCTATATATACATACATATGTATCGAGAAACGCTACCGCGTCTATGAAAATACGTGGTACTATTGTGGGTAAAGAGCGCTTAAGTACACGCGAGCCCTGAATTGTGTTCGACACGCAAGGAAGTAGGAAGAGGAAAACAAGAATGCGAGAGGAAGAGTGTTTCTCACATCACCGTTGCTCCCCGAGGACGGCAGTGATGTAGCCAGAGCCCGTAGGACGTTTTTTTTTCTTTTCTTTTTCTTTCCCTTCTACTCTACACCTTCCATCCGCCTTCGTGCACACAGCATACCCATAGTATACAGAGAACAAGCGCGTTTCTAATCGGGTGCGCGCGCGTCCCCTGTGCCATCATCGCTAGGTGAGGTGACGACGATGCTGCTAGGGGGGGCCTGGCTAGCGCGCCTTCACCATTATGTGTCAACGAGTGGGGGCGCTTTATGCAAGTCTCAGGGCATCGACGGCCTCGTTGCACCAGCGCGATCGCTCAGCTACGGCCCTGGGCAACGAGGTACACTGGCATATGAGGCATTCCACACGAGACTGTCAGAAAAGATTGGAAGCTTTTATTCATAAACTCGTAACTGAAATTTAATATACAATTGTGGTGTAAAATTCATGTACTTTTACTGTAAAATTAAAGTAAATTATTGAATGTGCTGTACCATACATTAATTTTACATTACACTTGTATACTAAATTTTATATACTAGTTTATGAATAAAAACTTCCAGTAAAAGTATACTAAATTTCAAGTAGATTTTTTTTTACAGTGCAATTCAGCCACCCGATTATTTAATATACCCGAAAAATGTTGTAATTTTGCGGTATTGTACACTGTTAGAAAAGATTGCAAGTTTTTATTCATAAACTCGTCATTGAAATTTAATATACAATCCTCCTTTAATTGTGGTATAAAATTCATGTACTTTTACTGTAAAATTAAAGTAAATTATTGAATGTGCTGTATCACATTAATTTTACGTTACACTTGTATACTAAATTTAGTATACTAGTTTATAAATAAAAACTTTCAGTAAAAGTACACTAAATTTCAAGTAGATTTTTTTTACAGTGCAATTCAACCACCCGATTTTTTAATGTACCCGAAAAATGTTGTAATTTTGCGGTATTGTATACACTGTTAGAAAAGATTAGAAGGTTTTATTCATAAACTCGTCATTGAAATTTAATATACAATCCTCCTTTAATTGTGGTATAAAATTCATGTACTTTTACTGTAAAATTAAAGTAAATTATTGAATGTGCTGTATCACATTAATTTTACATTACACTTGTATACTAAATTTAATATACTAGTTTATGAATAAAAACTTTCAGTAAAAGTACACTAAATTTCAAGTAGATTTTTTTTACAGTGCAATTCAACCACCCGATTTTTTAATGTACCCGAAAAATGTTGTAATTTTGCGGTATTATATACACTGTTAGAAAAGATTGGAAGTTTTTATTCATAAACTCGTAATTGAAATTTAATATACAATTGTGGTATAAAATTCATGTACTTTTACTGTAAAATTAAAGTAAATTATTGAATGTGCTGTATCACATTAATTTTACGTTACACTTGTATACTAAATTTAATATACTAGTTTATGAATAAAAACTTTCAGTAAAAGTACGCTAAATTTGAAGTAGATTTTTTTTACAGTGCAATTCAACCACCCGATTTTTTAATGTACCCGAAAAATGTTGTAATTTTGCGGTATTGTATAATACTAAATAAGAAAAAGTACTGAATTTCAAAAGTCTACGGTGTACCGTTTTCGAGATAAACCATTTGCTTATATTTTGTTTGGTTTGGTGATAATCCCAAAGCGTATTGTAACGCAAAAAATCCGAAAATTCTCGTATTTTCACGAACTTCGTATATTTGGTTTTCAAATTTAATGAATCGCGTCAAATTTGATTATATATTTTTTTAACTTTCAATCCAAATTTTCTAAGTAAGGGTCTTCTTCTATTGAACTGATTTTTCTTTTTTCTATTTCACTAACCTATTATGAAAAAGTATGCAGCAGAGCAAAGTGGCAAACGCAATAATGAACAAGATATAATTTAATTATTGTTTTTTTTTTTTTTTTTCAGCGTATTGTAACGCAAAAAATTCGACAATTCTCGTTTTTTCACGTACTTTACACTGAGAGAAATTAAGATGGTATTAATAACTAATCAGTGATAATTATATTTTATTAGTCCAGGTGACTATTTTTGTAGTTGCATTAACTACGTTATTGCTAATGTGACTATTTTCGTAGTTGCATTAACTACGTTACTATTAATGTAACTACAAAAATAGTCACTTGGACTAATAAAATATAATTATCACTGAATAGTTATCAGGACCATCACAATATCTCTCAGTGTATATATTTGGTTTTCAAATTTCTTGAATCGCGTCAAATTTCATTATATATATTTTTTACTTTCAATCCAAGTTATCCAAGTAAGGGTCTTCTTCTATTGAACTGATTTTTCTTTTTTCTATTTCACTAACCGATTATGAAGGCGTATGTAGAAGGGCTACATAGTAAACGCAATAATGTACGAGATATAATTTGATGATCTTTTTTCCCCCTTTTAAATATTCTTAAATTATATTTCGTACATTCTTGCGTTTGCCACTTAGCCCTTCTGCATACTTCTTCATAATGGGTCATTGAAATATATTGTTTAAAAAATCAGTTCAGTACAGGAAGGCCCTTACCAAGAAAACTTGAAATTGAAAGCTAAAAAAAAAATACTTAATCAAATTTGACGCGATTCAATAAATTTGGAAACTAAATATAGTACAAAGAGTACGTATTTTTAACGTTACAGCTTTGGGGTCATCGAGATATCACCAACTCAAACAAAATATAAGCAAACGTTTTATCTCGAAAACGGAACACCGTAGGAAATTTAGTACTTTTTAACTTTATATAGTATATAGTATTATTACAATACCACAACATTACAACATTTTCCGGAACCATTGAAAAATCGGGTGACTGAATTGGTGTGAAATGTCTTTTATCTATATACAGACGACGAGAGCCCGTATGTCTTTCCCCTCTTCGCGACGATAGAAGAACGACAAAGAAGAGGACGAAGAGAGAACATCGTAAGCTGCATTAGTGAGAGTGAGAGAGAGAGAGAGACACGAGGGAAGTAAACAGAACCGGACGAATTGATAGAGAAAGAGAAGGAGGGAGACTGCGAAAAAGTGACGATACTACTATGTACTAGGGGGGGCCTGACTAGCGCGCCTTTACCATTATGTGTCAACGAGTGGGGGTCACTTTATGCAAGCTTTGGGCATCGGCGGCCTCGTTGCACTCGCTTGCTCGCTCTTTCTGCTTACGGCCCTGGGCAACGAGGTACACACTGGCATATACAGACGACGAGCCCGTATATCCCTTCCCCTCTTCGTTACTATAGACGAGCGATCGAGACGAGGACGAAGCGAAAGAGCGGGGAATATCGTCGTCTGCGTTAGTGAGAGTGGGAGAAAGAGAGAGAGAAAAAGAGACACGAGGGAATGAGAAAGAGGGAAGTAAACAGAACCGGACGAATTGATAGAGGAAGAAAGACGGAGACTGCGAAAAAGTGAGACAGAGCGACGGCCAGTGGTTAGTTGGAGAGAGGGAATAGAGTGAGAGAGAAAGATAGAAATCCACCGAGTATCAAACCAGCTGGTTGGCAAGGGAGCCGCGAGCAGTCGCCAGTGAGACGCGGCAGCCCGCGAGCCGTTCCGTGTCGTACCGTCTCTCTTTTTCTCTCTCTTTCTCTCCCGGCACATATATACATATATCCATATACATACTATACATACACATATGTATACATATGTAAACGCACGTATGTGTTAAAAAGAAAAAAATAAAACGTAAATTACGTTCGGTCACACGTCGAATCTGTCGTTCATTTTACCTACGGTAAAAAAAAAGGAACAAATTATATAAAACGAAATTGTTCACGCTCCGCGTGCACAGCGATTGCCTAGATTGCCTAGTTTTTTTCCCTCTAACGTGTGTGAAAATTCAACGAGCAAATCAACCGAGCTGTAGTATACTACTACGGGACAGCTCTTCGCGCTCGCGCAATAAGTGTCAACGAAAACCACTACCACCACCATCATCACCACCACCACCACCACCACCATCATCTACCACCACCTACACAATCACCATCAGCAGGGGCTCAGCAGCAGCCCGACAGTAGCAGTAGCAGCAGCAACAGCAACAGCAAGTTGCTGCAACGAGGAGTTGTTTTAATAATTTCAAGGGGAGGAGCGCGATTTAGCGCTTCTTCCTATGGTCGACGGTGCGACCCCTTGGACCCAGTTATAAGACCCACGGATCCCGCGCACTACGTTACGTTGTTGCCATTGTCGTCGTCGTCGTATTCGTCGTCGCATAGTCTTCGTCGTCGTTAGTGCCCCGTGTAATAATTCCTCCAATCTCTATCGCGCTCGCTCTCACTCAGTGCGCGGTGTGTGTGTGTTTGTGTCTTCTGTGTTTTACCCCCTCCATCCCCTCCCCTCTCCGCTCGATCGCTCGCTCTTTCCCTCGCGCGCATATACACGCGCAGGAGGATTTGTGGTGTGTACACTCTGAAAGCTATATTATAAACTCACACATCGACACAAACTGCCACCGATCACACTATCTCGATCTCCCTCTAGACCTCACGCACACCAGTGTGCGCGGAAACGACTCGCAAGATGGCCGCTGACTCGGGAATGGAGACGTGTCCCTCCCCAGAAATCGCGGACTCCAGGAAGCGGCCCCTTGACTGCGACGTGGAGAACGGAGCGACTAAGAGATCTCATTACGGTTCAGGTAAAACACCCGTAAACCATTAAATAATACAAATATCCTTTATTCAATAAATCATTCTTCACTTTTTCGTAATAATCTACGAGCTTATTGGTTTTCCTACGTTCGGTGGTGTTGAGCAATATTAGTTATACGAGACATTGGCCGTATACACGTTCTTGTCGTTGTCTCTGTTCTCTTTAACTGTGCCTTATCTGCAATTCGTAATCACGTAGATGACGTCGACGTCGTAATGTTTCTCATCGAAAACTGTGTTACCCTCGACAGTATCCCGATCGTTTTACCGTTATCATCGAAATCACGAAGAATGTTTTAGTGGTGCAAGAGTTTTTCATGAAATCAATTGCCACGTTTCGTCACGTATCCTCCGACGCGATGTAGATAATAAAGTGAATTATCAGTGAGAGAACTTTGCTCTTAATTCGTCCGTGCCACATTTTTATTTCGTTGGTGTAAATCTTCTTACGCGGTTAGAATGCTAAAAAAATCTGTGTTGTGACTTCTGCGTTAAACGAAACTCGTGATACGGCTATAGATACTAAAGTCATTATCAAAAGGATCGTAATCGCAAAATGTAAAATCTTTCGTAGTCGCTATAGTGATACGAACAATTGCTGCTATTTCACAACAAAACATCTTTCATATTTAAATAAAGACGAGTTTCTACTCGTCTTTATCTCGACGAAATTCGTCGTTCCCGGGCGGATTGCGCGCTCTCATCGTTTTTTATCTTGCGCCACGTCCCTTCGCTATGCGACAAAGTAGCGGTGACAGAGAGAACGCGGCGCGCGCGCTCTACCACTGAGGAATCTCCGCGGAGGCGCCCCTCGCGCGCACAGCACACATTAAATGTTTTCGAATTTGACGTTCGTAAGTTGCGTGGGCGGCCGCGAACGTCGGTTAATGGAGGACTTGATGGCAGTCGGATCGGGCGAGCTTCGTGACTCCGCAACTTCGATAACGTTCGTACGGCTCTGCTGGTTTATATCGCAGTCTCGCCACGACCCAACGAGCCAACTATTTTTCTTTTAATCCTCCCCGTCGTCCCTCTGCTGCTGCTGCTGCTGTTGCTGCTGCTGCTGCTGCAATGCGCCGTTGCTGCTGCACGTCGCGCTTCTAATATCGTTTTTCCGTTGGTCGGTTCGTTCATTCTCGTTTGGCTGGTTCGGTGCGGTCCATCGGTCACTAGTTTTGCTGCTGGTGCTGCCAGGTCACCGTGTCAGATATCGCACGCGTATCGCGGCAGCATCACCGGGATGTGGCGCATCCGTGGTGAGTTTTCTCTCCTCTCTAGCACCTTTGGCTCGGTTGGTTCGCGGGGGCGCGGGTCAAGGTCGCTGCTGCTGCTGTTTGAGTGCGGAGAGCGCGAGTTAGTAGCAGCACCACTACTGGCTCTTTCACCCCCATCTGTCAAACAGCTGTTTGCCTCTGGCGCCTCCTTTGCTACCGAGTAGAATGCGATACTCGAGATGCTGCGATATCATTCTCTCTCTCTCTCTCGGATGTTCGCTAACGTCACACGTTCTTTACTTCCGCGACAAGAAAAGGGAGCTCCGTGTCAGGTTTAATAATTAATCTTCCGGATTACACCGAGAGCAACTTCCGCATAACTCTTTTGCCTCGGGACGTTCATTTTACACGCTCTGCTCGAGTATTTCCGGGTTTTGAGAAATGGCTATTTTATTTTTCGTGTCGAAAGTTTTCGAGGCTGCAATTGTCAATTTATTTATTTATTTTCTCACGGCGTTTTTTGCGGATTTACGAATCATCGGGAGTTTATATTGTCATCTTGTAGGGTATCAATTAGACGAATTAAGGGAAGGGAATTAAAATCAATTATTTTTTTCGACGAATGTATCGATTGTTTCGATGTTTATTTTGTATGGAAAATATTTTATTTTAAGAATTGTTTGCAAGGTGGCAAAAATTTTTGGATAATGTGAGCCAATTATGATAATTTTTATTGTTTTTACAAAGTTATCGTGGTATTAGAATTTTTACTAAGTATGAATATCTAAATCTAAATTTTTTATTGTCTTCAATATTTAAAATTTTTTTTCTGTTGGTAATACACTATTTTTGTAAAATAACATATTTTGAGTACGATGGTGTGTATTTGTTAATGATTTTTACGTGATTCAACTTTATAAACACATCTCGTATTTTATTTATGTATTCAGTAAATAAATATTATCACAATAGACAAATAAATTTGTTGCGATTTTTTGACATTTATGTTGCTCATTAAATTAATAAAATTGTATATACAAAGAGGATTTATTATGTCTCAATTTTTCCCAATTTCTAACAACATATAACACCATAGTAAAGGATGAAATTTTTTTTCCATAAATCAAGTATTTCGAGGTCTAAATTAAAAGATCATTACAAAAAAAAGCGAGTATAAATAACGCCGCACAAAAAAAAAGTCAATTTTTAAGTTTTCTAATTTTAATATTATTATTTTTTAATAATGAAAATTTAAGAGAATTTATAGTCACATTTATTTGATAGTGACAGTTACTGGAAAATCTACAATATCTGCATTAATAATTGCAGAATCATTTCTTCGTGTAGCTTAGAATGTTTATTGGACTTTTCATTCCATATTCAAGGCTTGGCAATCACTTAGTTACTTATGATTGGAAAATGCGATAGATCGGAGGGAATAAAGAAGAATTCTGCAGTGTGTTTGATAAACACTTCTCGCCATATGTTCGGAAAATCGTTGTGGAGTGGAGTGTTTCGTTTCGTAATAAGATTGTGTAAACTTGAAACTTTTCCACAATGAACCATTTGAATTTTACAGGAGGAGATGGAATGTATCACCTCAAAGTTTTGGTCCCGGGGGTCGCTGCGGGTGCCATCATCGGAAAAGGTGGCGAGACCATCGCCCAATTGCAAAAAGACACAGAGGCGAGGGTCAAGATGTCCAAGGCTCGTGATTTTTATCCAGGTAAATAAAACACACAATATTGGGATTAAGTAATTAAGGAAATAATTTTTTTTATCTCGAGGAAAACGCTGTACACTATACGTTAAATATATGATATATTCTACTGCCTTATTGAGCGAGAATGGCTTAATAAAAAAAAAGTAGAACCTTGCACATTGCTTCCTCATTATTTTTCGCTTTTTACAAAGCTTCCTCTCTGAGGAAGCAAAAAAGTATGTTATTCAATTTTGGATTCCTCATAGAGGAAGCTTTGTAAAAAGCGAAAAATAATGAGGAAGCAATGTGCAAGGTTCTACTTTGCATCCTTTTTTAAATTAGATAAATAAACATGTTGTGAATTCGCTTTTTCTATTTCGCTATTCCGTTATTATTAGAGCGTTTTCGAAAGTAAATGTGATAACGTATATTATTAAAAATAATTCAACATTCCATAAAATCACAAATTTCATACCGTTTGTCACCAAATTATACATATATATTGGCTGAATATTGTTTCATTTATATACAAAATTTGAGCACGCTATTTCAAGTTTTGCAAAAGTTACAGTAGAGCGATAATGACAATTTTTTGAAAAATTCAAAATTCCATAAAATCTTAACCACTTTACCGATTCGAGCCAAATTCAATATCAAACAGCATTGAGTGCACCTACTCTTATAACCAACTATTTAGCAAAATATACTAAATTTTACGAAAGTTAGAGCAACCACGTCTTTTTTTCAAAAATTTAAAACGGCATAAAATCGAAATTTTCGCACAGATTTTGTCGAAAATTGCTACAGTTGAAGAGGGTCTGCTGCTACACTAGTGTGCCAAATTTGAGCGCGATATACAAAACCGTTCTTGAGTTATCCGCGTTCGAATTTTCGGAGTTGTATACATACACACACACAGACACACACACACACACATACATACATACGGACATTTTTTCTAGATTACTTTTTTGGACGTTTTGGACAATTCTAAGTGTCCTGACATAAAAATCGCGAAAATTTTTTTTTCATGAAAACAAAGCTTCCTTTATGAGGAAGCAATATATATATATATATATATATATATATATATACGAAGAAACTGCACTAATGGAAAATAAATTATATTTATTACGCATCCATATATATATGTCGTGTTGTTGTATCGTTATAGGAACGTCTGAACGAGTCTGTCTAATAACAGGCAGCGTAGAAGCCATAATGGCTGTGATGGACTTTATAATGGAAAAAATTCGTGAGAAGCCCGATCTTACGCCCAAGACAACCGTCGACTTCGACTCGGGAAAAGCAACGGCCGAGCGAGACAAGCAGGTACGTTGAAATAAATATATCGCGGTCGGTAGTAGCAGAGCGTAGCAAAAAAAAAAAAAAAAAAACACTTTAATATGCGTGAATGACAAAGAAGAGAGTAAAAATGTGAGCATTATATGGTCAATCGAGTCAGATCAATTTACGTGACGTTTAGTTGTTAGCATTGATCCAGTTAGAGATTTTTTAATCTGAGGCAGCTGTTCAAAAGATATACTATCTTTTATTGAATAGTTGAGTGAATATAATTCGAATCTTCTGTGCTGATACTTAAAAATAATACTTTCATTGATTGATTAAAAAAAAAGTAACTGAATTTAATTTTTTAACGGAAAAGGGTTTGGCTGTTCAAAAGTTAAATCCTCTAAACCAAAGCAACGGCAGAGCGTAATACAAAAAAATTTGTTCTGTCGTTGTTATGAATCATGGTCTATAGTGGCAAACGCTATAAAAAACGAATTTCAATAGTTGTTAATAGCCGAGAAGAGATAGTACAAATGCAAGTTTGAAACGGTCAACTCAGTGAGATCATTCTACGTGACTTTTGCTTGTTAGCAATGACCCAGTTAGTTGTGAGTTCTCATATGGTTAATGACGCGCATAAACTCCCTTGGACTTAAACGCTCGCTACTCCGATTACGTCGTGTCACTTGCTCTATGATTACAACCGTTGAAAATAGATAGAGAATAATCAGCAGATTATTTTATCGAGCGATTATTTTAATTACCTGTGACATTTCACATTTAAACATGTTTTCTCGCCGTTATGTTTTCAGGTGAAGATACTCGTACCAAACAGCACTGCGGGTATGATAATCGGAAAAGCTGGAAACTACATAAAACAGATAAAAGAAGAATCCGGCTCTTACGTGCAAATCAGTCAGAAGGCCAAGGACGTTTCGCTTCAAGAACGTTGCATAACTGTTATCGGAGACAAGGACAACAATCGAAACGCTCTTCTCATGATCCTGGCTAAAATCGCCGACGATCCGCAGAGTGGGACGTGCCTGAACGTTAGCTATGCTGATGTCAGTGGCCCGGTAGCAAACTACAATCCCACGGGTAGTCCGTACGCTCAAGCTCCAACAACGACACCCACATACACACCCCCGGCGGGTCTCAACACGGGTAAGCACGAATTTATCTAGTTTTATCGTATAAACTTGTTGCGGATTATTTTAAGTGGCAGTGATACACCGATGAGAATTTCTTTGCCCAATGTTAAACGCCTATAGGTCTGTCTCTCTCGCACTAGTTTTCTTCTAATTCTCACCAAAAAAAAACGACTGAATCGATTGAGGAGTCAGAAGCTTAGCCCAATTGTACCATCCTTCCATGTATTCCCTCAAAATGCAAGCCCAATCTGTGTTGTTTTTTTGAGAGAAAACAGCTTTTGAAATTTCTGCGGGGGGAGGAGGGGGGGGGGGGGATATCGCTGCCTCTTAAGGGGAGAAAACCCTTTAGACGCGCGAAAATTAGTCATTTTGTACGAATTTTTTTAAAGGTGTTAAAATAATCTTATCATTATGAAACTTTAAACGTATTTTATTATATCTTTCAACATTTGAAAAACATTTTTTTTTTTTACAACACAAAATGGCGGCGTTATAAATTCTTCTTTCTTGACTTCTTTTCGGCGGCATCGAAAACTGCTGCATTTGTAGTATTTTTTCGAGTGATCTGAATCGGAAAACTACTTTTTTCGCTTACTGGCAACTGTAGGGGAAGGATAAACCTATAAAATTATTAAAATGTATAAAATTAAATATTAAATAGACTTTTGAATGAAATGCTCCAATTTTCGGCTATTTTTTTCGACAATTATCACAACAAAAAAAATTATTTAATCGATATCCTTAAAACTTTAGATATATCCTTCCGGTAATAATATAGACAGAAACCTCCCAAAATTTCAGCTAGATCGGCCGATAACTTTTTGAGCTACAGCACGAACAGTTTTTGAAAGTGTAGTTTCGGGATATTCGCGGTATAACGCCGCCATTTTGTGTTGTAAAAAAATGTTTTTCAAATGTTAAAAGATCTAATAAAATAAGGTTAAAGTTTCAGAATCATAAGATTATTTTAACACATTTTAAAAAATTCGTATAAAATTACTAATTTTCGCGCGTCTAAAGGGTTTTCTCCCCTTAAGGATGTTAGAGGGTGAAATATAGTGTGTGCACCTAAACCGTCGGCAAAGTGGTGCGCGGTAAACGAGCGACTTTAGATTAGTCAGAGAGGAAAGCGCTAATCTTCACGGAGAAAAAGGCTTAGTTAGATCCAGAGTTGTAAATGCTTAATACTTATAGACGTAAAGACTATGTTACAATAAACTCTGTAATTATGATTTCATAATAATAACATGTAGCGATTATAATACGATGACTAAACTTTTTAACAGCTGCAAAAATTATTATTTTTCAATAAAATTTCAAGGTAATCTTTTTGAAAAAATGAAGAAACATAATTAATGCATTAAGAAAGTAATTCATTAATTATCTCTTCCATTCTTTCCACTATTTCTTCCAATATTTAAGCGAAAATTAGTATTTTTTGCAGCTATTCAAATGTTTACATTCTATTTTATACAACACATGTACATTTTCAACAAACAGTAGATTATATCAGAATTTCTGGACTGCTATAAGAGGAAAATCTTTTTGTTTAATCACGCATATTGAAAATACTAAGAACTTTGATTTTCACTAATAATTCTACGAGACATTTATCGATAAGTTAGTTATAAAGTCTAAGGAGTAAATTTAGCAATAAAACTTTACAATACTTTGGAAATTAGAGAAGTGATGCGTTGTGAAAGTCCATAGATTTGTATGTCCTATAGTAGGAAAGAAAAGTTCTTCTTCTATTCAACTTTTTTTCAAAGTTTGATTCATTTTAAAAGAAAATTTTTTTTTACTGTCGCACTTTTGTGCGCGTGTTTTATTGATGGGAAAACATCCTTAACAACACGATTCCAGCCAAAGATATTTAAAAAAACAAAATGTGACATTTCTGAAAAATCAGTTAAATACATTATATGTAAAACCTCCTGTCAAATTGTTACTCATCAAAAACTAAATCAAAATCTGTGTATTTTAAACAAAAAGTTTTAATCCACATCGTTATTTATTTATATCTTCATTCAAAGTACAAAAAATTTCGATTTACTTTTCACAGTGCATAACTCGTAAACAGAGTTGTAAATGCCTAATACTTATATAAATAAAGATGATGATACAATGAGCTCTATAAATATGATTTCATAATAACAACATGTAGTGATTATAATACGATGACTAAACTTTTGAATAGCTGCAAGGATTATTATTTTATAAAATTTTATCGTAATCTTTTTGAAAAAAAGAAGAAAATAATCTCATCCTTTATTTCCATTATTTCTTCCAATATTTAGGCGAAAATTAGTATTTTTTCAGCTACTCAAATATCAACACTATATTTTATAATCACAACATATTATTATTATGAAATCATAATTACAAAACAAACTGTATTATAAACTATATTTCATGAATTAATGAGAATTAATGGGAAATGGAAAATTCTGCTCGTAAAGATATTATTTCCACAAAATAGAATTTGACTGACGAAATTCTTCTTTTTTAATTGATTCACAGTGAGCCTTCTGAACGGTGCTGGTCTGAGTCTGAACCTGAATTTGGGCGCAGCGATAACAACCGGAACAGCGCCAGTGACGACACAACTGCTCGAGCACATAAAGCTTAACCTGAGAAGTACAGGTTTCTCGGATCCCGCGGCGACGGAAATTCTCACGGCTATCGCGACTCTCGCCAAGTATAATATACTTGGAATGGGAATTGGCATGCCATCGAGCATGAGTTACCTGGGTAATCCGATCGACAGTACGACAACGGCCAACGGTTCGAACAACAACGGTGGCGTTTTTGGTCCAATAGGCACGGTGCCTACTCTTGGATCAACGTCACCGACTCCACGCAACACGCTCGACAGATACGAGCCCTTCGATCCATTTCGGCAGAACAACACTGCCGCCGGTGCCATACATCTGAACAACAATTCATTCGGCCTGGGGACAAACCAGTTGTCACTCGTAAGTAAGAGTCCTACTCAGGTAGACGCCAACAGCAAGGAGACCAAGAAAGTAGATATAGAAATTGCAGAGATTATAGTGGGAGCTATACTGGGACCCGGTGGTCGCGCCCTCACTGAGATTCAGCACCTAAGTGGCGCCAACATTCAGATATCTAAGAAGGGCGTGTTCGCCCCTGGCACGAGGAACCGCATTGTCACTATCACGGGTTTTACGAATGCTATCGGGACCGCTGAATACCTGATACAGCAGCGGATCAGCGAGGAGGAGGCGAAGCGAGCGCGCCATAATGCGCTTGCCGGCATAATCCATTGATTCCACGCGACCCATCTTCATCCTCATCAGCCCCATTATTGAGTTCCGTCGTACTCTACACCTTCTCTTCTTCTTCTTCTTCTTATTCTTCTTCTACTTCTACTTCTTCGTCGTGGTCTGCGTCGTCTACGTCGTCGTCGTCGTCGTCTTCGTCATCATCTTCGTCTTCGTCTTGATATTCCGCGATCTAGCCAAGGGGCTGTCTTTTCTTCCTCCCCGCGTGTAAAATTCCCGCCACAATCGTTGGACCCTCGCCCGTTTGCACGTTACATTTTGAGCTCGCGTTAACGTCGAGTATTGCTGAGATAATTATTTTCTTGAATCAAAATTATAGCTCAATTCATTTTATATCGGGCCTTTTTTTTCGCAAGAAGATGACTTTATGGGATTTGAGAATTCGCTGCTTGAGAATAGAAATGAGAGTCTCCTTAACGCCATTTTTAAAAAAAGTACGTAAATATTCAAACGTTTTGCAGAAAGTCACTAAAAAAAAGTATTGAAAAACTTCGTACTGGAGAATTAATTAATTAATCCCGGCGATACAACTCTCAATGCATGCGAAATCGAATACTATTTTGGAAATGCTTTAATATCTGCCGAGTAATCGTAGAAAAAAATGGCATCGGATATTATAACGAAACTCTCATATTTATTCGAAAAAAATGCTCATTCTCTGTACCTATAAATTCTTCAAAAAAATCTCTCGGATAAATTTGATCATTTTATCCTGGATAATTATTCAAAATCGACGCGTCAATCACCCTCCCGACTATTCAGATCGTAGTGTGAAGGCAACATTAATTTCTTTTTTAACTTGTCGTCGAGTCGCTACCGCGACTCTTGATACGAGATGAAAGAAAGAAAATAATAAAAATAAAACGAGATGTCCCTTGTTCGTCACCGCATCGTTAGTAGGATTTTTTGCATCGCGCAGACATCACCGTTCCATGCATTCATCACTCGTCTCGGTTAGCCGATGACGTTTAGCTAACTTTTAAGATTCTCGTAATATTAAAAATAAAATAAAAAAAGATATATATATGTATATATATATAGATATATATGCATACAGATATATATATATAAATATTGTGCGTTATGGAGATATATAACTACTACTACAATTGTTCTGTGATACACCACGTTACGGGGCTTTATCACACATACATATACACCACATCGGAGCCACATACATAGTATATCTAGAGTTGTTGGGTTTAGGGTATTCTCAGAGAAAGTGTCACAGTCAAACTGTCGCGAATAATTAGTTCTACACGAGGCATAGAATTCTTCTCTAGACGCGATTAAATCCTCCCCATCAGGGCAGTAGATTATTGCAGCGCGCAATATAGAAATCCGTCGAGATTTCTCGATCGTAGTTTTCGCACGCTGAGCGAAGTCTTCATTGTCCTCCAATGACTCGCTTTAGCATGGAAAATACAAGCAGAGATTCTCATTGAAACAAGAAAAAAAAAACAAATAATCGCGTACTGTAGGAAACCTTTAACAGGAAACGAGTAACAGTCTGGCTGAAAGAAAAAGAAAGAAAAAAAGAAACACACAGTTTGACTTGTGACTCGTAGACGACGACGTGAGTTCGTCGATCGGAGTTATAGCATAGCGACGGTTTAACAATACCAAAGATTTAATAACGCGCAGAACAGGAAAACTTCTATCCGAGTCTCTGAAAGTTGATAGATAAATATATATACATATATATGTATTTATATGGATATATATGAATATATATAGGTATATATCGGGCTGGCTGGTCCGGCGGAGAAGCTGTACCGTATTAATTCTCATCTTCACCTTTCACTGCGCCGAGGTAGAGAAATAAAAAAAAAAAAACGCAGAAATCTTCATTCTCAAAGTTCAATACTCGCACGAACGAGCAGCGCTCGATTATTCATTCGTACTCCATAGTTTCGGTTAAAGTTCATCGCGAATAAGCCACGCGATCCTTCTTGTTCAAGGCGACTCGATAGTATTTACGATTTTCTCACGGTCGTGAGTCTAGTGATTTGTCCAGCGTGAACTTAAATTGTTTCAATCCATTCTGCAGCACTCGAAGTAGTCTGATAATTTTCTATTTTTGTTTTCGAGAGAGGTCGAAGATTTCGAAATTCCATTCCACACTTGTCCGATCGTCGGCCCGTCGGTCGTCATTATTTTACGCAGAATAAAACAAAATAACAAAAAAAAAAAAAAAAACAACGAAAAAAAATGAAAATCGCACGAGTAGACGATAGACGGTATCGGGCGGCAAAGAAATGTACAATTTTATGCGAGGGGTTCGTTAAAGAATCATCGAGACCCGTTAACTGTTTTTCTCAAAGATTAAATAGTAGTTTGAAGAAGGAAGATATACTATTATATATATATATATATATATATATATATATATATATATATATATATATATAATAAAACGAAGGAGCCATCTTAATTGATAGATACTTTCCAAATTGCAGTATAAAACCGTGCCCTGCGGTTTGAAATGGATATGCAGGTTCGGCGAATAGCTGGTATTTTTTTAATGATCCTACGGGGTTGGGGCCGGGAAAAGGGAGCGGGATTACAAATTTTTTGAATCGCGTGAGGGTGAAACGAGCGAATCTTGTGTCGATTACAGCGCGACGAGAACTACTATAGTAAAGATACTTTTATCCAAAATCGTTTAACTTTCTCTAGGTATTTTAGAAAATATCTATACTGCGTCTACGCCCTGGAAAAAAACAACAAAAAAAAGACAGAAGGAAAGAAAACTCTTTTCGATAGAAGGTCGAGTAGGAAAAACGACAGAAGGGTTCGGGCAATAATATCGAAGAGACGAAGTTGAATGGGTGATAGCCAATAATGGATATATTAGTTAGAGTATATAATGAATTAACGAGAAAATTTTTAGCATTAGCGGTGGGTGGCGAGAATTGTTAAATTCAGTCGCAAAAGTGTGTACAATTGTGTACGATTCATAGTCGAAGAAGTTGGCTCGCTGGGCTTCAAGATGATGACTTGTATATTTATAAATATATAAAATATAAAATTATTGATGATGATGATGATGATGGTGATGATAATAATATATATATATATATGTATAAATATATATCTCTATATATATAAATATACATACATACATATGTATAGCAGAGAAAATAAAAGGGTCAAAGAGAGAAATATATATACAGCGAGAGAGAAACAGAGAGATATATACACGCATATATATATATATATATATATGTATCTGTACAGTATATACACGAAGAGGTTGAAATAGATTAATTATGAACAGAGAATTCATATTGTCTGACATATTAAATGAAGAGAGGATTACGAGTATATAAAAACAAAAGAAGATGGATGATATTATATAAATATTGTTGATATAATATTTGCGTCCGTAAGTAAGGGACAAAGCGATTTGTTTTATCATGAATTCTATGTTGACTATTATCGAATTGACTTTCACAGTGTTGTCCTGGAAACTATACATTCGACGAGTCACAGATACCATATTATCGAAGTACATACGATGGGTTTGAGGGCGGTAGGGGGGAAGGGGGGGGGGGAGTTTAGGGGGTTAAGAAGACAGAGAGTATAACGTTCTCTTAGTTGTTAGGTCGATTCAGCAAATTCGAATAGCGTATCATCGTATCAATGTAATTGTATGTAGTACTAGCGTAATTTATAGATGGTCGCGTTGTGTTTTTTTTTCTTCCGATGGCTCTCGTGCCATTGACACACCAACTAAAGTATAACGATTATACTTTAAATATCTATTATTAAAAATAATATAAAAGAGAAAGGAAAGAATATACATAATGTTTCGCGAATTAATCAATAACGGGCATCATCACACTAGATTTATTGTGAATTTATTATATCAACCATCATTGTTAACCCGTTAATGCGCAATCATTGCGTTTCTCTCGCTCTCATCGTTAGTCACATCGCTAATCGTGATTCTTCTTCTGATCATTCAATGATCTTCAATCGACGGCTTTTCGGGATCGAACAACTTGTGGGTAGCAAAAGAATTAACAGGCATTATGTAGATAAACAAATTTGTTCGCGGTTTAGATAACGGTGCAAAAAAAGCAAATGAAAAAAAAAACAACACATGTTTGAAACAAAATAATTATGTACAGTGTCGTGTAAAAATGTAGCAATTTGTTTTGCGCAGGAAAAATAGCTTCACGGCAAGCAATGTTCACCGAGCAAGGACGATTCGGAAAAGGAGCTTTCTTCTGCGTACCTGACAGTATTCACATTTTGAACGATAATGTGGTCGAACATTGCACTCGTGTACGTGATGCCCCCAACGAGAAATGTCGGGAAGCTGGTTTTCTCTTTTCTCTAACGTAACGCGGAAGAATACGGTGTCCTCCTACTAGCAGAGTCTCGGTAAGATGCAAAGAGATGTGTTTATGGACTTGTGGAGTTGTGAGAGGCTGAGTACTTCCACGTTTCCCTCGTTCGATAAGGATGCTGCTTGATTTTACAAATTCCAAAAACACATATATCCACTTTAATAACCGCGGACATTCGCCAGTCAGCTCATCGCTAAAATTCCGTTGCTAATTCCATCGCTCGGAAAATTTATTTGCGCCTCACAGCGTATCACAACTAATATCACGCGCTTGGTTCTCAAATTCCAAGTGTTTAATCCACAATGCGCTGACTCTCAAATGTCTGTCTGACCGGAAGCTCGCTGTACTCTTCAAAGTCCGTTGCATGTCTCTTTGGTAGTCTAATACACAGTACCTCTTGAAAACCTGAAAAAAAAATTAAGAAATTAAAAAAAATAAAATTAAAAAAAAGACGAATATCAAACACATTTTTGTGAACAACTAACCCAGACATAACTCGGTTTTTGTTTTTATTTTTTGTTCCTTTTCTCTGTTGTGTCATCGAGTGCTACCTGCGAGTTGTTCAAAAAAACAAACAACAACAATTAAAAAAAAAAAGTATACGCAAAGGAGCAGACGAAAAGCAGGTTTGTAACCTTTCCATTATTTTTCAACTCACTTTATCAGTTCCATAAATTATTCAATTCTGTTTATCTCTTCGAATACTTTCACCAATTGGCAGTAAAATGATAATTCTATTGAAAACGGAAAAAAGCATTCGCTTCTAATATTTATTTCGAAAATCCACAGATATTAAATTAACGTAATCACTCTATTATGATTATGGTAATCTCAAAGAATTACCGCAGTTTACCGTTTTTATCACCACTAAAATGTAGATATTTTACTACAAATATCATTCGGAATATCAAATAATTTATGGGACGAATAAATGAATGGATTGAATTGAAAAACGATGGGAGAGTCGCAAACTGATGCAAAGGATTTCGCTCTCGGCCGTAAAGCCAGAAAAAAATCGAGTCCCGTTTTGAGCGCTTAGAAAGTCATTCATTCTCTCTGAACACATTCATTACATTATATAATAGGCATATATAAATAAATAAATGAATAAATATATATATATATATACACACACAGACATACAAACACACACATGGATATATAATATATTAATTCTTACACTATATGTATAATAATTATATGTGTATTTATTATATATATAGTGCGTTGTATATCATGATTATCAAGGTGTCTTGGCGTATGCGTGCAAGCGCTGAATGCATCTTAAAAAGTATCAGCGCCTGAACGCAAACGCACAGCACCCAAGAGACGTTATATATTGTACACAAGTTGCAAGTGGTAGGACGATTGAGTCAAGTAGTATCTTCGATTCCGCATTGATAAATGATCATGGCGATCATGACGGGATAGTTATTAATTATTGTTGCGTCATCTATTGAAATATATTTATATGTATATACATATATATTATGATAATATCGATATGTATGTACACATTAATATAATGGGGTATAAAAGTCGTTGAAATCTCGCACGTGGCAATGATAGCGTATATACACTCAGAGAAATCGTTGTCGTCCTGTTAATTATTAAAGTGACAACTATTAATCGTTCATTTGATTATTTTTATAATTTTGTTTACCAATCAATAGTTACAACTAATTTAAATAAATTCTGATCAGAGTTTTAAACCTCCATTATTTCGTTGAAATATATAACAAACACAATATTTTCATTTTTCCAACTAATAACCTTCTCAGCTTTTATTTTAAAACTTCAAGAATTTTTAATGGAAAATAGGAAACAAAAACAAATTCATATTTATAAAAACTGCAAGTTGTTGAGATATAATAATTATGAAAATAATTTCACTATAAATTTTGTTTTTTTTTTTTTCGATAAATAATGGGAGCTACAAATCTGGTTGTGGTCGTGATATATCAGTTAATTTATCTGTAAAAATCCTCGCATGTGTTATTAATAGTTGTCACTTAATTATAGACAGAACTGTAATGGTTATTTAAGTGTAATATTAAAAATTCTCAACGTGTAGTTGTCAGGGAAAATTGTAGGAATTGCATCGACTCGCCTCGAATTTCTTATTTAAAAAAAGAAAGAAAAAACGAAACTACCCTCGTGATAACAATAAATGAGTTGGACACATTTCACAAGCCCCCGAAATCGGAGGTGTCCGCGTGTCACGTTACTTGGCTGTGTTTGCTAGGCTACGTCATGATTCATGCTCCATCTTTCATGCGTTTGTCGTCTCGCACATTAACGATTCATCGATCATGTTTTTGGAGGGAAAGAGAAAAAAAAAGAGAGAAAGAGAGAGAGAGAGAGTTTAATACTGATGCGAGGGAGATAATTGCACCCGAAAAATGGCAAGTGTTTCCATTAATGGAATAAGATTTAAAAAATTGTGTGACTAAATTAATTCGGCTGTCCGATGAAAGAATTTAAGTAAATTTAAAAAATAATACAGTCGCTGCGCTTCATTCGATCACTACAGTGCCATAAAGACGCGTTCCTTGACTTGGCCACGCCCGTTAACGTTTCACAGCTAAACGATATATAGAGCTTGTTAAAGATGTACAGATTTCCGTGAGACGCAGGACGTTTTTCGATTAATTGTTAAATAATCCGTGTCTTTCAATCGCTCGACACTTTTCTTTCATTTTCTTTTTTCTACAATCATTGTTTTTCTTAATAAACTCCTAAAGAAGGATCAAATTTTTGCTTTCTACACGTAATTTACGTGGAGAATTTGTTGAACGATTGATCAACGTTGGATTCGATTTTTGACAATGATTCGAATTACACGCATACTGCTAAAAAAAACGTTTTGTGAGATAACTGGGACCGCGGCAATTATATAAATTTCCATATTACAGTAATACGTCCGTCTGACTCGATGCGTCGTTAACAAGAAAACAAAAAAAAAACATCAATCAAATAGCGAATGTACTATTTAATCACGTTAATAAACGTCTCGACGTTTTAACTCGAGAGATTAAAAGATAGAGCGAGAAAGAAAGAAGGAATTGTGACAAAAGCTATGTGTAACGTTATATAGATTGGTGCTACCTGGGAAAATAAATTTAAAAAAAACTCTACGAACAGATTAGCCATGTAAACGTAACAATACAAGAAAAAAACAGATAAAAATTTATACAATTATCGCAGGAAAATGCCATACCAATTGTTATTATTTTTTAAATATTAAAAAAAAATCACCGGATCTCCTTCCACGTACGTGGATATATAAAAATTGTTAATCTTTATCACCTTTGGAGTCCATAGTGTAATTCTTGTGTAAATGGTGGCCAAGGCAATCGTAAAAACGCACTAAACAAATTTAAAAAAAAAAGAAGAAGAAGATAAACCAAAACGTTTAGAGATGTCGCAAAATTAAGAAAAATCATTATTATCTTATAGGAAAAAGAATTCACAAAAGTTTGTATAATTATATTGCATCGATTGACAATAGAAGGGAATAACGTGCGAGAGAGAAAGCGATATCGTTACGGTACAGCGAGTGTGAAACGACTCGGCTGAAAATCAATTTATCCTAATAAAAACGTGTATTACACGGGCGAGACCTGAATTAAGAAACTTCTATAATAGGTGCGAGAATTGTTAAGTTGCGTGAGTTACCGGGGCTATTAAACTTGGAACGAGGTGCTCGAACGGTGCTTTATCTCCTGTAGCCACGATTGTAGTTATGAGCAATTTGCAATTAAACGGAGTAAAACAGCCCTTCGAGCATCGCCGAACACTTATTAAGCCCGATATGAATTAAGATTTAAGGACACGTCAAACGCACTCGAGAATTAAGAGGGAAATAACGAAAGGTTCCAGCATAATCATCGATGAATATATATCTATATATTTTATTCGCCGCGGTGTCGCTGCCGTACGATCGATCCAACAATTTTTACCGCAACTACCCATGACCCAGTCGCGTAACATACACACACACAAACATACACCAAGTCACGTCTGCGCGTAACTCGCGCGTTCCATTCTCGGGCCTAAAAGTTTATAAATTTTCGAAACATCCGGCATAATCGCCTCGACACACATTATATTATATAAAACTCGAAATTCTCACTCGCCAAATCGCAAATTTTCATGGTATCGAACGTCAGCCACACCGCGGTCACATCGTTTGGCAAACTTTTGACTAACGACTGTTTATCAATCAGTTCGTTAATGAGACAAGCAAAAAGTAAAAAAAAAATATGATAAAAATGAAAATACGAGTATAACAAAAGCAAACGGTCAGAAGGGTTGTACAAAAAAAATGTACGTAATGTTATTTCGTCGGAAGTGAGAGCTATATAGCGTTTAGGTATTGTTAATAACGGTATAATTATTTTGGGTATAAGATTTAGTGTAAAGAAGAATATATTATTGACAAACAATATATGAAGTCGGATGAAGAGAGAGAGATCGTTGTTGTTTAAAGGAGATTAAGAGAGTGAAAGAGAGAGAGAGAGAAAGAGAGAAAGAGGAAGAGAGGAGCGATGGATATAGATATCTTAGCACCATAGCAGCTCGGGGATAAAGAGGAATATTAAAGTACCTTGTTGAGTATAAGTATATATATAAATCCATATATATATATATATATATTAAAAAGAACATAATAGTTGTATAGTTGCGAGAATCGCTGAATAACCGACGGCGAGCGAAAAACGTTTTGCCGCGTCCGGCTCGTGTGACATTAAAAATAATAATAATTAAACATTGATCGATCATGAGAACACAAATACACATGCGCATTACACCACACAAATAAACACGGAGAGGCGCGCGATTTGCGTGGAAATGTTTTCAAAGTCATTGTACACTTTGCCTCGTTAAATGAGATATAATAGTATACATATATATATACACACAAATATATATATATTAAATCGTCGATGACTATGAATTTCCACGCATCGCAAGTTACGCCAGTCCTTCAATCCTCCGTACAATCTCTGTACGATATACGCGTCTCTCTTTCTCTCATTAAAAAAATGCTTGTTCGTAAACGCGTAATCGCTTTCGCTCTTGAATCGCGATAATACGCGATTGCGATTTTAACAAGATCGACATTAATAAAAAAAAAAGAAACTTAGCCGTTAAAACTTCCACGAATATGATAATTATTATTGTCGAGATCGAGCAGCTGGCTGCGAAAGGTATATAGGAGAAATGAAGTAAAGAAAAAGAAAAGAAATAATAATGAAGAAACGAAATAAATAAATAAAAAACGTAAAGTGAATACCCAGGGGATCGTTCATCACTGGTGAAGTACGATTGAGTATTGTACCTTACATTCCTTTGGCTATAAAAAAACACACACATACACACACATAATTTAAGCATCCGTGAAAAACTCTCGTCCGTGTCCCGCGTTTTCACCAATCGTCTCACGAGCTTTACTTTTTCGCCTTTAAATTTTGCCACTTTGCATACATACACAGATACACACACACAGACATTCATAAATAAATACAACCATTGTCGAAGGTTCAGTAAATTGAAGAAAAAGAAAATAATAATCCTCCTTCCGAGGAATCATAATGGAGTTCGTCCTCTTATCCTTTTTGATATCTCGCTTCGATCGCTCCGTTTATATCATTGTACCGATCGCTCGCGACCGAGATAAATTTTATTATTAGCAAAATTTAGCAAGAGCGTTCTCTTGAATCGCAAAAGTTGACTGGATGCTGGAAATCGAAAAAAAAAACAATTTTTTCTGTTTTCTTTTCTTTTTTTTTCTCGTGAATCAGGAATTGAGATTTAATAATAGCCAATATCGAGTTTCCTTAAGCGATTTGAAGAGAACAACTCGGTTGCTTTAATATTTTCCCTATCATCTGTATACTTCCCTCATCAAACTACTCGATTCAAGGCACAAATGCAAAGTTACACGTGTATTCTCTTCTCCATAGTCTTCTTTGCCTGAAACAGTCGAGAGCAAACTCTCGACGTATACATATATATATGTACATATATGTATATATGGTATAGATTGTAGCAACGAAATCATTCGAGCGATCAAAAGTTTTCCGCACATTTAAACGAAATAACTTCAGTACCTGCTCCAATGTTAAAGCAAGTCCAAAAAAAAAAAAAAAAACTCATAATAATTTCGTTGCTATCTTGCATGCCATTGTATGTGTGTATATATTGTATACGTTTTTTTCATCTTGAAAAGAAAGAAAGTGTATATGTTATGGTATAATTTGTTACACTGTTCCAGTCACGGGTAAAATCAAGTGGTTCGATATTCGCTGATATATGCAACGTATATATATAAATATATATATAGTTCGAAAAAAAGCAAAACTAAAGAAACAAAAAAAAAAAAAAACAACATAAAAGAGAACTCTATTCCAGAAACGCGTTTTTGATCATCGCTCATTCGACGATCCTTGTTATCGAAGTCGAATACTCTCGGTTTATCATAACCGTGAGATGACGGAACAAACGATTCGTGTAAACGTCCCGAACGACAAAAAATATTTTCGAATAAATTCAGAGACATGTCGATTAAACAATTGCATCACATGGCTTGCCAGGCTGTAGGTAATTCTTTTTATTTATTCACAGCGCATCCGACATATATATATATATTTATTTTCTAAAGTTTATCCATCCGCTAATCCTCATACCATCATCCCCGACGTGTCCGTTCAGGACGTTACGCTATTGTTATATTCGATAGAGTGTAATTTAGTTATTATTGCAAATATGAAAGATTTAAAAAGAAAAAAAAAGAAGCAACTACTCGAAATATTATTCTACATTCTAACCACATTTATTTGCATCCACGAATTGTTATTCTTTCATCATTCGTTTTTTCCATTCAATGTTAAATAATTATAAATAAATATAATATATTAACTATTTTCATTCATGAGAAGCATCGTTACCTGTATGACAAGTGATCATAAGAGCATAATAAACAATCGCTCATTAAATGCATTCTGTTGTTCTTCATTTCACGACCCGGCCACAAACCATCCATCCATTTTATCTATAAATACGTCGCTCTAAGGTCATCAATCGCGCATTATTATTCATTACAAAGTTGTACTGCTCTTTTTACTTATTACGTATATAATCATCGCGCAATCATAGGTTCTAGCACAGATGATATAACGACGTGAGAAATCGCGTTTAAAAAGTACAATTAAGCTGTAATTAGATTTTAAAAATAATGTCCAATGTACTCATGTTATTAACTCGAAATCAGGAAGGTTGCGTTTACATTATAATTATTATAATAATAATAACGACACGTTGACAAATACGAAATCAAACTGGAGGAAATTTTAACTCGTATCGCCTTCCTGAATTTTGAGCAACTTGTACAAATGTTCTCCAACTTTATGTAAGATTAATAATGTAAATGATAATATATATATACATATATGTATATATATGTATACATATATATATATTTAGTATAATTTTAAAGTAGGATAAAGACACGGCACGTAAAAAGATCTCTTTGGTCTCTTCAAGAAGTGGACGTAGTGATATTATTTAAAAAAAAGAAAGAGAAAAGAATTTTGTGAGACGATTCAACATATCGACCACAACGGATTTACACCGTGTAAATAATACTTCATTTTGTATGATTTTTCGCTTACCTTCACAATCAGCTATATAGTTTCGTCTACCCACATTCCATTGGATCTTTAGTTCTGAGCTTGAATTAAAGGTCGAATACTAGTCAATAATTAAGTAAATGTATTTTTTTATGAAATGATTTTAAAAAATAAAGACGTTATTGATACAACTTATACAAGATTGATGACCGACCTTAAGGCAGTACATAATTCTTAAGATTATTTCCTGGAGTCAAGGAGTTGTAAACCCTAAACCAGTTATCGTATGATGATGTCGTTTTTGCTGCTGAATTTGGAATTGGAAATGAACAAGGTGAGTATCGTTGAATAATAAGTGATAATTCATTCGTATACATCACTATGACACAGAATTTATTATTTTCTATAAGCAATAAACGTACATGATCATTTTCACTTGTAAAATATTTATGTTTACCATACTTCTCGTACGTTTAATAATCGCTACATTTTTTTGTTCTTTTTTTTTTGTTTCTTTGTTTTGTTAATATACAGGCCCACATTTGCTCGTCTAGCGATCTCATATATCCTTACAATATTATTCCTATTATGTATACGCTCCTAGTTTTTAATCCGCATCACGGTTGTGTGAAGAAAATATTTGTTTCTCCGACAGATGTTTGTTTTTTTTCTCTTTTCAACCATACACTCTTCTTCGACATTATGTTTTACGCTTGTGATCATCGGTTAGCGACAAAATAATGCGACTTACTAGCGCATCTGTATTACAGCTAATGTGTGCAACGTTCTTGTGTATTTTCAACATTTCGTGTGGTTTTTAAAAGTCTTTTCTTGGTTTTTTTTTGTGCGGTAATTTATCAGTTACGGTATCTATGTACATTATCTAATGCGACGATCCTGTGACCTGGGTTAATGTTTGTACGTTAAAATATGCGTCTTTCTATCTCTTCGGTTGGACGTGTTTGACGAAAATTTCGTCCGGTGAATGTTTGATTAGAATAGCTGTCCCTCTCTCCGCCTTTTAAGGAAACTTCAGATATATTTTTACAACCGAAATATTTGATCCAATGAGAAATTTGCTATGAAAGATTTTTTTCTTACAAACGAAGCTTTGTGAATACATTTTTTGTTTCGAGTTTTTGGTGTCAAAATACCCAAAATGGTGTAAAATGTCAATAAACATGAGTTGGAAAAAAATGCAAAATTTCCTAAAACTAAAATGGAAAAGCACAGAAATTGAAGTATTGTAAAAATTCGGTTCTACCTATATTATGAATTTTTATATTTAATAGAAGCATTGTAAAAATTCGATTCTACCTGAATTATGAATATTTGTATTAAAAAATTTGAGATGTCAGAAATTAACTCAGTGTCTTATTGAAAAATCGTATTATGGATAAAAAAAATATGGATCTTGCATAATCGTAATAATGGCAAAATTTTATTAGTAAATTAGCTTTAAAAGATGCGTTAATAATAATATTTCTTATTTCCGGTTATTTCTTAAATACGTTTTGGAATAACTGTATTTTTTTTTCTCATTTCACAAACTAGTGAAAACAGACATCGAATCAGATTTGTGGTTGGAAATGTATACGCAAAGCGTCCCCTTCATCCACATCTGGCAGTATCTTTTCCTTGACTTGATAATCAAAGTCCTCGAAGTAAATAATGCATAAATTGTCTTAAATCGAAGAGAGAGAGGAATTGGCTGAGTTATGTCGCGCATTAAACGACAAGTTTCTATGAAACGTAAACAAAGATATATCCTATCGATTACAGGGGCAAATGTGGAGAGCGCGATACGCGGAAGTATGATCGAGGAATGTTTTGTGCTGTTCTTATTTTCACGTTACGCTAGAAGAGGAAGATCTTTTGTACTTTCCATGCCGCGTATTGCCGGTTCATGGTTTGAGCGGAGTGTTGGCGTCGCCTCGCTTATTTGTTTATGATTCCTTTGTTTTTTGTTCTTTTTTTTTTCTTTCTTGTTTTAGTAAATGCGCTTTTGCACATAAGTCTGAATTACTCGGCCCCGTTATTCTACATAACGAATGAGTATCGATTACAAATAATAGTACGGCCACCAATTACAGCGTCACTCGACGTTAAGACAGATAATAATAATCAAAAAAATTATATTATCGTAGATATAAAAAGTAAACTTTCGATTGCAGACAACAGCCCTATTTCTAATAGGTCAATAAATCGTTATAAAATATCTTGGCGAATATCATACAAAATACGAATTTTGATAAATTCCCACATACATACGAATGGGGATTAAGCAATGACTGAAACATAACAAAATTATAAAATAGGCCAACATATCTAAGATCTAGATTTACCAGCTTCGAAATGAAATTGATCTTACGATCGGATAACGGTGAGGATTACTCAGAGTACCTATTCACCTTTCGGCCGATCTTTGATCGTCATTTCATCGCTCGATTGTGGATCTCTGGCGATAGGAGGTGAAAAGTGTGAAAAAGTTCTGGGAAATTTCCAATTCCCGATGGTTTTGCAGTCCCTTAAGCTTTTTTTTTAAGTACACTCTACTCCTATCTAAATCTATCGTTTTTCCAATTTTTATTCATTTTCTTTTCACCCTTTTTTTCGTTGCAAATAACGAAAAGCATATATAGTTATACCTTTTTCACCGATTATCGCTGTCGAACCACAAAATCGCGGACCACCTCAATTCGGCTCTTCTGTAACAAGGTTAGAAGAGGAAGAGGGTGGTCTGCCTTGCTTGCTACTTGGTCGCTTCGGGCGGACAGTCGGGCTGGTTATTGGGATGAGCGGCGGTGAACGCCGGATGATTTTCCAAATGACGATCGACTCTGAGAATTGTAGGGAAAGGCCGAAGGTCCACGTGAAACCTTCGAGCGTTGAATATCTGTGGCACGAGACAACAATCGGCGAGAGTTATGTCATCACCGACACAATATTTTCCGGCACTCGAAGATAGCAGCTTTTCCACAGCTGCAAAAAAAAAAAAAGAACAAGAATTTCTCGATGATCTTTGCGAAAATAGCTAATAATTTGTTTTCAGTTAATATAAGCTACGACAATTTTTTTCCTAAGTCACAGATTCTTAATTTATATACAGATAATCCAACAGAAATTAGATAACACAAATTTGGGCCTTGAGAATATCGAAAAAAAAATTTTACACTTGGAACATTGTAATTGTTATTTATTTTTGCCATCAAAATAATTATAAATGTACAAAATTTGTATGCGACTGAATTAATTTCGCGATAAATAATAACGTGAAACAATAACTCTGAGTTAGCCGAATACCAAGGTTCTGTTTTTATGAATTGTTAAGTTTTCTTTTGAATAGTTTTTGCGACATTAACTGTGCTAATTATAAACTTAAAAATTCAATAATTTTACCTGTAAATCCTCGAGTTATCCAATGCTGAGCCCATTCTTTCTTACGTTCCTCACCCACATAAATAAGGACAACCAAATTTTGCAGAGGCTGAATTCCACTAGCGATTACTTCACAAATTTCCCTGACTCTAGCCCTTTTTACAGGGTCTGCTGGCATCAAGGGACGATGAGGCCTAGTTTCTTCCAGATATTGCAGGATATTCAACTGCAATTAAACAAAAAAAATGAAAATCTATTGCAATTTCCAGAGTCTTGATCTTCTCCAGCAATTACCTAAAAATGTAACAAATTTTTACACTTTTCATTTTGATCAAACATTATAAATTTTTTCAACAATATGATTAAATATTCTCATGATGAGAAAAAAAAAAGAAATCCAGACTGAAGAGCCACAGTCGATGACCAATTGACAAAGTATAATATAAGCCAACACTGTAAAAAAAATCTACTTGAAATTTAATGTAAAGTGTTGGAAGTTTTTATGCATAAACTGGGATACTAAATTTAGTATGCAAGTGTAATGTAAAATCAAAGTATGGTACAGAAAATTTAATAGTTTACTTTAATTTTACAGTAAAATTACCTGAATTGTAATAATTTGCTTTAATTTTATCGCAAAAGTACATTAAATTTATACTACAATTCTACATTAAATTTAGATGACAAGTTTATGCATAAAAACTTCCAGTCTTTTCTCGCAGTAAATAGGAATTATAATTATAATTATAATTTGCAATATTCAGACCAAAATAATAATGCATATTTTATCAACAAATCACAATTGCTACTACAATTCTCGTAAGACATTTTCCATAAATGTTACATAATAATAGTGTAAACTAGTTTGTAGTCTGCTAGATGAACCTCTACCTTATCGCACTTACAGATTCTATCAGCGTATGATTGTCGATATGAAGAGCCGGTACTTGTTCCATAGGATTTACCTCTCGGAATTCATTGCAGTGTTGTTCGCCACCAGCTTTAACTAAGCTCACAGGTTTGATGTCGTAAGGAATTTCCTTGAGGTTCAGAGCTGATGAAAATATGCAAAATAAAAAAGAATCAAACCAATTAAAAATCCAAAATTCAGATAATAGTAACGTGAATAAATAATCAAAATGCATGTAAAAACTCACCAATTCGCACTCTCCAGGAGCACGAGCTCCGCCAATAGGAGTACAGGACCGGCTGTTTGGAAAAAACAAGCTTATGAAACGTCATTTTTCTATCATATAAAGCTATTCCAGTTTATGTTTATCTGGTCGCGTCGAACGCCTTGGAAATTCCGCGCTCAAGGCCGCGAATCTCGAAAAACCGGAATGATAAAGTAGATACTTTTAACTGGAAGGAAAGACGAGTGATACGAGTACAACGGAGAAATAAACTCGCACGCGAGTTACTAGCAGACTGATTATAATTAGGGAGCAAACGATAGGTGCCAGGCCCGGCGAAGGGGTTGACGTCGAGCGTTCACCGGGCGGTAATGAAATAATCTCTTTTCAACAATAGATTTCACTCACCTTGCCCATAACCGACATCACGTCGTTAGCGAGAGGAGTTCCTTGGTTGGTTTGTCAATAAACCGGCGTTCACCGTCCACCAGCAACACCGATTATACGACAAATAGTATATTCAGAATCCGTTCCAACGCGCGAAATTGCTACTCCTTCCCCCTTTTATTCGATTGCCAGGCTGCCCATTCCACCGCGTTAAGGTGGTGGGTATGTGTATGATTTTGCAGTAGCCAATAGCTATTCACTTGCCGGTAGACACAGGAACGGCTGCTTTAAATGCCCGGACCCTCAGACGATCTTTTGCCACTCGATATCGCTCGTATTATTCTACCTCGGACTTTTATTATTATCATTATTATCACTCTAATCAGGATTTTTGGAGAAAAATGAAAAATTTTCGTCTGCTGGGATTGTTCGTTGATTATAAGAATGGGGAAATTAATAAAGCAGTACAAAAGTAATATGCATTACATTTTTATTGTTATATTCGATTTGGGGATGAAAATAATCAAATGTCCAGGTAGTGTTAGTGTGTATGAGAATTACGAAATTAAAAGAAGAAAATAATGTTTCATCGTAAACTTTAATTTGGACTTTGGAGGAAAAATGAAAATTTTGATCTGCTGGATTTGTTCGTTGATTATAAGAATGGGGAAATTAATACAAAGTAATAAGTATTACATTTTAAGAATAGGGAAAATAATACAAAGTAGTAAGTATTACATTTTTATTGTCGATATTTTCGATTTGGGGATGAAAATAATCAAATGTTCAGGTAGTGTTAGTTCTGTACGAGAATTACGAAATTAAAAGAAGAAAATAATGCTTTATCGTCAACTTTAATCTGCACTTCGGAAGAAAAATGAAATTTTTTTATCTGCTGCGTTTGTTCGCTGATAACAACAATTGCGAAATTAATAGAGGACTAAAAAAGTAATTAGGTGCATTCAATTTTTATTGTCGAAACATATATAAAATTAAATGTCCCGGTACTGTAAGCTGCGTATAAGAATTCCGAAATTAAAAGAAGAAAATAATGTTTAATCGTAATCCATTATTCAGTGAGTTTTTAATAAATTATCATTTATTTACACATTGTAATTCGAAGCTTTGACACAAAGGCCGGAAATAAAAATCCATATACTCAAAAACGCAATCAACTTCCTCACAATCGAAATAAGTGATGGAAAGCTGAAATGCAATCACTGGTTTGGATCCAAAAGCTACAACTAACAAATTTCTCACATTGTCATATCACACCTAAAAGAATAGTATCATCAATGAGACAATTTTTCCCATGATTTTTCTTTGCCACTGAATCCTCTTAAGACTATAAAAATCATAATCAATAGTATCACATTTTTATCGTGACTATAGCTTTAATAGATTCATCAGAGATGAAATAAAAATGTTGAATTTCAATAACTTCTCAAGCTGCCTATAAGAATGTTGAAATTAATTTTTAAAAAATTGTTGACTCAGAAGGTAATTATTAGTTTTCTATTTTTATTTCAAACACGAAAATAAATAACTGTGAACGTCAAATTAATCGGAGAAAATCGGATACAAGACTATAAAAGTCATAATCAATAGTATCACATTTTTATCGTGACCATAGCTTTAATAGATTCATCAGTTTAAATAAAAATGTTGAATTTCCATAATTTTTCAAGCTGCCTATAAGAATGTTGAAATTAATTTAAAGAAAAATTGTTGACTCAAAAGGTAATTATTAGTTCTCTATTTTTATTTCAAAAATAAAAATAAATAACTGCGAACGTCAAATTAATCGGAGACAATCGGATACAAGACTATAAAAGTCATAATTAATAGTATCACATTTTTATCGTGACCATAGCTTAATAGATTCATCAGAGATTAAATAAAAATGTTGAATTTCAATAACTTTTTAAGCTGCCTATAAGAATGTTGAAATAAATTTAAAAAAAAATTGTTGACTCAAAAGATAATTGTTAGTTCTCTATTTTTATTTCAAACATGAAAATAAATAACTGTGAACGTCAAATTAATCGGAGACAATCGAATACAAGACTATAAAAGTCATAATCAATAGTATCACATTTTTATCGTGACCATAGCTTAATAGATTCATCAGAGATTAAATAAAAATGTTGAATTTCCATAATTTTTCAAGCTGCCTATAAGAATGTTGAAATTAATTTAAAAAAAATTGTTGACTCAAAAGATAATTATTAGTTCTCTATTTTTATTTCAAAAATAAAAATGAATAACTGCGAACGTCAAATTAATCGGAGACAATCGGAGACAAGACTATAAAAGTTATAATCAATAGTATCACATTTTTGTCGTGACCATAGCTTTAATAGATTCATCAGTTTAAATAAAAATGTTGAATTTCCATAATTTTTCAATCTGCCTATAAGAATGTTGACATTAATTTAAAAAAAAATTGTTGTCTCAAAAGATAATTATTAGTTCTCTATTTTTATTTCAAAAATAAAAATAAATAACTGCGAACGTCAAATTAATCGGAGACAATCGGATACAAGACTATAAAAGTCATAATTAATAGTATCACATTTTTATCGTGACCATATCTTTAATAGATTCATCAGAGATTAAATAAAAATGTTGAATTTCCATAATTTTTCAAGCTGCCTATAAGAATGTTGAAATTAATTTTTTAAAAATTGTTGACTCAAAAGGTAATTATTAGTTCTCTATTTTTATTTCAAAAATAAAAATAAATAACTGCGAACGTCAAATTAATCGGAGACAATCGGATACAAGACTATAAAAGTCATAATCAATAGAATCGAATTTTTATCGTGACCATAGCTTTAATAGATTCATCAGAGATTAAATAAAAATGTTGAATTTCAATAACTTTTCAAGCTGCCTATAAGAATGTTGAAATTAAATTTTAAAAAAATTGTTGACTCAAAAGGTAATTATTAGTTTTCTATTTTTATTTCAAACACGAAAATAAATAACTGTGAACGTCAAATTAATCGGAGAAAATCGGATACAAGACTATAAAAGTCATAATCAATAGTATCACATTTTATCGTGACCATAGCTTTAATAGATTCATCAGAGATTAAATAAAAATGTTGAATTTCAATAACTTTTCAAGCTGCCTATAAGAATGTTGAAATTAATTTTTAAAAAATTGTTGACTCAAAAGGTAATTATTAGCTCTCTATTTTTATTTCAAAAATAAAAATAAATAACTGCGAACGTCAAATTAATCGGAGACAATCGGAGACAAGACTATAAAAGTCATAATCAATAGTATCACATTTTTATCTTGACCATAGCTTTAATAGATTCATCAGAGATTAAATAAAAATGTTGAATTTCAATAACTTTTCAAGCTGCCTATAAGAACGTTGAAATTAATTTTAAAAAAAATTGTTGACTCAAAAGGTAATTATTAGTTCTCTATTTTTATTTCAAAAATAAAAATAAATAACTGCGAACGTCAAATTAATCGGAGACAATCGGAGACAAGACTATAAAAGTCATAATCAATAGTATCACATTTTTATCGTGACCATAGTTTAATAGATTCATCAGAGATTAAATAAAAATGTTGAATTTCCATAATTTTTCAAGCTGCCTATAAGAATGTTGAAATTAATTTTTAAAAAAATTGTTGTCTCAAAAGATAATTATTAGTTCTCTATTTTTATTTCAAAAATAAAAATAAATAACTGCGAACGTCAAATTAATCGGAGACAATCGGAGACAAGACTATAAAAGTCATAATCAATAGTATCACATTTTTATCGTGACCATAGCTTTAATAGATTCATCAGAGATTAAATAAAAATGTTGAATTTCAATAACTTTTCAAGCTGCCTATAAGAATGTTGAAATTAATTTAAAAAAAAAATTAGTGCCTCAGAAGGTAATTATTAGTTTTCTATTTTTATTTCAAACATGAAAATAAATAACTGCGAACGTCAAATTAATTGGACACAATCGGAGACAATAAAATTGTTTAAAAAACGAGTTAAAAATTTCAAATATGTGAGATGAATCGAAAAGGCACGGTACTGAATCCGACGGCCAACCAATCGACAGAAAAGTGGTGCTCACTTTGGTAGTTACGTTCGAATGCATATTCCGTAAGGAACCAGACGACTCTCGACGACAGGGGGCCTGGCAACAGAGGGGAGTTTCGGAGGAACGATTAGAAACAAGTTTTCACAGTGATTTCGTAATTATTTCAAGAATTCCCGTTCAAGGAGCATCATTTGCATGAGGAATTCCTCGTGGCGTCGTTCACGCTTTTAGAAAATTCGACGATTCGGATGTATCGAATAATTTAATCGTCGAAGGGGTTACGACGACACGCTCGTGGCGAGTTATCTACCATACCGACTCGCTGTAGGTCACACCAATGAAATTATTCCCGGTGTAGAAGCACATGGGCGGGATTGAAAAACAAATCACTGAATAACTACAAGACTTTCGTGAGTATTTATTCATGACAAAAAAGTTTTTAAAAACTGTGTTTTTTAAGTGCTGTACTAAGAAAATTTTTCAATTACGTCACGAAATTGTTGAGGTTACCCTTCGAAACATGTTTATACGTACGATAGTTATATATATGCCTTTTCTTTTAATACTGGTAGTATACCAACTATCGAGAGAAAAAAAACTCGGTAATTCATTTGAAAATGCTTGTATAATAAATAAATAAAAAATACAGCTTCCCTTTAAACTCGAACTGCGGATCTAGTCGTTTTCACCTCCAGTTCCCAATAAACTTACACGAAATCCTACTCTGGATTACGGTGGCTCCGATTTCCGATGGAAATTACCCTGGTTTAAATAAATTATAGAGGCTGATACAGATCGATAGAATTTAAATGGGATTTACTTGTATGTTATCTTTATCTATTCGAACTTTGAGCATTTTATACAAATTAAATCGTTATTAGTTCCCTATAGTTTTCGTTTTCTTTGGGTTACATGCATATAATGCACCAACGGATTTATAATATTTTATATTGAATTTACGTTTCGGTGTTTGTAAATTTTTATCCGTTTGTGGTGTATCTTGTTATATCGTAATTTCACGCCGATTGACTCATTTCTCTTTTTATCGTTTCACAGCTATAGAAAGTCTATCATAATAAATCTTGAATATGATTAATATTTGAATCTAAAGATTTGTGGATAACATTTGTTTTAATGAAAAATGTAATATTATTATTATTACTCCTACGATCGTATATTTTTGTTATTAAATTGAATACAAATATGATTTATATGATTTATAATAATATTATAGGATATGGAAGAAAAATATAGGATTTCGATCGTAAATTTATGATAGTACTTCCTAAATTCGCGAATCAAAGTCCGTATTCGGAACGATAGAATTTTTAAAAATCGTTTTCTCTCATTTATTTTCACCAAGTTAACAGATATTGTATATAGAACGACAAATAAATTATAAATTAGTGAAGACATTTTTTTCAAATTTCTAGAATTATTTTTCAAACGATTTTGGTTACTTTTTCGACTTTTTACCATTTTGAAAAGTCGCGATATTTGGATATGTGTTTTCGTAGAAAGGTTTCAAATTGCACCGGAATATTTTAAAAACCATTTTTTTAAAAAGCGCAGTTCTAGAGAACAGAATTTTTTAAATACGCGAAAATATTCGCTGCTAAACAAAATTAATAATTGAAGAAAAAAAATTCAGCCTTTGTATATTTGAGAGAAATCAGCCTTGGAAACACGGTTTTCGTGGTTCGTTCGGTTCAAACACAAATCTAGATAAAATCATAGATAAAAATTTATTCGACGCTTTAGACCATTTATAATATCTTGACAATCCGAAAAAAATTTCACAAAAATAAAGTTTTCTTTGCCGAAGCTAATTAGCAAGCAACAGTGAAAAACTATTTAAAAAAAACCAATGGATGATAAAAAATTGCGACGCTTCAAATTATTTTGAATATTTAAAAAACCGGAAAAAAAATTCACAAAAACAAAGTTTCCTCTGCAGAAGCTAATTAGGAAGCAAGAATGAAAAACAATAGAAAAATCGAATTTTTGCGACAATTAGTTTTTCTATCGAACTCTGTTTTATGTTTTGCAGCAACTTCAACATGAGTTGGTGGCAGCATTATATTCGCTGGAGACAAAAGTCGGGGTCTATGGATCGTTCCGCAAAGATAAAAAAGCGTCTCTCAATGGCATATTTATTTTGTGCATGGAATGCTTTTGCAATCTTGGTATACTATATGACCAAGGAGAAGCATCCAAAAACTCTGGAGGATGAGCACCGGCCAAGTACTGTATACCAAACTATTTTATTACATTGTAAAGAATGCATTTATGAAAATTGATATATATGTACAATACAATCTCGCATAGCTTATATTCTCTTATTTTACGAAAGAAAGTATAGTGAGCGAACGGACAAACGAGAGTAAGCGACGTGATTGACTTTTAAATAGCTTAAATCTCCGCATAAAGTAAGCTATGAGAGATTCCACTGTATGTAGGAAGTCTTTTATGAATAAACTGAAATATTAAATTGAATGATCAATCACGAGGCAAAATTAATAATCGTACACACTAAATATTGTATTTAATCAAACGATATTTTATCTCATATTTGCATATCAAATTAAATATATCCTTTTAGGGTATTTCTAAATAAAGAGCAGAAATTCACGATAAAAACGTATTTAAAGTACTTTTCAGTTTAAATAACTGCGAATGATTCTACATCATTTTACTATACAGTTTAATAAAGATGGTAATATATGATTTTTTTTTAATTCGGAAATCGAAATGTGAACATATTTAATATCAACGAGGCCGCTTTTTTTTCTTCAAAAAAATTTGAACGGTGAGAAAAAGGAAAGTTAAACGGATCGTTTTTTTTAAAGCCAATCTAAACAGTTTACACATAAAAGATCCCTATTTTTGCGTATTAATTTTCATATCATTTTGGACTGTGGACAGAGATTTTTCTGTTAAATATTTAATATTCTCGCCAAAATATTTAATTAATAATATCATAATTTCAGGCAAATATTATGCTAGGGTTTTGCGCACCCCAGATGCGAAGGTGCTAAGATTCGAAGGCTTCAAGATGATTGAAGAATACGAGGTCAAGGGTATGGAGCGATCTCACCCATTCAAATTAAGCAAGAAGCCCGAGAGACAAGAAAAGGACAAAGAGGAATTAGAAGAAATAGAGGAAAGAGAGGAATTAGAGGAAACAGAGGACAGGTGGGAACAAGAGGAAGAAGAACGCGAGGACTTAAACCTTCTCGTTGAGGAGGCATATACTTTGTAACTTTGTATAATTGTAGAGATATATAGTTTTTCAGTTCTTACACGACAGAGTTGAATCGTCGGAGAATAAAATATTTAACAATATATATATATAGAGCTTGTAGAAAAATAGTTGATTGCGACGATTCCAGCCTCACGATTCCATTAAATTGAGGCTTAAGCTAAAGGAGTGATAGCTATCAGGCAGTGATTATCACTTATTTTTGCAAGCTTTAACAATTTGGAGAGTAAACATTTCCATGATCTTTTAAAAGTCCAATCAAAATCAGTGATATTCATTGACAAATATCTCACTTGTTTCGCTGCAGGTTTTATATTAAAAATATGTACCTTCGACCCGTTAAACAAAGAATGTTTTACTACGTGGCAAAAGTATCGAAAGTAAGTCGCCTAAGATATTTTTTACACACTTCCACGTTAGAACGAGTTGGTAAAATATTAATAGATACTTCTCAGTTGTGCGGAAAATGAATCATTTGCCGATGAGTGTAGCAATTTGTAATAGAGGCAAAATTGAGGGAATTCCATAGACTATAATACAGATTCTTAGGAATAATTTTTTAAATAAATTATAATTTCGCCAATTTGAAAAAAGTAAAATCTACACTCATTACGGAAAAATACATTTTACGCGCAGATGACAATTATTTGGAAAATTTAGGATCTAAAAGTTTTGCAGAATGTAAAAACTATTTTAAAAAACACATAATAAGTCATATATCTTTTGCCACCATGCAAATTTCCAAAATTCTCTTAAACTTTTATAACTGTTGCTAACCAGATGTTTGAGCCTCATTCATGAAATATTTGTAACTACGTAGCAACAGCAGGGTTGTTGGTAATATCTAAAGGTAAATCACACGATTAGCGGTAGCGTCGTGAGATTAAATGTAGCTAAGGAACAATCCCGTCGGTCAACAAAGACTATTGTATCAAGTGATGCACCGAATTTCAGGGCAACGATCGTCGCAGCGCAACTGTACCGGCTGCAGCCCCCGATTCGGGATTCAGTTCCTTTAGTCTCTGCTCCATTTCGCAGAGCAACGCGGATCTGCGAATGCAAAACGTAGATTTAGATTTTTTTTCTGCAGATTTATCAATCGCATTGATGAACAAGGATGGTCATTCATTAAATACAAATGTATATAAAATGCTTTTTGTATAAGATAACTACGATTGATTATCATACTAAATTTAAAATTTTTACATTTCTGCAATAATTGCGAATATTGCAGAAATATTATTAATGAATTATGTTTTTTTACAATTCCAATATTTAATAGTCTTAATAATTCTTAATCATTTATCAATATTTATTGGTAATTTATATATCTATAATAATATATAATATAGATTAGTATATATAGATTATACACTAATTATATTATAGAATCTATATTAATTTAGGGCAGTATAATTGATATATACTAATCTATAATATAGATTAGTATATATAAGATTCTATATTATATATATTAAGAATCTATATTATAGATTAGTATATATAAATTATACTGCCCTAAATTAATATAGATTCTATAATATAATTAGTGTATAATTTATATATACTAATCTATATTATAGATTATTAGAGATATATAAATTATCAATAAATATTGATCTATATTAAAGCCCATCACCGATGATTAAGTGTATGCAGTTTAAGATTACGAACCTGTACTCCTCGTATCGCATCACCACTTCTTCCAGTTCTTGTTTGTAGAGTCTCGTGAGCATAGCGTTAAAACAATCAAGCTCGGGTAGTCGGAAAAGCTCCCAACGAAGTTTTCGATCCAAGGATATTGAGGCTCTGCTGTAGACGTACAACCAGTGGGGAATTTCCTCGTTGAGATAGGGATTCGCTGGAACGAGTACACTGTGCGAATGGAAATGCGTGTGTCTCGGTGGCGAGACTATGCGGACAGCTTGCATTTCCTGTGGATAACAGGGATGCTCGTACTGAGCTTGTCGCGTGATGTGGCTGTAACGGAAATTAATATTTATTTGTTTATTTATCCATCAATGGGCATGACCCACTTTTATACTGTCAAATATAATAATGGCAAATGTAAAAGTTGTAAATAATTGTAATTTCATGTAAATAGGTGCTTATCATTAGTGAAAAATATCATCATTAGCTTATCATTAGTGAAAAATATCGTATTTTTAAATAGTGTTTAGACAGTGGAAAATATCGTGAAAATTTTTTACTTTCTAAACACTAAAATCTCCACAAAATTTTCCATTTTCTGAACACAAAAATTTCCGCAATATTTTCTACTTTCTAAACACTAAATTTTCAACATTCCACGAAAATTAAATGTTACAATATAATTTTCCACTTTTGTGAAAAATTTCATGAATATTTTACGGAAATTCTCAATTTTCCATGAAAAATTAATGGTAAAATTTAATTTTACACTTTCCACGAAAATTTAATTTTCAACATTCCACGAAAATTTAATTGTACAATTTAATTTTCCACTTTCCACGAAAATTTAGTTGTACAATTTAATTTTCCACTTTCCACGAAAATTTAATTATACAATTTAATTTTCCACTTTCCACGAAAATTTAATTGTACAATTTAATTTTACACTTTCCACGAAAATTTGATTGTACAATTTAATTTTCCATTTTCCACAAAAATTTGATTGTACAATTTAATTTTCCATTTTCCACAAAAATTTGATTGTACAATTTAATTTTCCACTTTCCACGAAAATTTAATTGTACAATTTAATTTTCCACTTGTCAAATTAAATTTTCGTAAAAATTGTCCACTTTCCACAAAAATTTGATTGTACAATTTAATTTTCCACTTGTACAATTAAATTTTCGTAAAAATATTCCACTTTCCACGAAAATTTGATTGTACAATTTAATTTCCCCCCTGGTAAAATTTCATTTTCCAGTTTCGCAGAAACTGGTATTTTTCGTACAATTTCCATATTGTAAGACTCACTTGACGTAGTAAACTCCGTATTCCGGCGACTCGATTCTTTCCCATCCGGTTGGCAGTCCTTCTTTTTCCAGCGGATGTGACCAATGTGTTGTTTTCGTGTTATGATCTATGTAATACTTTCTGCCACGAAGCGTAAAATCAACGGACCATCCCGGCGGCAAAGGAAGTTCTTCGGGTTGTTCACTCCGGGAACTCGAGCGCTCCGACTGACTTCTACTGTAACCGGGATTCTGACGATAAGGCACGACTTGATTCAATTCTTCATAACCGCCGTCAACTTCGAACGGTGGATAAGGCATTTGCGGTGTTTGCCCGCGATCCAAATGGAATTCCGAGCCTGCGTATTGATTCACATATGTGTGAGATATTGCGGGCGACAAACCCGGATGATACATCGGAGTAGCTGTACGCGAAACTACTCCATCGCCGAGACCCGAGTTGACGGAAAGACTGGCAAATCTGTGGGTCGATAATTCACGAATCTTTACAATATCTGTGGATAAAATTGAAACCAGAGATCGGCTTAATTTGTTATGAAAAGCTCTTTAATCACTTAATCACAATCTTTGGCTCTTTATAAAGTTTTTTTTTCATGGAATGAAGGCATAAAATTAGCTTAAAAAACGAATAAAAAAACACTAAAAATGTTTAATATCAGGCTATTCTTTGACTCTACATAAGATCCTACAATAAGTTGAATAAAACATAGGCAAGAAACAAAAATACCAACATTGTTAAACTTTATGATAGCAATGATCATTATATAAATCAGTGTATCTGTTGACGGAAAGACTGGCGAATCTGTGGGTCAACAATTCACGAATCTTTACAATATCTGTGGGTGAAGTTGAAACCAGAGATTGATTTGTTATGAAAAGCTCTTTAATTACTTAATAACAATCTTTGGCTCTTTATAAAGTTTTTTTTTCATGGAATACAAGCATAAAATTAGCTTAAAAAACGAATAAAAAAACACTAAAAATGTTGAATATCAGGCTATTCTTTGACTCTGCATAAGATCCTGCAATAAGTTGAATAAAACATAGGCAAAAAAGCAAAAATACCAACGTTTTTTTAACCTTTATGATAGCAATGATCATTATATAAATGAATGCATCTGGATTTAACTTTTATCTTGCTAAAGCTGAGAAAACACACAAAAAAATAGCATTTCAAGTACCTAATGAGCTTAAAGTGATGTATAAAACATCTGCCTCTGTCAGATTGTCATAAGTACAAGATAGTTGCATCAGCTTAAAGCGTTATTCTTTGCCACAGTTAATTTTTTAAATAAAAGGTGAGAAGTACTGATTGTACATTTATTAGATGCAGTCAAAACTTGTTGTCTTTTGCCCAAAAGATTAATTGTGGGCAAGAACAACACTTTACAGTTTCTATTAACAACCAAGCAGAAGCGGATTATGTTGACATATAAATATTGCTGTTTTTTCATTATCTACAGTGTTAAAAAAGATTGGAAGTTTTTATTCATAAACTCACCATCGAAATTTAATATACAATTGTGGTATAAAATTCATGTACTTTTCCAGTAAAATTAAAGCAAATTATTAAAATTCAAGTACTTTTACTGTAAAATTGAAGTAAATCATTGAAATTACTGTACCATACATTAATTTTACATTACACTTATATACTAAATTTAATATACTAGTTTATGAATAAAAACTTCCAGTAAAAGTACACTAAATTTCAAGTAGATTTTTTTACAGTGTATCAAATGTTAAGTAGATAATATCAGTAACGACCAATCTCTGGCTAAAAATGTTTTGTGGCTGTTTTATCGATACCTTTGAGCCAGGTCGGGAACAGAGCTATTAGGCGTATACTTTCCCTCGTGACTTCCCAGACCTACCGCACTCATAGTAGTCTTGGTATTGCCAAATTTCTGAACCATACTGGGTTGTTGCGGAACAGGCTAAAAAAGATGTGCGCATAAAACATGTTAAAACAGTGTCAATGATTTTTCGATAGTCGCTATTGTTGTCGATTCTTACCAACGAGGGTGGCAATGTTTGTTGATTGTTGTTGCGTCTTCTCGTTCTTCTGTTTGGTTCTGTCGTCCACACATTGATTACTAGAAATACGATAGTTTAGAGGCGGATTCCAACAAGAGGTTTCCAAGAGTAAGTTGCACAAATATAACGAAGCAAAGATGATTCCTGTCGTTCAATCAAACTCACTAGGCATTTCCGGAGGCGTTTCTTTCTTAACATATTTCCCAACAACGCCCTCCTTGATTGTTCGCAAATCTTTGTTCTTACGTGACAACATTATTTTTCGTTGCTGCAGCTGTTTTTTCTGCGTTTTACTTTTTAAAATCTTCGTGTCAACAAACAACGAAGTGTCAAAATTCGGTAGGAAAATTGCTCGATATGGAAAGTCTCGGAAACTTGACTTCTGTTATACTTCTTCACATCCTTTTTTATATTATTGGCGAAACTTGATTTATTGCACATTTCAGTCATCCGCATAACACGCAAATTAGCGTGCAAACGGTATGATATCCGTCAAAATTGTAATTGTATCGTGTTTTTGGTACTGCACTACAGCCCAACGGGGCGGCCATGTTTGTTCGAACGTGCTGCCGCTGCAACAATGAAAAATGCGCAACAATTCTTCCTCCATTGTTGCATATGCATTTGAATACAAACATTGAGGATTATTTTTTTTAAACCATATTCTGTGTGTTCCTCTCGCACGATTATTTTTTTTCTCTCTTACACATTATACTTACATATTTCACATCGAAATGTGACATCTTTCTATTATCGCTCAGCCGGTATCAAAAACTGATTACCCATTTCTTTTTTTTGTCCTTTTCCGGATCAAAACTCGGATAAAAAAAGAATGCAAAGTAGAACCTTGCACATTGTTTCCTCATTCTTTTTTATTTTTTACAAAGCCGCCTTTATGCGGAAGTTGCTTTATTTTAATTTTGGCTTCCTCATAGAGGAAGCTTTGCGAAAGATGAAAATTATTGACGAAGTTGATGATTTTTGAAGTTTTGCGAAATCCAGAGCGACACCAATAAATTTTTAAAAAATTCAAAATCACGTAAAATCCGAACCGCTTTACCAAATTTTTTTTTCATCACCAAATTTGGTACGTGACAGGGCTGAATGTTATTTTTCCTGTGTAGAAAATTTCAGTCGATTAGTTGAAATTTTACCTGAATTAGAGCAAAACAATAATTTTTCAAAAAATTCAAAATCTCATAAAAACCCAACCGCTTTATCGATTTGGCCCAAATTCAATACCAAAAGTCATATCACTTTGTTCAATATTAATACGAAGTTTCAGCCCGATAGCTAAAAATTCGTTCGAGCTAGAGCATTTAAGTACTTTTTTCAAAATTTCAAAATTCTTATAAAAATGAAATGCGTTAAGCGATTTTTGTAAAATTTATACCAATTGAAGATTAGCTAGTACTGTACATGTTGTTTAAATTTTAGCTGATTCGATCGAATACTTTATAAGGTACAGTTATATGAATTTTTGACATACATCCGGACAATTTTTCTAAACTACTTTTCTCGACGTTTTAGACCATTTTAAACATTTTAACATGAAAAGTTCGAAAAAAAATTTTTTCATGAAACAAAGATTCCTCTATGAGGAAGCCAAAATTAAGTTATTATTGATATTATTATTATTATTTATAGAAAATAAAGCTCTAGGACATCGTCCCTTCAGACTCAATACAGAAAGAATATATATTTAAGACATATTTAAGAGACACTGCTATAGTACAGAAAGAAAAAATTTTAAAATCATAAAATAAGTAAACAAATATAAACAAACAGCACTGACATATTAATGTAATTAAATGAATGGGCGAATACCTACCTAATTTGATTTCACTGGTCGTATGTTCAATGCCATTAAAAAGTGGCGATCAGAACCAGCTCCAAAAAGGGGAATAAAATTTAATTTAATTCCGAAGATACAGTTTCGGTTACCGACCGAGCACTAACACATCACCTTAACCGGAAGTCGCAATTTAATGAAGTATTAATTAATTAAGTAATCAATTAAATAAATAATCAAAGTTGAATTAATTATACGAAGATATAACGAAATTTTAAAGCACTGGGATTATTTTTGGAAGCAGTTCGAGCTATTTCGTACTAAACGAACATAATCCTAGTTCTTCACGAGCTCGGGGTTGTATTTTCCATGAAAACTAACAGATCATATTTCCCTCTTCTTGTACCCTGGTTGAAAGATCCGATTGAGTCCAATAAAATGGACAAAAATCCGATTGAAACCTATTACAACCGATTACTTTTCAATCGGAATTTTGTCCATTTTATCGGTTTCTATCAGTTTTAATCGTAATTTCTAAGCAGGGTACCCAATGCCACACTATCTTCTGGTTTTTCTGCAACGTCAAAAAAGACGCAACGCAATTCTATTGACTATTTTTGATAACATTAATTTCTATATTCTAAATGATCTGTCGCTTTTATTTTACATTATAGAGCCTCCGTAAATGCTTAAACTATGCGTAATGATTTTTCTTAATCACCTGCTAAAAGAATGTACAAAAATTCTTCTTAGTTATGTTTATATGCAATTATTGATTGCGTGACTTAAAGAAGAGAACCCTTAAAAATCGATTCTTTCGATAATATGGAAGTAACATCCCCTACAACTGACATGCTATTTAGTATTAACGTATCGAGTTTATGATACAAAAAAAAAAAAAGATTATGCAACCTTCAGCTATTAAGTTATAATAAACACGCCTGAATTTAGGTATCTGTCAATAGTATTGTCAATAAAATGTCTTAAATATTCTGTCACGATGTATTTATATGGACCAACTTTGTGATTTTATCGCTGGATGGGCTGCCGGTGAGATGAGAGCAATTTTATATCTCTGTTCCATTCCCTATTATAACTATAAATAAAACCGATAGAAATGGACAAAAACTACATAGATCCAGGGCCCGGATCCTCAACTCTTCGCTACGTTAACTTATGGTAAAGTTACTCTCCCATTTAATTCAAATTCTACTCTAAATCTCTACACAAGAATTAGAGATTAACTTAAAGATTAAATATAATAAACTCTGGTAAAAAATAAGTCAAATTAAGTGAAAGTTTTGTTGAGATTTTTTAGCAGAATTTTAATAAAAAGTGACGGCAACTTTGCCATAAGTTAACGCACTGAGTTCAGAATCCGGGCCCAGATAGAAACCTTTTTTCCCTTTTCGTCCAATTTGTATCGGTTTGTATCAGTACGCTCAGAGAAATTGTGGGAATTTGCGCAACTATAAAGTGATAGTTGTAAATTTTTTATCCATGCAACTTATTTTTGTAGTTACGATAACTAAAAAAAATCATTCTAATCGTTTTATAGTTGCGACGACTATTTTAAGTTATCGTAATTACAAAAATATGGTCGCATAGACTTAAAATGAATTACTGTCACTTCCCTAACTATCACGGTAACTTTCAAAACATGTCGAAACAACCGTGACATGACTGAGTTGGTTTTTACCCCTTTAGTGACTTTCAGAATTTTGTCAGAATAACCGTAGAAATGACCGTCGGGCCTTACAAATTTTTCGACGGTCATTTCTACGGTTATTCTGACAAATTTTGAGTCACTAAACTGTCGATGGTCATTTCTACGATTATTCTGACAAATTCTGAGTCACTAAATTTTCTACGGTCATTTCTACGGTTATTCTGACAAATTTTGAGTCACTAAATTTTCGACGGTCATTTCTACGGTTATTCTGACAAATTCTGAGGGTCTTTGAACAACTTTTCAGTAATTTTTCGATTATTCTGAAAGTTGTCGTGATTGTTAGGATTTATAGTTAATTCATAGTTTGGGATAACCCAACGATTGTTTAATTATGTTAAGGGGAGGGAGTCAGGTAAAAAAAATTGATTTTGGAAATTCAATATCATCCAAATCCTATTGCTTATAAAAATGCCCAACGCACTATATTGTTGGTACACGATTAAAGGATTTTTTAGTGTTGTCTGACTTGCATATGCTTTTAAATATTATCTTAAGCAAAGATCTTAGGTTTTCCATTCTGCGTATGATTCAGATCAAACTACTAGGCAGATTGGAATGGTTGACGTCTCATTTTCTTCTTCATGAACAGATACACCGGCTAAATGGAGCAAATATTAATAAAATGTAACATTTTTTAAGTAGCATAATTATTAATAAATAAATGTTATGCTATTTTCTAAATCAGTGATTAACTTTGCTTTCAGAATGAAAAAAAAAATAGTTTTCTCCATTTAGCCGGTGTATCTTTTCATGAAGAAGAAAATGAGACATCAACCATTCCAATCTGCCTAGTAGTTTGATCTGAATCATGCGCAGAATGGAAAACCTAAGGACTTTGCTTAAGATAATTTGGAAAAGCATATGCAAGTCAGACGACAGTAAAAAATTCTTTCATCGAACACCAACGATATAGTGCATTGTGCATTTTTATATGCAATAGGATTTGGATGATTTTGAATTTCCAAAAACAATTTTTTTTTACCTGACTCCCTCCCCTTAATAATGTTCAGGCGCAATCGGTCTGGCAGTTGGCCATCCGATGGATACCATCAAGACGATACAACAGATGGACAATCGCACCTTATCAAGCACTAAGGTCATAGCCCAGATAATGAGGACCGAAGGTGTTACGGGATTTTACAAAGGCATGATGTTTCCTCTCGTGAGCGCAGGCACGTTGAACTCGGTTTTTTTCGGTGTATATGGCAACAGTCTGAGGGCATTGCAAGGTTCGAGAGGTAACGACCCGGCGAATATTGTTCCCGAGGGTATCACTGTCTACCACGACACGTTTATTGCTGGTTCCATCGGTGGTGTCGTCCAAACGATAATGGCCTGTCCCAGCGAGTTCATCAAAGTTCGCATGCAGACCAATCAAGGTGAGCCTGTTACCCATAAAATAGAAAATAAAAACAAAGAAAATGTTAAATTAAAAAGATTACAAGAAATGTATATTCGCACCAAGAGTATTTTGGTTTCGAGGAGAGGACGTTTGCGAGGAGCAGAAAACCAGGAGGAGATACCAGCACTTACAGAATCACCGTTGACGCTTATCGAAGCTTCGGTATCCGAGGACTTTACACTGGTTTTGTTCCGATGTTATGGAGGTTTATATAAATTTTCCATAGCTTTCTATGCGGCGATATTCTTAACATTCATTTTACAATAATTTTTTAAAGTTAATGTCGACTCTGATTGATCTAGTCGATATTTATAAAAATTATTTGGGCTTCTCTGTCGCATGATTTACTTAAACGCGAATTCCAATAATTTTCGTCTTAAAAATTAATCGGTGTCAACGTAAATTGTAAAGTTAATGTTATTTAATTTGTGCTTACCTAAAGGATGATCCAAGTTGAACGCTCTGGATTCAGCGATGAGGGTAATACGAATGAAAAAGTACTTAATTTATTTTAAAAAAAAGAATGATGGCTGATAATTGTGTGGAAATAATTTTCTTGCTTTTGAAATAATGATGAGTAACTTTGAGGAAATATTCTTTCACGTTAAATAAAATTTCGTTGGCCATATGCACGAAAAGTATGTAGAAAAGCCTGCAATGTTTTCTCATTACTTTCCGATTTTGACAAAGTCAGTTTTGCATGAAAAACGCTGACGTTCTTTCAGAAATAATGAGAAAGCAATGTGCGAGCTTCTACTTAACAGGTTTGATTATATTACGTCTATACTAGTTTATTTGCTGTAAAATGTTTTCAGAACTAGACAAACTTTAGTTCTCATAAAATTTATACCACTCGATCGGATTTTTAAATTTGCACAATTAACTTGAAATTTGTTGAAACTGGAGTGTGAACAGAAAAATGTAAAGTATACATTTACATCGTGTGATCGTGAAATGAAAAATGAATTTACTCGTAAAAAAATAAAAAGTGATTTTTTCGAAATACTACTGTCTGAAATATTATGAATCAGAAAAGTGTTAACAATATTTAAAAAAATCCACCCTCTTTTTTGTGATGGGGAACAAAAATTTCGATCCATCCATGAAAAAATGTTCTCTTTACAGAGGCAAAAATGTTTAGAATGCTACTATTTTTCTTCGAATGGTGTTTATTCCTAATTGGATTGTCGTAGATTCATACCTTGAATCGCTTTATTTTGTAATTCTCGAGGACAGGGATGTTTCCGCAAGTGGATTGTACGTGCTGGCTTATCTTTACATACGTCATAATATGCACGGGCATCTGGAGCTTCATCCGGGCGCATTCGAGACTCTGGTTGCTGGTGGTATTGCTGGTGAGCATTAAGCATCGATAGTTCGCATATATGCTTAGTAATAACTATTTGATGACCGTAATAGGGTTCGTATCGTGGTTACCGGTAATCCCGTTGGACACGATTAAGTCGAGGATGCAAGCCGACAATCTCCGAGCGCCCACGTACAGCGGCATGATAGACTGCGGTGTGAAACTCTTCAGAGTCGGAGGAATTCACATATTGTTCAAAGGCTTCACAATGATAGCCCTGCGATCATTTCCCGTAAATGCATCAGCTTTTTTTAGCTACGACACTATAATGCAGTGTTTAAAACGTTTAAACGGCTCTTCAAAAAGATGATGTTAAGTGCGCGAGTCGGTTAAACGATAGCGTAAACTCTATACTAGTCCCTAATGAAATCGTCGATTTTTTACTGCATTTATTATTAATCTTCTGTACAGCGAGCTTCTGCGAAAGAAGAGTAACCATTCGTTACGATCGATACAACTAATGGTAAATGGTAAAAATATATTATCGTAATAATGTAAAACAATTTTGTTTTTGTTATCGTTCGTTTTTTTTTTCTTTTTCTTTCATTCTTCGAGATGTACTTCCTATGTTCCTTCTTTCATTCTCGTTTAATTTATATATTTTCTTCTTTTGCAAATAAGCCGATTTGACGACTAAATAAAATGACAAGAGTAAAAATAAATTGTACATTAGTTTTCGTTTAAAATGCCTATATAACGCGGTGTCGAAAATCAAAACTTTGCTGCTGTCTCTAAATAACTCTAAAGTCTCTGAGGTCAGTTACAACATTTATAAATGATAAACGGCCGTGTCCCCTCGTAGTGTGTGATTTTTCGTGAGTTACTGCGTTTTCTCATTTTCGCTTTTCTTCCCGTTCGTATTTGTTCGTTTTATTCGTGAGGTGGAGGAAAACGGAGATTTTTGTCTGGAGAATAAAAGAGAGAAAAACATAAATGGTTATTATTATGCGCTTTGATAATCGCGTATTTTTCTCTTGGCGGGCAAAAGAGAGCAATCCTTTTCGTATATTATTATCTTTCTATTGTTTCTTTCGTATCTAACTAATTCACGTAGGTATGTCTCGACTACTTCATGAAAATGTGAGCAAGCAATAACTCTCATTCGTTATTCCCATCTATTTATTAATAATATTACTATTTGTTTGTTTGTTTTTATTTATTTAGTTATTATTATGCAATTGTAAGAAATTTTAAAAACGATCCCACGTACACACTCTCACGGTGGCCGATGGGAGCACAGCTCCGAATAAATCTTATGCGTTGTATCTCTATTATTTATTATATTTATAAGCAACCATGGATATTTTGGTACAATTAATTTTCTTTATTGTATATCTGTCCCTCTCGCTTTCGTTTTTTTTATTTTCTTTATTTATTTTTTTTCTTTTTCTTTATTTAAAAAACAACATATATTTTTTTACGTTTTTTTCATCTCTCAATGGATTTCAATCTTATTATTCATTAAATGTTACTTCACGTTCCTTTTTCATTATCATTTTCTTTTTATGCAAAACCTGCATAATTCTACGATTCGCCATTTTATTTGTAGTTTTGTTTCACTTTATTTTATTTTATTTTATTTTATTTTTTTCTCGTCCATTCTTGAAAAAAGTTTAAGCACGACCGAGCTGCGGGAGTGCGGGGGGCGCGGTCGGCTCTCATTGTTAGTATCGGGTAGCACATGGGTTTGCTGTACGGTTACTCGTGCGTTCCTCCTAAGCCACAGTTCTCTCGTGTACATTTTTTTTTCTTTTCATTCCTCATCGTGTCTCTTAATTTGTGTAATTGTTTTGTGAGTGTATCGGTGCTGTTTTTTTTCTGTATTGTGTGTATATTATATGTATGACTGTGTAGGTCTTCTTGCGAGACTCGTCGGTCGTATCATTAATATTCCTATATTTTTATAATATATATTGTATTATATATATATATATTTATATATATATATATATATTTACCTATTTTATTATGTTTTTTTTTGTTATAGTTATCATTATCATTAATACGAATATATGATACATTTCAAACAACGCCCCTGCCGGCCGTCGGGAGGCGATGATCAGTGAGGATTTTTTGTTTTAAGTCCATGGAGTAAAAGAAAAGCTTCCCCAGCTTCCTAGATGCGTAAGGGCCTATATATCACATCCAAAGTAAAATAGGGTATCTAACACGGCGACGGCGGTGGCAACGGCAACGACGTACGGCTCTCTGCCTCATAAACGCGAGGCGTGCACTGATAGTGCGCTCTCATTTATTTATTTATTTATTTATTATATATTCCCATCTTGATCGTCTCCTCCCTCACGAAGCACAACAAACCTTAATTAAGAAGGGACTAACATTCTCATATTATGTGCTGACACTGAGTACACCATACAACTTAAATCATTGCATTCGGAAAGAATAAAAATTAATATACACAATAAAATCATCAGAAATCATCGTCGGTCGTATCGCAGCGCCAAAAACGAAAAAAAAAAAAAAACAAAAAAAAATAAAAATAAAGTTAAAGAATACCAGAATCTTTAGACTTTCTCTTCTAACGTGTGTTTCTGTGACCGTGTCTGTCGCCCACAACCACCACCCCCTACCCCCCTCTCCGCCCCCTCCCTTCGGATCAGTCTCACCCCGCGCGTGCGGAATATCACGCTAATTTCCACTGTGCTCTCGCTGCTTCTCGTTGTCCTTTCAGCGTTATGTATATTATGTCCTCCCAAATTCGCCTTTGAGGCGCAACTAACGAGAGGAACTGCTCGTACGTCAAGAACGCCGTTGCATAGAGACATTGGTTTGTTTAGTTTTTTGTGTGTGTGTTTTTTTTTTCTTTTCGCTAACAACAATAATTCGCTTCTTATGATTTCTTTTTTTTTTGTTTTGCTCTGCATTTTCGTTTAGTATACGGACAATTCGACGTAAACTAAGGACTAACGATCGGGCAGCGTGGTAGTGTGTTTCCACCTGTAAAGGAAACGAGATGTTTTTTCTTTTCTTTTCTTGTTTACCGGCATCCGACGCAAAGACGTTTTTTTGCATCGTGTCAATGAGCGGGTTCACGCGATTATGCCGTTCGTGCTGATTTTTTTTTCTTTTTTTTTTACATGTTATTTCTCTCTTTCTCTCGCATTCTTTTTTTATATTATCTATCTTTCTTTCGCTCGTCGAGGGTTAGACCAATTATTCTCACCAGCTCAGGGGCGGGCTCGCGTCGCAGGTGCAATTGTGGCAGGAACTGGAGTGTTGGATGTTGCCGTGAGAGCACCGCGTCGCTCAACCTCCAACTCGTTCAATCTCTTCCACAGTTCGTCCCTCTCTTTCTCTCGTTTCTTCTCTCTGTGAGCAATTGTGAATGAAAAAACAATGAAGGTCTGTTAAAAGGACGACGATTCTATGAATTCTACTAACAAAAACTGTCCCAAATGCTGTTTTTAAATGGCAGCCTTTTCAGAATTCAAATAAAATTGTTGTTCTCTGCGGAATTGGAAAACGCGGAGAACTACCTTAAAAATATATTATGCTATGCGAATTATTCTCCAAAGTCGTAAAATGAACGACAAAAAAATTGTAGAAATTGTTTCACAAAAATTAATACTTATTTGACACTCTACGATCATTAACATTACACTGAGAAAAATTCTGCTATACAATAAGATACTCGCACCATAATTCATTTACTTTTACCATTTTTTATCTTTGCGGTAAGTATAAAAACATGGCTAGGACCTCATAAAAACGTTGTCACGGTTGAGCCGACAATATATTTTTCTCAATGCACTGCGATTATATTTGAAACGGAAGTAGCAGAATGCAGGCGACAAATAAAATTGTTATTCTCCGCGGCATTGATAAACGCGGAGAACCACCTTTAAAACATATTCTGTTATGCGAATTATTCTCCAAAGTAGTAAAATGAACAACAAAAAATTGTAGAATTTGTTTGCAAAAATTAATACTGATTTGACAAGTATTAAGCACTCTACGAGCATTAACATTGCACTGAGAAAAGTTCTGCTATACAAATAGATATTCGCACCATAATTCATTTAGTTTTACTATTTTTCAGCTTTGCGGTAAGTATAAAAACATGACTAGGACCTCATAAAAACGTTGCCACAGTTGAGCCTACAATATATTTTTTTCAGTGCACTGCGATTATATTTGAAACGGAAGTAATAGCAGAATGCAGACCACAAATAAAATTGTTATTCTCCGCGGCATTGATAAACGCGGAGAACCACCTTAAAAACATATTCTGTTATGTGAATTATTCTCCAAAGTAGTAAAATGAACAACAAAAAATTGTAGAATTTGTTTCCAAAAATTAATACTGATTTGACAAGTATTAAGCACTCTACGAGCATTAACATTGCACTGAGAAAAGTTCTGCTATACAAATAGATACTCGCACTATAATTCATTTACTTTTACCATTTTTTATCTTTGCGGTAAGTATAAAAACATGGCTAGGACCTCATAAAAATGTTGCCACAGTTGAGCCTACAAAATCTTTTTTTCAGTGCACTGCGATTATATTTGAAACGGAAGTAATAGCAGAATGCAGACAACAAATAAAATTGTTATTCTCCGCGGCATTGATAAACGCGGAGAACCACCTTAAAAACATATTCTGTTATGCGAATTATTCTCCAAAGTAGTAAAATGAACAACAAAAAATTGTAGAATTTCTTTGCAAAAATTAATACTGATTTGACAAGTATTGTCAAGACAATGACTCTACGAGCATTAACATTGCACTGAGAAAAGTTCGCCTATACAAATAGATACTCGCATCATAATTCATTTACTTTTACTATTTTTCATCTTTGCGGTAAGTATAAAAACATTGCTAGGACCTCATAAAAACGTTGCCACGGTTGAGCCGACAATATATTTTTCTCAGTGCACTGCGATTATATTTGAAACGGAAGTAATAGCAGAATGCAGACGACAAATAAAATTGTTATTCTCCGCGGCATTGATAAACGCGGACAACCACCTTAAAAACATATTCTGTTATGCGAATTATTCTCCAAAGTAGTAAAATGAACAACAAAAAATTGTAGAATTTGTTTGCAAAAATTAATACTGATTTGACAAGTATTGACAAGACAATGACTCTACGAGCATTAACATTGCACTGAGAAAAGTTCGCCTATACAAATAGATATTCGCACCATAATTCATTTACTTTTACTATTTTTCATCTTTGCGGTAAGTATAAAAACATGGCTAGGACCTCATAAAAACGTTGCCACGGTTGAGCCGACAATATATTTTTTCAGTGAACTGGATTATATTTAAAACGGAAGTAACAGCAGAATGCAGACGACAAATAAAATTGTTATTCTCCGCAGCATTGATAAACGCGGAGAACCACCTTAAAAACATATTCTGTTATGCGAATTATTCTCCAAAGTAAAATATTCTCTAGTAAAATGCACAACAAGAAATTGTAGAATTTGTTTCCAAAAATTAATACTGATTTGAGAAGTATTAAGAACTCTACGAGCATTAACATTGCACTGAGAAAAGTTCTGCTATACAAATAGATACTCGCACCATGATTCATTTACTTTTACTATTATTCATATTTGTCGTAAGTATAAAAACATTGCTAGCACCTCATAAAAACGTTGCCACGGTTCAACCGACAATATATAGTTTTCTCAGTGCACTGCAATTATGTTTGTAACGGAAGTAATAGCAAAATGCAGACAACAACCAGTCGCAATGACTCACTTTTGCCTCTCAGACTTATAGCTGGCAGTAAGTTCGTCGAAGAGCTTGCTGTTCATTTCCATGAAGGTTTTGAGAACGTTATAGACGAGAGCTACGATCGTCTGATTCCAGTGCTCCTTGCTAATCCTGTACAACGCTGGGAACATTATTCCCATTATCACATGATTGTTCTCCTCAATCAGCGACATAATATATTCATTGTTCCAGAAGTACAATGCTCTCTCGGCGACCTAGAAGCAATAGAAACGGTTATTATTCCACAACTGCCGTACATAGAAACGGTAATACGCAGTCGCGTCGACCGCAGAATGCGCAATTAAGGTAGTATGGTCATGAACTTGATTATTACATACATAATAGAACTTTTTTATACGCCATAAATGATGCATAGTGAAGTGTGTAAAGGTCATATTACCTTAGTCATATTACTTAGGTATATAAATAAATCCAAAATTGAAGTTTATGATATTGTACCGAAAATAGTGTTTTTTAGAAATAGTTTTATTTATATGTTGAATCATAAATTCGAAAGCTGTGCTAACTAATATAATAATTCCGGTAGCGCGTAAGCACATAGAAATACGTGAAACTTGTGTCAAATCAATGATTTGCTAAATTTTTTTTATAGCCGTTAAATAATAGCAATAATCTTGCTGTCATTTAATATAACTTTTGGGTTATCTTCGCGTTTACAATTTTTCTACAGGTCAAGTATTGAGGGCCGAAATTAGAGCTGAATGTAATAATACAGTTCGCGAAGAATATCTTCTAGTAATCTCTATTTAATTGTAATATAATTTATATTACTGTTTTTATTTCGAAATGGAAAAATAGCGATTGAAATTTTCCGTAATGGCTTGTGAATAGCCACTTCAATCATACTACCTTAAAATAGAATTTGAAAGTTTCGATTTAGTACCTGAAAGTGCGGTGACGACACACAACGTGCAATTTGCCTGAACAAAGGTTCCTGTATTTTAACAAATTGGCTAGGTTCTATGACGTCCAATATCTCCTCCATCTCGCCCAGGAACATCACCTCCTTCTGGCTACATGTTTTAGGCCAGAATTTGAGGAGGCCTCGTACGACCGGCTCTGTCAGAGTCGCGTCTTTCTCCAGAAACTGCACGACGCAGTAAGCGAGTTGCGCATGGTAAAGCGACAGACACTTAACCTTGTGGAGTGGTAGCAGCACCTGAAAACGGCCAAGAGGTAAAAAGGACGATCGTTAGAATGGCCGGGAGAAAGAAACGTTCTGAATGACTGTGATATTCTTTTTCCTTTTTTTTCTGCTCCCGCATTCATCTCTAATAATTTTCTTCATAACTCACCTTCACCAAGAACTGCTTGTGCTCGACCTTCAGCGGAAGAGCGAAACCGTTTATGATGCTCCCAAGAATTTCAAGCAACTCTCCGACACCGTTAAAATGTTCCGTTTCGTACACAAACCTGAGAAGCAAGATATATCATTCGTTTACGTGATTAACGTCGATTTTGCCGTCAAACGAGAGCGAATATTTTGTTCACTTCACATACCTGAGAAATATGTTATTTATCTGTTTGCGTATGAAGGCTCGAAGGCCGAGGAACTTTCCATAAATACGGTGCAAGACTGTCTTCAAGAAATCTCTTTCTCTTGGGTCTTCCGAGTCAAATAAGTCCAACAACTGAAATATAAATCCAAGGATTTTTTAAATTACTAAGCATGGCATGATTCAGATAATAAAAAAACGTAAACTATGAAAACATAATGACGATTAAAATAGAATATTGGTGAAAACTTTTTGGTGCAAAAATCATAAAATCACGACAAATTTTTAAAGGTATAAAATAGATGATTCCAATATCAAATAATGCAAAAGAAACATGGGGCAAAATATTATTGACATAAGTTTAAAAAATGTCTATTATTATTAAATTGGGTCGGTCAAGAAGATTTCTAGTGAAATAATTAACACAATTTCGATTATTTTATCTACGTTTCAGAAAAATTGGGCGGATGTCGTTTCTGCAAGATGCAACTCTGTACAGACTAGATCTATCTGTACATCAGTCAGAAATGATTCACGTGCACTTGCAGAGAAAAGATCACTTGAATCAACTCAATTAGTCGTTTTGGGTGATGAAAAAGAAATGTTAATTTAAACTCTTTACATTTTCCTGAGATAATTGGAGTATCAAAAATTTCTAAAAATTGCTCAATTGTATATAAGAAGAATTCTTCCGACATGAATATAGTTGTTTTTCTTTCTTAAAATTAGAGAAGTAATCATATTTTTAAGAAAATAATGTTTTTAATTATCCCTCAAGTCTATGGCATTTTGTTAATTGTATCTTTATCTCAAATCGCTACATTCATGCCAGAAGAATTCTTCTTATGTACAATTGAATAAAATTTAGCAATTTTTGACTTACGATTATCTCAGGAAAGTGAACAGAAGTTTCCCACAAATTTCCTGTACCTCATTTGCAATTGTTAGATGCTTTTGCCATAGAATATATTTTATGGGAAGTTTTTATGCATAAATAGGCATATTAAATTTAATATACAATTATATAGTAATATTACAGTAATTTTATATTAAACATGACTTTGTAAGTGAATTTAATATATCGTGTATTAATTTTACATCATACTTGTATGTTAAATTTATATTAAATTTGTGTTTTTTTAACATATAAAATTTATGTTAAATTTAATATAATTTAATTTATGCATAAAAACTTTCGATAAAAGTATATTAATTTCCATAATATACATTTTTACAGTGTACACTGTTAGAAATTTTTGTATGAAAATTACTATAAAATATTGGAAGTTTTTTGCGCATACGCGTATATTAAATTTAATACACAAATATTAATTAATATACAAAAAAATTGTTGTAAAATTAATGTACAGTATACTAAATACTTCATAAAAGTCGTGTTTATAATATAATTATTGGAATTTTACAACATATCTGTATATTAAATGAAATTTAATAAATGAAATTTAATATACTGTATCTGCAAAAGAACTTCCAATACATACATTAAGTTTCAAAATATTTTTAACAGTGTAGATTATTGTTATGAAAAGTTGATACTGTCCAGAATCTCGTCATGGCAATTTGAAACCGTCTAAAATCCTGTTGTGCAAAATTGCTTGCGTAGAATCTAGTCTGTGTGGAGTTACAAATCTGCAGAAAAGATGTTCTGTTAAGAAATAATAATGAGACGTACCTGTAAAACAAATTTTTGGTCGATTACTCGCTTGCCGATCGTGGGTTGAAAATCCGACGACTCAAGAAAGCGTAGAAAGAATTCGTAGACCAACTGTAGGTGGGGCCAGCTCGCCTCGAGGGTCGGGTCATCTTCTTCCGGGTCGAAGTCCGGGTTTTCACTAGGCGGCAAGGTCCGAAACAAATTTGCCGAGATCTGTGTAAAATAAGAAGGAAAGAAAAAAAGTTTTGGTTAATATGTTTGTTGAAAAAAATATACGCCATGCAAGGGCAATATTATTATAGCAATCTTCTTACCATCTTAATGATCTCGGGGTAGACGGGCTCGGTGAGAACACCCCGTCCCGTTGTGATGTACTCGACCAGTTCATTGAGAGTGCTGCGTTTGATCTCCTTGCCTTTGAGATCGGCAACCGGGTCCATAAAATCGAAAGCCACGCAACATTGTTGTAACTTTCTGATAAATAAGTCCTCCTGTTCCGGCACCGTCACTTCTGTAAAATAAAAAATGACAAAACAATAAGTCACTGCGACCAATCACAATATTTTTACATGATACACTGAAAAAAATAAATGCGATAACCTGCTAAATATAGTGAGTTCCACTATAAAAGTAATGAAGCGTGCAATAATTTAGTTGCTAGATACATTATTTATTGTTACAGCAACCATAAAAACATTATTGTCGTCTCAGGGAAACTGAATTCACCATCAATTTTGTTGGGTGTATAAATTGCGTTCGGGATATCATAAAAAGAGATACTATAGTATCTATTTCTAACATCATAATAATATTGTTCATATCTTTGCCGATAAGAGTTCTATTATACTGCGAATCATCCCAATTAAATATTAAATATTGTTTGTCCTTTTTTAAAGTTATTGTTTCAATCTCATATGAAATTACATGAATTAAAAGTAAATTTTTAAAAATAAATAACTTTTTTTTCTGTGTAATTAACCGTGAATTATTTTATTGTATGAATTTGATTCATACAATTTAATTTAATTCATACAATTGATGAAATTGTATGAATTAAAAGTAAAATTTTTTTAATAAATCACTTTTTTTCTGTGTAATTAACCGTGAATTATTTTATTGTATGAATTTGATTCATACAATTTAATTTAATTCATACAATTGATGAAATTGTATGAATTAAAAGTAAATTTTTTTTAAATAAATCACTTTTTTTTCTGTGTAATTAACCGTGAATTATTTTATTCGTGTATTGTGAAATGTAGATGGAAATGTGGTCAATCGGTATCATATGGAATAGACTTTATTTTTTTTAATACAAAATGAAATAACGAGGTACAAACGTTACTGAATATTGAAACGTAAACGCAAAACCCGTCAATATTCGTTTAAGGTACTATACAGGTAACATAGAGCATTTAGTCCAGCTGAGTACTGACACTTGTTCTAAAATCGATGGGCGTAATGTTAGAGATATAGTAACTCGCTTGTATGTCTCTTCCACAGTCGTACACAGAACACGTAAAACCACAGGGCGTTACGTAATTGTACTTTCTAAGGTTTGCCTCGATGGATCCACAGCAGTCGTCACGAAGAAGGAACGCGATGAGAAACGGCTTGCACTGATGGGGTATCTGTCGTTATCCGATTTTTTTCACGAAAACAACTCAGTTTCAGGGTAAAACCAGATCCTTGATAAGAAGATTAAAAATTAAATTTTGAATTTCTGAATGACTGAGCAAATATCACTCATTCATTTGATTTGATCATTCGGAAGTAGAAAATTGAATGCATCTCCAAAACTATTGGTATTTCGATATATCAAAAATATTATGCAAAGCGCTCAATTACATTGAGAGAACGGACTCGATTTGATATGGCATTTATTTGTAAATTAGATGTAATAAAAAAATGATTATAATCTGGTTTTTAATAATAAATGTAAGATTGCTGACAATTTTCTTTTGCAAAAATCTGTCATTATTACTACAAATCCCTAATTCAGAATACAAATTACGAAATTAAATATAACAAGATGAATATAACTGATTTTAACAAATGAATATAACAATATCATGGAATAAAATTGTGCAGCAATTCAAAGGTCTTAAAACGAGTAAATCAAGCGAGGATTCGTCGGAATATCAATATTAAAAAAGATATGATGAATAGCACTCAATTATATTGACAGAAAGGACTCGAATATCACTGATCATTAATTTGATTTGACCATTCTGAAGTAGAAAAATGAACGCATTCCCAAAACTATTGGTATTTCGATATATCATCAAAAATATTATGCAAAGCGCTCAATTACATTGAGAGAACGAACTCGATTTGATATGGCATTTATTTGTAAATTAGATGTATTTAAAAAAAATTATTATAATCTGATTTTTCATTTTTACAAATAATAATTGTAATATTGCTGACAATTTTCTTTTTCAAATCTGTCATTATTACTACAAGTCCCTAATTCAGAATACAAATTACGAAATTAAATATAACGAGATGAATATAACTGATTTTAACGAATGAATCTAACAATATTATGGAATAAAATTGTGCAGCAATTCAAAGGTCTTAAAACGAGTAAATCAAGCGAGGATTCGTTGGAATATCAATATTAAAAAAGATATGATGAATAGCACTCAATTGTATTGACAGAAAGGACTTGCAAATGTCACTGATCATTAATTTGATTTGACCATTCTGGAGAAGAAAATTGAATGCATCCCCAAAACTATTGGTATTTCGATATATCATCAAAAATATTATGCAAAGCACTCAATTACATTGAGAAAACGGACTCGATTTGACATGGCATTTATTTGTAAATTAGATGTAATAAAAAAATGATTATGATCTGGTTTTTAATAATAAATGTAAGATTGCTGACAATTTTCTTTTGCAAATCTGTCATTATTACTACAAATCCCTAATTCAGAATACAAATTACGAAATTAAATATGACGAGATAAATATAACTGATTTTAACAAATGAATGTAACAATATCATAGAATAAAATTGTGCAGCAATTCAAAGGTCTTAAAACGAGTAAATCAAGCGAGGATCCATTGGAATATCAATATTTAAAAGGATATAATGAATAACACTCAATTATATTGAGAGAAAGGACTCGCAAATATCACTGATCATTAATGTGATTTGACCATTCTGAAGAAGAAAAATGAACGCATTCGCAAAACTATTGGTATTTCGATATATCATCAAAAATATTATGCAAAGCGCTCAATTACATTGAGAGAACGGACTCGATTTGATATGGCATTTATTTGTAAATTAGATGTATTTAAAAAAATTATTATAATCTGGTTTTCCATTTTTTAAATAGTAATTGTAATATTGCTAACAATTTTCTTTTTCAAACCTGTCATTATTACTACAAATCCCTAATTCAGAATACAATTTACGAAATTAAATATGACGAGATAAATATAACTGATTTTAACGAATAAATGTAACAATATCATGGAATAAAATTGTGCAGCAATTCCAGGGTCTCAAAACGAGTAAATCAGGCGAGGATTCGTCGGAATATCAATATTAAAAAGGATATGATGAATAGCACTCAATTATATTGAGAGAAAGGACTCGTTTTCACATGACATTTGCTTTTCAGTGGAAATATCCCGGGGACATTATGCATTGGAACGAATTCGCATAGAGCCAGAGCGGATCGAGTTCGTCACGTCGACTTCGAGGATGGCACTCGATGCCACCTACGTGGATCGCCAATCCGGGTGAGGCGTGGGGTCAACAGGGCAGTACGGTTATTTCGGTACGCCCGTTGACTGCGGTATCTCGCCGTAGTCGTAGTCGTAGTCGTCGTCGTCGTCGTCGTACTCCCTGTTGTCCTTTGAGTGCTCGACCAAACTATTACTACCATACCACTACAACTATCAGGCGGAAAGTGCTTCGCGGTTCTATCTCTCCATCTCTCTCTCTCTCTCTCTTCCTTCTCTGTCTATCTCTTCTTCTGTATTGAATGCACATAGTATGAGGATACTTCGATATATAATATGCCGAGAAATTGGAGCGAGTTCGGGCTGAACGAGAACGACGAGATATCGGCCGATGTGTTTGCGATATTCGAGTAAGAGAAAGAGAAAGAAAGAGATAGAGCGAAATTTGCAGGAACTAGCTCTTTCTGTTTCCATTTGACTCTCCTACTCTTGAGGTGCTAGCTACTCGGGCGAAAGGAGCCAGATATAAGTACAGAGCCAGGAGGAAGATGCAGAAGTGGGACCGGGAGAGCGAAAGAGACCAATTAGCACACTCGGGACGCCGAGAAATTGCTAGTGAGATTTCTGGCACGATATACGATGCTATCCGCAACAAGATACATGATATCGTGATTATAACATGATTATACAATACGAGCATTGTTCGTGTAATATTTTTAAAAAAAAGTGATTTAGTGACAACATTTTTAGACACTTTTGCTTCCTCATAGAGGAAGCTTTGTTTTCGTGAATTTTTTTTTTTCGACATTTTCATGTGAGGACACTTAGAATGGTCTAAAACGTCGAGAAAAGTGGTTTAGAAAAAATGTCTATATGTGTGTGTGTGCGTATATGCACACTCAGAAAAATGGCAATAGTACAGTCAACTATAAAGTGACAACTATTCATTTTTATTACATGCAACTATTTTTATAGTTACGATAACTACGAAAATAGTTATGGTAACTATTTGCTAGTTATAGTAACTATTTGATAGTTGTGTCAACTATAAAAAAATGGTTGTACTAACCATAAATGAATAGTTGTCACTTTATAGTTACTAATACCATAATTTTCTCTCAGTGCACCATTTTTTTTTAGCACGATAGCCGTCGCAATTTTTAAGATATCGGGCTCAAATTTGAACCACGAGTAAACTGTCGTTAAACAAGATATGGGATTGAATTTGGAGTTAATCCATCAAGGTGTTCATAATTTATGGCATTTTGAATTTTTTGGAGAATGTCAGCTCGGGCTCTAACTCCCGCAATTTTTATTATATCCGACTCAAACTTGGACCAGATGCGGACTGTTATCAAATAGTGTTTGGGATTAAATTTGGTGTCAATCCGTTAAGGGGTTCACAATTTATGGCATCTTTAAATTTTTTGACATTTTTTGTTCGTGCTCTAAATTTCGCAATTTTTAAGATATCGGGCTCAAATTTGGTCCACAAGTGGACTGTTATTAAATAAAGTTTGGGAGTGAATTTGACGTCAATCCGTTAAGGGGTTTAAAATTTATGACATTTTGAATTTTTTGTTCGTGCTCTAACTTCCGCAATTTTTAAGATACCGGGCTCAAATTTGGTCCACAAGTAGAGTGTGGGTAAACTAAGCATCAGTTCGAATCTGGCAAGAATATGTCAAGGGGTTCAAAACTAATGCCATTTAAAATTTTTTTAAACAAGGCTGCAAAGTAAAACTTTGCAAAATGCTTCCTCATTATTGTTGGATTTTTACAAAGCTTCCTCTATGAGGAAGCCAAAATCGATTAACATGTTTTTTTAGGTGTTACTAATCAATATAAAACTGCGAACTAATATGAATTATTAAAGATTATTTGACGTACATAATTGGATCATACATCAATTTCATGGACGAGTGGGATTTTAATTGTTACTTCACTGGATGACCATTTCATAGGTGGAGTTGTAAATGCCTAGTACTTATGAAATAATGATGATGATACGATCAGCTCTATAATTATGATTTTATAATAATAACATGTAGCGATTGAAATACGATGATTAAACTTTGGAATGGCTGCGAAAATTATTATATTTCAATAAATATTCACGGTAATCCTTTTGAAAAAATGGAAAAAAAAAGTAATGCATTACTTATTTCTTCCATTTTTTTCACTATTTCTTGCAATATTAAAGCGAAAATTAGTATTTTTTTCAGCTATTCAAATGTTTACATTCTATTTTATAATCACTACATAATATTATTATGAAATCATAATTACAAAACAAATTGTACTGTAAACTATATTTCATGAATTAATGGGGATTTACAACTCTGGGTGGAGGCAACCAAAAATTAATGGCTGACTCTTTATAGTTGCCAGGACCACCACGATTTTTTTTTGTGTGTGAATTAATTACTTGGATTCTCTATCAATACACTCTTAAACATGTTTGCTAATTTATATTACCGTAAATTTATTTAATCTGATAATGATTTAAGGTGATATATTAAATTTAATACACGTGTGTAATAAAATTTCAAATTTTATAATTAAATATTAAATTCACCGTAAAAAAAATCTACTTGAAATTGAATATACAAGTACTCGAAGTTTTTATGCATAAACTGGTACACTAAATTTAATATACAAGTCTGATGTAAAATTATGAGTTTATGCATAAAAACTTACGATATTTCCTAAAAGTGTTTCTTGCTTTTCACAGAATTTAGAAAAATATTGCAATTTCACTTACATGTCAGATTTAATATACCAGTTTATGTAAAATAGCTTCATTTAAACGTAATGCAAGCTTATACGAAATATTTTTAACAGTGTAGATAAATTTTAATGCTTAACTCAAGGAACTCTTATTATCGGCAAACTTATTCGAAATGGCTCATTATTTTTTTCAGCGTACAGAACCACCACGATTTTTTCTCTATTTCTTATATCTCGATTCTCTATCAATACACTGTTAAACATGATTGCTAATTTACATGATGGTAAATTTATTTAATCAGCTAATATATTAAATTGAATAAACGTGTGTAGTAAAATTAAAAATTTTTATATTAAATATCCTGATTTTCACTGGATTTGAAAATAAAAATATTTTTAAGTTTCATTTCACTTACATGTAAATATTAATATATAGATATGAATTGCAATGTCATCCATAAATTTATTCGAAATGGCTCATTATATTTCTCGGCGTAGTTTAGTAACTATGCCTAAAAGATATAATACAATGGCGAGGACGGAAGGACAGTGCAAGATGCTCGGATAAATGCGAGCTAGCGAGCCGTTCCATCATGATCCTCGTGCGGGCACGAGTTCTCTGCGCCTACGTCATCCCACGTGTTTATGCACGTACTTATGTGATCGGGGCCAAGTCACCAACAGCAGAATCGCGGGGTGCATACTGGCATCATAATAATATATATATATTCTCTACTATATGTGGAGTAGTTACATAGCGCAGCATCTGATTCGCTTCATCGATTGCGCGCTCATCATAATAATACGGGAATGAGATATGTCTATGTAGTTCCCAGAATGGAGCAATGAGGTACCGCTTATACCCTATTTACGCTTAGGAGTTAAATAACCGTCAGTTTTCGTACGTGTCAAATGACGATTCTATGATTTTTCATTAATTTCTATATAAAATAAGCGTTTCAATTTTATATATATAAATTAATTAGAAACCATAATTTATTAATGAATTAGTTATTTCAAAAAATAAAAATAAATATTTATGTTAATAATATATATATATATTTTTAATATTTACTTAATTAATTAATAATTATTCCTAATTATTTTAGATTTATATTTGGTTTTTATATTTTGATTACTTCTATGTTAATTTCAATCTTAAGTCATGTGACATGCAAGTTATCATGTGTTTCTTAATAAAATTACAGTGTACGTTTATTTAGTTACTAAACCGAATTCCAATGATTTTTTAAGTGTTCAAAATTAAGAGACTTGTCGATTTAGTAGAATCGGTCACCTTAACCCTTAGAATGCATATATATATTCCTACGTTCCGGAATGCCCATATATATATATATATATCCCGGTTTAAATCAGTCAATTTATGATACACTATAACGATAGTTTCGAAGATGTCAAGACGATTCTTGAATTATAATAATCAACTTCTGTTGTGACTTTTATTTCCAATGATAGTAATCAACTTCTTCTGTAACTTTTATTTCGTGGAACAACCGAAAAAAAAATCGGCATTTCAAATTTTTTTCTATGCGTACCTAAATTAGCTAAATTATAATACACAATTACAAAAGCTTCGAAGACATCAAGACGATTATTGAATTATAATAATCAACTTCTGTTGTGACTTTTATTTCCAATGATAATAATCAACTTCTTCTGTAACTTTTATTTCGTGGAACAACCGAAAAAAAAATCGGTGGTTCAAATATTTTTCTATGCGTACCTAAATTAGCTAAATTATATTACACAACTACGAAAGCTTCGAAGTCGTCAAGACGGTTATTGAATTATAATAATCAACTTCTGTTGTGACTTTTATTTCCAATGATAATAATCAACTTCTTCTGTAACTTTTATTTCGTGGAACAACCGAAAAAAAAATCGGTATTTAAAATTTTTTTCTATGCGTACCTAAATTAGCTAAATTATAATACACAATTACAAAAGCTTCGAAGACATCAAGACGATTATTGAATTATAATAATCAACTTCTGTTGTGACTTTTATTTCCAATGATAATAATCAACTTCTTCTGTAACTTTTATTTCGTGGAACAACCGAAAAAAAAAATCGGTGGTTCAAATATTTTTCTATGCGTACCTAAATTAGCTAAATTATATTACACAACTACGAAAGCTTCGAAGTCGTCAAGACGGTTATTGAATTATAATAATCAACTTCTGTTGTGACTTTTATTTCCAATGATAATAATCAACTTCTTCTGTAACTTTTATTTCGTGGAACAACCGAAAAAAAAATCGGTATTTAAAATTTTTTTCTATGCGTACCTAAATTAGCTAAATTATAATACACAATTACAAAAGCTTCGAAGACGTCAAGACGATCATTGAATTATAATAATCAACTTCTTTTGTAACTTTTATTTCGTGGATCACCCGAAAAAAAAAATCGGTGGTTCACATTTCTTCTATGCGTACCTAAATTAACTAAATTATAATACACAATTACAAAAGCTTCGAAGACGTCAAAACGATCATTGAATTATAATAATCAACTTCTGTTGTGACTTTTATTTCCAATGATAATAATCAACTTCTTTTGTAACTTTTATTTCCAATGATAATAATGAACTTTTTTTCTAACTTTCATTTCGTGGAATAAAAACAAAAACAAAAATCGATGTTGTAAATTTTTATCAGTTTGCACCAAAAAGCTTATGAACTGTCTTGTGACTGTCACGTGATGCATGACGTGACAGTTTTTGCATCAGAGCTCAGGATATGATTATCATATGGGCATCGTTATACTTTATTGCAGCGAAACTAATCCCCTAACATCGTGGATTAACACGCACGAGGTATTCTTTATTGTAAGTTAGATTAAAATTTACGATGTAAACGTGTATGTGTGTGTGTGTGTGTAGGTCCGTATCGAATTTCCCTATGTCCGCAGGTAAGTTCAAATGGTCATTGGGTCGCGTCGTCGTAGCTCTGTAAAACGCGTCTGTATATATTACAACGACAGTATCTCTCTCTTTCTCTCTCACTCTCTTCTCTCTATCTTATTCTCTTTTTCTCTGCGTCTCTTCGTTGTGTAGTAGAGACTCTACTATGACCGAAGCGCGGGCGTTCTCGCAAATTGATGGACGCTAGTCGTGCAGACGCACCTTTGTTTGCAATAGCATTGGAGTATAGTGCACCCGCGGAAAGTACAGTAGAACGTCGAATATACTAACTAATTGGGACTGACCAGCGTTCGGATAATCGAAAAAAAAAAAATTTCACAAAAAGGTAATTCCATACCAAGTGGGCCATTAATTTGTTCTGTAGTATATAATTTTTCTGGTCCATGTCTAAATAACTTCAAAAAAACAACTTTCGACTAAAAAAACCTGGTCAAAACAACCTGAACAAAAAAAACTCCGTACATGAATAACTTTATACACAAATAACTCCAACAAAAAAAACCTCAACAAAAACAACTACCGGCAAAAAAATTTCAAATAAACCACAATTTCAAATATAAATTACCATTACTTCCCCACCATACACTACCCGACATGAATTATATAGATAGCTACATCAATGTCTTGGATTACCACACAGGTATTCATAGGATTACCACACAAATTCATTCATAAGCATGAATTTCCAAACACACGAATCAAAAGAATCTAAAGGAAGAAATAATGAGAAAGCTAAACCTAACTGAGATCTAAAGAACCTAGAGAACCTATAAATAGAAGTGATTTTGGTATGTTAAGATTATTTTGGAAAAATTCATTTTTGTACACCAATACACACAACAATAGAAAAAGACAAATAAAAACTAAAACAACTAATTATTTTGTAGGAAGTTATTTAAGCACAAGTAATTTTCGCCACAAGCTATTCATGATAAGGTTCACTTGACCAAGTTATTCTGACGTAGTTATTTATGTAAAAAATATTTAGCCGTGTTCCCAATTTCAATTTTTTCTGTAGTTTGTAAGCATAATAATGGAAATTCTGTGACATTATGAAGAAAAATTGGAATGGTCTGTGTCAACGAAAAAAAATATTATTACTTTATTTTGTTGAAAAATGGCGGAAATGTTTTTATTAAAAAGTACATTCAAAAATTTCAATTTTATACAGGGACAAATTTTTCGTACGTTCGGTAATTTTGAATATACAGCGAATTGAAAAAAATTAAAAATAAACAAACAGTTATTACATTTTGGGCAACCCAAAGATGCTAAAATTGTGAAATACTATATGGATGTTCATGATACTCTAAAGAACTCTTGAAAAAATTATTAACACTTTTTGCGACCATGCTAAATTTGGGTGGCCCACTTGGTATGAAATGACCCAAAAAATAAAAAAGTCGTGGCTGCCAAAATGAATGTGTAATTAACCCCTTCGGTGGCACGAGCCGCTCGCTGCCTATAGTGTATTGACACACTATTGCTTCAATGCCAACGAAGGGGTTAATAAACAAATTGCGTAAACAAAAAATTGTGAAACAATAATCATTCGCACATTGTAGTCAGAAGATTACCACAGCCTAAACGAATTAATTTCCCGACTATAATATGCGAATGATTATTGTTTCACAATTTTTTGTTTACGGCATTTGTTCATTAATTACACATTTATTTTATCAGGCGCGAGTTTTTTATTTTTTTATTTTTATACGATTATTTTTATTTCATCGTTTGAATGTAATTCTAATACTTCACCATAAGCGCTCTGAAGTGAGTTACAGAATACGCAAAAACGGCGGCCATCTTTTGTCATTTCGATATATTCACACAGGTTTAAAAAAAAATTGAGAATTTTCTTCTGCTTTACGACAGAAACTCTTTTTTGCGCTGCCAATTTACGATAAAGTCGTTCGGAAAATCGAAACCCTATTCGGAGGTTTGACGATTCGGATAACCGAAATCATTCGTTCGGATGATTGACGTTTCGGATAAACGAAATCATTCGCCCGGATGATTGACGTTTCGTATAATCGATGTTCTACTGTATTAGAATACATATATTTAACAACAATTAATATTTTCAATATTATATATTTTAATAATGGATTTTATTTAATCTTCTTTTTTCTTAGAAAAAGATGGAGAATTTTTTTCTGCTTTACGACAGAAACTTTTTTTTGCGTCGTCAAATTACGACAAAGTCGTTCGGAAAATTGAAAATTCGGATAAATCGAATCCCTATTCGAATGATTGACGATTTGGATAAACAAAATCATTCGCCCGGATGATTGACGTTTCGGATAATCGACGTTCTACTGTACTGGAATTTACTTGGCGTGCTACGTATTCGTACTTAGGAGCTTTTCTCTTTCTGCCGACTGCTTGAACTCTGAAATTCTGGTGTAACGATCGTTACTACTACTACTACTAAAGCCTAGCGGTATAATATTTCAAGGATCTTCAACTCACACAAGTAAAGCTGGTAAATTTGAGTTTGAGTTCGTTTAATAACGTTAATATTACTGGGCAACATATTCCGTTTATGTGATGTACAATTACTAGGTAATGAACTCTTGGAGTAATTCACAGCTTGGAAACTAAACTGCTTCCTTCGTGGAAGCAGTTTAGTTTCAAAGGAGTCTCTTTGAAATCTCAGGGGTATGATACATTTCTTATTCGTCTATGAAATATTAAGTAATATTTTTTAAATTTTTAATAAAATTTATCAACGGTTTTCTCCTTTTACATAATTTATAAATTTTTAGTATAGAGCAGAGTTATAAATGCCTAATACTTATAGAAATAATGATGATGATACGATCACCTCTATAATTATGATTTTATAATAATAACATGTAGCGATTGTAATACGATAATTAAACTTTGGAATGGCTGCAAAAATTATTATTTTTCAATAAAAATTCACGGTAATTCTTTCGAAAAAATGGAAAAAAATAACTAATGCATTACTTATTTCTTCCATTTTTTCCACTATTTCTTGCAATATAAAAGCGAAAATTAGTATTTTTTTCAGCTATTGAAATGTTTACACTCTATTTTATAATTACTACATATTATTATTATGAAATCATAATTACAAAACAAATTGTACTGTAAACTATATCTCATGAATTAATGGGGATTTACAACTCTGGTATAAAGTGACAGTTTGAAAATTCAAGTCCAGTTTGAAAATATAAAATTTGACGCGCTAATTTAAAAGTATTTGGAGTGCAAACATTTTTTGACAAGTTTGATCCGCTTCATATTTACGAAATTCATATGCTTTTCTTTACATATGAACATATTTACAATTATATTTTTTCATTAGGATATTCTTGATTTTTCAATTGTGAAATATTTAGAGTAAAAACATTTTTTTCAAAATTTCGTACAGCAAAAAAAAATATATTCATTTTTTCATTTTCTACGTTAGCAACGATGTACTTGTGTGCATCTTGGAGATGAAGAAATTTGCAAAAATTCCATACAAACTCTATTTTCCACCGCTATATTATGACTTGAAAAGCACATGAAAAAGGGTGACTGTTAGTGCCCCTGGGACGTGGAGAGAAAAATTATGAGTTCTGCCCTTCACTTCCAAGACCTTCAAGCATTTTGCAGTAGACATAACAAAGTTAACTTGGAACTTTTTTTTCCACGGAAAAAAAAAAGTTCGTTCATGACGGAGAGATGCGAGTTCTTCCCTGTAGGTGAACCTCAATCGGTCTCCTGGGATACCCCACTATTTCAGAAGTTTGTAATTGACTTAGCTTTAACGTATTAATTCAGTTAGCTTTACTCTTTATATCATAATTTTTCACGCATACTTTTTTTTTGTTATCGTTCATATAATCCCAAGATTACTCACAAATTTGACCCTAAACACATTAGCTAAATCCATAAAGATTGTTACACGTCAAAAAGGATTAAAGAAAAATTACCATTTCGATTGCATTTAAATTACTATACCATTACGATAATAAAAAATCTCGTAGATTAGAATCACAAACTTACGTATAAAGAAAATAAAAAAATATCGTTACAGAAAAATATAAAATGAAAATTTGGGTCTCATCCTCGACTATAATTTTGATTTTCACACAAAGTTAAGTATGGCAATAAAATTTAAGATAGATCTTAATGAACTAAATTCAAAATGGTCTTTATTCAATCAAAGCATTTGTTAATTCTAGTTGGCCGAAGCTTTTTATGAAAAACAACGATAAATTATTTTTTTTACGCTCGAAAATGAGGGAGATAATTAAATTTTTTATTCTGCCAGCCTTTTGTTTCAAAATTAGTGCATATAGAAAACATGTTTGCAAAGTAATCTTTGCCGTATTTTAATTCCTTTAACGAAATGTTATTTTATAGGTTACGTCTTTTTTAGTGTCTCCAGAAATATTTTTTATAAATACAAAATTAAAAACCAACGAAGATTCATTGGTTTAAAAAAAATAATTAATTCAATGTCATTTAATTGAATTTCAGATTATAAAAAAAATAATATTAATTTTAAAATGTTATTTCATGGACGATAAAAAATTGTTTTCAAAGACATTTTTTTTAATCAATTAAACTTTTTCAAGTACAAAAAGTCTTACAAAAATGACTTATCATTCTGTGTTACGCATATACAGAACGGCATAGAATTCTGGTTCAACAGAAACTGTTTTACTATCTTCACATGTACTTATATGATGAGTAGTACTAACACGAACGTTTGTACAACAAGTGAAATATAGATGAGAAGTCAAGAGCCGTCGTGAAACATATACACACTGCGTAATACGATTATGCTCATCAGTAAACCGATCAAAGTCGAGCCCAACACCAAGAGCATCCGGAGAGAAGGAACAATCCTGTGGGTCGGGCATTTTCATTCTATAGCTTTGACTGGATAAATCGGTAGAAACTAGAGACTGCTACTGAAAATTATATCACAAGAGTAGATTTTTATATATTGATTGACGCCTAATTTCTCCATTTGAAAATTTGTCGCAGAATTTACAAGAAAATTTAGTTGAAAAAATTACTTCCGCCTTAAGGAAAATTAAAAAATTCATTAAAAATCACGAACTCTCTAATATTGCAATTGCACGTTTTAAGTCTTTTACATAAACAAATATCATTAGGCTACCACAAAAGGTGATAGATTTGAATAAGTTAAATAAAATAAAAAATACAAATATTTGTATTTTTTATTTAATAAATTATTTCTTATTTTTATTTTTTTTTAAATACAAATATTTTTATTTTTTATTTTGTAGCTAAGATTATAGATACAAATATTTTTTTATCCTGCATTTGTTAAAAATTTCAATTAAAATTTTTTTTTGCAGGGACCAATTATTTTTGTAGAAATATTTTGCCCTATTCGAACATAAGATCAGAATTTTCATTTGAAAATTAGTCGCAGTATTTACAAGGAAGTAAATGTGTGCATATATCTTATGCGAAAGATCTTCAAATTGAAATTCCTATATTCGAACCGGAAATAATCTACTTGAGAATTATTACACTGCAAAAACAGAGCGTGTTGCCAAGTGTGTTGTTTTCTATTATTTACATTGTAGTCACTTTTTACACACCAGCGTATTCTTTTAACATATCATTACCATGGATAATCAACACGCTTGAAAGTGTGCAAAAAGTGACTACAATGTAAATCATAGGTAACAACACACTTGGCAACACGCTTTGTTTTTGCCGTGTCGGAGCATATTTTAAAATGAAGACAAGTATTGCAAATTATTATCCTCGTTACATTTTCGATTGAAAATAATGTTACGTGAGAAAAAAAAAGATTACACTTTACTTGTTCGACTTAACCACGATTTATTTCGTAATTCCTCCATTTAATCCTCTATTACTTCTTCTTAGAGTTTATCTTCCGATAAATTACGTTAAAAACCTCTTTCTTAGGTTTGCAAATTAAGAGAAAAAGTGTTAGATAGCGGTATTTAATCGAAACAACGTTGAGAATGTAGGATAAAGAAAAGATAAAGAGGCGAAGAGGATAGAGGCTTGAAAGATATAGGAAGTGCATTCAACGACGGGAAAGATCCCATCACGAACACTCAAGAGCCCAAAGCGAATAAGCGTTTCTTTTGAGCCAAGGACAGAGTTATGATAGAGTGTATAACTGGATAAAAAAATGAAAAAGATCAAAATAGGACAAGAGCGACAAAGATAGAAAGACCGGTGGATGGATGAACGACCAAAGATGAATTTCCATGAGGCGCATCCTCATCCACTCTGCGCTCGACGAGAGATTGAAAGCGAGCCGCAGCTTATGGGAAAGACGTGGAGGAAGAATGAGAATAATAGAGAGGAGAGAGAAGGAAGTCGATCTAGAGGAAGAAAAGAAAAAAAAAACGATTCCCTTTAGAACAAACGACTCGCGAAGGTGGATAGCGAGCTTTCAGTGAAACGTGTAGATGCGCTGTTTAATATGTATATGAGCATCATCAACGCGACGCAACGCCCGTTATATTGGCACCCTTGCGGTATAAGGAGAGGGAGAGTTTAGAGAGAAATAGCAAGTGAAGAAAGAGATAGGGAGAAAAATAACACACCGAGAAAAACTATTTCATTGATTCCAAAGAAGTGGGTTGATTGCATTTTTTTTCATTGATTTGAAGGAAATATTTCTTTGCTTTGATCTTCATTGATTTCAGGAAAATATTTCTTTGCTTTGATCTTCATTGATTTAAGGGAAATATTTCTTTGTTTTGATCGTCATTGATTTCAGGGAAATATTTCTTCATTTTAATCTTCATTGATTTCAGGGAAATATTTCTTTGCTTTGATTTTCATTGATTTCAGGGAAATATTTCTATGCTGTGATCTTCATTGATTTCAGAGAAATATTTCTTTGCTTTGATCTTCATTGATTTCAGGGAAATATTTCTATGTTTTGATCTTTATTGATTTCAGGAAAATATTTCTTTGCTTTGATCTTAATTGATTTCAGGGAAATATTTCTTTGCTTTGATCTTCATCGATTTCAGGCAAATATTTCTTTGTTTTGATCTTCATTGATTTCAGGGAAACATTTCTTTGCTTTGATCTTCATTGATTTCAGGGATATTTTTTTTTGTTTTGATCTTCATTGATTTCAGGGAAATATTTCTTTGCTTTGATCTTCATTGATTTCAGAGAAATATTTCTTTGTTTTGATCTTCATTGATTTCAGGGAAATATTTCTTTGCTTTGATCTTCATTGATTTCAGGGAAATATTTCTTTGTTTTGACCTTCATTGATTTCAGGGAAATATTTGTGCTTTGATTTTCATTGATTTCAGGGTAATATTTTTTGCTTTCATCTTCATTGATTTCAGGAAAATATTTCTTTGCTGTGATCTTCATTGATTCAAAGAAACGGGTTCATTAATTGAAAGAATCGGTTTCATTGATTCAAAGCCACCGTTTCTTTGAATCAATGCAATGTTCTCTTTGAAATCCAAATGCAACATTTCATTGAAAGTAAAGAAATATTTTCTTGAAATTAGTGAAGAACAAATTGAATCCACCCATTTCTTTGGAATCAAGGAAACTCTTTTTCTCGCTACAAGTGGAAAAAGAGGCGGGTGAGATAGAGAAAAATAGCAAATGGTGCATGAGGAGAGATGGGGAGATAAAGAGAAATACCAAGTAGAGAAAGAGGAGGGAGAGATAGAAAGAAATAACAAGTGGAGAAAGAAGAGGGGAAGTGAGACTCGGAGGACTGTATACAGGCTGAGTACGGTTCAACAGTTTTCATTCATATTATCGTTCATGGGTTGGTGTACACGCGAACTTGTGTGAATAGCTCAGGGAGGAAAAGGTAGAAAAGTTAGGGTGGGGAAAAAAAACAAGGGGAAAATAATAGAGAAGACTCCCGAGTACAGAGGGGGTAAGGGTCGTGGCCCTTCACTCGTTTTGATATACCAGCAACTATGAAAGCGCACTGAGGGCTACTTTTCTTCTCTTTTCTCTCTCTCTCACAGCTTCATCTCCCTCTTTGTCTCACACGAGCTTTGATGCTCGACCCTTGGTCTCCCCTCTTCTCCTCCTCCTCCTCCTCCTCCTCCTCCTTCGTCTCGCTCTATATATCTTCTCCTCTTTCGCCCTAACGTCCCTCTTTCGACTATAGCGCGAATTTCTTACTCCTCTCCCCTCGTATTGATTCTCCAGGTGACCCGAAGTTTGCCGCTCTTCGATACTCTGGCTTCTTTGACGCCTCTCACGCTTTGGAACCTGCCTAAAACTTAAAGGGTGGGAGGGAGACCATGAGAGCCATTAAGATTATCCTATATTGAGCCACGCTAGCGAATATGATGGCGAGACGGTGAATGTTGGATGCACCGCGAGCTGTGCAGTTGAGTGCAACTGCGGCGCTGTTGAAACCTCGAGTGTAAACTCGACATGCAACGATATACTGTAAGGAAAATTTATTCGAAATTTTTTTTAACGTAAAAAAAGTTGATATCAATAATTGCAAGAGAATATACTTATTCTTTTAATAATATTATCATATATTATTAAAATAAAAAGTTGAAGTAGAATTTTTTCTTATGCTTGCTATGTTTTATCATAAAATCCTTGTAAAAAAAAAAAGCAAATAATGCAATAAAACCATGTTTTAACTAAATTTGAAATAATAATGAAAAATTTCTTCGATCTCCACTGAAGGATGTATTTAAAATTTGATGAAATAACGTCAATTTTTTATTTATTTCAAAACTCCATAAAATTTTAATCATTTATCCGATTTCGACCAAATTTAATACCAAACGACATTAAATATTTAGCAAAATATTGGAAATTTTACGAAAGTTAGAGCGTTTACACGTTTAGCTTTTTGACAAAATTCAAAAAGATATAAAAACGAAATTTCAGCTTATATTTTATGAAAAATCGCAAGGAGCTCGAAAAAAAAAAAAGATTTAATTAAAATAAAGCTTTTTCTATGAGGAAGCAAAATAATGACTGTACACAGTCAAAAAAGTAGGTAGTCGGTAAATTCACTTTTTAAATGCGTGTGCTATAAATAATTTCTGACAATTTATTTATTTACGGAAGCCTGAATAAATGGTTGTCACATATTGTTCCCGGAATGTCACACAGTTAAAAATATTTGAAAATTTACACTACCATAAATTAAATCCATTTGCTGATATATCAAATTTAATACACACCTGTAGTAAAATCACAAATTTTTATATTAAAATTTCTAATTCCTATAGGATTTAATAAAAATACTTGTAATTTTACATCTCACGTGCATATCAAATTTAATACATCAGTCTCTGTAAAAGAGCTTCCACTAATCTAATGAAAATGATAATAATACTAATCACTATTTACATCCAAGTTTAAAGCCTATTAGAAAGTGCATTTGGATATAATCTCTTAACATTGAGTTACCACTACTAATAATATCGCTTACTGAAAACTAATATTAACATTTATAGAATATAATAAGCCGTGTAATTCTTGCAAGGATATATTAACTCTTATCAAATGATTATTTGATATAGCAAAAACGAAACCATTGATCACACAAATAATTAGCATTTCTTATTTCTACCTTAAATACGTAATGAAAATTTAGACTTAATATTTTTAACAGTAAAATTGTGGAACGAAGGATTCATTACGACAAATCCCAGTAAATTGTGCTCATTTAAAAGCGGAAATAGCCAAGTTTACCCAACCATTCACGCATAATCCCGAGTACTATTGATAATCAATTTCTTTTCAATCCGCTAAGGTCTATAGGATATAGGATTCGAGATCTCTTATTCGATTCACGAAGAGGCAGAAGGGAAGGGTGCAAAGTACGAAGGACTGCGAAGCTTTCGCTGAAAAGATCTTGGGAGATGAATGTGGCGAATATAAGGCACAGCAACATCCGAGTGCGAGCTAGCTACATCTGCTGTTCGTATTCCATTGAGGCCACGCGATTCATGGTTGGACGACCAGTACAAGATCGTTAACACGAGATCCTCTCGTAAATTCGAATTCGCCGAAGAGTTTTCTCTTGTTCGAGACTTTTTTTTATTTCAGTGACCTTTAACAGCTCTTTTTGAGTGTCAACCAAGCACCAAAATTTTCATTGAGATTAAGGCAGAAAACAACAAAATGGCGACCAACTTGAGTAAGGGTAAATGAGAATTTATTTATTTGCTGTATATTTATATTGTATATGATGAAATAGGGATGTGTAATTTAGTTTCGCTTCTTTTGCCATATTTTTACTTGCTTTCAAGAACTTTTTTTTATTTAGAATAAAATTAAGAAAATAAAAATGAAGAGTATATATTTCAGTAAAATATGAACTCAGTTAAAAATAGTTTTGTACAAGTGGATTTCCAGTTGTTATAAGTAATAAAATTGTAACAACCCCATTAATTTAGCACTAATATTATTTGTTTATTTATTTCATGAATAATTCCATGTTAATAATTTTGAAAATCAAAAAAAAAAATTATAATATCTCATAAACTATTATTTGATTTTTTCTGTCATTCTTGAATAAATTTTCATGGATAATCCACTTATTTTTCAATAAACTGTTTATCAATTTTGGTTCTGGTACGATAAAATAATCTACAAAAATAAAAAATATGAAAATATTTATGGAACAAATAAATTAATCGAGCGAGTTAAAAAATAATGACATAATTCAAAGTCTCATTTGTCATTACCAGCTGTTCGCCATTTCCTCGTTTTTCCCCTATTTCTTATGAAAGAGAGATAAAGTTTCGACTGAGCGTCTCTACTATATCTAGTGGCTGGTAGTAAACTCGTCACATGCTATACAGAACCTGCGTTATTTATAATTTTCATTCATACTATGACATATGCTTAAAGCTCGTCGACGTAAACCGGGGGGTTCGCTTTAATGTAGCCAGGGCATGTGCTTCGAAGCTCCTTTACATATATATATATATATTAGCTTATGTACTAAATATACGCAGGCAGCGTATATAACTTCGTCGCCCGAGGTCCACCGTAACTCTGGGTGGCCCAGAATAAGACATTTTTCTCCGTTTTATCTGTCGTAGAAGAGCGGAACGAGTTTACACAGAGCCAGAAGCTACAGCATTACATGCAGCATCGCACATACATATGTATATCCCTCTATATTATTAAAAAAAATTCGCCACCGCTGCCGTCGTGTAATAAATCGAGGGACTTGGAAAAATTCAAGTTTGGGGACCATTGGAGGACTTAGAAAAATGCCAAGCCTTAGGTGTGTCATTTGACCCCGGTCAACTTGTGCCTGAAGGTCCCATAGCGAGACTTAGACAAATTCAGCCCCAAGTCCCTTGGGGCAATTAAAATAATTCCAGCTTGGGCGTATCATTTGACCCCTGCTCGATTATTGTGATATATATATGAGGCATTCCACCTGGTTTCGACCTGGGTCTGACCCTTGAGCCTTCCGATTGAATCCGCAATTTTTTGTACGATTGACATAACTCCAAAAAGAACAAATTAATTTTTTTCATTTCGTACCAAGTAGGCCATCCAAATTTAGCATAATCGCAAAAAGTCTTCATAATTTTTTTCAAAAGTTTTTTAGAGTGTCACGAAGATCCTTAAATTATTTCATAATTTTAGCACCTATGGTTTGCCCAAACTTTAATAACGATTTTTTAAATTCCATTTTTTTCGATTCGCTGCATATTTAAAATTACCGAATCTACAAAAAATTTGTTCCTGCACAAAATTTAAGTTTTTGAATGCACTTTTTAATACAATATTTTCTATAGATGCTCAAAAATAATTTCCGCCATTGTTTGACAAAATAAAATATTTTTTATTTGTTGAGGCAGACTTTTGCAGTTTTTCTCAAAATTTCACAGAATTTCCATTATTATGCTTACAAAACCAAAAACGAGCGTTATCAACTTAATTTGAATTCTAATTCCTCCAACGAGATCGAAACAATAAACTCTAAAATAAGCAAAATAATATTTTATTATTTCAATATTAAATGGGATTGAATGAACAAGAACTAGAGTTAATTCAAAAATACTTCTTTTTGGCAGCTCGCAATACAATTTTTTTCAGTGTATCGTATGACCCTTATGAACACTGTAAAAAAAAATCTACTTTAAATTTAGTGTACTTTTACTGAAAGTTTTTATTCATAAACTAGTATATTAAATTTAGCATACAAGTGTAGTGTAAAATTGATGCACATTCAATAATTTACTTTAATTTTACAGTAAAAGTACTTGAATTTTAATAATTTTCTTTAATTTTACTGGAAGAATACATGAATTTTAATAATGCGCTTTAATTTTACTGGAAAAATACATGAATTTTATACCACAATTGTATATTAAATTTCGATGACGAGTTTATGAATAATTAAATTTAGTATACAAGTGTAATTAAAAATTGATGTATGGTGCAGCACATTCAATAATTTACTTTAATTTTACAGTAAAAGTACTTGAATTTTAATAATTTGCTTTAATTTTACTGGAAAAATACATGAATTTTATACCACAATTGTATATTAAATTTCGATGACGAGTTTATGAATAAAAATTTCCAATCTTTTCTAACAGTGTATAAAATGAAGCATGTACATGTACAGGAGGTTCCGAAATTCTAGAGCTTATGGTCTGACTATGGTGGTCGCAGTTAAGGGACAGAGGACGAGCAGCCTGCTTGTAGGAATAGAGGTAGGAATTTCAGTGAGGTAATTCACTCGGGTCTACTCTGACCTCACTAGGTCTTTGTCACTTCGGCACACGCAGGATCATGAAAACAATTATATTAACGTGAACGATATGGGAACCCGAGGGAGGAACAAAGTGCTTTGAACCTTTGACGTCGTCGATATCTGGATATTCATGATAAGTGGAGACTTTGTGCAGAAAGTGTTCAATTAATAATTATGTTTCGGGGAATTACTGAAATTTAAAGTAGCATATAAAATTCTGACATATTTTTTAAATATATTTTATTTATTATACTGCTAAAAATGTTTAGTGTGATTTTCCATTAAGAGTAAAAGAAAAATTTTTTTTACAGAAAATTGTATATATTAAATTTGATGTGAAAGTAAAATTGCAGTAATGTTTACAAAGTCCTATGAAAATTAGGAAATTTAATATAAACATTTTGTAATTTTGTATCTTACTTGCATATCGAATATGTATACCAGTTATTGTAGAAAAAAATCTTTTACTCGTAATGAAAAATTACACTAAATATTTTGAGCAGTATAGTAAATAAACGATATTGGAGGATATGTTAGTATTTTATGAGGCGTTTTAGATTTAAAAAATGTATGCAAGTGAAGTGTAAAATTACAGTACTTTTTACTAAATGCTATGAAAATTAGAAAATGTATTATAAAAATTCGTAATTTTACTGTACGCGTGTAAATTTAATATATTAGCTGATAATTAAAATTTCTGATAACGTAAAATCACAAATGTTTTCAACAATGTAGCTATGTATAAGTCGTACAAGTTTAACCATTTAGATTGTCGAGAACTTGACATGTTTTATTATCATGATTAGTAAGCGCGCGAAAAACAGAGCTAGAATCACTTTTTCACGGTCCCAGAATATACGGTAATATAATTTATTGAAAATTATTGTGTGTGTGTGCGTGTGTGTGAATATTGTTGGATTTAAATTGATGCATTAGTAGTTCCTCAAAATAATACTGATTTGAATGAATTATTGATTATAAACAATGATTTTATAAATGAGGAATTAATAAATATAAAGATTTATTATATAAATATTAAAAAATTGATGTATTCATTGAAAAATAATAATTTACCTTTTCAAAATCAAGTACATCATATCAATTACATGACAGAAATTACGTTACACATCTCCTGCCAGCTGGACAACTACAGTATCCAATTTCATAAATGTCGTGTAATACAATCACTCTACAATGCAACAATTAAAACGTTAACAATTAAGGGGAAGGAGTCAGGTCAAAAAAATTGATTTTGGAAATACAATATCATCCAAATCCTATTGCATATAAAAATGCCCAATGCACTATATTGTTGGTGCTCGATGAAAGAATTTTTTACTGTCGTCTGACTTGCATATGCTTTGCAATATTGTCTTAAACAAAGTTCTTAGGTTTTCCATTCTGCGCATGATTCAGATCAAACTACTAGGCAGATTGGAATCATTGACGTCTCATTGTTTTCTTCATGAAAAGATACACCGGCTAAACAGAGCAAACTATTTTTTTTCATTCTGAAAGCAAAGTTAATCACTGATTTAGAAAATAGCATAAAATTTATTTATTAATAATTATGTTACGTAAAAAATATTACATTTTATTAACATTTGCTCCATTTAGCCGGTGTATCTGTTCATGAAGAAGAAAATGAGACGTCAACCATTCCAATCTGCCTAGTAGTTTGATCTGAATCATGCGCAGAATGGAAAACCTAAGATCTTTGCTTAAGATAATATTTAAAAGCATATGCAAGTCAGACGACAGCAAAAAATCCTTTAATCGAGTACCAACAATATAGTGCGTTGGGCATTTTTATATGCAATAGAATGGGGATGATATTGAATATCCAAAATCAATTTTTTTTACCTGACTCCCTCCCCTTAATCTGATTAGATTTGGAATAATGGATTACTAGTTCTGTAAAATAACAATGATCTGAATTGATTGTTGATTATGATCAAAAATTTTATATGAAAAATAATTCTGTATAAAAAAATAATGTTTGAGGGTCAAAATAGCGAATGGCTAAAATAGCGAATTTCATAATAATGACGATTCTAAATTTAAATGTCCGTTATTTTTCATAATTCGCTATTTTAGTCATTCGCTATTTTGACCCTCGCTCGAAATAATTTAAAAAAAAATAGTTATTTACCTTTTCAAAATATTTATACGTGAGATAATAATATTTTCTTAAGTCCATTATATCAATATCATGACATAATCTACGTTACACGCAATACAATAACACTCCTGCGTGTTTAACAACTACAGTATGCAATTCCATAAGTGTCGTATGATACAATCGCTCTATAATGCAACAATTAATACATAAATAATTAATCTTGTCTGGCTGATGGAAAGGGTAGTTTGTGCGCGGTCGGGGTCAAAATGGGATGGGGAGGTCGAGTGGATCGAGTAAAGAGCCGGCTGCTGGTGCTGCGGCTATTACTGCTGCGATATTGCTGCTGATGCTTCGTGGCCCAATTATAAAATGCAAATGCGATCAAATTTTGTGCCTCCACCATCTCCTTTCTCTCTATCTTCTCTTCTTAGATCTATTTATCTATAACCCCATCGCCACTTATAAGAAACTAAAGATCAATGACAATATCGATTTCCTAAAGAATAATTAATCCTTTCGTGGCTAATGTATCATATTTACTACATCATAGGAGTATCTACTATTTTCCAACACTTTTTTTTTTTAATTTGGCTCCAAAATATCTGTCAAACATTTTACAAACTCTTAAATTCCATTAAAATCGTGAACTACACTTTAATTAAAAAGCCATTATTTTTCAAATCTCAAATTTTTATCCAACATTTAAGATAAATGATTTTTCAAACAGAAAAAGCCCGTCCCTTAATGTAATCTCAATCGCAGCTAAAAACTATTTTAATTTACAATGAATTGCATTGAAAAAAAAACCCGGTTCATGATAAAATCGTCGCGTCCAAGTCCAAGTATTGAAAAGAGAGAATAAAAATTCCTAGAATACCAAAAGTTAAAAAAAAAACTAAAAAAAAGAAAGAGTTGAAATCAATGTTATCGAAAGTCGCTGTATCTAGAAATGTAACTTGGGAATAAAAATAAATAAAAAGAAAAGGCAGTGTGACGGTTGTGCCGAGGAGAGGTTGGAAGGAAGTTGGAAGGAATAGTTAAGTTAAGGAGTATTAAAAGTAAACGAGGTGGTGGCGGAGCCTGGCTGACTGCTAGTGACGGTTCTGCCACTGCTGTTTCTACTTGTGGTGCTGTACTCCCGTGGTGGTGGTGGTGGTTGGCGGTGGTGGTGGTGGTGATGGTGATGGTGGGGTCGAAGAGGAGAGTCGAGAGCGTTCTACTAGGCAGGCGGGCGGTCGCCGGCATTCTGGATCAATACTCCCACTACCAGCGGCACACCACACCGACCGGGAAGAGCGCGTTGTGCTTGTACACCGTTTTCCTTTGGTCGTCGCCATCGCGGGTCGTCGTCGTCGTCGTCGTCGTCGTGTTGCTCACCTCTTTTCGCTGACTGATACTGTTCCAACTTTTGGCAATAGACGCCAATACGAAAGACTCCTAACAAAAGTTCAATAGAAATCCTCTAAAAAGGAATTACTGTTAGAATCCGAAGCAAAAAAGATAATTAAAAATTGGATATGCTGAAATGGCAGGAATTGCAGATAAATAATGGTAATTGAAAATTGTGCACTGACAAATCCAGCTTGTTTACTTATTGTTGAGCTTAACCAACTTGTGATTTACTAATTCAAGAAATTTCGAAGGTAAAAAATATTCATTTTGGTTTATATACAAATAGTTATTTAGTGGGGTATGAATGTCCTGGAATAGTCTAATATACTTCAGGTATGTTCTTGGCTGAATTGGATTAATTAGCTGTTTTAGTGAGCCATTAATTAGTTCATTGAGATGAACTAATTTATGGGAAAATTGAGATGATGAATCCAAACAAGAAGGTGGATGAATTTGTTGATCAACTTTCCAGGTCTTAAAAGACTTTCCATGATATAAAAGACATTCCAGGTCTTAAAAGACTTTCTAGGTTTTAAAAGACTTTCCGGGTCTCAAAAGACTTTCCAGGTCTCAAAAGACTTTCCAAATCTCAATAGACTTTCCAGATCTTAAAAGACTTTCCAGGTCTCAAAAGTCTTTCCAGGTGTTAAAAAACTTTCCAGGTCTCAATAGACTTTCCAGGTCTCAAAAGACTTTCCGAGTGTTAAAAAACGTTCCCGGTCTCAATAGAATTCCAAGTGTTAAAAAAATTTTCCAGGTCTTAAAAGATTTTTCAGGTCTCAGAAGACTTTCCAGGTCTCAATAGACTTTCCAGATCTTAAAAGACTTTCCAGGTCTCAAAAGACTTTCCAGGTCTCAATAGACTTTCCAGATCTTAAAAGACTTTCCAGGTCTCAAAAAACTTTCCGACTGTTAAAAAACTTTCCAGGTCTTAAAAGATTTTTCAGGTCTCAATAGACTTTCCAGATCTTAAAAGACTTTCCAGGTCTCAAAAAACTTTCCGAGTGTTAAAAAACTTTCCAGGTCTCAATAGAATTCCAAGTGTTAAAAAAACTTTCCAGGTCTTAAAAGATTTTTCAGGTCTCAAAAGACTTTCCAGGTCTCAATAGACTTTCCAGATCTTAAAAGACTTTCCAGATCTCAAAAGACTTTCCAGGTCTCAATAGACTTTCCAGATCTAAAAAGACTTTCCAGGTCTCAAAAGACTTTCCAGGTCTCAATAGACTTTCCAGATCTTAAAAGACTTTCCAGGTCTCAAAAGACTTCCCAGGTGTTACAAAACTTTCCAGGTCTCAATAGACTTTCCAGATCTTAAAAGACTTTCCAGGTGTTAAAAAACTTTCCAGGTCTCAATAGACTTTCCAGATCTTAAAAGACTTTCCAAGTGTTAAAAAACTTTTCAGGTCTCAATAGAATTCTCAAGTGTTAAATAAACTTTCCAGGTATTAAAAGATTTTTCAGGTCTCAAAAGACTTTCCAGGTCTCAATATACTTTCCAGGTCTTAAAAGACTTTCCAGGTCTCAATAGACTTTCCAGGTCTCAATAGACTTTCCAGATCTTAAAAGACTTTCCAGGTCTCAAAAAACTTTCCGACTGTTAAAAAACTTTCCAGGTCTCAATAGAATTCCAAGTGTTAAAAAAACTTTCCAGGTCTTAAAAGATTTTTCAGGTCTCAATAGACTTTCCAGATCTTAAAAGACTTTCCAGGTCTCAAAAAACTTTCCGAGTGTTAAAAAACTTTCCAGGTCTCAATAGAATTCCAAGTGTTAAAAAAACTTTCCAGGTCTTAAAAGATTTTTCAGGTCTCAAAAGACTTTCCAGGTCTCAATAGACTTTCCAGATCTTAAAAGACTTTCCAGATCTCAAAAGACTTTCCAGGTCTCAATAGACTTTCCAGATCTAAAAAGACTTTCCAGGTCTCAAAAGACTTTCCAGGTCTCAATAGACTTTCCAGATCTTAAAAGACTTTCCAGGTCTCAAAAGACTTCCCAGGTGTTAAAAAACTTTCCAGGTCTCAATAGACTTTCCAGATCTTAAAAGACTTTCCAGGTGTTAAAAAACTTTCCAGGTCTCAATAGACTTTCCAGATCTTAAAAGACTTTCCAAGTGTTAAAAAACTTTTCAGGTCTCAATAGAATTCTCAAGTGTTAAATAAACTTTCCAGGTATTAAAAGATTTTTCAGGTCTCAAAAGACTTTCCAGGTCTCAATATACTTTCCAGGTCTTAAAAGACTTTCCAGGTCTCAATTGACTTTCCAGGTCTTAAAAGACTTTCCAAGGCTTTCCAAGTTTCAAAAACTTTCCAGGTCTCAAAAGACTTTCCAGTTTTCAAAAAACTTTACAGCTTTAAAAAAACGGTGCTCTCGTTACAGTATTTTCCAGAATGTAACAATGCCAAAATACACGAGAATAAAAAAAAATTGTGTTCTTCAAAACTTTCTTCTTTTCGAAAATAAATATGACAGATGACTTGTCAGCTCATACTCCACGGTCAAATGCAAGTTACATTAGATGAGAAACAGCGCCACGACAAACAGAGTGCCGAGCATTGGGTAACGCCAATTAGCGAGACATAACCGGCCCGAGCACCTCCGCATCGAATGCAGTTGCGGACGTTGCGCCGGCAATGACGTCACACATCGCGGGTAGAGGTGTGCACGTGGGTTGTTGCAGCAGTTGACCGTATAGCGCCAAGCACAAGCGGTGGATGCCGCAAAGAGCTTCGGGGGACGTGTGATTTACCATCTCTGTTTTAGCTCGGCCACTACCAGAACACGTCACAGGCTGATGGCCAATTCATTCGCTCGATGACCAACCAGTGCGATCAGAAGGATGCGGTGAATCGCACGTGCGACAATCCTGCGAATTCTCGTATATCGTTTATGACACTAGCGGAAATTTACCGATTGTCAATTAATCAAGTGGTCACTTAATTTCCAATACATTTTTTTTTGGTAGTATTGAACATCAATTGCGAAAGGATTAATCGATTGGATTTTAATGAGTTTTTTTGGTAAGAGGATTGAGGATGCTTCATCTCCATTGTGCTCGGTTAAACTATTTTGATGATTCGTTTGTCTATAGTAGAGTTGTATAAATAGAAACGAAAAAAAAAAATGACACTTTTGAAAAGTTCACATTTTTCCTTTATAGATTTAAAAGCGTTTTTTAAAGTAAATTAAAGAAGAGTGTAGAATGCATTTGTGATGCTATTCCAATTTGCTGTACATTTTTTAACGATTTTTTTTAAAGACTTAACGTGAAAAAGATAGTATGAAAAATAAAAAATTATGACTCAACGTGCCTTAAGGTTTATGCAATACACGGTTAAACCAGCTCATTTCAATGCTAATACAGCACGTGTAGCTTACATGCTATTTTATCAATCTACAAAGCTTCATTTATACAATGTGGTCACTTATTATTTTGAAGTATTTGTTAAAATAAATAAATTTCATGACTATGCGAAAGATGAAAAATAGACAATGCTTACAGCTTATACACATTTAGAAATATTTGCAAATATGCATTACCATCGACTGTGATTCGTCAATTTGATATAAAAATTACAAATTTGTAATATAAAAAATATAATACAATTATTACTAATTTTTATATTAAATTTTCTAATTTTCATAGGTTCTTAGTAAAGTATTGTCATTTTATATCTCACTTACATATCAAATTTAATATACCAATTTCTGTAAAAAAAAAAACTTCCTTCACCCGTAATGGAAATTTACATAAAATATTTTTAACAATATAAATATACGACAAAGCTGCATAGTTATGACGTATTTAAATACACAGCCAAGCTGTTCACCAAAAGCATGATGGCATACTTTGGTATCCTCATTTATATATCGTGTATATATTTTTATATATATATAAAATTTATTTGTGTATGTATCTACAACAACGTGGCCCGCGTAGCAGGTCGGGGGTGGAGGATTTACGACCTCAGCATACGCGAGCGATTAACCCGACGTCATTCTATCTCTCTTTCATCGCAGTAGATTCACAAGCATAGTTTTATCGAACGTGAAGCTGCTCATTTCGCTTTTCTCTCAGCTCGTAGATGAGCGATAAAAAAAAAGTTTAAACTCCGACTTTATATCGAAATCAGATATTTTTCTATCGACTACATTCCCGTTACAGGTCCTGATTTTTTTTTATTACAGTATTTTCCATGCACAAAGCGATCGATTAAAAATGTTTCGATAAAGCCAGTAGAAGATATTCCAGGTGGATTATCGTCCGTAATAACTATAAATAATGTCGGCCATTGTAATTTATGTCGACGAGGAATTTCTCGGAGAAACACCAACAGAATGAAGAAGAATTCTGGGCCTCTCCACAGCTGAGCTGTTTTCTGTCAAGCTACGTATGACGAATTCCTCTTTTCCATACTACTTTGGACAAAGAGCGAGAAGTCGTCCCAACCTTCGGATTTGTCACGTGCACATTTTCTGCGTTCGACCTCGGAACACACGTCCACCGTGTATATATAGATATAGTATCAAACAGTCTGACTATCGGCTGCTGTTCAACATCGTCCTCCTTTCATTCAAAACTCTGTATATATATATATACATGCAAGTGTGCTACATACATACGATTCACGGAAAAGGGTGAACAAGTATTGGATGGAATGATGCTCGTCAGTGTAACCGAGACGACTGTTTTTGTGTCTATGAAATATGTCATGAAGATAGTCCGATCGCGGTGCATCGGAGCCTTTAAAGTTAGGAATTCGGTAAATAAACAAAATTGAGTTAATGGATTTTTTAACCGAACCAGTGTGTCTGACGACGACACCGCCACCAATTAGATTATGAATAAATCGCTAACAATGAATTTCGCATTTGTCGTCCATGAACTTTTTAATATAGGATGTGCAAAACGGAACAAGATGCCAACATACGGCGCAACTTCTTTATGCGTAGAATTTGACTGTGTCAAGTTGGTACTGTGTAGAATTTGACTGTGTCACATTGGTACTGTGTAGAATTTGGCTGTGTGAAGTTGGTACTGTGTAGAATTTGACGGTGTCAAGACGGCACTGTGTACAATTTGACTGTGACAAGTTAGCACTGTGTAGAATTTGACTGTGTCAAGTTAGCACTGTGTAGAATGTGACTGTGTCAAGTTAGCACTGTGTAGAATTTGACTGTGTCACACTGGTACTGTATAGAATTTGGCTGTGTCAAGTTGGCACTTTGTAGAACTTGACTGCGTCAAGTTAGTATTGTCTAGAATTTGACTTCGTCAAGTTGGTATTGTCTAGAATTTGACTTCGTCAAGTTGGTATTGTCTGGAATTTGACTTCGTCAAGTTGGTATTGTCTCTAGAATTGGACTTCGTCAAGTTAGTATTGTCTAGAATTTGACTTCGTCAAGTTGGTATTGTTTAGAATTTGACTTCGTCAAGTTGGTACTGTGTAGAATTTAGCTGGGTTAAGATGATTCTGTGTAGAATTTGACTTCGTCAAGTTGGTACTGTGTAGAATTTGACTTCGTCAAGTTGGTACTGTGTAGAATTTGACGGTGTCAAGACGGCACTGTGTAAAATTTGACTGTATCAAGTTAGGACTGTGTAGAATTTGACTGTGTCACATTGGTACTGTGTAGAATTTGGCTGTGTAAAGTTGGCACTTTGTAGAATTTGGCTGTGTAAAGTTGGCACTTTGTAGAATTTGACTGCGTCAAGTTGGTATTGTCTAGAATTTGACTTCGTCAAGTCGGTACTGTGTAGAATTTAGCTGGGTTAAGATGATTCTGTGTAGAATTTGGCTTCGTCAAATTGGTACTGTGTAGAATTTGACTTTGTCAAGTTGGTAATGTGTAGAATTTACTGTGTCAAGTTGGCACTGTGTAGAATTCGACTTTTGTCAAGACGGTAGAGTTTATGTAGAGTTTAATCGTATCCAGATGAGAATCTAAAAACAGCATGTTTGATCTTTTTTCATAATAAATTATTATAAGAAATTTTCAGAGCTTAATTTTAAATTGTAATTTAAAAAAAAATTGTATTTAGTTGGGCGCATGCACTTTTAACTTTCTTCAGTTCCAACTACTGTCACAAGTGCGGTGAGACAAAGGATTTCACTTCGCAAAATTGCGCTGGGTTGAATTGGGTGTGTATAGAATCTTGTATTGTGAACTCGAGTATCTAGAGTCCGGTTGGGGTAGAATTTCATCCTGTAGAAACGATTTCCTGCCATGTGACAGTGAGTGCACACAACGCTGCAACAGTTGGACATCGCTGCACAGTTTGTTTGTGTGTGTGTGTGTGCATATATGTTCCTCACCGTCACTCTCCGATATTACCCTGACCTCGGCAATGAACAAAGCTCTCCAGTGCTACGATTTGAAATCCCGACTTCTCTTGTCGCTTTCCTAAACTGAGTACTAGTGATTATCATACATCCATTTCTTTGCGTATTTTTTTCCCTTTTTTGAAAAAAGGGCGACTGATACACGTGATACATTAATTTAAAATTAATACATACATTATTTTTGCAGTCGTACAGAAGTTTTTTGTTTAATATAAACAAATACATATTCTCCTTTAGAATCTTTGAGTGCAACCTAGAAATGCAAATCTATTGAAAGCTGAACTGCGGTATGAAGTGAAAGAACCAGTTTTAATTTACTTAATGGTTTTCTGTATATCACCAGAAATAAATTTGAGTGTCTATAAAAAGTTTTTTTTTAACAAACTCATCGGTTCAAAATTTTTTTTCTTTGTTTGCATATAAAACTATTAAATTTTTAATTTTTAGGTGACGTGATCCCTTTAATCCCGTTTTCAATATATCGTAATTTAATTTTGAGAACACTTGAGCATGAATTCGTACGTAAATAACATTTTAAGCACATTTTAAGAAGCGGTATATTATTGATAATAATATTATTCAATGGTAAAAAAATGAAAAAAAAAAAAAACTATTTTCTTTTTTAAATTAAACATATAGTTGTAGTACGCATTAAAATGTAGCAGAAAAAATAATTCTACAATTTACCGAGAATAAAACCTCCGATAATAACACTATACACTAAGGCCTGTTAGTATAAATCTTACAAAAACTTAACAATGTTAAGATTTTTTTCAAATTTCTTCGTTATTGAGTTTTTAGTTTTACTTTTAACATTAACCGCAAGGTATTAAAAAATCTAATTAATTTTTACATTTTTTGACTTGCTAAAAATAATAGAAATAATAGAAGGCTGAAGGACCGTAATCGATGGCCAACTGGCAAACTATACTATAAGTCAATATAAATTATAAATATAATTATAATCTGTAATATACAGACTAAAATAACTATATATACTTTGTCAATAAATGACAATTACGACTACTAGAAATAAGTCCAAATTGAAATATAAAGTGTCAAACGCTTATCGAGTTCGCTTGAAAAGCCCTATACGCATATTGTACCTAAATCGAAGTAGATACTCTGATGTATCAAATTTATCCCTAGAGTTTAACCTACTATATTGTGCTTGCAGACTTGTTCAAGAGCTACGCTACTCTTGGCTGGCATACTCCGTGTAGTTAGGTTTAGACACTTCTGTGATAGTTGAGTGGTAGTGGTTGTTGGTTGTGCTCGAGTGAAGCAAGGTGTACGCCTTCGAGAGAGAGTGTAATATTATAGGAGCGTCGGTAGTTGGTGAGTGGCGGAGTATGCAGAGGATAGAGTAAGGCAGATCGCGGTTGTACGTTACTGTCGGTCGGCCCCTCCTTTCACGCACGCTTGATGCGATCTTGACAGTGACCGAGTCGATCAACGGGGCGAAGTCAATTAGGAAGCACGTCCGATATACCCACGCTCGTGCTACTCACAGCGCAGTCCCGGGACAGCATCTCACAGTACTTACAGAGCAGAAGCAATCGCGTTAGTACATCGGGATGATATAGGACGACGGGTGTAGTGCATAATACAAGAGCTTAAGGTAGTCCTATCATAGTTGGGTATGGCGAACGCCTAAGCAGAGGTTGAGATTAAACACACAAAAAAAAAAACAAATAATTGAAAAACCTAAGGCTCAAAATCACAGATTGACGTGTCTTCTTTGCCGCAGTGACAAGGTTTTAAAAACATACTAACGAAAAAATTAAGTTTTTCTCATCTGAAAAAAATTCCGAACTCCGAAATGCTTTCGGAGATTGACAAAATAAGTTTTTACACATCTGCAATAAACAAAAATTATTATAATAATCATATACTTTTGTTCTTATCGAATATTTAACACAAAAATATTTTAAACATGAGTAATTGGCTAAAATAGAATAATCACTTTGATAAAATATAAGTCGATATAGGAACTCTTCATAGTATCTCTTTTAGAGACATCCATCACATGAATTGATAGAACAGTTTACGCTCTTCGTATTCCTCGTACTTGTAACATACAGACCACGACGTGATTTTTATCTATAGCCGGAAATATTTGGGCGAAAACAATTTTTAAAAAACGATATGAAAGTTAGAATAATTATGAACACATCAGAAAATTTCAATTTAAACATTAGTGAAAATACATAGGAAGAAATCCTTATTTCCTGTGTGGAGAATTTTAGATCGTGAGTGGACAAAAAAACATCAGTCCACTTTTCAAATGTTTTAATAATTATTTAATAATAAAATTAAATTAAAAAAACTATGATTTAGTTATGCTTCATGTACTTTAATCGACGACGCAAATTGTAATCCGATATTATTAACACATTGTCAGTTATCGTGGTGTACGTCATTACGCCGTTCTCCTCTACAGTATGACTCTGCGTGAGATTCATAGAAAGTCAAGAATAGCGGTGAAATAAAAATCTGAAAAAAATCGGGCATATAGAAGGTGCTGAGAAGATTGATCTTGCAATAATAAAAATGCCTAAATGTTATTAAATTAAGGAAAAAAAATTGTTTCGCTAATTACCCGAATTATAAGATTATTTTTTATCACCATTGAAATCCACAGAATTTTCTAAATATCAACTCTATCTTAACTTGCTGAGCCCACTGATCTTTCGTGTAATTGACAATTATTTACGAGTATGCGAAAGGTGAAAAATAGACAATGCTTACAGCTTATACACTTTCAGAAATATTTGCAAATATACATTACCAGAAACTTTATCCATCAACTGTGATTCATCAATTTGATATAAAAATTACAAATTTGTAATATAAAAAATATGATAATTGCCGTGATAATAATGATAATAATTGCCTGATTGCCATTATCCCTAAACACTTTCACGACGTGATTTTTATCTACAGCCGGAAATATTTGGGTGAAAACAATTTTTAAAAAACGATATGAAAGTTAGAATCAAAATGAACACATCAGAATATTTCAATTTAAACATTAGTGAAAATACATAGGAAGAAATCCTTATTTCCTGTGTGGAGCATTTTAAATCGTGAATGGACATAAAAACATCAGTCCACTTTTCAAATGTTTTAATAATTATTTAATAATTAAATTAATTTTAAAAAACTATGATTTAGTTATGCTTCATGTACTTTAATCGATTACGCAAATTGTAATCCGATATTATTAACACATTGTCAGTTATCGTGTTGTACGCCATTACCCCGTTCTCCCCTAGAGTATGACTCTGCGTGAGATTCATAGAAAAACGAGAGAATCGCGATTAAATAAAAATCTGAAAAAAATCAAACATATAGAAGGTGCTGAAAAGTTTGATCTTGCAATAATAACAATTCGAAGATATTATTAAATGAACGAAAAAAAAATTGTTTCACAATTTACCCGAATTATAAGATTATTTTTTATCGCCATTTAAATCCACAGAATTTTCTAAATATCAACTCTATCTTAACTTGCTGAGCCCACTGATCTTTCGTGTAAATGACAATTATTTACGAGTATGCGAAAGGTGAAAAATAGACAATGCTTACAGCTTATACACTTTCAGAAATATTTGCAAATATACATTACCAGAAATTTTATCCATCAACTGTGATTCATCAATTTGATATAAAAAATACAAATTTGTAATATAAAAAATATGATAATTGCCATGATAATAATGATAATAATTGCCTGATTGCCATTATCCCTAAACACTTTCACGACGTGATTTTTATCTACAGCCGGAAATATTTGGGCGAAAACAATTTTTAAAAAACGATATGAAAGTTAGAATCAAAATGAAGACATCAGAATATTTCAATTTAAACATTAGTGAAAATACATAGGAAGAAATCCTTATTTCCTGTGTGGAGAATGTTAGATCGTGAATGGACAAAAAAACATCAGTCCACTTTTCAAATGTTTTAATAATTATTTAATAATAAAATGAAATTAAAAAACTATGATTTAGTTATGCTTAATGTACTTTAATCGACGACGCAAATTGTAATCCGATATTATTAACACATTGTCAGTTATCGTGGTGTACGCCATTACCCCGTTCTCCCCTAGAGTATAACTCTGCGTGAGATTCATAGAAAATCGAGAGAATCGCGATGAAATAAAAATCTGAAAAAAATCAAGCATATAGAAGGTGCTGAAAAGATTGATCTTGCAATAATAACAATTCCAAGATATTATTAAATGAACGAAAAAAAATTGTTTCACAAATTACTCGAATTATAAGATTATTTTTCATCACCATTCAATTCCACCGAATTTTCTAAATATCAACTCTATCTTAACTTGCTGAGCCCGCTGATCTTTCGTGTAATTGTTAATCATTTACGAGTATTTAAACCACGGGTTACCGTATAAAAGTGTGCCTAAAAATAAACAAAAAATTATTACATTAAGACATCACATAATTTTGAGTAGAAGATGATCGAATTTATTTTTATTTTCAGTTATGGAAACTCAACAACAACAATCATTAATTTAGACCAAGTTAAGAGCGAATAGGTTAAGATGGGATAAGAGAATGTCTAGGTTAAGATGTACCAAATGTAAAAAGGATGAGGAAGGAAACGGAATTCTTGTAACCCCTCGAGGAATCAATAACGTATATATACATTAATTTAGACCATTTTCATTCAGACTTTCTATTTCTTAGACAAAACTCTATTTTTATGCTGCGCATTAAATCGTCAATGTGAAAGTGAATGTTTTTAGTTCTCTAAAAATTCAATAGTGACATTTGATTTTGCTGTTGGAATCACTGAAGAATAAAAATGATCAATTGGCTGTCAGTTGGTTCCAATTGGTATTTCATTACAAGAATCTCAAGCAGCTAACGTGCTTGTAATACAATAATGCTGGGGACATTCCGCCTTTGACGATCTCATAGCGAACGCGAGACGACGAAAGCTAATGGCATGACGGCGCGTGCCGAGCCGACGAAATTGAGACAGAACGAGTTACGCTACATAGTTTATACAAGCTCGCAGGCTTGTTCACTCAGTCCCTCGTTACGGTACACGAATTAAGCTGCTCGTGTGTCTGCTGCGTGCAGTGCACCACGAGTCAAGAGCGAAGAGTCATTAATTCCTCTCATTTATTTCCGCGGTCATGAACGCATTTCGACATTCTCGTCGTCTACTCTATACGACAATCCACAATGACTATCACAGTTGAGGGATATTCGAGCTTTATTTACGAGCCTGTGAACAGAATTGTGAAAGTTGTTAATTCTATCATTATTCCATGAGAGTCGAAGTAGCAAACTTTTGGTAATTAGGTCACTTGACGTAAATTTATGCAAATTCGGCGTATGAGTTAATCCAATTAATTGTGGCGTTATAATGTAACAAATTGCATTATTTATATGTGTTAAAATTGATAATCAGTTGTTATAAAGAAATTATCTTAAAAAATTATGTTGTAGGCTTTTCAATTTATGTCGTTATCTGCTTTATACGAGAATCGGAATGACAATCATATAGTTGAGAGATATTCGAGCTTTATTTACGGGCTTGTAAACAGAATTGTGAAAGTTGCTATTTCTATCATTATTCCATGAGAGTCGAAGTAGCGAACTTTTGTTAATTAGGTCGCTTGACGTAAATTTATGCGACTTCGACGTATAAATTAATTGATGTATTACAATTTAATAAATTTCATTATTTGTGTTAAAATTGATAATCAGTTGTTATGAAGAAAATATCTAAAAAAAATTATGTCGGGATGTTACTCGGTGTATGAATTAATCCATTTAATTGATGCATTATAATTCAATAAATTGCATTGCTTAAGCGTGATAAAATTTATAATCAGTTGTTATAAAGAAAATATCTTAAAAAATGATGTTGTAGGCTTTTCAATTTATGTCGTTGTCTGCTTTATACGAGAATCGCAATGACAATCATATAGTTGAGAGATATTCGAGCTTTATTTACGGGCTTGTAAACAGAATTGTGAAAGTTGCTATTTCTATCATTATTCCATGAGAGTCGAAGTAGCGAACTTTTGTTAATTAGGTCGCTTGACGTAAATTTATGCGACTTCGACGTATAAATTAATTGATGTATTACAATTTAATAAATTTCATTATTTGTGTTAAAATTGATAATCAGTTGTTATGAAGAAAATATCTAAAAAAAAATGATGTCGGGATGTTACTCGGCGTATGAATTAATCCATTTAATTGATGCATTATAATTCAATAAATTGCATTGCTTACGCGTGATAAAATTTATAATCAGTTGTTATAAAGAAAATATCTTAAAAAATTATGTTGTAGGCTTTTCAATTTATGTCGTTGTCTGCTTTATACGAGAATCGCAATGACAATCATATAGTTAAGAGATATTCGAGCTTTATTTACGGGCTTGTAAACAGAATTGTGAAAGTTGCTATTTCTATCATTACTCCATGAGAGTCGAAGTAGCGAACTTTTGTTAATTAGGTCGCTTGACGTAAATTTATGCGACTTCGACGTATAAATTAATTGATGTATTACAATTTAACAAATTTCATTATTTGTGTTAAAATTGATAATCAGTTGTTATGAAGAAAATATCTAAAAAAAAATTATGTCGGGATGTTGCTCGGTGTATGAATTAATCCATTTAATTGATGCATTATAATTCAATAAATTGCATTGCTTACGCGTGATAAAATTTATAATCAGTTGTTATAAAGAAAATATCTTAAAAAATTATGTTGTAGGCTTTTCAATTTATGTCGTTGTCTGCTTTATACGAGAATCGCAATGACAATCATATAGTTGAGAGATATTCGAGCTTTATTTACGGGCTTGTAAACAGAATTGTGAAAGTTGCTATTTCTATCATTACTCCATGAGAGTCGAAGTAGCGAACTTTTGTTAATTAGGTCGCTTGACGTAAATTTATGCGACTTCGACGTATAAATTAATTGATGTATTACAATTTAACAAATTTCATTATTTGTGTTAAAATTGATAATCAGTTGTTATGAAGAAAATATCTAAAAAAAAATTATGTCGGGATGTTACTCGGTGTATGAATTAATCCATTTAATTGATGCATTATAATTCAATAAATTGCATTGCTTACGCGTGATAAAATTTATAATCAGTTGTTATAAAGAAAATATCTTAAAAAATGATGTTGTAGGCTTTTCAATTTATGTCGTTGTCTGCTTTATACGAGAATCGCAATGACAATCATATAGTTGAGAGATATTCGAGCTTTATTTACGGGCTTGTAAACAGTATTGTGAAAGTTGCTAATTCTATCATTACTCCATGAGAGTCGAAGTAGCGAACTTTTGTTAATTAGGTCGCTTGACGTAAATTTATGCGAATTCGACGTATAAATTAATTGATGTATTACAATTTAATAAATTTCATTATTTGTGTTAAAATTGATAATCAGTTGTTATGAAGAAAATATCTTAAAAAAAATTATGTCGGGATGTTACTCGGTGTATGAATTAATCCATTTAATTGATGCATTATAATTCAATAAATTGCATTGCTTACGCGTGATAAAATTTATAATCAGTTGTTATAAAGAAAATATCTTAAAAAATGATGTTGTAGGCTTTTCAATTTATGTCGTTGTCTGCTTTATACGAGAATCACAATGACAATCATATAGTTGAGAGATATTCGAGCTTTATTTACGGGCTTGTAAACAGAATTGTGAAAGTTGCTATTTCTATCATTATTCCATGAGAGTCGAAGTAGCGAACTTTTGTTAATTAGGTCGCTTGACGTAAATTTATGCGAATTCGACGTATAAATTAATTGATGTATTACAATTTAATAAATTTCATTATTTGTGTTAAAATTGATAATCAGTTGTTATGAAGAAAATATCTAAAAAAAAATTATGTCGGGATGTTACTCGGTGTATGAATTAATCCATTTAATTGATGCATTATAATTCAATAAATTGCATTGCTTAAGCGTGATAAAATTTATAATCAGTTGTTATAAAGAAAATATCTTAAAAAATTATGTTGTAGGCTTTTCAATTTATGTCGTCTGCTTTATACGAGAATCGGAATGACAATCATATAGTTGAGAGATATTCGAGCTTTATTTACGGGCTTGTAAACAGAATTGTGAAAGTTGCTATTTCTATCATTACTCCATGAGAGTCGAAGTAGCGAACTTTTGTTAATTAGGTCGCTTGACGTAAATTTATGCGACTTCGACGTATAAATTAATTGACGTATTACAATTTAACAAATTTCATTATTTGTGTTAAAATTGATAATCAGTTGTTATGAAGAAAATATCTAAAAAAAATTATGTCGTGATGTTACTCGGCGTATGAATTAATCCATTTAATTGATTCATTATAATTCAATAAATTGCATTACTTACGCGTGATAAAATTTATAATCAGTTGTTATAAAGAAAATATCTTAAAAAATTATGTTGTAGGCTTTTATGTTGTAGGCAATTTATGTCGTTGTCTGCTTTATACGAGAATCGCAATGACAATCATATAGTTGAGAGATATTCGAGCTTTATTTACGGGCTTGTAAACAGAATTGTGAAAGTTGCTATTTCTATCATTATTCCATGAGAGTCGAAGTAGCGAACTTTTGTTAATTAGGTCGCTTGACGTAAATTTATGCGAATTCGACGTATAAATTAATTCATGTATTACAATTTAATAAATTTCATTATTTGTGTTAAAATTGATAATCAGTTGTTATGAAGAAAATATCTAAAAAAAATTATGTCGGGATGTTATTCGGCGTATGAATTAATCCATTTAATTGATGCATTATAATTCAATAAATTGCATTGCTTACGCGTGATAAAATTTATAATCAGTTGCCATAAAGAAAATATGTGAATAAATTATGTTCCGGGCTTTTGGAATTTTAACAAAGTCATAAAGTATTTCACTGCCAAAGTCGTTTAATGATGAAAGAATAAATTACTTGAATGTTGGATACATTTCTGAACTTGAATAGTGAAAAAAAACGAAACTTTTTTATATATTGAATGCATTTCTTTAGCTTTAGAGTCTCTTAATGCAGGAAAGCATTTCCTAATGGCGCTATTATCCAAGAGACTCATAATGAGTCAAGCCAACTCTTTTCTTCATACACACATACGTTCGAAAATTTACGTACTCGAATAACGAGATATTCTATAGTTGAAAGGCGTTAACGAACGTTCTGCATGAAAAACACGTGTGGTCTATCGCAGAATGTACGATTGCCAGGAAGAGCCCGAAAGAAGAAGAGATAAATGAAGTGGAGCCAAGAGTTTCTATCTATTGGTGAGAAAGATGCAAATTAAGCGAGCAACGACGACGAAAAAGCAAAGAAAATATGGGACGTCGCGCGTCACTGCAAAAGCACGTTGATGCGGAACGATCGCATGCTTTTTTTCTTCTTTTTTTTTAATCTCCTCGTTATACCGTGACGTTTAATCGGAATTCTCTTATCTTGCAGATGGCGCGATCCAGCACCTCGGTCATCGAGCTATGATACTGTTTATAACGAGTGTGAAAAAAAGGTGAAGAATAAATGTGCTCGTTACTATTAAATAAGAGACAAAGAGATAAATTCCAATGAAAGAAAAAATGGAATAGATGAACAACGGATTATTTTCACGCGACTATGCAACAAAGTTGGTTTTACACAGTTTTTACTAGTTGTGTAAACCTCCATAATTTAATTTAATAAACATTATTCATCGTGTAATTGACTCGATATAATAGAATCAGGAAATTTTTTGAATCAATGAAAATGTATTTAGAATATTTTTAAAAAAGAAATAACTGTGATTAATTATTATGCAAAAGTTGGAATGTTCTCGTTTTGAGCAATAATTATGAACAATTTATGTGAGGATTATTTTTTAATGAATTTTTATGTTTAATAGAGATAATGAACTGGAATCATTCAGTCATGAGAGTATTTCAAATCCATTTTCAGTAAATGGAGAGAAAGTCGGATCTGTGAATTCTGAAATCAGAACCGACCAAAAGTGATTCTTTCAAAAATCATCGTAAAAACGCATGTAACCAGTACTTTCTCAGGTACAATATGCGACATGAGAACGATACACTGTTAAAAATATTTTGAAAATTAATATATGTATTGGAAGTTCTTGTGCAGATACGGTATATTAAATTTCATTTATTATACAGATACGTTGTGAAATTCCAATAATTATATTATAAACACAACTTTTATAAGGTGTTTTGTATACTGTGTATTAATTTAACAACAATTTATTTGTATCTTAATTAATATTTGTATATTAAATTTAATACACGCGTATCCGCAAAAAAACTTCCAATACTTTATATTAATTTTCATACAAAAATTTCTAACAGTGTATGCGACATGAGAACGATACACTGTTAAAAATATTTTGAAAATTAATATATGTATTGGAAGTTCTTTTGCAGATACGGTATATTAAATTTCATTTATTATACAGATATGTTGTGAAATTCCAATAATTATATTATAAACACAACTTTTATAAGGTGTTTTGTATACTGTGTGTTAATTTAACAACAATTTATTTGTATCTTAATTAATATTTGTATATTAAATTTAATATACGCGTATCCGCAAAAAAAACTTCCAATACTTTATATTAATTTTCATACAAAAATTTCTAACAGTGTAATGAAGGCCAAAATTCGATATCTTGAAGAAGAAAAAAATTCCAGTTCTTTAGGTTGGATTTTCGGACCAAAAGTCGGATCTATGAATTCTGAAATCAGAACCGACCAAAAGTGATTTTTTCAAAAATCATCGTAAAAAGACATGTAACCGGTACTTTCTCAGGTACAATATGCAACATAAGAACGATAGTGAACGTCAAAATTCGATATCTTAGAAAGTATCATATTTGCATAAATAAAATATCCCCCAAAACTTCGTGAAAAAAAATGAGAACTCATACTTAACACATTATCAAAATTGGAAGCTCGTTCTCCATTCTCATACGTTCAAATAACCCTTCCTTAAAAATGAATTCTCTTTGCAATTATTCAAAAGCTAAAACCATCTATTTACAAACACTGTGAGTTATTATCACAAAATAATGATTATAAATAGTAATTATTCTATTCATTTCTAATAACAACTTTTAGCCTTACTGCTATGTTGCAGCCAACGTAACAGCGGAGTCATGTAAATCAAAAAATCATACGAGCATATATATATATATATTTTTCCTCGATCGGATACACGTGCGAGTTTATTTTAACGGCAAAACCGAGTGAAAATGGAGAGAGAGAGAGAGGAAGAGAGATGGGAGAGAGAGAGAGAGGGAAGGCTAGGGGCCTTTGCGTCTCGACTGCCTGCCTGCCTGCCTGCATGTCGTTTATTGGCAGAGAGGTGAACGACACATTGCTGCGCTCTTGCCGCGCTACTGATGCTCGCTGCTGCTGCCGCTACTACTACCGCTGCTGCTGCTGCAAGGTGAAGTCAGTGGTAGTAGTAGTAGTAGTAGTAGCGGATATAGTGGTCAGACAACCGCGAACGGATCAAGCGTGCCGCGGTTTATGGGTCATCGCCATGGCCCATAGTTTCATAGCCACTGGATTCGAGTGCTGCGGTATGTGCGGTGGTTTTGGGTCTAGTCGATGGTATTTGTACTAGCCCAATGACGTAAACGCCCATAGTTTTGGGAAATAAAGTTTAAGATACACTTCGTTTTGCTGTATTAATTTCACTATAATAATTATCCGCAGGGTTTATGAAATTATATGTGAACGTTTCAATAGCTGCAAAAAAAAACCAAATTCTTAATCAAATATTGCGGAAAAATGGAAAAACACGGTCCTCCAATACTTTCGCCATGCATTAACTGTATTTCTCCATTTTTTCAAAAAGCTTATCATCATTTTTTATTGAAATTTAATATCGTACTAGCACAATGACGTAAACGCCCATAACTTTAGGAAATAAAGTTTAAGATACACTTCGTTTTGATGTATTAATTTCACAATAATAATAACCTGCAGGGTTTTGGAAATTATATGTGAATGTTTCAATAGCTGCAAAAAAAAAACACATTCCTAACCAAATATTGAGGAAAAATGGAAAAACACGGTCCTCCATTACTTTCGCGATGCATTAACTGTAATTCGCCATTTTTTCAAAAAAATTATCATGAGGTTTGATTGAAATTTAATATCGTACTCGTACAATGACGAAAACGCCCATAACTTTAGGAAATAAAGTTTAAGATACACTTCGTTTTGCTGTATTAATTTCACTATAATAATAATCTGCAGGGTTTTTGAAATTATATGTGAACGTTTCAATAGCTGCAAAAAAAATACATTCTTAATCAAATATTGCGAAAAAATGGAAAAACACGGTCCTCCATTACTTTCGCGATGCATTAACTGTAATTCTCCATTTTTTCAAAAAAATTATCATGAGGTTTGATTGAAATTTAATATTCTACTCGCCCAATGTTGTAAACCCCCATAACTTTAGGAAATAAAGTTTAAGATACACTTCGTTTTGCTGTATTAATTTCACTATAATAATAATCTGCAGGGTTTTTGAAATTATATGTGAACGTTTCAATAGCTGCAAAAAAAAAACACATTCCTAATCAAATATTGCGGAAAAATGGAAAAATACAGTCTTCCATTACTTTCGCGATGCATTAACTATATTTATCCATTTTTTGAAAATAGTTATCATGAAAATTGATTGAAATATAATATTTTTTTGGAGCTATCCAAAAATTTACATATCATATCATAATCGCTGTATGTTAAATGTAATATGTGTATTTATGCATAGAAATTTCCGATAAAAGTATATTCATTTTCATGATGAAATTTTTTACAGCTTTGATACTCAATTTTCTAATTTTCCTAATTTTACATCTCACTTTTACATCATATTTAATATATCATATTCTGTAAAAAAAAAAGCTCCTCTCAACCGTCATGGAAATTTTCACTAACTATTTTTAACAGTGTAAACATTGAAAAAAAGTGCCATCAATCTAAAATATATAAGAATTTCCTGAAACTACAAAACAATTCTACCAGTTAAGCGATTTATTTCTAGCTCAATCAGCCTCAGGTGCAGCCTCAACTTCATAAATTCTAGATTAACGAAAATAAAACCAATATTATATTACGACGAGTGCAACAAAATTGTAAATTGCTGGCGATGTAACTTTTTACTAACCCGTAAAGGGTTATTAAAATAACTTTCGAAGAATTTATTCACTCTGCTCGGTTATAATTAAATGGTAGAATTAAACGGGACAGGTTTACGTAAGACCATTTATTTATGTTGCGATTAATCATCTGCAGGTATTCGCTCACAAGAGAGAAGTTTTATTTCGAGGGTTGGTAGATGTAACGAACGCTGTACGAGGTTCAAGTTCTCGTCTCCAAGTCCGACAGTGACAGTGACACATCCTAAGATCTCCAGCAATATTTCTGTTCCTTCTCTTGTCTTCTCTTTCCTTCCAGTTTTCTCCAGATCGTTTTGCCATACAGAGTTAAACGGTGGACCACGATAAAATACACTATTACATCGCAGAATTCTATCAGAAATCGGCCTTCGTGTGGTTTAGACGTCCAAGGAAAAATTCTCGAGTGGTATTTAAAGGATATCAATCGTATCTCTAAGCTGAAGTGACATTTATGCTTGGACAAAATTGCGGTATAGCGAACAAAGAATTTTATTGTTTCTCATTATTTTATTATTTAAACAATATTAATCATACCGCCTAAGCTAAAATAGTGAATTAGTTGATTTTTGTTTGATTGTATGAAAAAAAAAAAAAAATGAAAAATGTTAGAAAATTATTTTTTCGTAACAGTAGAATTCTTTTTTTTACTAGACCACAGTAGACAATTTTTCCCAAGCACAAGTATTTTACTTGGGAAAAATTGTCTTCTGTGGTCTAGTGAAAAAAATAATTCTACTGTCACGAAAAAATAATTTTCTAACATTTATCTTTTTTTTTTTCAAACAATCAAACAAAAATCAACTAATTCACTATTTTAGCTTTATCAAGCACAAGTATTTTGCTTGGAAAAAATTGTCTACTGTGGTCTAATGAAAAAAAAGAATTCTACTGTCACAAAAAAATAATTTTCTAACATTTTTCATTTTTTTTTCATACAATCAAACAAAAATCAACTAATTCACTATTTTAGCTTAGGCGGTATGATTAATATTCTTTAAATAATAAAATAATGAGAAACAATAAAAAAATTTGTTCGCTATACCACAATTTTGCCCAAGCAAAATACTTGTGCTTGAGAAAAATTGTCTACTGTGATCTAGTGAAAAAAAGAATTCTACTGTCACAAAAAAATAATTTTGTAACATTTTTCATTTTTTTTTTTTTCGAACAATCAAACAAAAATCAACTAATTCTCTATTTTACCAACACAATAATAAATATTTCACAATAACACTTTAAATAAATGTCTATTTTCGCTATTATTTAGTAATCATTTAATAAAATGTCACATAAACGATAAATCGACCCAAATAAAAACCTGCGGTTAATTGAAAACAGCCGTTACAAATTCTCCGGCAATTAAATAAATTACGTTTTCCATTTTCTTTTCCCACTACATTAAGTACCGTGTTTTTATTTCTCTTTGAACTCAAATGCGCAGCTCAATTAAGCCTTAATTGATGAGGCAATTTTTTTTTTTTTTCAATTCCCATTTACGGGAAAGGTTCGTTTAAAAGTTACAAAGCAGTAAGAAGTGTTGCACGTTTTAAACCACAGCTTGCAATAGACGTGAAATACTGCAAGCAAATGGTGCGTATCGTGGCAGAGTTCTTGAAATCAGGTATTGCGAATCGATCTCATACGTTTGCGACGAGTAAACGCAGCAGGTGTAATCGGCTGTTGGTCGGTTAGCTCGCGACTAGCAACGAGCTTTAAATGCTCATCCACTTTAGCTCACGTCACAGCTATGTGACCCACATTTTGTCGTGACATTTTCTTTTACCCACGTTCGAAAAGACACATTGTGCAAAAACTTTGCACTTTGTTCACATTAAAGATGCCGACGGAGCTAACGTAAATTGTGGAACATGAATTTTTCATCGTATGCAACTACTTTTGGTCAATTTTAATTATGGAAATTGCAAAACATATCAAAATTTTTTTCATTAAATTTAAATAAATGAATAAATAATAATAAATAAATGAATATTTAAATACCATAATTAAAATTGACCAAAAGTAGTCGCGTGCGATAAAAAATTCATGCTTCATAATATACAGTCGCTGCCTATAATATTCTATAGTAACAGAGTTATAATCAGTAATTCTTTTAAAAATTAAGTGGATTGTACAATTGGCCGTGTAATTATAATTTATAATAATAATAACATGCAACCATTGTGATATTATGTGTAATCTTATTAATAGCTGCAAATATTTATTTTCAATAAAATAAATGGTAACTTTTTTGAAAAAAATAGGGAAATACGATTAACCAATTACAAAATTAATAGAGAATCATACTTTAAAATTTTTTCCATAATTTTTCCTAACATTTGATTGAACATAAAATTTTTATTGCAGCTGTTTAAAAGAGCACACATAATTTTATAATTGCTGCAGATTATTATAATAAAATTATGAGTACATAACGATATGTTTTTTAAACCTTCTTTTCTAAAATAATGCCGATTTACCACTTTGTATGGTACATTGTGGAATGTTGAATATATGAGAACATCGAATGACGCAATTTACGCCAGGAAATAGATGAGAAGGCGCCTCGTGCTCGGTAAAACCGGGAGTATATAGTACAGAGACTCGAAAATATAGAACAAACGTGTAGAGCGTTTAGAGAAGACGTTTCGTGACAAAAATGGCTTGTTAAAATATATTTTTGAACCTGCGGAAATCGAGGCGGGACGACGCGTATTTTGGCAAGTGATTCCAACAGTACGAGAGATAGTGTAAATGCGGAAGAAATCCAGAATGACGTGCTAATATCATATACATATAACGCTTCGTTTTATGTACATATTACGTCGTGGTATAGAAAGAGAATGAGACGAATATTAGTCATAGGCGCGAGGCACAAGTAGCAGAAAAAGGATGCGTGTAGGCTGGAGATTGAAGGCTGGGCTTTTCTATGCATATTTTAGAGCCGTGAGGCATCCATAGCTAAAGCTACAATGCGTCTGGGACGTATAAGTTAGTGGATTATATATAATACGCTCAATCTGCTTATTTTCTTTAACACTGCAACGATTCGAGTGTGCAAATGCCATTTGAAATATCACTAAAGTTACAAAAAGCGTTTACGGAAAATCTGCAAAAAAAAAATATCGCATGAATGGAAAAAAATCGCGTCATGCCGCGAAATTTACTAGAAATTCCTCTCATTATTTTTGCGTATATATGAATATATCTTTTTTATCATTTAATACACACAAAAAATAATATAACGAATCAATTAGATAAGATATTTCAAAAATATCTAATTGAACCGTCAAAAAGTTAAAAAAGTCTTGCAAATTTTGAAGTTAATGTTAAACAAATTCTTTTATCTCTTTTTTACATCATTTCTCATGATGCACAATAGATAAGTATAATAAAACGTCACCAGAATGTTGAAAAAAAAATAAGGTGTAAAATTCTTCACACTTTTGTACAAATATTATTTTTTATCATTCCGAATGTTCAGTCTCGTGGAATCATTGACTCGATATTTTCAATGCGAGACGAATATCGAAATGATGAATGAGTATGCGGGGCTGAGCGCTGAAAAGTCTGAGCATTCGAGGAACGTTCTTGCCCAACACGAGGAAGTATCCAAGAGAAGTATCGTCACTTGGTAACTCTGCCAGCAATTGACGACGACGACGACGACGACGACGACGTTTTTCTTCTTGGGTCTACCATTCACTTGCTTATGCGGGTACTACTGTACGTAATAATAATAATAATCCATGTATATATCGATGTATTATAAATACAAGGAATATTCTCTCAAATTGCTCGCCCTCATCCAACCGGCGGCCGTTTAAGAGTCAACAACATTGCAGTGAAGCAGGTTCTATGATCGTCACGCGATGAAAACGTTCGAGAGTCCCACACAGTCCAATAGAATATACAGCGTGTGTAATGCGTGTAACGTTGTAGAAGCGTGAAACGATCACGATGGACATCTGCGAGTTATTCGCAATGATATTATTACGGCCACTGGCCCCCGTCGCCGATGAAGCTCTGTCATCGTTTCGTTTCGTTCTGCTGTAACATTGATACTAAGAAAAAAGATTACAGAATGTCCATAACGTTTGTGTAATTCTTTGTAAAATTATTGGCTCGAGAATGAGCATTAATCCAATGAAAATTTAATTGAAATAGTTTAATAACTAAATTATTAACGATTATTGAGCCTTTTGAATATTAGAATTTATTAAAAAACTAATAATTCAGCTAAATTATTTATTCATTTATTTATTCTAAATATAACATATTTTTACAAAACTAGTCTTGCTAGTGTAAATATATATATATTTATAAGAAAAACATCACAATGTGTAATGAAAAGATTAAAGTTAAAGTTAAATGTACATTTAAGATTTTAATTATAAATTGAAAAGGGAAAGTACGTTTTAATATGTATATATAATTGAAATAGTTTAATAACTAAATTATTAACGATTATTGAGCCTTTTGAATATTAGAATTTATTTAAAAAATAATTCAGCTAAATTATTTATTCATTTATTTATTCTAAATATAATATATTTTTACAAAAATAGTTTTGCTAGTGTAAATATATATATATTTATAAGAAAAACATCACAATGTGTAATGAAAAGATTAAAGTTAAAGTTAAATGTACATTTAAGATTTTAATTATAAATTGAAAAGGGAAAGTACGTTTTAATATGTATATATAATTGAAATAGTTTAATATCTAAATTATTAACGATTATTGAGCCTTTTGAATATTAGAATTTATTTAAAAAATAATTCAGCTAAATTATTTATTCATTTATTTATTCTAAATATAATATATTTTTACAAAAATAGTTTTGCTAGTGTAAATATATATATATTTATAAGAAAAACATCACGATGTGTAATGAAAAGATTAAAGTTAAAGTTAAATGTAAATTTAAGATTTTAATTATAAATTGAAAAGGGAAAGTACGTTTTAATATGTATATATAATTGAAATAGTTTAATAACTAAATTATTAACGATTATTGAGCCTTTTGAATATTAGAATTTATTTAAAAAATAATTCAGCTAAATTATTTATTCATTTATTTATTCTAAATATAACATATTTTTACAAAACTAGTCTTGCTAGTGTAAATATATATATATTTATAAGAAAAACATCACAATGTGTGATGAAAAGATTAAAGTTAAAGTTAAATGTAAATTTAAGATTTTAATTATAAATTGAAAAGGGAAAGTACGTTTTAATATATATATATATAATTGCAATAGTTTAATATCTAAATTATTAACGATTATTGAGCCTTTTGAATATTAGAATTTATTTAAAAAATAATTCAGCTAAATTATTTATTCATTTATTTATTCTAAATATAATATATTTTTACAAAAATAGTTTTGCTAGTGTAAATATATATATTTATAAGAAAAACATCACAATGTGTAATGAAAAGATTAAAGTTAAAGTTAAATGTAAATTTAAGATTTTAATTATAAATGGAAAAGGGAAAGTACGTTTTAATATGTATATATAATTGAAATAGTTTAATAACTAAATTATTAACGATTATTGAGCCTTTTGAATATTAGAATTTATTTAAAAAATAATTCGGCTAAATTATTTATTCATTTATTTATTCTAAATATAATATATTTTTACAAAAATAGTTTTGCTAGTGTAAATATATATATATTTATAAGAAAAACATCACAATGTGTGATGAAAAGATTAAAGTTAAAGTTAAATGTACATTTAAGATTTTAATTATAAATTGAAAAGAGAAAGTACGTTTTAATATGTATATATATATTTATAATTAGTGAAGAATTGAGAAAATTATTCGAAAAGTATTTGAAATACATTATCATTGAATAAATGTTCATCTTTGTTTTTTGGATTGAATTTAGAAAAACGAAAACGTTGTGAAAACAAAATGTTGAAGAGAGAAATGATAAGTAAAAGCTGTACAAAACTCGTGGGGCTAACAGACAAGGATAGAGCCGCGTTCTGGACGAGAACATTGAGAAATATATACTATTTATAGATTTACATTAATATCCGTTCTGGCACCAGTTTTAAACGAATGTAATGTCGTTAGAGGTTAGGCATGATATTGCACAGTGGGAAGCGACTGTAAGTCCTACGATATAATCGTGCGTTATACAGCAGATTAATAAACCAATCGTCAATGGAATTGAGAGTGTAGAAAGCTCACTCAGTGTACCGAAGACCGAATAATCCTTAAACTATACCGGAATTGTTTGAACTATACCGGTTTAAACTGTTTTTTTTTTCGATTCACTACAAATGGTAATAACCGTGAGCCATTATTGACCAGGGTCAAAGTTCTCTAGTCTCATACAGCCCATTTCACTGTGGCAGTGTGTATATACATGCATAACCATATAGTTGTGTATTTATATGGTTTAGAAAGTTGTTTAGTTGTGTTTGACTTAAAAGAACCTAAAGACTCTGAATCTGGGTTCAGAATGAAGAGTTTAATAAAGTTTTTGTTGGTACGAGATTCGAAAAATGGTGTAGAATTTTTTATGAGCCGAAATGACGATTTTTTGGTGTGCTGATAGGTCAGAAAGAAAGCCATTCATTTATATAATAATACGTAATTATTAACCTGAGACAAAGTTTCCTGATTTCATACAGTAATTCTAAAGGTAGCAGTGCATATCTATGCAAAATGTGTTTATGTGTATCTCTATTGCTTAGAAAGTTGTTTTGTTGTGATTGTCTTAAAAGAACCTAAGGACTCTTAACTTAAGTTCACAATGAAGAATTTAATTAAGTTTTTGTTGGTAGGACGAGTTTGGAAAATTTTTATGGAATATTTTGTGAGCCCTAAGAACTTTTTTTTAATGGGACTGATGGATCAGGAAAACCCATTAATTGATATAATAATACATAATTATTAACCTGAGTCAAAGTTCTCTGATTTCAGACAGTAACTCTAAAGGTGGCAGTGCATATCTATGCAAAATGTGTTGATCTGTATCTCTATTGCTTAGAAAGTTGTTTAGTTGTGATTGTCTTAAAAGAACCTAAAGATCCTGAACCTAAGTCCAGAATAAAGAATTTAATTAAGTTTTTGTTCGTAGGACGAGTTTCGAAAATTTCTATGGAATATTTTATGAGCCCTAAGAACTTTTTTTCAATGGGACTGTTGGATTGGGAAAACTATTAATTGATATAATAATACATAATTATTAACCTGAGTCAAAGTTCTCTGATTTCAGACAGTAATTCTAAAGGTGGCACTGCGTATCTATGCAAAATGTATATCTCTATTGCTAAGAAAGTTGTTTAGTTGTGTTTGTCTTAAAAGAACCTAAAGACTCTTAACTTAAGTTCACAATGAAGAATTTAATTAAGTTTCTGTTGGTAGGACGAGTTTCGAAAAATTTTATGGAATATTTTATGATCCCTAAGAACTTTTTCAATGGGGCTGTTGGATTGGTAAAACCATTAATTGATATAATAATACATAATTATTAACCTGAGACAAAGTTCCCTGATTTCATACAGTAATTCTAAAGGTGGCAGTGCATATCTATGCAAAATGTGTTGATGTGTATCTCTATTGCTTAGAAAGTTGTTTAGTTGTGATTGTCTTAAAAGAACCTAAAGACTCTTAACTTAAGTTCACAATGAAGAATTTAATTAAGTTTTTGTTGGTAGGACAAGTTTCGAAAAATTTTATGGAATATTTTATGAGCCCTAAGAACTTTTTTTAAATGGGACTGTTGGATCAGGAAAACCCATTAATTGATATAATAATACATAATTATTAACCTGAGTCAAAGTTCTCTGATTTCAGACAGTAACTCTAAAGGTGGCAGTGCATATATATGCAAAATGTGTTGATCTGTATCTCTATTGCTTAGAAAGTTGTTTAGTTGTGATTGTCTTAAAAGAACCTAAAGACTCTGAACCTGAGTCCACAATGAAGAATTTAATTAAGTTTTTGTTGGTAGGACGGGTTTCAAAAAATTTCTATGGAATATTTTATGAGCCCTAAGAACTTTTTTTCAATGGGACTGTTGGATCAAGAAAACCCATTAATTGATATAATAATACATAATTATTAACCTGAGTCAAAGTTCTCTGATTTCATACAGTAATTCTAAAGGGGGCAGTGCATATCTATGCAAGATATATATCTCTATTGCTTAGAAAGTTGTTTAGTTGTGATTGTCTTAAAAGAACCTAAAGACTCTGAACCTAAGTTCAGAATAAAGAATTTAATAAAGTTTTTGTTGGTAGGACAAGTTTCGAAAATTTTTATGGAATATTTTATGAGCCCTAAGAACTTTTTTTTAATGGGACTGATGGATCAGGAAAACCCATTAATTGATATAATAATACATAATTATTAACCTGAGTCAACATTCTCTGATTTCAGACAGTAATTCTAAAGGTGGCAGTGCATATCTATGCAAAATGTGTTTATGTGTACCTCTATTGCTTAGAAAGTTGTTTAGTTGTGATTGTCTTATAAAAGAACCTGAAGACTCTTAACCTAAGTTCACAATGAAGAATTTAATTAAATTTTTGTTGGTAGGACGAGTTTTAAAAATTTGAATGGAATATGTTATGAGCCCTAAGAACTTTTTTTCAATGGGACTGTTGGATTGGAAAAACCATTAATTGATATAATAATACATAATTATTAACCTGAGTCAACATTCTCTGATTTCAGACAGTAATTCTAAAGGTGGCAGTGCATATCTATGCAAAATGTGTTGATCTGTATCTCTATTGCTTAGAAAGTTGTTTAGTTGTGATTGTCTTAAAAGAACCTAAAGATCCTGAACCTAAGTCCAGAATAAAGAATTTAATTAAGTTTTTGTTGGTAGGACGAGTTTCGAAAAATTTTATGGAATATTTTATGAGCCCTAAAAACTTTTTTTTAATGGGACTATTGGATCAGGAAAACCCATTAATTGATATAATAATACATAATTATTAACCTGTCAAAGTTCTCTGATTTCAGACAGTAACTCTAAAGGTGGCAGTGCATATCTATGCAAAATGTGTTGATCTGTATCTCTATTGCTTAGAAAGTTGTTTAGTTGTGATTGTCTTAAAAGAACCTAAAGACTCTGAACCTAAGTCTAGAATAAAGAATGTAATTAAGTTTTTATTGGTACAAGAAGTTTCAACAAATGTTATGAAATATTTTATGAGATTAAGTAACGATTTTTTAAAATGAGTCTGATGGGTCAGAAAGAAACCATTAATTGACATAATAATACATAATTATTAACCTGAGTCAGAGTTCTATGATTTCATACAGTAATTCTAAATGTGTCAATGCATATCTATGCAAAATGTGTCAATGTTTACCTATATGGTTTAGAAAGTTGTTTAGTTGTGTTTGTCTTAAAAGAACCTAAAGACTCTGAACCTAAGTCCAGAATGAAGAACTTAATAACAATTTCCTGAAAAAGGGAAATCTTGAATTTTTCACTTTTTTCGTCTCACATTCAATGATTTTCACAAAAACCCATCCATATAAAAAAAGAAACTTCTTAGATTTCTTGCTTAGATTTTACTGTTGCGAAAATTATGAAATCCCTAATAGTCAATTATGCAATAGAAAACTATTGAAGTACTATTACGTTAAATAACTAAGCATTTGGTAGAAAAATGGTCTCATTCTGAAAATGGAAAACCTTAAGTTTCTTGCGTGGACTCCAGACCTACAAAGAGCATGTGAATCCTGCAAGACACAATAATCTGCTACCATATAATACTAATATACAATAATTCTGATCACAATTTTTCAATGGTTTTGGCAGAACAATAACCATATAGAAAAAAAGGAAATTCTTAAATTACTTGTTTAAATCTTACATTTGCAACAATAACATGCACAATATTAAACCATCGTGATATAAAACTATGCAGTGCTACTATGTTGACTCAGAAATTGTTTTCCCTCACATTTTTCTATAAAATGTGCTAAAACCCACTTATATCATCATTAATGAAATTCTTAAATTCCATACTTAGATTTTTTAAATGTAAAAAAAAAATCTTACATTTTTTTGGTTATATATTTAAGAGCTGTAAATAGAATAGTAAACTTAATATAGTGCTACAATTTTCAATAAAAAATTGATTTTTCTAATACTTTTTTTTGGCTTTGGCCAAAAAAACATACGCCAACCTGAAAAAGAAAAGTCTTGAAATTCTCAGTTGTATTTCAAAGCTGCACAGAATTTGTGGGCCGCACAAGCCCCAATAACTTGCTTCTTTGCAATAATAAATAATACAAAACGCAAAGTAGGATGAATGCACCAGTGATTGAACAGACACCAGTGAATGAACAACAGCTTTTTGAGAGTTCATCCAAAATTCTGACCTGACTCATCATTAGGTTTTTCATTTGCTTATTATTTAACTATCTACTGCGATAATTTTATTGCAGAATCCTATTTTTTTAAATTAAAAGTGTATGTTAGATTGGGCCATTAATTTACTCATGTTTTTGGATTATTGACTTTTAATATTTATTTTTATATTCTTTGCTATAAAAATATGATAGTTTTGACTTGCATCACATATTTCGACATTCTGATAATCCGTTAAAAGTTTGTAGATGGACTGGAAACATTATATTTTATAGAAACCCACGATAAACAAATCAATCTGTTTAACTGTTCATTTACTGGTGACTCTACCATAGTTAAAAATATAAAATACAAACCTTTGAATGGTGGTAACTGCTGAAGTTCTACATCCTGAGAGTTGCGATACCTCGACGAGCCCTGTGACTTCTTGGACTTCTTCTTGAGGGAACGGGTCATGGAGAAGGGGTCTATCCGATCGACGAAAGTCGCAGATGACATGTTGGGAACGTTTGAGGCGGCAACGACGCGGCTACTCGAAGTGCTGGATATGCCAGCGTCTTGCCTCTGAGTCTGTTGTTCTTTGCCGGAGGTCGTGGCGACGGCTTATATAGACACCGATAGATTTTACAGGAGGCTAGAGAATTCTAGCGGCAGCAATATTGCTACGAAGAGGCAGCATTCCTCCGCAGCAGAGTTTATGCTGCGTTTGACTTTTTGGAAAAAACTCTTTTTTTCCAATCCAAAACTAAGAAAACTTATGATGCGAAATTTGTCTACGTAGCTAAATCTTCCTTATATCCAATATTCCGATCGTCTCGGAAATCGCCACGAGGTTCCGTTGACGTTCCAAGTGTAATCCAGGTGCAAAGTCTCTCCTTCCGAAAAAAAGAAGGAAAAAAAAGATAGGACAGTGTTTTTTTTTTTTTAGCGATTTCGTGTGATGAAATCAAAGGCGAACGAGAGGGAGTGAGTGAGAGAAAGACAGAGAGACAGGGAGAGAGAATTTCTCGTTAGGCGTTGTCAGCAGGAGCGGTACACACGTTGCGAACGCACGCCCCGTTCGGGCACGTCGAAAACGACACGATTCACCACCACCGCCACTAAAACCGCGCACCCCGTTTCTTCCGATAAACTACACAACTTCTTCTGTCTCTCTTCCTTGTCCACGAAAAGATTCCTCGGTCTGTCTTGCTTTTCTCGCGTAATTGTCTATGTTCTTATCTAGTATGTCAGTTAATGTGTTTGTATGTATGTACGTCGTTGATATTATCCACGAAATAAGGATACGTATACTACTTAAGTAGATTTAAGTATTGCAATATCGGCAAGCAACGAAGACACACGAGATGACGAGTTTTTCCTTCCGGATTCCCGTCGAGGCGCTGATCGCTGGGGGGCCACGCACTACGCGCACTCTCGCCCACTGGCGTTTCACGAATTTTCTTGGCCCCCGGCTACACGATACGATTAACTATGTATTAGTCTAGCAGATAATTCCATCGAATACGAGTATAGTATCAATCTATCGTCAATAGTAACGCGGTAAGAATGTGAAAGAAAGAAGAGAATTAAAGTACGAAGAGAGTACGAAAAGATAGAAAGAAGATTGACGCGAATCGTGATAGACGGAAAATCGCGAAAGACGACAACGACTTGAAGAGCAAATGGAGCGATATAATGGTTGGAATAAGCAATGAATTAAATAATGGCTTAAGCGATATTGATGAAAACGTTGACGATTAACGAATTACAAAAATTAATCCACGCAACCATGTGCACGCACGTTTTTTTACACGCACACGCCCCGCGCGCGCCAGTTTCGTGCGCTTTTTTCTTATATTTTCTCTTATTATTTTCACTCGACGAGAATTCGATAGCCGGGCTACAGGCTACGTGCCCGTCCGGATGCCGGAGTCCCGGAGGCGAAGAGAGAGAAAGAGAAAGAGAAAGAGAGACAGCGCAAGAGAGAGAAGGAGGATCGTAAGAAAGAGAGATGGATATATAGGGACCGAGTGAGATAGCAGAGTACGAGAGAGAGAGAGAGTGTGTGTGTGTGTGAGACAGAGAGAGCGCAAGATACAGAGTGAAAGAGGAGAGAAGCACCGTTATATCACGCCTCGTACGGACGTGCTCACCAGAGGCTCTCGCCACTCGCGAAATATACCGTCCGTATAATCGGGCGACTCTCGCGAATCCAAGTAAGGAGCTCTCTCGCTCTCTCGTTATTCGTGCTATCGACACGGACAGCCCAAAATGCGTTTTGTGTTATTATGTACCTCCTCCGTAACTTCGAAAAATCGACAAAGACGAAGAAGAAGACCGCTACGACGGGCTACGACGACGACGACGACGACGCCTCTATCCTCGGGTTTGGCCTCTTGAATCGTTAGCGCACACAGCGGCGGCCCTCAGACTCGCAGCAACTCGCAGATTTATACATCGGGGCACGACGAACTCTCGTCCGCCATCAGCTGCTCGGACTTACGAGCCTGTCTCATTTTCGCATCGTACGACGGTCACCGAGACTCGCCGAGACGCGCCTCGACATCGTCGTTTGGATTATATACCAGCGTCCCAACGAAGCAGTCCCCCGCACACACTCCGAAGAACTATATATCTCTCTATCTCTCGGCACACACTAGAGAACGCGGCCCCGCACCCCGCCGTCCTTCTTTCCACAACACCTCGCGAACGCGTTAACTATACACAACGATAATTTTCGGGCATCTGCCAGCCGCGTATTTACCACGAGCTTCCCCGTTAATAAATTAACAAAAGGAAGAGAACCAAAATTATATAGTTCCGCGCACCCGTGTGTCGCCCTTCACTTATCGAAAACCCGTCAAGAGGTGCCTTGTGTGCCTGAAAATAGTAATGCGCGCTCGGCAATCATCGGACGAACTTACCCGATCGCCCACGAACATGCGCGACTCTAACGCAGATGGCGCCACTTTATGGACCTTTCGACGACGTTGTCAAATTTCACATCGGCACCTGTGTTTTTCCGTTATTTTATCCTCTTATATTCATTGAAACACACATTTTTATTAATACTCAACAGCACCTGTTGCTGCTCTCGCTTGGAAAATTTTGCTAGGGTTTATTTGCTGCTGATTTTCATTTTGTTGTAACTTTTAAGGAATTACTACGCGTGGCTAGTAACGATGACTTTGATAAGCCATGTTACATATTTCGCGCCACTAAACGACGTTTTTACAGCGTTGTCACATTTTCGTCGCAAGTGCAAGACTGATTGCGCACAAATCGAAACATCGCCTGCGCACATTGCTAAAAGCTTCACGGATTGTCGTCGTGTCTCCGAAATGTCATAGCGCCGAACGTTAGCTAACTAGCGTAATATAAAAAAAGCCGATGTATCTGCTAATGCTCATTTTCAGAAGTAATTACAACTCCAATTATGAGATTAGTCTAAGCATACCGTTCTGACAATTGATAATAACCATTATTCCGTGGTATTTTCGAACATCTGATAAAGATCTTTATTATATAGTCCTTTCAAATGTCTCGAGCAGACGAAAATTCGTCACCACGAATCTGGCTGAGTCAGATTTTTTTAATATACTTGTGATAGAAATCGTGATTATCGAGAAACGATGACAAACTTTTTCTTATCTGTCTATACTTAGTTATACTATTATTAAGTGTATGAAATTGAACACTGAGTATAGAAATTTTTTTAAATGCGATATGCACCCTTATGAGCTAACTACTATTACCATTTGTTGGTAATCATGATTCCTGTGGTTGTTTTTTTTTAAAACTATTTCTCATTTTATTCAAACAACAAAATTAACAAAATTATTCCGTGGTATTTTCGAACATTCGATAAAGATCTTAATTATATAGTCCATCGTTTGGCTGAGCGAGATTTTTTTAATACTGTTATAGAAATCGTGATTATCGAGAAACGATGCAAAGCTTTTTGTTATTTTTATCTATACTTAGTTATACATTTAGTATACTTAGTATACATTTTTTTAAATACGATTTTCACCCGTATAAGCTAACTGGTATACGATTACCATTACCATTTGTCGGTAATCACGATTCCTATGGCAGTATGTCACATGTATTTTTTAAAAATCGAATTCTAACTTAAAAATTTGTTGGATATGCCGAAAATTAGATGATTCTTCTTCATCTGATTGAAGCTGACTCTCCCAGGCAGCACAATTCAAGAAGTTATCCAAAAGACGCCTAAACGGGTACCAAATGTCGCTTTCGAAGTTATCCATAAGTTAACAACCGTCCTAAAAGATAACTTTTACGAACATGATAACTTATGGATAACTTCCAAAGCGACATTTGGTACCCATTTAGGCGACTTTTGGATAACTTCTTGAATTGTGCTACCTGGGCTCGTCAAAATTAGTTCAAAATTATTTTCGAGTCTTTTCTCGCCATTCCGATAATTGAAAACGTAGCTTTACGGTACGTTTTCATACGCACGACAGCAACAATAAGCGAAATTCGAGCTATGTGAAGCTGGCCGGCAGAATTGCACCACTTTTTTTTCTTTTCTAAAACGTTTATTCTTTATAAGTGATTGTTCGATTAATTATAACGATTATTAGTCAAGCCCTTCATTTAAAAAATGACAAAAATTTAGCGTGATATATAAAAATAATTCAACATGTATACGAAAAAAAAAGAAAATAATTTTTCAAAAAGTTTATTGTATTATTATTTTTTAAACTAATTTATAAATAACTTTTAGGAAATAATATTCTTTTTTTAATTCCTTCGTATCTGTAGACGCTGATATATATATATATATATTTTTCAGATATTGTCTGTATGTTTAAAAGTGTTATTTAAGCAAAACGCAAATTTATAATTGCCTCAATTTTATACTCCACAAATAAAAAGGTACATTAATTCAGATTTGCGTTAATATACAATAATTCGTATTTAGAATAATAATTTTTTAATATGGCATATATATATATATTATTTTTAAAAATTATGTTTACTAAATGTAACTTAAATGTCGTTGGGTTAATTAATTGGAATATTCGGTTGTTACGTCGAGCCTTCGTTTATTTGAGAAAAATACTATATACATTGCACAGATATATTATCACTAGAATCGCTGGAGCGAACGAACAATTAATTTTAACGGACAGAATAACACGACGTGATGGTTCGATCAATCAATGACCATTCGCACTTACACCCACAACTCCTTACATACATAATTTCCCGTATAAAAACCGATTGCGAGCATAATACGACTCGGCCTCATCGTTGACCGATATAACGTCGCGTAAAACTCGTTCCAAATTTGGTCTCTCAAATCTTAAGGAGGTTTACGCTCGTACATGAAGAAAATCATGTTCTACTATAAAAGCGTGAGTCCGAAGGCTACGTGTTCGAATTTCATATGCATAGTAAGTACATCAAAACGTTGATGCCTCGATAAACCTATTACTTGTTTTTAAATTGTAACGCTTAACACTCACGAAAACAATCATATTGTCGAGGAAAATAACACAGTTGTTTTTTTTAATAAGGGTTTTAGTCATAAAAACAGAAAAAATGACGAACCCTAAAATCATTACGTCCATTGTTTTTCCATTATTTTTACAAACGAGAATTGTTTTTTTTTTATTTAAAAAAAACCACTTTCTATTGTTTATGATATTTATAGATTAACAATATTTCTAGTGGGGCTTTTTAATATAATTTTAGACACAATTATATAAATGTAAAAACTCATAACATTTTTAGACTTTTCTTATACTTCAAATAGACAATCAAAACATATGCTTCCAGAGGTGTTAAATAGCTCAGAATTCTACGGCACAGCCATAATAAACAACGTGTATTCGAATCCTAACTTTTTTTTTTTTTGGGAAAATGACTAAAAAGAATAATTTTTCGTTTGCCAAAATAACGAAATAATAATTAATGTAACATTTTTAGGGAAAGTCATTTTTTCTGTTATTACGACCAAAATCGCACCATTATTGTAAAAAAACAAACTATGTTATCTCCACCATTATAATCACCGTTATCGCGAGTACTAGAGAAACAAGTATCGCTCGACTAAAAAAAAAAAAAAAAAAAAATACCACGAGACAATTCTCGCCTAAAAAATGTTGTATCGAAAGAAGCGTTCTCGTTTTCGAGTGGTTGTTCCAACGAGTTGGTTCTTCCAATAGCACCTTATTGGCTAACGCCGGATTAAAACATTCCAACAAACGTCTAAACCCGCCTTCTCGAGAAACTAACCGGAAATGCTTAGTTACTACGTCTATTTAGGGTGGGTATAAGCATCAGTCGAATTTAAAAGCATTTCAAATATTTTGTTAATTATATGACTAATGTTTTAAAAAATTATGATAATCGTTTGATTAATTATTATGAATTGTAACGCTTAGGAATAATTATAATTTATTACAAAATTATGTCAATTATTTATAATTATTCCAAGGGCATGTAAATTTATAGTTTTTCATAATAATTATTAGTGAATTTTTGGGAAAATTTTTTAAAAAATGTTTTTCTATTCGAATGATGCTAATCCCTGTTACTATTTCACGCTTCTCACTTTTCATTTTCGAAGGCAGTTATAATATGTGCGCCCTTTGTTTTTTTTTTTTTTTTTTTGTTTTTTTGTTGTTTTCCTCATCCGACGATGCGAGCACTGATTACTACTAGTTCGACGAAAGTGCTGGATACAATTATCAAGCTTAGAGTCGAATAAGCTTATTAATTATAATATGTGTGGTCGCGAAGATTATACGATTCCGGGCTAATCAGAATTTTTATCATAGTTCGACGATAGTTTTCACGGTCCATCTATCACTATTCGGTGACAATTTTCTGTTGTTTCTCGTTGTTTAAGTACTGAGTACAATTTTTTTTTTTACGCGCAGGGCTTGTCAAGCTACATTTTTAAATCTTGATACGTTAGCGTGTGCAGCGCTTAAGCTAAATATGTGTCCTTTTTGTGTGTGTGCGTTTTTCTGGCTGCTACAGCCGTTCAAAAAATGCCTCACGATCTACCAACACACATTACTCCGCTGCTCATCGCTCCACATCTTCATAATCATTGTAAAAAAATACACGTTTACACGGTTACGGCGGTAAAGGTCCGTTGTTGTACCACCGTCTTCGAATCGCACAATGTACTATTCCAAACAGAATCACAGAGGGATTTTCAGGCAATTTCACTTCCGAATATTTTCATTTTTGCAACAGCTTGACGTATAAAATATAATCTTTCACTGTGGTTTGGTCATACATTAACCACGTCGTAATTTATTGTGGAAAGTCCGTAATTGTTGTTACGGTGACCCACCTCACTTGAGCGTTTATACATTATTTTGTTGACAAAATTATGAAAACTTTATGGAAAGAATTTAAAAAAAAAAAATCCCAACATTTACAGGTTGAAAAGTTTCACTATAAAGAGAGTTTTGCTCATTAATTGCAGTCAGTTGTGAAAACATTAAAATGTCTTTCAATAATGAATATAAGAACTCTTTTTTTTTAGCGGAATAGTTTGATTACCACTAATCAAAACTACATATTTTTGAGCATTCCGAATGTCGCATAATTTAGCCTCGCTAAATGCAAACTTGGAGGAATAGAAAGTAAAATCTAATATGAAATTTAAATAAATGATATTGCACAAAAAATGTTAAATAAGAATTCAATGAAATAACAATCGAAAATGTATAAATCTAAAATTTCTAAAGCAAATGAGCGAAACAGTAAAGCAAGAGTTTTACGTAGTCTCAAGTGAGGTAAAGGTGCCCCTACGCATGCGTGAAAAACTATGAGGCACTGAAACGGCTTGCCATCAAATTTCCAATCCCAAAGCTCTGAAAATACCAATAAAATATCAATTTCCTCGTCATTCCCAAACATCCGATTACTCCATTAAAATTTCGCAATTGCAAAACTCTATTTCCGCAAACAAATAGTTTACAGTTTCATCCTAATAAAATCCACTTGCAAAGTGAATCACATTTCCAATTTTTAATAAACAAAGGAAAATATAATAATGATTATTGATCGAATAAAAAAATGTTCAATATAAGTTAACATTTCAAATCTTAATTGAATAATTTCTCAATACGAGCGATAATACTCATCGTTGAAGATTAACTATAATTTATTCATTTCGAGAGAGAAAGATATTGATGATTTTATTTCCCTCGATTTTATCTTCGGGTTTCGGATCATTGAATCATTTTGACAGTTTATTTGGTAAATACTGCGTTTTGAGCTTTGGAAAAAATAACGGCAAGTCGCTGAAACAGCCTTCGTATCCGACAAAGACGACGATCGCTGTGGCAACACGCAAAGAGTGTTCCATAAATCTAAGCTTCCGTTCCGAACGCATACTGATCGTTTCATAAGCGTTGCTGACGTACATAATAATTTATAACGTCCCGAAATCGTTATACTACGTGTCGCGATACGACGATGTATGGGGTGCATATACATAAATTTAAATAAAAAATTTTAAGCGTTATACGAATTCCTTGGTTTCGCATGTCATCAATAATATTTCTGCATAGGGGCTTAAAAAGGCTCGACATACGTGGTCCGTTGCTTCTTGGAAAATTCGCAGCACAGTTTTGTTCTTCGAGCTCCTTTTTGTTTCTATGTAACCATAACGAGTATTAATTGACAGACAAAAAACTAGAGTATATAATCAGAAGAAGACAAAAAATACTGAACCTATTAAGGCGTATTACACGCACAAGACGAGATCGAGAAATTACGAAAGACGAGAATAACTCCACTGATGATTATGAATGATATGAAAGCTTAATGCGTAGAGTGACCGCGATTTCCGCGTCCTTTTAATTGATATTTTAACATCTGCACTTTTCGGCTCAATGCCAAATTACAGATTAATAGAAATCTGACGCGTGGACGAGGCGGAACGTTTTTTTCATCATAACGAGGATACAAAATCATGAGAACAAATTCGTCGTTTGCAACTATCGATATAATTGGAAATTAAAGGAAAGTCGAGCGTTTCACGTTGGTTAAATCAGTTCTAATCCTGAATCAAAAACATATGTTCTTAAATTAGAGAAAAGTTCACAGTCGTATAATGAAAAAAAGAAATGATCAAACGCTTATTTCCAAAAAGAAGATTTGTCGTTACTTTTTTCATAAGAATAAACGATACAATTTGACCGATTATAATCAGTGACTGCTCGTTTCGTTTATTGGAAGATGCAAATCACTGCTTAGATTTTTTGTAGCATTAATTCTTCGAAAGCTACAAAAATTTGTAAGTCTCATGCTAGATTATGTTTGAATTTAAAAAAAAACTATAATTTTTCAACAACAATATAAAAAATCCTAGTGAAGAAGTAATTAAGCATCTTCTAATAAATAAAACGAGTTATTACTTGTTATACTTGGACTTATATTATGGTTTATTCTTTGAAAGTACTGGACTAAAAAAAATCTCGTAGGATATTAGCATATATTAGTTGGATTTATTTTTAACACATGGCTGTGAATATATATTTTTTATATATTAAGGTATTTTCCGAGTTCGAGAAACCGTTTTTCACCTCCCTTTAAGAACACAAATTTCTCAAGCGTCTTTTCCAAATGGGAAATTAAATTATTGGAAAATTGTAGAAATTTTTATAACTATTTAGCACCGATTTAACTAGTGTGAAACGCTCCACCCCCTTAAGAGTTCTCGACAGCACATAGTGAGCAAGCAGACAAACGCTCTCAGATAGTCGTGAATGATATTTCATCGTATACAATTAACAATAACCGAGAGAATCCGAGTAAGTTCAATATGTCCTATAGAAGATTCTTAAACATCCACGTGACTATAACAATATTTTATAGGCTCTATTCGGTTTAGCGGGCGGAAGATTAATTGTTATTTAGGAAATTTATATAAGTCAATGACAGAATAGAATTGTATAAGGATCTCACTATCTGTTAACTAATATTTTAACATAGAAATTCTTTTTTTTTTTTTTGTTCGATCAATATTAATAGTGACATTCGCGTGCAATGTAAATAAACGAAAATTTACGGTCTTGTGGATGTCACATTGGCAAATAATACAATAAAAATTGTATTTTCCTTGTCCAAGTGGCAATTTAGTTCATGCTATTAGGAAATAATAATGAGGTAAAAAAAAACATTTGTTTTTCCTTCCAGCACAATTTGCCAATTTGATATCCACTGTACTGTAATTTCCTATAGATCTACACTCACCTGCGGATATTATTACAATACTGATTTTATTTAAAAAAAAAGGAATGTTCACGTCAAAATATTAATAAATACTATAAACGTCAACGAAGTTTAATCTGTCGTTCGCTTAATGATTATTCATTTTTCTGTCCGCTAGACCAAACAAGGCTCTTAATGCCGTTTATTTAGTTTTTTTTTAGCATCCCGATAGACCAGGCTCGTGAAATTTTCTGAGCGTCGTCGAACGTGACGTCAATATTGTCGTGAACAAATGCTCAATTAAACAGGTAAATAAATTATGATAAAATAGAGGATTACATGTATTCTACGATATTTAGGGGAGCGATTACGATAAGTAAATTATGGCGAAACGATTCAACAATAAGACTATTTTAAATGCGTTCACATTGAAACGGCGTTTTTAGCGCCAGCTAACGTACGAAATTAATGCACGAAATTCGCGAATCGCAAACTGTAGAAGAGCCGGCGGTAAATAAATATACTTTCGTCCTGCGTGACGCGGTGATTTAAAAAAAAAACAAATACATTTTGCGCAGCAACGAGAGAAAGAATTACATGCATATCGACAAGAACCTATGATTCGAGAAAAATCTGAATCATCGACTGAACCGGTTAGTTAAATAATACATGAATTAATTGTACACTGGTTAGCGGGGACAGCGCGAATGAGATTCTTTGGAGGAGTTTTCGCAATTTCGAGGACTGTGTTGAGTGAGATCGTTCATCGCGCGTCCTTGGCTGTTAACTTTTCTATCAACTCCTGCAGCGGCGCCAGTTCTCGTCTCTCGATTAGATTAAATTCCTGTAGAGTAATGATTATTTTTAAACATCTTTTCTCAGTACATACACCAAAGCTGCGCCTTTATTTTTCTAAAAAAAAATCCCCACATTATCCTTTCGATTCAATTTCCACAAAAATTATACCTATGATTGACTACGTTTAATCGGATTCACCGTTAAACAAAATTCATTTTCTTTTAATGTTCAAACTTTTCTTAATTATTTGCTTTTCAAATTTCTACATCCAGATAAGTTTTTTTAAATGAAAATAAATGTAAAACAGAACTTTTGAACAATAGATGTTTCATTAATGTAGAAAATATCGTACATTGATCGTTAAAAATTGGAAATAAACCCCAAGTCAAAAATGTCTTCTTAACTCTGAAATGATTAATATATTCGAACGAATTTTGGAATGGAATTTTTTCATTGTTTCTGTGGAATTTGTTGAAACTGATCGAAATATTTCGTATTAAGGGTCTGTATTTCTGTGGAAGGTTAATGATTGTATATACATGGATGTTAAAATAGACTACGATATATTTGTAATATATGAGTATATGTACCTGTACAAAGAATATGAAGTGCTTGAAGGAAGTATTCAAGTGAGCTTCTTCGCCCAATTGCACAACTTCGCTGAAATGCTGGTGATAGATGTGCGCGTATACTCGGAACAGTCGTTTCAATATTGTTTTTGCGATAGACAGAAAGTTTTTTGGGAAAGGTACACCTGAAATGAGAAAAACGATATTTATTTATTATACGAATATTTACACTACTTTCGTTCGTCATTTCTTGTAATAATCCATGATTTTTTAAAGAAATTAATATTAGTTTTATTTCTGACGATGATTCTATTTCCATTGAGCTAATAAAAATTTCTTCGCGAATGTTGATGCCTTGGGTAGTTTTTTTTATCGGAGAAAAACAACATCTCATATAACAAATGTTGCAGAATCTTTCTACAAGCCATTTCGCAAAAACTGCGTTAAGGTTCAACCGCATTTGTCGGATAAATTGTGATAACCTAATATGATTTTTATATCGCGTTACAATTCTCGTAGTATTTTAGAAAAGTCTTTCAAACGTGGTTATTTTTTTTTGTTAGTCTTTCCTAAGTAAATAATGGAAATCCCATAATTTGCGCTAATTTTACGACAACTTTTGGCAAAACTAATAACCACTTTCATCACTTCATTGTTAGCTTCTGTAAAAAAAAAATTATTTGGAAAGTAGCACATTGTTTTAATTTGCTTAAACGTTTGGTTCAATGCACTTTATTATCTGAATTAATGAATTAATTATCAGTTCTCATTGACTGATTTACATTTGATAATTTAAAATAAGACTTGAAAAAAACTTCTGACTCGCTCAGCCTCGATTTTAATCTATAATTAATACCAGCGTGACTTACTTTAGTATGTATATATGTACCGACGATTTCGGACGTCAAACGATTGGTTGGCAGAAAATGTTATCGGGGTAAACCACATATGACAATGGGATGAGGTCAAAAATAATATCAACCAGGAAGGAAGTGAGATTAAAAAATAATTTCAGTGCCAGTTTAATTTCATAAATTATTAGCTGGCTCAATGCATAGAAATGTTCAAAATATACAACATTCTATTATGAAGAAAAAAAAAAAAAAAAAAAAAAAAACAGTACACAAAATTACTTACCAATTTTAGAAGGGAAGAGAGTTTCATCGTCCAATTGATCTTGCACCCAAGTCATGAGATAGTCTATGTACTTGGGTGCTGAACATTTTATAGGCTTCTTTACTGTGTGTCCATCTGCCCAATGATACTCGTATTTCGGACCCGCCGACATTATCGGGCAACTTTCCTCTGTACAAAATTCTGTGATTGTGCCGTACAACATGTTGATTTGATTGAAGAAATCAACAGCTAGAAAAAGAAAATCATGTTAGTTCTATAAATTACCCTTGTAATTATGTTAATCAATTTTCATTCCTACATAGATATAAATTTCCGCATATCGATAACATTACGTCGGTAACGAAATGTCGCCGACACAATAAACTATTTCTTCAAAATTTGCAAAAAAATTGAAGAACATTTTTTAAATCTTCTCAAAATGTTGATACTTCTATTGATTCTCAGCAAATTTAATACCAAATATTGTGGAAATCGTAGTTTATTTTTGGGCAAAAAAATTTTTATTCTCAAGTTCCATTAATTCTATATGAATAGTTTGTTTTTTTTATTTTTATTTTCTCAATAGTTTTAACAACCAAGAGGTTTGGCTGATTTTTAATTTTGAAATTTCATTACTTATTTGTCAACAAACTCAATATTTTTTTTACATATAAATCCCAGAAAAATTTGATCAATAAAGAAAAAAACTAGAAGTGAGATTTGGAAAAAAATTAATATCAAGCATCAAAATAGAACAACTTACTGTTTACGGCGACCCACTCATTGAGATCTTCCCCTTCAGGCAGCATAACTGCCAGTCGCAAATTTCCTGATCCTAGTGTGGCTGCTGCATGTTTCATCAAGTCATATTGATGTGTGCCCTCAGGAATATTTTTCTTAGGTTTAAAGGTCTTGGATGAGCGGCTTCCACTAAACAAATAATTGAAAATATATCAATGTTAATATTTATTGCGACCAATGTGAATATTGATGATATGTGATATAGCAGTAATGATTTTGGGCAATAAATGAAAAAAAAAAGAAAAAAAAAATTTATGTTTCAACCCACATTCGAGTCTTTTTCAAAAAATTGTTTATTTGCTACAAAATCAAATTAGCATCAACATTGAAGTAGCTTAACTCCTGACCAGGCACTTATTTCTTTTTATAAATAAGGATTCAGAATGTGATGTCAATTTTTAAAAAAATTATAACAAACACAAATTAATGTTATAAAATTTAAAACCCTTAAGGGAAAATCTAAAGATTAACCATCTATATTGTTTAACCATCTAGATATTGAAATTACATCATCTGACTTTCTGTATCTTCATTCGTGTGTCATACAAAGAAAATTCTATGCTCTCTGAGATAAGGATCATAAAAGCAAGTGAAAAAGATTGGCTAAATGTCATAAATTGCTTCTTAAAATTGAATCCAACAGATTTCAATTTAACAACTGGTATCAAAAAATTGTTTGTATTTTTTGCTCTCAAACACAGAGATAATGTGTGTAAACCTTAATATAATAACATTTCTGTAATTGGGTTGATAAATATAAATTTGTGCAATAAATCAAATGAAAATAAGTAGCCATTTTATATGACAAAGTCACTGATGCTGCATCACTACAGTGACACATATTTTAGGAATTACATTATTATTATCATTATTATTATTATTATTATGCTTATAGTAATAGGTGACCTCATGTCTACTAATACACAAACCATAAACAAGAAAATGATAATATAAGATAAATGAAACATGAGCAACCTTATTAGACATAAGTCATCAGGATTTTTAAAGATGAAGAACGGGACATTAAGATTCTATGAATCCACAGTTATATATCAGAGTTGTAAGTCCATATTTTTTTTTAAGGTATTAAAATTTATAGTTAAAATTAATTCATAATTATTTGTTCGTAATAATGACTTTTAAATGACTATACAAAAACAAAATATGCCTATGTTTAAAGAAACTTTTTATTTCTTATTATTATTGAAAATATCAATAATTTTTTTAAAATTTATAGAATAATTGTTGACAAAAAGAAGTTATTAAGCCAATTACTTGACAATATTTATCAAATTAAATAAGGACGTTGTATAAACCTGAACCATTGAGTTCTCCCATAAATTTTGTATCAATGCTGCTTTTAAAAACTCAATATCTTTTTATTTCAAAACACAAAGGCGCATTTCTTGAGCATCTTTAAAACAAGTAGATATTTTCCATGTCAAGTGACTCACAGAGTGGCACAGTGACGTAAAATTTAGCAATTACTTTATTATTATTATTATTATTATTATTCTTGTGATACTAGGTGATCTCATGGCTAGTAATACACAAAACCATTAACGAGAAAACGATAATACAAGATGAATCAAACGTTAGCAATTTCTACTTAGACATAACAAACTGCAAGACCCCCTCCCCCTTAATGTTAATCAATTGGTACGATGTGGATACTCCACAGGTCAAGAACCTGAATGGATATGAAGAAAAAAGGACCTGCGTCTGAGACTCACGATTTGTCAACCAAAGCACGCCCGAAACCTTCTAAAATCTAACAACACACGGTGCACTGTTTGTACTACGTTCGTTGTGGCCATTCAATCAATCAGTCATCGACGTGTTCGTAATCGTCGCGACGACAGCAACGTCTGACATTTAACGATGCTCGCAAAATCGCCGGTTTAACAAGCACTTTTGCCTATGAAATGCGAAGGAAAAACAATGGAGAGTTTGATTATAACAGATAAGAAAGAAAAACTTACAATAGGAAGCTCATGTTGCTTGCTCGTCGAGATTGTTTGTCGTCGAGCGAAGTTTCTCACTAGACGTCGAGACGAAAGGACTGACACACACACACAAAAACACAGACCGGAGAAACGCGAAAGAAACGGTGAGCTGCTATAAGCGCTCCCGAGGATATGAGGCTCCTCGAAGCCTTGGATTCCTTCGGACTTGTCGAAAATTACACAACCGAACACTACAGTGAAGACGTTTTGTCAAAACTGGCCCGTGTCCCCGTGTGTCTAGACCGAGGAATCCCGAGTAATGCCGATAAACGCCGATCATCACTGTCGTCTACGGGCTGCACTAATAATTCCTTCAGTTCCTTCTCTACTTACTGTTTCCTTTCTTTCCGCCGCTCTGATTGGCGCGCCGGTGGGACGCACGACTTTATCGCGGACTCCCATTGGTCGATAACGCGCGGCGGTCGCGACAGCGGCGATTTAACTCCCAATTGCGAATCACGTAAGTAGAAAGTCGTATTCTTCGACGTATTTCGAGTTTATTTTGTTGATAACAAAATACATAGGCGATATGAATCGTTAAGTCATTATTACAAGTTGAGTTTATCCTGTTATTGATTGTTTTTGTTATTTTCCATTCGCTCGGTAAGATCGTATTTTTTTTATCTATTAGAAATTTATTATTAGGTTCACAATTTTTTATACAAATTAACCTTTTTTGTACTTTAAAAGATGAATTTAAAAAAAAAAAATGTTTAAAACGTACCGACTAAAAATTAGAATCACTGAATTACTTTGTCAAACTATAGATTGATATGCATCAATAATCAATCGGAAAATATAAAATTTCGTATTATCAACAATGTAAAGCATAAATTGAAAAAGTAATAATTAGATAAATTGAAGTTAATATTCGAGAATTTTGCAATAATTTACGATTCGTTAAAACCGAATTTTTCTCAAAAGAATAGTGCAGGTCTATCTTGTATTGGGAAAAAATGTTTTCCAACTCAGTTATCGTGTTTACACATTTCTGCGGCGATAGTTCCGCTATACATCTAGAAACTAACCTAATCTGAAAAGAAAACATCCACTGTTCCGGTAGCCTGCTGCAAAAATTGGTCTTTGCGCAACTAACCAAAAAGTTTAAAGTCCTCCAAACCAAGTGCAAAAACAATAATATTGTGAATAATAGAGCTGAACATCTAACCTCCAATTTAATTACGACTAACTCGTAGTACATCAATAAAAAGGTGACGTTTATGTACACGAATGAAAAACTAAGCCAAAAGTGTATTCCATTTTCAAATTTCGAAACCTTTTTTTTTCCAAACGACTTGATAAATGGGGCACAAATTTTGACAGAATACACGTAATTATGGTGGAAATGAGATAAATTTCTGATAAAAAAACGTCGAAAAAACCAAAACTGAGGTTATGTGTAAGAAAGATCGATCTATAGGCGTTTAGCATTGGACGACGAAATTTCCACGTGTGGTATAACTTTTTCTTAATAAAAAGAAGCTATCCAAAAAAATGGATTGGCAAGAAGAAGACATGGCTAAGCTCATAGAAGCTCATTGGCATTCGCTAGCATCGCAAGGTAACATTTACTCCATGTCGAAATTGTGCTCTCTGCACAGATCCAACAAAGTGCTGGTCGCATCGTTGAAAAGAAAAATATATTCCTGCGAATATCATCGTTCCGGAGCCCATTTTCTCCGAGCACTGATAAAGGAGCAGCTTTTTACGTACATTCCAAGCGGTGCTGAAATAATATCGATCGACGCTTACAACAAACAAGATTCGGGAAATGAGCTCGTAATAGGTGTAACTATTGTCAAAGAAAACGATTCGAGTTCTGTGGAAAGATATCTAAACATTTACAGCGAAGGTGCGGGCGACGGCGATAGCGAAGAAAGCAGTTGTATCGAATCGATAGCTCAAAACTGTCTCACCGTAGAATTGTCATACACGCCTTATCATTTGTATCACACTTTTTTACCAACAACAGACTCTGAAAACGAGATCGTTTGGTTGATATCAGGGGACGACGAAAATATTCACATGATAAGAGAAGACAAACGAAGTCACGGCTACGCCCAACTACCGATCGACAAATATTTTCCCGAGCTTTCGGACTTAAGAGCGATTGCTTTAAAAATCGACATACATTATTACGCCAAGGGAAAACGTCGATTAACCGTCGTTGGCTGCAAATGCGGACTCGTTAAAGTGTCGCTCGTCGAGGTGGAAAAATTGGAAATAACGAAATCGTGGACTTTAAGATACGATTATCCGGTATCGACTGTTAATATATTTACAAATAGAAATTCCGCGAAACGTCCGTCATTTTTTGATAATACCGCTTCGATAACTTCGACGAAAGATATTGAGGCGCATGAGGAAAGTTCGGTTATAAATATTCTCGTTGTTAATGCGTTGAATGGCGCAGCTGTTGTTTTTACCGATGTCGATCGGCTTGGAATGACTGCGGATGTCGCGTTGATCGGCAGCGAATCGGCTAATTGTATTCTCTCTTCGTGCATTGCTGACGTTAATATGGACGGAGAAAATGAGATACTTTTAGGGACTTACGATCATCAAGTTATCATTTTTTCCTATCGGCAAAATTCGTGGATATTATCCAATAGGATTCAATTCGACGCACCCGTACATTCGATCGGATATGTTGACTTGACCGGTGATGGAGCTAATGAATTGGTCGTTTTTACTCAACACGGACTACACATAATGCAACACGATCCGAAGGAAGTCAATCGTAGGTGGAAAAATCGGTTGAGAAATCTGTTATCCCGAATTAATCCGAATACGATTATTGCTTGATTACAAGTATTTACGATTAATTTATCGGATAAAGGATCAAGAAGAAGACAATACAACGTCAATGAACAATTGAGTCGTATATATTGTAAATACATAAATATAATCATTGTTTAGCATTTTATTTATAAAAAGATTTTTTAAATGTTTATTGTTTTTGTTAAGTTTTATTGTTATGTACGTTTTTTCTTCCTTTTTGTCTTTGTTAAAAATATCACAGAATTGTATTTTGTGATATTTTTTTTGTAAATTTGTTAATATTTTAAATATATAAATAATTTTAAAAAATTGTTTAACGATCGCAAATTTTCTTTAGGATTATTTAGGACAAATTGTTAAGAATGCGTCACACAGATATTTGCAACAGAAAGTTTGATTTCATTAGAATTTGAATACTTTATTGCAACAAGTCTGTACTGAAAAATTTGTACCTTGTCAGACAATTTTTATTACTTATAAAAGTAAATCTATCATTTTTCTGAAGAATTTTTTACGATTGCTAAATTACGATTTTTTTCTTTTTTTTTCAAATACTATATGTTTAATGTTCCTAAAGTATCTTATTTGTAATAATCTTTTGACAAAAAAGTAAAAAATGTTATCTTGTGAAAAGAAATGCCCGATTATTTCCAAATACCGAAATACCCGAAAATTTCCAAGATTTATGAAGTGAATTCCATTTTCGAAGTTCTCGTTTCAGAGATGTAGTTATTTTCATCCCTCGTGGACCAACTGAACGTTAACTTTCGGGTTTGGGTATCACTCGAATGGTAAAGCATTTAAAATATAAATGTGCTTTAAACATGTTCTAAATATAATCACAGGCGGACGAAATAGCCCGACAAAAATGATTGATCGGTAGGAAAAATAATTTAAAGATAAAAAACGCACCATTGGAATAAATAAGTATTATTAAGAAAATTTTTATTTTTAAGATTAAAAAATAAATTCTTATCTCGCAGCGGTTTTTCAAAATTTCAGCTTAAAATTGAAAATTAAGGGGGGATTATTACGAGGAAGTCATGCAAAAAACCAAAATCATCCTATAACAAAAAAAAAATGATAATTAGACTTACATACAATAAAAAAAAAAGCCAATTTCTTATGAAAATATTTTATTCACAGTATAATCCGTCGTAATGAGTTCTTACAGTCAGCCGGAATAATATAAATGGCTAATTATCTTTTTACATTTTCTCATTTATATCTTACACAATAGGTTCTGTATAGCAAAAACAAAAGCAGCCACCGCTGCTCCGTTCCGCTAGATAAGCTAACAAAGAGGTCAAGTCGAAAATTCGGGAGTTTCCGGTAATTCATCCTTCTTTTTCATCGCAAAAACAGAGTCAATTCACACTTAAAAGACAGCAAAAAACACGCTATGGAAGAATTCTATAATCGGGCAATGATGATGATAAATTACTGTTAGTTCTGTGGGAATAATCTGGAATGCGGATGGTGAAAGAATTGAAGAACTAAACAAGGAAAAACTGTGTTGAAATTCTGTTGTAAAAAGGATTAATTAATTTGTGTACGGATGAATCATCATGTACAGCAATCATTAGAAAATTGATTAATGTAATGAATGAATTTCAGTTACTTTTTATGGGAATATATTGTAATGGTTCATGGTGGAAGATTGTCACACAAAAAAAGAAAAAATTATTTGGAATTCTATTCTAAAAAGGAATAAGTAATTTGCATATGGATGAATCATCACGTACAGCAATAATTGGGTGAGAGTGAAAATACTGAATGGCGTAAATAGCAAATTTCATAATAATGTCCATTTTAGATTCAGACGTTCATTATTTTGAAATTTGCTATTTTACCAATTAGCTATTTTGATTGTTCATTATTTTGACCCCCATTCCAATAATTACCATGTCAATTAACGTAATGGATGAATTTCAGTTACTTTTTAATGGAAATATATTGTTAGTACGGATGATGGAAGATTGTCAGAAGAAAAGCAAAAATTTTGTTCAAATTCCTTTGTAAAAGGGAATCACAGATTTGCACGCATGTAACATAACGTCTATTGCCAAATTGATAAACTGTGACAAAAGCACAAATATGTATATGTCACGGTATCTTCTAGTCCCATAAATATCATGGTTTATCAAGTTTTTCATGCTTCTAGCACGCTCGCGCTGTACATTCTTCGTATACCTAATTGTCGGCTAAAACTATTATGTACACGTAATTGCTAGTTGAAAATATGTGTTATAAAAATGTTAAGTCGACATAGCGTATTGTTAAAACAAGCGAGTTATCTCGTCGATAAAACAGTCAACCGCCATCGCACTTTACGGAGTCGCAGTTGTTGCTCCAGAAAAGACAGTTTCCTACGCCGCTGTAGCAGAATAGAAAGACTGCAGCGAGAAAAACTACGCTGCAGATGGTGCATGGTTTGTGCTCGAGAAAAAAACCAATTAGGTAGAGCACCATAAACATTACATGAGTCTGAAGCAGTGCGGGATTTACAGGTTTCGGTAAGAGCAGCACAGGAATTAACCACTGTAGACAGTACATTCTTCCGGCTTTTCTCTTCTCTCTGTTCCTTTATTTTTCCAATTGATTAGCTTTTTGTCCGTAAATCACGTGAACAATTTCTGCTGCATTTCCTATTACACAAATGAACAAATTCAACGTAAATTCAACATTTTTCGAAAGTGAGGTTATGTTGCCATTCACAACAACTTTACGCAGAAAAAACGCAAGAAACAAGAGAACGACACGTATTCGAGTGAAATTTCTATTGCATTCCAGCTGGTTTTCTTGTTATTGCATTTTCAATCTTATTTCTCACGTCACTGCTGACTTTGTCTCAGCGTGGCTTTCAATACATCGTACAAACCTCATTTCCAAGTGCGACAGTCATGCTCCGTAGTTTTTCACCGTTTCGCAAAATAATAACCAACAATTGCAGACAAGTGTGACATTCTTTTTCTTCACGTCAACACGCATAAATCGTAATCGCTGAAACGATGTTTAATTCCGTAGGTTTAATCAGTGAACGATTCTGCTTTTGCTTCTTTTGCGACTGCCACATTGGTACAATTATTGTAATATTATAGAGAAATCTAACTCTGATTACGAACCACCAAACGTTTCTATAATGAATTTGTTATTATTTGGTCATCTGTCCGCAATAAAACGGATCACGCCACCCGGCAAACTAGATACTTGTAGAATTTCCTAGAATAGCAATAATTTTTTTTTCTTAGCAATGGAAACTTCTACGTTTTTTATTACCATTCGATGGTAACTGTGGGAAATTTTGGTAAATCATGATGTTCCCATATATTTTGTGAAAAAACTATTGATTTGTAAAAATGGAATAATAAAAATAATTGCATACATGTTCAAAATTATCCGAAACAATCTATACAACATTTTTGGAAACTCCTATTTTCTACAATTTTTTTTTGTTACCATACATTGGTATTAAAATTCAGTATAGCTCGAAAGTTTTGATACAATTCAGTATGAAAAATTCGATGTATTTTCAAATTTTTTGATTACTTTCTATTTTTTGAAAATTGAAAAGTGTAGAATACATAAAAAAGATGGCTCTGTGATCTTTTGCTACAATTTCGCTTGCTTCTAAGAGCGGAAAATATTGTATAATTTAAATACTTATAACTGCAGCAAATTCGCGCCTTTATGCTCGAAAATTTCCGAAAAAAAACCTAACACGAATATTTGTGAATTGCTTAGACAATCAATAATAATCAATGAATTTGTTAATTGCAGAAAACTGTGCGAATTTATGGTGGGAGTCTAAATTTCCTAATAAAGAAAACAAAACTCTAATATTTGTTGGCTTAAGACCTATTTCTTGCTTATTACTTTTGTTTAATTTCAGTCATTTAGTTTAAAGTAAACGTATAATATAGTAATCCACAACGAAAGGATAACCCGGTGCAAATAACATATTAAAAAATGCGGTGATCGTAAGTCATGCAATCGAATTCCTTCGCCTTTTAAAAAGCGTTTCAGATTTTTTCGGTCTGCGGTTTTTACTCTATAAAATTAAAAAATTAATACAGGTTTAGCGTGTTCAATAAAATATCTGTTGATAATTTATATTACAAATATAATAATTTATTCTTCGGCACTAATAACACAAACAAAACCTACGATGCAGTCCACTATATATATAACAAAGTAATCAACAAAATTACTCTACAATTCATTTTGTTATCCATTCTTGATCGTAGCCTCTTCCTCCTTCCTCTACATTTTCATCGCTAGTAATTAAGGGGATTGGGATCTCATTATCAACGCAGATCCGTCATATTAAAACTTCTAAATTATCCTAAAATTTAACTTTTAAACACTTTAGAGCTGCGCCTTAAGGTGGGGCTTAATATGGACAGAAATTACAAGATACAAGATTGAAGGATACTTCAACCTCCCCCTTAAGAACATGTTACAACCCATGAGGAAAATGGTTTGTTCTTTAAATAAAAATAAAAATAATCACTAATACGAAAAAGACACACTTGTTAAAAAGTCAAATTTTCCATTAAAACTACTTTCCTATTTAATTTTTGTATCACGTAACTTGCAATAAGTCAAGTTGAAAAATTTCCAATCCGAAAGTGTGTCCTATGTGAATTAACGCTCAAAATTTCGCGTCGTAATGTAACAAATTTGTTATTGCAAATAAATTGCAATACATAATCGCTTACATCGCTTTTCAAAGACATTTTTTGAAAGAGCAAAAACAATAAATATATAAATTTTTGTTTCGTGGTAATAATTGCGCAATATCAAACTATAATTTAGAAAGTGATGCTGCGAATTATTGTATCGCGAAGGCTATCGACCAATCGCTTCAGGCAACTGTCTCGATCATTAAAACTTTCACAATGATCTTTCATCTCTGGGACTTAGAGTTCTTTCCCCATCTCTCATGGGTCCCGTCACCTCGGTTCTCTGTGACTTTTTGAACCAAATCAGTAGATGCTTTCTTAAGGTCATAGGCCCAACCGATTTTTGCGAATCCATCGATGAACATAGTTGTCATATTGAGCTTGTAATTTCCGAGCTCGGCTGCCTTGTAGTCCCATGGGAATGCGTGGTGATAATTGTGCCAGCCTTCGCCCATGGCGGCCCATGCGACCCATTTATTTTCCGCTGGGCGAATTGATCTAGTAAAAAAAAAAGCGCAATTATTATCATTACTAATTAAATATTATTAATCAAAATATTTGATATTTGACCAAAAAACTATAAGCTCTCGTTATTTATATTAGTGTCGAAATCGTTCATAATTTTATTTCATAAAAATGTTATTAAAATAATCGGGATATATATCGAAAATAATTTTGCCATAAATTTTTATTTAAAGAGGTAATCGAGGCATAAAAATATAAATTTAGTAAAACAATATAATAATAATAATAATACTCACTTGTCGTAACTGTGATTTCCCCAGAAATGAGCGAAACTGTTGACGGACCAAGTCGCATTGAGGGTCCAGGGATATCGAATAAATACTTGGGATATTATTGTCATGTACAATTCCTCGTTCCAGCAGTAGACCGGAATAGCTATTGGCATGATGAAGCAGGCCAATAACTTGAGCGTTGTGAAGTGGCTATTGTAAGAAAACAAACAAAAGAACGTCGTTTTATTTAATTAATACTATATAGATTGGAATACAAAATTTTATGTTTATTGTTACTGATAAAACCCACAAATTTCAAATGAGTTACAAAATTCTACATTTTTTTAATATTCTTGGGATTCATTTTAATAGAAAAATGTATTGAAACGTTTAATGGTCTCAAAATTTTATTAGTGTTATACATTTATTTTTTAATCTATAGAAACTTTCATTACCATGAAAAAAAGTTAACATTTTTTCCTGACTCTGAAATAGAATTGAAAATAATTTGTCGAATTTAATTTAATAAGTGTGTCGAAAATTGAAAGATATTGTTTTGATAATTGAATTACATGAATGTTATTTTTAAACGCGTACGATAAATAATAATAATGTAGATTTTGCGGTGCTGCTTACCTATCAACAAATGCTGCAACCGGATCTGAAGTGATATCGCTCATATCAACTTGTTTGCCACGTCTGATCACTTCCGGATGCTTTTTCATCATAAGCCAACCAACGTGACTGAAGAAAAATCCGCGTCGACTGTCATGAGGATCGGCATCAGTTTCCGAAAATTTGTGATGAATCCTATGATCTCTCACCCAATTGTAAATCGAATTCTGCAGAAAAACCATTTTTTAATATACCGGCCGTCATTGTATATTTATTTTTATACTATTCTTAAATTCAAATCAGTGTTTTAAGGCCCATTACTAGAAAAATTTCAAAATAGAAAAACGTTTTTCAATAAAATCGTTTTATAAAATTTTCGCATTGCTACTCCTTATAAAAAATTATGTAAAAGGGTTAATAAATAAATTAAATTAAATAAAAATTGCAATTATGTTTTATGAACACACATATTTTTTTAGTAATCATAAAAATTAGTATATTAATATTAAAAACGTTTTTCAATAAAATCGTTTTATAAAATTTTCGCATTTCTACTCCTTATAAAAAATTATGTAAAAGGGTTAATAAATAAATAAAATAAAATAAAAATTGCAATTATATTTTATGAACACACATATTTTTTTAGTAATCATAAAAATGAGTATATTAATATTAAAAATAAAAGTTATCAATTATTTTATTTTTTCAGTTCAATTATTTTTTAATCAATAATTATAAGACAAATAATTATGAAATTAAATAATGGAGGCTTACAACACTGAAACAATTTTTATTATCTGTTCCTTACCTCTCCAGCTACGAGATAACACGTGGCGAGAATAATTCGAAGGGGTAAATTCGCTTTGTAAGCGCGATGCGTCCAAAAACGATGAGCTCCACCAGTAACACCGAAACCACCCATTCCTCCCGTTATTAAACCTTGAATAATTATCAAAAGTAAATGAAATCATTCTTTACGTTTTTAGCAATCAATTACAAAAATTAATTTATCAATGTAATTTTATCAATTAAATTTTTTAAAAATAATGCATATTATTTTTTACTTGCAAAAATCATAAACTTGAAAATAAATCAATATAAAACAATTATTATAATTTTTTTTTTTTTGTACTATATATATATATAATTAATGCATGTAAACGATACATGCATTAATTAACAGAGTTCATCACACGATTGATCGTTTAAGGAAACTACAAAAAAATATATATATATAACGCGCGATGGTATTCGAATTTCCGGTTTAACGTCGTTAAAATACATCAATAACAATTAATTCTTTCGTGACTATGACTAAAAAAACGACATCGGATCCTTAGCTTGATATTTACGGCACCGAGTTAAAACTGTACAATAATAATAATTTGCAAAATAATGTGGTTCAATCAAATTACAAAGTGTAAATAATAATAATAATAATATCGATTAGTCGAATCATTTTGTCACCTACCAAACAATTTTTTTAAAAATCTTCGCTACTACTTGATTTGTTATAATTTATTTCTTTTATTCATAATTTACTTGGAAAATCTAAAGTCAATTATTTTTAAGGTAAAAAAAAATGGTCGAAGTTTTCGGATCAAAAGATATTCCAAATGCAGAAAAAAATAATAAAACACTATCGAAATACGAAGATTTGATTATAAATATTTTTTAGAAACTTACCCCACAATGTTAGCATCTTGTATCCAAAAAAGGAATATGTGAACATAGCGTATAAAGTTCCAACGTGCAACAACGTGATACCGATGATATTGGGCCATATAAGAGTTGTTTTGAATGTGAAAAGTCCTTCACCGTCGTGAAGTTTAATCTGTTGAGCTCCTTTCGTAATTTCCTCATCTTTCTTATTTACGATATTACTGTCCGCGACATTAGCAACTGGGAAATTCCCAGCCTCGTGCTCATTCTTAGTAGCAGTTGTGACGGTTTCGGGGATTGGTTTTTCGTATCCGGCCACAGCATCGACATTTGGTGGCATTTTCCTCTACTTCTTTTGAGTGTCTTGCACTCGACTTTGCTGAAAAACAAACACAAGATGTTTGTTAAGAAAAATATATGATATTCGATATATCTATGAGGCATTCCATCGGTTATCGAGAGGGTCGCGACCCTCATATATATTTTTTAAATATTTAATATCGAAATTTTTATTTTCTCAAAAAGTACGTCGACGATTTTTTTTCTTTTTTTACAGTAAACTCTGTGTCTAAAAACAAAATTTTTGAGCCTAGGCCTAGAGTGGGGCGAGGCCTAGATTAGCAGCTAAAAATAAAACAAAATTTTTAAAAATGCTAAAAAATACTCCAAATTTGAATCTCTCGAAAAGTACGTCGATGATTTTTTTCAAAATTTTTATAGTAAATTCTGTGTCCGAAAACGAAATTTTTGAGACCAGAACGAAAATGGGGGGCAGTCTAAAATAGCAACTAAAAATAAAGTTCTCCCGTCAAGAAATCGATAACCGGTGGAATGCCTCTTATATATGTATACATTTCTGCAGCAGAACAAATTTGAACTAAAAATCTTCTTTTTTTCTTTGTCTTTCTTTTGTTTTTCATTCTCGCGCGTTTGAAAGGCGAAAAATTAAGGCGTGAATGATGTATCGTCGCATCTGTACCAGGAAAGGAACCTAACGTGTGTTATGTTAATGCCTTGAACATATATTTACGGTAAGTCTACAGAAATGACATTCGTTTGTCCTTCAATAGCTTATTCAACGTCTGTTCGGTAGAATATGGTCGGTATAGTAGTACGTAGGGCTTTTAACGACGCGACGATCACGCTGCCGGCGCACCCTTGTCTTGCAAAACACTAGATTACGTGACATCAAGGTTAAACAGCAAACTCGAGTTTTTTTTTTATAACTGTCTTGCAGAATTTATCAAATGACTTGAAAAAATGGCTTCGGGCAAAACGTGGAGAAATTATGATTATTTAATAGCGTTTATTTAAATGCGGATTGCGGTGAAATTTTACGTAATTAAAAGTTTCGCCGGTGATGACAAACTGAGGAAATGTCGCGACAGGATTATCTCATCAAAATCAAGTAGTTATTATTTTTTTTTAAACAGTTTAAGAAATTTTCAAGGGCCTTTTGATTAATGCGTAATGAAATTCTCGATTTTTCGAAAATCGTGTCATTCGTAAATATTTTTTTCACGAATTGTTGTTATTAAACTTTTAGTTAAATTATCCTGGAATTTTTAATGAGAACTTTGCAACTTTGCAACGAGAAAAACAATATTAAAAAATCAATATGTGCAACAAAAAAAAAACAGAGAAATTTGTTTTATACGAAAAAAAAAATAACTTTTAAATGTTTTGGTTCAACAAAAAAATATGTTTCCTAATTTAATACTAATATTAAGTATCGTGAAGGTTCTAACTCTGTTACTATTTTAATGCTTCATTGATTCATCTCTCAGAGTAACAAAAATTTCCTTTATTTACCCAAAAATGTATTGGGTATAACGATGTCGTAATACTTCGCGCTTAAGGCGTTGGGACCTTGTAATATTCCCTCAAAAAAAGACGCGCATTGAAAGCAGTATGGACATGCTAGTTAGCAGACCAATCGTAGCCAATTGTCATACAATTTTTTTCCTCTTTACATAATTTCGTACATCATTTTGAGAAATAAAATATTGCCGATGTGTTGGAAACTTTAGTAGATTCTTATTGCAATAATAGAATAATTTATCAGCAGTGTCAAAAACGTCATTATTATGATTATTATTAATAATAATTATCATAGATAATTATCATTATCTATATAATAATTTTTAAAAATCTGGACATACAGATTGAATTTGTGAGATAAGAAAAATGATAAGTGCAAAAGTCGCGTCAAACTCAACCATCATAAGTATTATTCATAATAATTATCATTATCTATATAATAATTTTTAAAAATCTGGACATACAGATTGAATTGGTGAGATAAGAAAAATGATAAGTGCAAAAGTCGCGTCAAATTCAACCATCATAAGTATTATTACATCATGCTATGGGTTTTTACAGGGCACAGATCCAATCTCTGGATAAGATCGTATTCCAGCTCAGAGTTGAGCAATAGTCAAATAAAAATATATACGAAATATATTTCAAATCGAATGAATATTAATAATTCATAAAAAGTACAAGCAAACCCACAATTTTTTTTCAAATAACGATTTAAAATTACTTTTCATTCAAATACATGTTTGTAATTTTTTCTTCAATAATTACACATTGTTACTCGCATAAAAAATTATTTATTGGTTATTGACAATTTTTTTCGACGTTTTTTGTACTACATTTTATAAACCTTGGCATATATTTTACATTTTAATTGATCGAAAATAATTGTAAGTTATTTCCGTTCATTAAATTGACGATTATTGACTTTATTGATTATTTACAATTTCGATTGAATCACTTTCACGTTTTATATTATGTAATTTTCCGAACTTGGTATACGCGTCTTCATAATCAGTTACACAACAAACACTTTCGGATACTTATTATATATCGCCGTCTGGTGTAAAATAGTTTCCGAAATTTTTTGAATGATAAAAATACCCATCGAAGGATTTAAAAGACTTTTAACCCTCTTTATATTCCTGCGAAAAACTGTCTACCACAAGTTGTACGCTTGCCAATAAATTTGCATAAATTTGCACCGGCCGATTAGTCGAATTCACAGAATGTACTTAATTTCGTGTCAGAGAAAAAGTAAAAGTTACATTATTTGCAAATGAGGGAACGGTTCGCCATCCCTAAATGGAATTAAAACTAATTGACTATAATGACCTATTTAAAAGCAATTATCACAGTCAATTGATTTTCAAAAAGTGTTCAATAATAAATCATTATATTGTGTGAATGATGCATTATAATATGTACAACAAACTTATTTAAATCTATTAACAAATTTTTATTTTTATCCAAAAAATAAAATATATACAAGTAGGTCATATCGACTGCTAAGGTAATTAGCGACAGAAAAACGTCTTTGATAATAGAGTAATTTGAAACAATTTCCAAAAATTGTCGATTTATAAGCATTTTTTTAAGATTTGTTATTTCATTTCATGAATTATTTTTCGCAAATATTTATTTATTTATTTATTTATTTTCCGAAAATTTCGGAAAAAGAAAGTAAATAATATTTTATGAATTTTTTTTTTTGGTAATTATTAAAATACAGATTTTATAAAAGCTGCAGATAATTCTTTAAAAAAGAATAGTTTATTATACGATAAATGTTTATGAAATTAATTAATAAAGGCTTAAGACTCGGAACATAATCAAATACTCCCTGAAAACTTAATAGTTTTTTTTTTTTACAGACGTCGTTATCTCAATCAGTGAAACTTACGAGAATGCTCATTAAGTCCATTGTCATATACTATATAAATTATGTGCCTGACCACCCACAACCCGGCCGAGCGTTCAAAATTTTCCATCTCTTATTTTTATTATTACTGACCTCCTCTAATTATTGCACCCCTGACGATAATTAATATATTATTCAAGTCGATAGAAATGGAGGACGATCAGTATCAGCATATTGTTAATCTACGAGTAAATGCGACGGTTCTTCGCCACAACCAACGACTAACTAGTCTCTCAAACGAAAAATTGGAGCATCAATCGTGTCACTCGTTCTACGAATACAAGTGAAAAAATGCAGTCACAAATTTGAGGAAATTATTTGCTGGATTTTTCCCATCGGTAAATAATATCTATAGCAAAACTAATATTCAAAAATATATTTATACGTATACGATATATATTTGATTTGATGCATTTTTTTTAAATTAAAAATTGTTTTTTATGCATATTAGTTTTTTACTTTTTTTTTCTTAAATTAAAAATTGTTTTTCAATGCTTATTAATTTTCTACATTTTTTTTCTTAAATTAGAAATTGTTTTTTGATGTTTTTTTTAAATTTTTTAGGTTCGTAAGATTTCTCATAATTTATTATCAATAAACCTGTATATGAAAACCTAAGAGGTCGTTTTGAAAACTGTGGTGCCAATCGCTTTTGTCTGACACGAGCATCAAATGCTGCACGCGAGTATGAATTTTTCTAGATCTTCTTAATAATTTGACGGGGCCGAGAAACCCGATCGAATCGATCTCCACCTCAATAGCTATCCTTATTACTCTTTCAAGTTTGGCGCGAACAAATGAAAAGTGGTTCGCGCTTTAACGCTCGTTTTCTATCAAGAACTTTTGTAATAAACTGCTTAAAGAGGCTTAAACGTTATTTTTTTTTTTCAATTCGCACCGATCTGGTGAAACAAAATTACGATGAAAAGTGTTGATGGTAATACTATTTATTTTCCATACATTTTTGCCGATTTTCTAATTAAAAAACTTTTTTCCATCGCTACAACAATTTCATTCTGTAATGCAATAATTTTTTTATTACCAATGGATAACGCATTAATAAATAATAAATACATAAATTATTATTATTAATTGCTGTTAGAATCATTTATTTGGTGCAAACAAATGGAAAGTGTTCGCGCTTTAACGCTCGTTTTCTATCAAGAACTTTTATAATAAACTGTTTAAAGAGGCTTAAACATTATTTTTTTTTCAATTCGCACCGATCAAGTGTTGCGAAATTACGATGAAAAGTGTTGATGGTAATATTTATTTTCCGAACAGTCTTGCTGATTTTCTAAATAAAAAAATTTTTCCATCGCTACAACAATTTTATTCTGTCATGCTATAATTTTTTTTATTACCAATGGATAACGCATTAATAAATAATAAATACATAAATTATTATTATTAATTGCTGTTAGAATAATTTTCTATCTTACTTTTTGTTGTTATTATTTTCAGTGAACGTCTAAAATATGTTATTACTAAATAATACATTTCCGTTTTACATAGTGATGCAAATAAAGTGGCTGTCGCTCGTTTCGTATTTTCTAATAATTAACAATGGACACTGTTGTTTATCACCGTCGCCACTAACTTTGCAACTAATATTGGAATATGCATCGTGGCGATCCTGGGATCAGCTCGTATTGTTTGACGAGTTTGAAGCTCCCGGTAAGTAAATGTACAAATGTATTTTTTTAAAGCCTAAGATTGGACGTACAAATGTATATTGATTGAAAAGATTTAATTCACTCAATATATCAAAAAACTATTCCGAATTTTTTATAATATTCGTAATAATTTTATAAAATTCGTAAAAAATATTTTTAATCGGTATAAATTGTACCACTATTTTGAATAACTTACACTAAAACTATATGAAATTTAATATAAGCTATAATAATTATATTAAATTTTCAACAACTAAAATACTGTATTTAAAAAATATAAATACAATTTTAGATACTTTTGTGAGAAAAGATTTGATTTATTCGATATATCAAAAATCTATTCCGAATCTTTTATTATATACGTAAAAAATATTTTTAATCCGCATAAATTGTACCACTATTTTCAATAACTTACACTAAAACTATATGAAATTTAATATAAACTATGATAATTGTATTAAATTTTCAACAAATAAAATACTATATTTAAAAAATATAAATACCATTTTAGATACTTTTTTGAGAAAAGATTTGATTCACTCGATATATAAAAAAAACTATCCCAAAACTTTTATTATATTCGTAAAAAATATTTTTAATCGGTATAAATTGTACCACTATTTTGAATAACTTACACTAAAACTATATGAAATTTAATATAAGCTATAATAATTATATTAAATTTTCAACAACTAAAATACTGTATTTAAAAAATATAAATACAATTTTAGATACTTGTGTGAGAAAAGATTTGATTCACTCGATATATAAAAAAAAATATTCCAAAACTTTTATTATATTGGTAAAAAATATTTTTAATCGATATAAATTGTACCACTATTTTGAATAACTTACACTAAAACTATATGAAATTCAATACAAGCTATAAAAATTATATTAAATTTTTAACAAAAAAATACTATATTTAAAAAATATAAATACAATTTTAGATAGTTTTGTGAGAAAAAATTTAATTCACTCGATATATAAAAAAAAATATTCCAAAACTTTTATTATATTCGTAAAAAATATTTTTATCGGTATAAATTGTACCACAATTTTCAATAACTTACACTAAAACTATATGAAATTCAATACAAGCTATAATAATTGTATTAAATTTTCAACAAATAAAATACTGTATTTAAAAAATATAAATACAATTTTAGATACTTTTGTGAGTTATTATTATAATTATCGCCGGCGTATTGAATTTAATGCAAAAGTATTTATTTTCTTAGTAAGAAAATTCATGCAAAAAGACGTGAAAATAGGTAATTTAATTTAATAATTACCGAAAAAAGTTAAATTGTAGCAGAACTCTCGAGATTACACGAGCACATAAATCCTCTGAAGAGTTTGTCCAGCGACACGCGAGTATAATATGCACGAGGAGCGGCTGCAATAGACACAGTACGAACTTGAAAAGCAAACTTGTGCCGGGCTGAGCCTCTCACGAATTCTTATAGACTTCGAAAAATGGCTACGTGACTTAATGCCCGTCCCCTTCTTCGCGGAGTCGGAAACGCAAATGATCCCGCCACATCTGCTCTCTAACATATTATACCAATAATTTGGTAGAATACACCTGATTTGTAGTTGTTTTGCTATGATGGCTTTTGACGTTGCTGTTTCGACAGATCTGCATTTCAATTTTCTGTTTAGGGAGAGGGAGAGAAAGAGAGAGGGAGAGGGAGGAAAAAGACCCTGCGGACATTTGTTGCGAAAGGACAAAAGCCTGTGATTTTATTTTTAGAATACAGACATTGCGCCTTCGATTCCCGTTAGAACCAATGGACTTTTCTTTGTGCTTTTTTCTTGGGCCCCCGTCACTTCGGGATTCACCTGAAATCGTAAACCCACCAGATTTTCTTGTCTTTCTTCGCACACACTTCGAGATATGATTTATTACAAATTATAATGATAAAAAAATTCGGTATTCCTTAATAATCACAACTTTCAGAATAACCGGAAAATTACTGAAAAGTTGTTCAAATAACCGTGAAATGACTGAGTTGTTTTTGACCCTTTTAGTGACTCTCAGAATTTGTCAGAATACTTAACCGCAGAAATGACCGTCGAAAATTTAGTGACTTTCAGAATTAGTCAGAATAACTGTAGAAATGACCGCCGAAAAATTGGTCATTCTACGGTTATTTTGACAAATTCCGAGAGTTTCTAAAGGGGTAAAAAACAACTCAGTCATTGCACGGTTATTTGGAAATGTATTGAAAGTTACCGTGATTGTTAGAGTTGACATTGAAAATTGTAGGTTACAAAAACTTGCCGACGCAGTAGAATCTCGATGGAGATTTGAAGCTAAATAATGTGCATATCTCTGTTCGTCGCCAAGAAATAATAAATGATGCGCGAAATCGTCCGACGTGCGGACGCTGGAACGTAATAGATGTACAATACAAGCTTGAACGTGCTTGCAACAAAGTAGTGCTCGACAATAACGTCGAGATCAAGATATGATTTATTAGAAACTGTAGTGCTCGACAAATTTGGTATTGGTATTCAAAACAATTAGGTTAAAATAACTTGACATGCAGTAGAACCTCGATGGGGATTTGAAGAAAAATAATGTGCATATTCCTGTTCGTTGTCAAGACGTAATAAATACTGCGCGAAGTCGACCGACGTGCATGCAGTGGAAAGTAATAGACGCACGATACAAGCTTGGAAACTTGCTTAAAACAAAAGATACTACGCGAAATCCGAACGACCGAAAAATCGACCTATATTTAAAAAAATGTAAATACAATTTTAGATACTGTTGTGAGAAAAGATTTGATTCACTCGATATATCAAAAAACTATTCCGAATCTTTTATTATATATGTAAAAAATATTTTGAATCCGCATAAATTGTACCAAAATTTTCAATAACTTACACTAAAACTATATGAAATTTAATAGGAACTATAACAATTATATTAAATGTTCAACAAAGAAAATACTATATTTAAAAAATATAAATACAATTTTAGATACTTTTTTGAGAAAAGATTTGATTCACTCGATATATCAAAAGACTATTCCGAGCCTTTTATTATATTCGTAAAAAATATTTTTTATCGGTATAAATTGTACCACAATTTTCAATAACTTACACTAAAACTATATGAAATTCAATACAAGCTATAATAATTGTATTAAATTTTCAACAAATAAAATACTATATTTAAAAAATATAATTACAAATTTAGATAGTTTTGTGAGAAAAAAATTGATTCACTCGATATAGAAAAAAGAATATTCCAAAACTTTTATTATATTCGTAAAAAATATTTTGTCAAGAAGTAATAAATACTGCGCGAAGTCGACCGACGTGCATACAATGGAAAGTAATAGACGCACGGTACAAGCTTGGAAACTTGCTTAAAACAAAAGATACTACGCGAAATCCGAACGACCGAAAAAACGACCTGTCATTAAATGTAAGAAAACGACAATTAAAATAATTTTTGGTTAGTTTGTTAGTAATCAACAATAATTTCAATGGTCGTTTTCCTGGTCACTTGGCTCTTTTCAATGTTTTTTTTCTTGCATTTAACGACCGGTAGTTTTTTTGGTGGTTTCTCGGTCGTTTTTCGTCGCTTTCAAGGTCACCGAGTTTGTTAGGATAGCGATGTAACGTATAGTCGCACGATACAAGCTTGCAGTAAAACCTCGATGGAGATTTGAAGAAAAATAATGCGCACAAGTCTGTTCGTTGCCAAGAAGTAATAAATACTACGCGAAATCGACCGGCGTGCGCACGGTGGAAAGTAATAGACGTACGATACAAGCTTGAAAACGTGCTTACAACAAAAGGATACTACGCGAATTCAAACGACGTGCTAGCGATGTAACGTATAGACGCACGATACAAGTTTGCAGTATAACCTCAATGGAGATTTGAAGATTATTTTTTTATTTGGATCAAATAGGATTAATGAAATTCAAATAAATATTATTTCGATCAAATAGGACTGGTTTATTTCAAATAAATTTTATTTCTATCAAACAGAACAATAACAACAAAACATAAACAAAACATATTGAATTACTTAATACAATTTAGTCTAATGAATTTGAAATAAAATTATTAATTCAATTTGAATTCAAATTATTTAATTCAAATTAGTCTAATGGGTTCGCTTAACATTAATAAAAACAAATTGAATTAAGTAATTCAATATGTTTTAATTAATGTTAAACGAACCCATTAGACTAATTTCTCTATAGGTTTAGAGAGTTATAGTAACAACCGATAACTATCGTAAAATCAAAACAAAGTTCATGTTTTCTGACTTTCTATTAATAGTCACTAATACAGCTTTTTTTCCTCAATGTACATCTCAACACGTTCCTTCAAATATAGTAGCTGTAGATGCTCGAATCTTAACGAGGAATTAGCATGGCATATCAACTTCGAGCGACGAGTTTCGGACGACGTTTTTTTTTCCCGCTTCCCTCGTGTTCGAGCGTGAAGTATGCATTTATTTCTTGACGTGCTTGCCGAATTATTTTAATCGCTAGTTTGGCACTAGGTATAATAGATACACACGTGAAGCTTCTATTTTGGGGAGGTGGAGCATAATATTGTATTCAATCGAGACACTAACCGGTCGTAAACGTAGTGACTGACCATTGACGACGACAAACGGGATGATAATCGCTTGACACGAAGACATGGGGACTATTAATGCGACTGATCAACCGGCGAAGTAATAATAGTCATTAGTGTTGGTCAGTTCTCGGTCTCGTCCAATCTGTATCTTGCATATTACATGCTACTGATGACCAAATAATGAGCGTACATATCTACCGCATCTGTTGGACGTATTTGATTCATTCCTGTTTAGATAGCAGCAAGTAGTTAAGATATTTTCATGAGATTGTTCCTTACGATTACTACTTTTACTAATTTTCACTTGCATTAAGAAAAATATATTTTTTGAAAAACTAGCAGCGGAAGCGCACTTCGCGCCCTAACCATCAAATTTCGATATTAACATTTTTTTTTAGTGTACTGTGACTTTTTCAGATTATCGTCGATGAAATAATTGCATTTTCGATATAAGAACTCGTGCCATTTTATTAGTTTCGTGAACTGCTCGTAGAAGTGGTGCAAGGATAGAAATTATAGTATCATTACAATATCATTTAAAATAAAATTAGGTTGGATTTTCGGACCAAAAGTCGGATCTGCGAATTCTGAAATTAGAACCGACCAAAAGTGACTTTTTAAAAAATCATCGTAAAAAGGCATATAAACAGTACTTTCTGGGGTACAATATGCGACTTGAGAACGATGGTGAAGGCCAAAATGTGATATCTTGAAGAAACAAAAGAATTAGGTTCTTTAGGTTGGATTTTCCGACCGAAAGTCGGATCTATGAAGATCCGACCCAAAGTGACTTTTTCAAAAATCATCGTAAAAAGGCATGTAACCGGTACTTTCTGGGGTACAATATGCGACTTGAGAACGATAGTAAAGGCCAAAATGTGATATCTTGAAGAAACAAAAAATTTAGGTTTTTTAGGTTGGATTTTCCGACCAAAAGTCGGATCTATGAAGATCCGACCCAAAGTGACTTTTTCAAAAACCGTCGTAAAAAGGCATGTAACCGGTACTTTCTGGGGTACAATATGCGACTTGAGAACGATAGTGAAGGCCAAAATTTGATATCTTGAAGAAACAAAAAAATTAGGTTCTTTAGGTTGGATTTTCCGACCGAAAGTCGGATCTGTGAAGATCTGACCCAAAGTGACTTTTTCAAAAATCATCGTAAAAAGGCATGTAACGGGTACTTTCTGGGGTACAATATGCGACTTGAGAACGATAGTGAAGGCCAAAATTTGATATCTTGAAGAAACAAAAAATTTAGGTTCTTTAGGTTGGATTTTCCGACCGAAAGTCGGATCTGTGAAGATCCGACCCAAAGTTACTTTTTCAAAAATCATCGTAAAAAGGCATGTAACCCGTACTTTCAGAGGTACAATATGCGACTTGAGAATGATAGTGAAGGCCAAAATTTGATATCTTGAAGAAACAAAAAAATTAGGTTCTTTAGGTTGGATTTTCCGACCGAAAGTCGGATCTGTGAAGATCCGACCCAAAGTGACTTTTTCAAAAACCATCGTAAAAAGGCATGTAACCGGTACTTTCTGGGGTACAATATGCGACTTGAGAACGATAGTGAAGGCCAAAATTTGATATCTTGAAGAAACAAAAAAATTAGGTTCTTTAGGTTGGATTTTCCGACCGAAAGTCGGATCTGTGAAGATCTGACCCAAAGTGACTTTTTCAAAAATCATCGTAAAAAGGCATGTAACGGGTACTTTCTGGGGTACAATATGCGACTTGAGAACGATAATGAAGGCCAAAATTTGATATCTTGAAGAAGCAAAAAATTTAGGTTCTTTAGGTTGGATTTTCCGACCGAAAGTCTGATCTGTGAAGATCCGACCCAAAGTGACTTTTTCAAAAATCATCGTAAAAAGGCATGTAACCGGTACTTTCTGGGGTACAATATGCGACTTGAGAACGATAGTGAAGGCCAAAATTTGATATCTTGAAGAAACAAAAAAATTAGGTTCTTTAGGTTGGATTTTTGGACCGAAAGTCGGATCTGTGAAGATCCGACCCAAAGTGACTTTTTAAAAAATCATCGTAAAAAGGCATGTAACCGGTACTTTCTGGGGTACAATATGCGACTTGAGAACGATAGTGAAGGCCAAAATTTGATATCTTGAAGAAACAAAAAAATTAGGTTCTTTAGGTTGGATTTTCCGACCGAAAGTCGGATCTGTGAAGATCTGACCCAAAGTGACTTTTTCAAAAATCATCGTAAAAAGGCATGTAACGGGTACTTTCTGGGGTACAATATGCGACTTGAGAACGATAGTAAAGGCCAAAATTTGATATCTTGAAGAAACAAAAAATTTAGGTTCTTTAGGTTGGATTTTCCGACCGAAAGTCGGATCTGTGAAGATCCGACCCAAAGTTACTTTTTCAAAAATCATCGTAAAAAGGCATGTAACCCGTACTTTCAGAGGTACAATATGCGACTTGAGAATGATAGTGAAGGCCAAAATTTGATATCTTGAAGAAACAAAAAAATTAGGTTCTTTAGGTTGGATTTTCCGACCGAAAGTCGGATCTGTGAAGATCCGACCCAAAGTGACTTTTTCAAAAACCATCGTAAAAAGGCATGTAACCGGTACTTTCTGGGGTACAATATGCGACTTGAGAACGATAGTGAAGGCCAAAATTTGATATCTTGAAGAAACAAAAAAATTAGGTTCTTTAGGTTGGATTTTCCGACCGAAAGTCGGATCTGTGAAGATCTGACCCAAAGTGACTTTTTCAAAAATCATCGTAAAAAGGCATGTAACGGGTACTTTCTGGGGTACAATATGCGACTTGAGAACGATAATGAAGGCCAAAATTTGATATCTTGAAGAAACAAAAAATTTAGGTTCTTTAGGTTGGATTTTCCGACCGAAAGTCTGATCTGTGAAGATCCGACCCAAAGTGACTTTTTCAAAAATCATCGTAAAAAGGCATGTAACCGGTACTTTCTGGGGTACAATATGCGACTTGAGAACGATAGTGAAGGCCAAAATTTGATATCTTGAAGAAACAAAAAAATTAGGTTCTTTAGGTTGGATTTTTGGACCGAAAGTCGGATCTGTGAAGATCCGACCCAAAGTGACTTTTTAAAAAATCATCGTAAAAAGGCATGTAACGGGTACTTTCTGGGGTACAATATGCGACTTGAGATCAATAGTGAAGGCCAAAATTTGATATCTTGAAGAAACAAAAAATTTAGGTTCTTTAGGTTGGATTTTCCGACCGAAAGTCGGATCTGTGAAGATCCGACCCAAAGTGACTTTTTCAAAAATCATCGTAAAAAGGCATGTAACGGGTACTTTCTGGGGTACAATATGCGACTTGAGATCAATAGTGAAGGCCAAAATTTGATATCTTGAAGAAACAAAAAATTTAGGTTCTTTAGGTTGGATTTTCCGACCGAAAGTCGGATCTGTGAAGATCCGACCCAAAGTGACTTTTTCAAAAATCATCGTAAAAAGGCATGTAACGGGTACTTTCTGGGGTACAATATGCGACTTGAGAACGATAGTAAAGGCCAAAATTTGATATCTTGAAGAAACAAAAAATTTAGGTTCTTTAGGTTGGATTTTCCGACCAAAAGTCGGATCTATGAAGATCCGACCCAAAGTGACTTTTTCAAAAACCGTCGTAAAAAGGCATGTAACCGGTACTTTCTGGGGTACAATATGCGACTTGAGAACGATAGTGAAGGCCAAAATTTGATATCTTGAAGAAACAAAAAAATTAGGTTCTTTAGGTTGGATTTTCCGACCGAAAGTCGGATCTGTGAAGATCTGACCCAAAGTGACTTTTTCAAAAATCATCGTAAAAAGGCATGTAACGGGTACTTTCTGGGGTACAATATGCGACTTGAGAACGATAGTGAAGGCCAAAATTTGATATCTTGAAGAAACAAAAAATTTAGGTTCTTTAGGTTGGATTTTCCGACCGAAAGTCGGATCTGTGAAGATCCGACCCAAAGTTACTTTTTCAAAAATCATCGTAAAAAGGCATGTAACCCGTACTTTCAGAGGTACAATATGCGACTTGAGAATGATAGTGAAGGCCAAAATTTGATATCTTGAAGAAACAAAAAAATTAGGTTCTTTAGGTTGGATTTTCCGACCGAAAGTCGGATCTGTGAAGATCTGACCCAAAGTGACTTTTTCAAAAATCATCGTAAAAAGGCATGTAACGGGTACTTTCTGGGGTACAATATGCGACTTGAGAACGATAATGAAGGCCAAAATTTGATATCTTGAAGAAACAAAAAATTTAGGTTCTTTAGGTTGGATTTTCCGACCGAAAGTCTGATCTGTGAAGATCCGACCCAAAGTGACTTTTTCAAAAATCATCGTAAAAAGGCATGTAACCGGTACTTTCTGGGGTACAATATGCGACTTGAGAACGATAGTGAAGGCCAAAATTTGATATCTTGAAGAAACAAAAAAATTAGGTTCTTTAGGTTGGATTTTTGGACCGAAAGTCGGATCTGTGAAGATCCGACCCAAAGTGACTTTTTAAAAAATCATCGTAAAAAGGCATGTAACGGGTACTTTCTGGGGTACAATATGCGACTTGAGATCAATAGTGAAGGCCAAAATTTGATATCTTGAAGAAACAAAAAATTTAGGTTCTTTAGGTTGGATTTTCCGACCGAAAGTCGGATCTGTGAAGATCCGACCCAAAGTGACTTTTTCAAAAATCATCGTAAAAAGGCATGTAACGGGTACTTTCTGGGGTACAATATGCGACTTGAGATCAATAGTGAAGGCCAAAATTTGATATCTTGAAGAAACAAAAAATTTAGGTTCTTTAGGTTGGATTTTCCGACCGAAAGTCGGATCTGTGAAGATCCGACCCAAAGTGACTTTTTCAAAAATCATCGTAAAAAGGCATGTAACGGGTACTTTCTGGGGTACAATATGCGACTTGAGAACGATAGTAAAGGCCAAAATTTGATATCTTGAAGAAACAAAAAATTTAGGTTCTTTAGGTTGGATTTTCCGACCAAAAGTCGGATCTATGAAGATCCGACCCAAAGTGACTTTTTCAAAAACCATCGTAAAAAGGCATGTAACCGGTACTTTCTGGGGTACAATATGCGACTTGAGAACGATAGTGAAGGCCAAAATTTGATATCTTGAAGAAACAAAAAAATTAGGTTCTTTAGGTTGGATTTTCCGACCGAACGTCGGATCTGTGAAGATCCGACCCAAAGTGACTTTTTCAAAAATCATCGTAAAAAGGCATGTAACGGGTACTTTCTGGCGTACAATATGCGACTTGAGATCGATAGTGAAGGCCAAAATTTGATATCTTGAAGAAACAAAAAATTTAGGTTCTTTAGGTTGGATTTTCCGACCGAAAGTCGGATCTGTGAAGATCCGACCCAAAGTGACTTTTTCAAAAATTATCGCAAAAAGGCATGTAACCGGTACTTTCTGGGATACAATATGCGACTTGAGAACGATAGTGAAGGCCAAAATTTGATATCTTGAAGAAACAAAAAATTTAGGTTCTTTAGGTTGGATTTTCCGACCGAAAGTCGGATCTGTGAAGATCCGACCCAAAGTGACTTTTTCAAAAATTATCGCAAAAAGGCATGTAACCGGTACTTTCTGGGATACAATATGCGACTTGAGAACGATAGTGAAGGCCAAAATTTGATATCTTGAAGAAACAAAAAATTTAGGTTCTTTAGGTTGGATTTTCCGACCGAACGTCGGATCTGTGAAGATCCGACCCAAAGTGACTTTTTCAAAAATCATCGTAAAAAGGCATGTAACGGGTACTTTCTGGCGTACAATATGCGACTTGAGATCGATAGTGAAGGCCAAAATTTGATATCTTGAAGAAACAAAAAATTTAGGTTCTTTAGGTTGGATTTTCCGACCGAAAGTCGGATCTGTGAAGATCCGACCCAAAGTGACTTTTTCAAAAATTATCGCAAAAAGGCATGTAACCGGTACTTTCTGGGATACAATATGCGACTTGAGAACGATAGTGAAGGCCAAAATTTGATATCTTGAAGAAACAAAAAATTTAGGTTCTTTAGGTTGGATTTTCCGACCAAAAGTCGGATCTGTGAAGATCCGATCCAAAGTGACTTTTTAAAAAATTATCGAAAAAAGGCATGTAAACGGGTACTTTCTGGGGTACAATATGCGACTTGAGAACGATAGTGAAGGCCAAAATTTGATATCTTGAAGAAACAAAAAATTTAGGTTCTTTAGGTTGGATTTTCCGATCAAAAGTCGGAGATTCGAGTTAGAGAATTTAAACATATTTTAGTAAATGTAAAATCTTTATAAAAGTGAATAATTTTTTTTTTTAGTATTTCAAAGTAGGACAAGAGCTTGAATTAAAAAGACATAATCATTAAAAAGCATGTTTTTTTAGCAGTTACAAAAATATACAAAATTATGAGACCAATCGGAAGAGGTCAAGGTCAAACATTTACTAACTTGGCTAAAAATATCCACAAATGCAATGGCTATGTGCCGACTTGACCTTTAATTTTTTTCAACGGCTGTGTCGAAAGCGAACCTCTTTCTTCATATCCATTATCCAATCTGACAGCTTGTAACATTAATTTTGACGTAAATTGCAAATTATAATCAAGACAAAAGAGAAAAAGATAGAATAAGAATAGATAACCTTATTTGGTGCGCAGAAGCGCTGAATGTTATTTTTCGTCTGTAAAAAATATCAGTTGATTTGACGTGAGTTAGAATAAAACCTATTTTTTTTTTAAATTCCAAAGCCCATCAAAACCAAACTTATTTATAGATTCATCCCAAATTCAATTTTTTCTCGCCATTTTAGACCATTTTACTAAAAATGGTCTAAAGCGTCCACCCTGACATGAAAAATCCGAGAAAACCAAATTTCTCACGAAAACAAATGTCTAAACAAAAACAAATGTCCTCCAAGAGGAAGCAAAAGGTGCAAAAAAATCCTTGGCCTCTTTTGTGATTGTGCGAATACACATCAAGTCAAGTTTTTATGTATAAAAATTGTTACGACCTCCACATACCATATAATTGCACCGAACACATTATAATATGATTATTGTCGGTAGATGGTGTATCTATTAATAATACATACTATTATTCAACGATGTTATATTCAGAATGTTTTTTATGGAGTATATATATTTTCATGGTCAAATCATCGACTACTTTTCGATTCAAGATTGCGCATTAGAGTATGCAAAGCCTTTACTCAAGTGCCTCGGTGAAAAGGGCATCAGTGTTTCGATACAGTCGGCAACCAATCCGAAATTACCAGATGCCCTTGAAATTCAGAGACATCGGATTGGCTCAGTGGTTCTTTTGGATGGACTCAATCTTACAGCTTCGGACAACGTTCTCAAACTGGTATGGATTTCTAAATCGCTTAAATCCCAGGTGGAAAAATGATATCAAGATGATGTATTAAATCAGTATAAGAAAATGGCCATATAGAATTTGAATACTCTGAAGATTTTAGAAAAATTAGTATAAAGAATCTATAGATTTTACACTCAGAGAAATCGTAATAGTACAGTCAACTATAACGTGACAACTATTAATTTTTAGTCCATGCAACTATTTTTATAGTTATGGTAACTATTTGGTTGTTACAGTAATTATTCGATGGTTGTGGCAACTAAAAAAAAATTAGTTAGAGGAACTAAAAATGAATAGTTGTCACCTTATAGTTACTAATACCATAATTTTCTCTCAGTGTATAGTATTTGTTTAAAATTACCAATATATTTGAAATTGCTTTTTAGTAAAAATAATGTTAAGATTATATCAATTTGATATGCATTATATGCAACATATAGAAATTCCAGATGTCTATTTTCGTATAAAAATTGTATATACCGCCTTGTGGATAATTTTTTCACTTGGGTTCATAAAATCATACAAAACAAATTATATTTTAACAACGTTCTCAAACTGGTATGGATTTGTAAATCGCTTAAATCCCAGGTGGAAAAATGATATCAAGATGATGTATTAAATCAGTGTATATAATCTGTATAAAAAAATAGCCATATAGAATTTGTATACTCCGAAGATTTTAGAAAAATTAGTATAAAGGATCTATAGATTATATAGTATTTTTTTTAAATTACCAATATAATTGAAATCTCTTTTTAATAAAAATAATGTTAACATTATATCAATTTTATATGCATTAAATGCAACATATAGAAATTCCAGATGTCTATTTTCGTATAAAAATTGTATATACTGCCTTGTAGATAATTTTTTCACTTGGGTTCATAAAATCATATAAAACAAATTATATTTTAACAACGTTCTCAAACTGGTATGGATTTCTAAACCGCTTAAATTTCAGGTGGAAAAATAATATCAAGATGATGTATTAAATCAGTGTATATAATCTGTATAAGAAAATGGCCATATAGAATTTGTATACTCCGAAGATTTTCGAAAAATTAGTATAAAGAATCTATAGATTATATAGTATTTGTTTAAAATTACCTATATATTTGAAATTGCTTTTTATTAAAAATAATGTTAAGATTATATCAATTTTCTATGCATTAAATGCAAAATATAGAAATTCCAGATGTCTATTATCGTATAAAAATTGTATATACTGCCTTGTGGATAATTTTTTCACTTGGGTTCATAAAATGATATAAAACAAATTATATTTATTATATATTAATGTTTTCTTTGTTCCTAAAATGCAGGCTTCCAACAAAAGACTATTCAACTATTATGTATCTTGGTTTTTAATAACGAACCGGAACGACGACGCCATAATCGACACCACTCTTAGTAATCTAACTATAGGAATTAATACTGATGTTGTTGTCGCGACTGCATTTCCCTCGGGTGAACAAGCCCAAATGGCAACGCGTCTGTATTTGAACAGGTATTGTTTACATGTTAGAATGTAGTGTTGTGTTGCATTTTTTGTTTCCTCAAAAAGGAAGCTTTGTTTTGGGTGAAACATTTTATTTTCCGAATTGTTGCCTCAGTTTTCTTTTTTTTTTTTTTGTTTCTTTCCGTATGCCTTCTACAGGCTTTTACGTTGCCCCTCTTCCCTTTTTTCCGTTCCATCACAGACACCCCTTTCCCCGTTCACTTCATAGATACACCCCCTAGAGTGTTGTCCGCAGCCACTCATCCGGCAATACGTCAGTTCTACAGAACCCATCTCTACACAGACCCATCTGTACACGAGCATCTGTACACCATTTTTTTTTACACCTGTTTAATTGAGCACAACGAAATTGTACACAACACGAACTTGACAAAGCGGAATTTAAAACGAATAACCTTGTCACGACGATAACTTGCGGAAATTTAGTTCGACACGGAAAAATTGATCACGTCAGTAATCGTTATGACAAAACTTTGCACAGCATACTCTGGGCACCATCAATCTGCTCACAGCACTAGTTCGACACAACAAATTTCTTCGTAGCACAAGATCGAAATGGTAAATCTCGACACGGCACCATTTTGTAACGACAAATCTCTACACAACGCGAGTACGGCCCGGTAAAGTTTGCCACGACGAACCTTCGACACGACACAAGTTGTACACGACGATGTTCTACACAGAACCATCTCTACACAGACCCATCTCTACACAGACCCATCTCGACACCGACGCTAATCTTTCGATTTAAATCGGATAATATATTTACCGACTGGCAATTTTGCGTTGAGCCTATTTTGCCGGCTCAACGCAAAATTGGGCAATACGTCAGTTCTACAGAACCCATCTCTACACAGACCCATCTGTACACGAGCATCTGTACACCATTTTTTTTACACGCGTTTAATTGAGCACACCGAAATTGTACACAACACGAAATTGACAAAGCGGAATTTAAAACGGATAACCTTGTCACGACGAAACCTTGCGGAAATTTAGTTCGACACGGAAAAATTGATCACGTCAGTAATCGTTATGACAAAACTTTGCACAGTATACTCTGGGCACCATCAATCTGCTCACAGCACTAGTTCGACACAACAAATTTCTTCGCAGCACAAGATCGAAATGGTAAATCTCGACACGGCACCATTTTGTAACGACAAATCTCTACACAACGCGAGTACGACCCGGTAAAGTTTGCCACGACGATCCTTCGACACGACACAATCGGATAATATATTTACCGACTGGCACTTTTGCGTTGAGCCTATTTCGCCGGCTCAACGCAAAATTGCCAGTCGGTAAATATATTATCCGATTTAAATCGGAAGATTAGCGTCGGTGTCGAGATGGGTCTGTGTAGAGATGGGTCTGTGTAGAGATGGGTCTGTGTAGAGATGGTTCTGTGTAGAACATCGTCGTGTACAACTTGTGTCGTGTCGAAGGTTCGTCGTGGCGAACTTTACCGGGCCGTACTCGCGTTGTGTAGAGATTTGTCGTTACAAAATGGTGCCGTGTCGAGATTTACCATTTCGATCTTGTGCTACGAAGAAATTTGTTGTGTCGAACTAGTGCTGTGAGCAGATTGATGGTGCCCAGAGTATGCTGTGCAAAGTTTTGTCATAACGATTACTGACGTGATCAATTTTTCCGTGTCGAACTAAATTTCCGCAAGGTATCGTCGTGATAAGGTTATTCGTTTTAAATTCCGCTTTGTCAAGTTCGTGTTATGTACAATTTCGTTGTGCTCAATTAAACACGTGTAAAAAAAAATGGTGTACAGATGGGTCTGTGTAGAGATGGGTTCTGTAGAACTGACGTATTGCCCAAAATTGCCAGTCGGTAAATATATTATCCGATTGTGTCGTGTCGAAGGATCGTCGTGGCAAACTTTACCGGGTCGTACTCGCGTTGTGTAGAGATTTGTCGTTACAAAATGGTGCCGTGTCGAGATTTACCATTTCGATCTTGTGCTGCGAAGAAATTTGTTGTGTCGAACTAGTGCTGTGAGCAGATTGATGGTGCCCAGAGTATGCTGTGCAAAGTTTTGTCATAACGATTACTGACGTAATCAATTTTTCCGTGTCGAACTAAATTTCCGCAAGGTTTCGTCGTGACAAGGTTATCCGTTTTAAATTCCGCTTTGTCAAGTTCGTGTTGTGTACAATTTCGGTGTGCTCAATTAAACGCGTGTAAAAAAAATGGTGTACAGATGCTCGTGTACAGATGGGTCTGTGTAGAGATGGGTTCTGTAGAACTGACGTATTGCCCACTCATCCTAATACACTACTGTATCGCATTTGCACGAGGACACAGGGAAACAGCGGAAAACCTAGCCGATACAGACGGCTTTATTTTTACTGAGTTTCTATTGTATGAGAATACATTAGAAACTCAGAAAACCTGCCTCCCGCTCAGCAGTTGGCGCGCAAACCAGTGTACGGCTAAGCGGTCACCCATCCAAGTTATGGCCGCAAATAATGCTGCTTAACTCTGGGGACCGCCGAAGCCACACACCGACCGCGCGTCCACTACTGTCGACGCCTCAGTTTACTTAAAATTACCTAAAACATCGAGTAAAAAAGGTTGCAAAGTCGGGTCCTGCACATTCCTACACGAAAATAAAATATACGTGACATATATAAGTTTTTACCGTTTCAACTATACAAATATCGGTTATATATATAATCCATATATTTGCTATAAATTTGTCACATATTTCCGTAAAAATATATGAGAAATGTATGCAAAACGTCAATTTTTCGAAAATAAAAAAATTCTATACATTTTTTTATAGATTTAGCTCAAATTCGACGATACTAATCTTTCGTTTATATTTACTTTATTTATATTTAGCTCACCAGCCGAAATTTAATGTGATCATTTTTTCATTTCACACTTAACATTGGGCATACGAAATTTTTCTTGATTACCATAATTTCGCAAGTTATAACGATAATTATGGTGATTTCGTTCGACAGAATAGTATTGGAAAGAAAAAACCTCCGCGTCCTCATTTTTCCTAAGTTTCTGAGTGGTTAGGGCCATTTTTTTATTCATACCATGAGACCTTCATGATACCATATCGTTTGCATGCAAATTAGTTTGTAAAAATATCGCTTACGGTATCAAGCGTCGCGGTAGTGACTCGACGCCAAGTTAAAAAAGAAATTATAAATATAGGTAGAAGGATAGTAGCGTAGTCGTGTAGTAAAACTCGCGGATAATTAACGGCTTAGCAACTCCGAGAAGGGCCGCGCTCTACGTGACTTTTTTCAGCAGATGTAGTTGTAGGATAAACTTTATAAGCTGTCACCAAAATTCCTGAATCACTGACAAGATTTACTGTAATAGCAATTTGGCATAAGTAACATATGCTTGGCGTTATAGCGAAATGAGCATTATGCAAGACACGACTACCCAATTTACCAAAAAAGTTACAAAACTCTCAGCAAATGTTTTTACATTACTTACCTTAGCTTTTCGCGTTCTAAATTTCTCTCACACATAACTTCAGCTTTAGTTGTTCGAATCTCTTGAAAAAACGGTTTTGAGCATCGCGGAGCAAGAAAATTAGCCCATTTCTACCATAATTCCGCTTATTCTTTCAACATTTGAGCCTCATTTATCAAGTCGTTTGAAAACAAAAGGTTTCAAATTTTTTTAAGTGGTACTGGCTCTTAAACCCTCTTCAAATAATCAGTGGATAAAATATCTCGCATTTTTTATATAAGTATCCTAGTGGATTCGACCACTGTGGATTCAGGGTTAATTTACCGTAAAAAACCGCAAAAACCACCTCAGTGTTTTCTCCACTTTTCCGCACAGCAATTCACCGCAAAACCACAGAGCGTTTTTTTTGTAGCGTGGGTGGTTTTGCTGTTTTGATCACCACAAAAATATCGAAGTGAATTTCGAAACATCTCGAAATTTCGTAATGTTTTGTAATTTGTACAAATAACGCAAGAAATCATGGCTCGACGGAATTTTCGTGCCATGGTAATTCGCAGAATCCGTCTTGCTACTGATAAACAACAGTAAAAATGAGCCACGTCAGTACATAGGCGGACGATAACTTACGATCGCCTGTACTTGTACACAGAACTTCGAACACTCACTTACGAGAAACGTTTCGGCTCGTTCGCCATCTAGCGGCCTAACTTCGGGTGCACGCTCAATGACCGGCTTAACTCCGCTAGATGGCCAACGACTTGAAACGTTACTCGTAAGCGATTGTTCATCTTTTCGTGCATAAACACGTAGCTATCGCAAGTTGCTGTGCTCTCATATTCGATCCGTGCAAGTCTTTAGAGGGGATAAAGGAATCGACGTGCACGCGCTTAGTGGCGAAAATGAGAATCATATTTAGAAATTCCGATGCATGAGAATCGCGTTATTTAATAAAATGGGACATTCTACTTGTTGTACATCGAATTGTAAAAATAATAGTGTAAATAGCGAATGCAAATTCTACCAGTTTTCAACAGCGAAATACATACGTAACCTCAAAATGCATCGAACAATCATGCAAATATGCGTAATGAATATAATTTACTTAAGTGTTTTATTAGATTATATTACATATAACAAAAAATGCTGTACACAAGTATGTGAAGTTCATCCCGAAATGCGTCCTTAATTTCATTTTATCACATTTTTTAACGCTTTTCCACACCCATTTACGGCCATAGTCTCCAAGTTTTCGCATTTTCGAGCCAACAGATGACGCCGCGGCAAACTTGCATGGAGCGAATAACAGAAGGACCACGTTTGGGAGATGTTCTAACTATTTGATGACCTAGCCATTTAGAAATGTGGAACGAGAAAAGACGATGTTGTCTTCTCTTCAGAGTTTCAAATGTTACACATTTTATACAACTAAAATTTAAATATTGACGGTAACAGTATTCAACTGGCTTCACGGCAACGTGAAATCTGCCGTTATTCGGTCCGTGATTTCTACCATTATTTATACAAATTACAAAATATTACGAAATTTCGTAATTTACGTAGATTCCACAAGAAAAAAAGAGAAAAACTTCGACTTTTCCGGGGCTTTCGAACGTTCGATGACGCGAAAGCTTCTTTGGGTGGTTATCACCACTGGTACAATTTTAAAATTCGCATCATAGGTCTTAAAGTTTATTGCGAAAAGGGGTGAGCTTCGAATAATTAACTCGTTTCATAAATATGCATTGTAAAGGTAGTATAATTTCCATTCATGTACCATTTCTAATAGCAATTCACGAAATTATTAAAATGGTACAAGTTCTTATATAAAAAAAGCAAATTATTTCACCCACGATAATCTATAAAAATCGCAGTACGCTAATAAAAATTTTAATACCGAGGTCCGATGGTTAGAGCGCCCGAAGCGCGTATCCGTTGCTAGCAAGTATAAGCGATATGTTTTCGTTGTTTTTTTTAAATTCGTTCCCGATCTTCGTTTTGCTCATTGGGAATTTGGCCATCAGTACCTGGAATCGATTTACCAATAATTTCGTAAGGAAAGCTTCGTGTCGAGGGAATCCCGAATGACGAGCGTTATCGTGTCGAAATTTACAGAGAAACATTAGCAAAAATTAAAAAATGGGGAGTTCTTAATGTCACAGATATTAAGAATTGTGTGTACGTATGCGGTTAAATAACCTGTGCGGTTTTCGTAAATCATTTATTTTCTAGCAATTTACGTTTTTAAACTATTGGAATATAATTATTATGCCAGCTGTAATAAAGAGTTAGAATAGAATTTATTTAATTTTTATTTAACTGTTGATACATTTCTGAAAGATCAATTATTTTATATTTCAGAATTTATAAGTAAATCTATAAAATTTAAATACGTCAGTGCAAGTTAAAGATTTTCTTTTGACGACACGCAAAAGTCTTTGTAAAACTAAATCGTAGCTAAAGTCTAAATGGCAAAAAATATTCACAATGCTCAAATTTCCCTTTCACGTCAAACATTCTCAAAACTTTCGATATTTCATTTCTTCCACTTTATTCTCGTAACTCTATAGCCATTTTCTGAAAGTACATTTTTCGCGCCTGATGTTTTACAATCAATTTTAGACACTATTTCAAAACGAGCAGATCATATAGTTCGGTAATTGATGTTTTAAATAAGAAGAATACAATTTCAGAAAGCAAGGACATCTTTTTCACGTATAATACAGAACGCTAAACAAAAAAAAAATCGTGGTGGTTCTGGCGGCTATCTAGTGACAATTATTAATTGTTACTCCATGCGACTATTTTTGGCTCATCCTCTCTGCCCGCCGGGCAAAGAGACAGGGAATGCGTTTCACGGTTTTGTCTGGTATATTCTCGAAAATAGCAACAAAAAAAAGAAAAATATTTACGAGGTTCATCGATTATAAGTGAAAAATGTGACTGAAATAAAATGTCAATACAATCATCACGCCCGAGAGAAAAACTTTTTTTTTCCGCCGTATTGAAATGTTCTGATGGTTGATGATTAATATATACTATTTGTATATGAGGCATTCCACCGGTTATATTTTTTTTCCTTTTGAGATGTTGTAGAGCAGTATAAAAAAAACTCTAGAACTTTTTTTAGATTTCTTTTTAGAAATTTGTGTTTTTTTAATTACCTAAAATTTGATTTTCTCAAAAAGTACGTCGACGATTTTTTTTTTTACAGTAAATTCTGAGTCCAAAAACAAAATTTTTGAGCCTCAGCCCAGAGTGGGGCGAGGCCTAGACTAGCAGCTAAAAATGAAACAAAATTTTAAAAAATATAAAATAATACCTCAAACTCGAATCTCTCTAAAAGTATGTTGATGATTTTTTCAAAATGTTTATAGTAAATTCTGTGTACAAAAACGAAATTTTTGAGACCAGAACGAAAATGGGGGGCAGTCTAGAATAGCAACGAAAAATAAAATTCTCCCGTGAAAGAATTCTACTTTTTCAAAAATTTTAATTTGGTTTTCTCAAAAAGTACGTCGACGATTTTTTTTACAGTAAATTCTGTGTCCAAAATAAATATTTTTGAGACTGCCCTCCATTTTCGTTGTAGTCCCAAAAATTTTGATTTTGGACACAGAATAAAAAAAAACGTCGACGTATTTTTTGAGAAAATCAAATTTTGGGTAATTAAAAAAACACAAATTTTTTTTTTTATTAAAAAAATATTCCCGGCACTGTTGATAATTTGTGCGATGTGTGAACTTCGAGGAAAGTATCAAGTTTGACAATTTGAATAAACCGTCATATGTTGACTGTATAAAATAAAAACAAGGAGCCAATCAGGAAAGATGCGCTCGAGTCAGGTACGTCATTTCCGTGACATTTTTTTTTACCTGGGCAAGTGAAGAAAATTTGTTAGTCACAAGACTGCATCTAGCTTATTAGCCTTCCATTGACTTAATAGTCCAATATTTTATGTAATAGCTATTAATATTAAATCGAGGGCGGGTTCAACACTTTCAACGCCTTTAAAATAAGATATTATTGTGCGGTCACTTTGACAACTGGTCAGCGATGATCGATTGGGGTAGGAATGACTAATTTTTAAACCCAGGAGAACGTGCCGAACGGCACGAAACCCAACGAATTTCAGATTATTTTAGCAAATTGTGACGTACACAAAAGCAATGTCATTAGCCACGTGCCGTCGTGAATAGAGGATAACCAAAACCGGTTTGCTATTTCCACGAAATATATGCCAATTTAATCACGAGGGTATCATCAGGGCAGTCACTCGTGGGAATAGTATCTATCTATAGATTTTTTCCCACATGTATCCTGTTTAGTCTTTTTTTCGTCCCAAATTTAACTATACATATATTTTTCTCAATTGTTAGAATCATGTCTTTTACTCATATGGGATGGAGAAAAAGGTTTTGCTAGGACAGCAATTTTTTTGTTGTTAAAATAGCAACGAAATTGCGTTATCTGCTAACCTAGCAAAATATTTTGTTAGATTAGCAAAAACAAATTGTACATCAGCAAAAAAATTTGTTAACCTAGACAAGAAAATTTGCTACCTTACACAAAAAAAATGGTTACCCCAGACAAAACGGTTTGTTAGTTTAGGTAAAACAATTGTTAGCCTAGCAAAAAATGTTTTTAGATTAGACAAAATTTTTTTAGCCTAGGTAAAAAATTTGTTGCTTAAACAAAAAAATGTTTAGCCTAGGTAAAAAATTTGTTGCTTAGACAAAAAAATGTTTAGCCTAGGTAAAAAATTTGTTGCTTAGACAAAAAAATGTTTAGCCTAGGTAAAAAATTTGTTAGCTTAGATAAAAAAAATTGTTACCCTAGAGAAAACAGTTTGTTAGTTTAGGCAAAGAAATTGTTGGCCTAGCAAAAAATGTTTTTAGCCTAGAGAAAGAAATTTGTTAGCTTAGACAAAAAAATGTTTAGCCTAGAGAAAGAAATTTGTTAGCTTCGACAAAAAAAGTTTTTAGCCTAGGTAAAAAATTTATTAGCTTAGACAAAAAAAGTTTTTAGCCTAGGTAAAAAATTTGTTAGCTTAGACAAAAAAAACTGTTAGCTTAGACAAAAAAATTTGTTACTTAGACAAAAAAATGTATAGTCTAGGTAAAAAATTTGTTAGCTTAGACAAAAAAAATTTGTTAGCCTAGACAAAACAGTTTGTTAGTTCAGGCAAAAAAAATGTTAGCCTAGCAAAAAAGTTTTTCGCCTAGACAAAAAAAATGTTAGCCTAGGAAAAGAAAATTTTTCTATGTGACCCATTGGGGGTAGCGAAATAATAGACATCGAGAATCAAAAGATACGGGGATAGTGTTTGGGCGGAACACAGAAAATAAATAAAAACAGAAACGGCTTCTACTTAGTAAAATAAAAATAAAAATGGAGAAGTAGGCATCACGTGTCGGCAATGAGGTGCGAAACATCAAAAGTAGGAGAGGTATAGAATTCTGCTGCAGGGTATGAAAAATTAGGAAGGGGAAATATGGGTTTTAAGATGAAAGATAAAAATGAACACGATGGAAAGTAGTATCCTGGAAGTAGAAATTCAACGCTTATTTATAATCCATTTCGAGACTCGATTTTGTTCCTATATAGAATGTCTATTTCAAATAGAAACTATTATACACAAAAACAGATTCTAAATCTTTCAAATTAGCTACTGAAAATAATACATTTCAACACTAGGAAGAAGAGAACTATTTTTAATACAAATTTTTCTCTCGAATGTTAAACGAAATTTTTATTATTTATTAAATATTTACACACTTGTTAAGGGCTATTCTTGCATAAAGTAGGCCAAATCTTGTTGTAGCCAATGTAATATTGATATAAGCTGTAATGCTGCAAGAATAGAAGTCATCATTTTTTTTTCTTTATCGTCTATCAGACCTTGATATCGATGTGTTGATAAAAACGACTATGTAAATATTTCAGAGTTCGCAGGTAAAGCCATTGAACTTATATTCCTTTTTTCCTACCTTCGCTGAAATGAGCCTTTCTTTGAAAAAATGTATGAAAAATTAAAACCATCTTGTCAAATTTTATAAGACTTTGAATTTTTGAAAAATTGATGTTGTCATTCTAATTCAAATCAACTTCGATCAACGTAGCCTGAATTTTCTACACGGATGGACTAATATCCAGCCGTAGTAGATATTAAATTTGGTAAATATCGGTAAAGGGGTTCGGATTTTATAGAATTTTTAATTTTTGAAAATGTCGAAATGTCCAAATGCATTTTCATCGCAGCTTGTTTAAAAACTACTATTATAATTGACAGGACATGTGGCGGATTCCAGATATATGCACGAGAATTCTCCTTCAGGACATGGACGAGTAACAACAATGATCGATATTTAAACGAGAACATAACAAAAAATCTCGATTATTCTATAATGGACAATCGTACAATGGCTTTTTATCTTGTGCATGTTTACAAAATTCGCATTACCGATAATTCGAGTCTCGTTGTGAGTCCCTTGGGCGCTTGGAATCCTCGAGCACACACATTAAAATTTCCGGTACGATTTATTTTTAATATGCGGAAAAAATACGCATGAGACAAACTGAAATCATTTTTTAATCAAAATGTAAATCAAAATTGAATCATTTTTTAATCAAAATTTAAATCAAAATTGAATCATTTTTTAATCAAAATTTAAATCAACATTGAATCATTTTTTAATCAAAATTTAAATCAAAATTGAATCATTTTTTAATCAAAATTTAAATCAAAATTGAATCATTTTTTAATCAAAATTTAAATCAAAATTGAATAATTTTTTAATCAAAATTTAAATCAAAATTGAATCATTTTTTAATCAAAATTTAAATCAAAATTGAATCATTTTTTAATCACAATTTAAATCAAAATTGAATCATTTTTTAATCAAAATTTTAATCAAAATTGAATCATTTTTTAATCAAAATTTTAATCAAAATTGAATCATTTTTTAATCAAAATTGAATCATTTTTTAATCAAAATTGAATCATTTTTTAATCAAAATTTAAATCAAAATTGAATCATTTTTTAATCAAAATTTTAATCAAAATTGAATCATTTTTTAATCAAAATTGAATCATTTTTTAATCAAAATTGAATCATTTTTTAATCAAAATTTTAATCAAAATTGAATCATTTTTTAATCCAAATTTTAATCAAAATTGAATCATTTTTTCCGTAATGTTTTGTTAATAAACTGTATTTGATTATGCAGCTCGGCACCGAATCGCGAAATAATTTCAATGGACTTAAAATAATTGTCGGTGTTTTAAATGGAACGAGCGACGGTCAGCCTAAGGATGAAATGGAAACCGAAGAAGAAACTTCACAAGTCCAACCCTTACATGACTTTATTGGATTTTTAAACAATAGTTTAAATGCAAGGTATGATAACACTCTTTACTATTATTCTAAAAACTGGAATGAGGTGACACTAATTTATGAAAATTCATTCAGACGTAGTTTTAAGAAGAAAAATTAAAATAGCTGTTCGTCAGAGTTCTGACGCAGGAAAAACGCTTTTGCTAAGTTAACGAAGCTTTTGCTAAAATAGTGACAACATTGCGTTATCTGCTAGTCCAACAAATTTTCATTCTGGGCTAACAATTTTTTTGTTAAACTAACAAATTTTTTTTCTAGACTAACAATTTTTTTGCTGTGCTAACAAATTTATTTTCTTGGTAAAAAAAAATTATTTTATTTGTAGCAAAACCGTTTTCTCCGTATGGAAAGGTTAAATAGACAAAAAATTGTTGGACCAATTGACAAAAAAAGACATACCCAGATTAAAAATTCTTTTGTTCAAGCAACAAATTTTTTACCTAGGCTAAAAACTTTTTTTGTCTAAGCTAAAAACATTTTTTGCTCACAATTTTTTTGTCTAAACTAACAAACTGTTTTGTCTGGGGTAACCTCTTTTTTGTCTAAGCTTTTGCTAAAATATTGACAACATTGCGTTATCTGCTAGACTAACAATTTTTATTCTGGGCTAACAATTTTTTTGTTAAACTAACAATTTTTTTTTCTACGCTAACAAATTTCTTTTCTTGGTCAACAAATATATTTTATTTGTAGCAAAACCATTTTCTCCGTGTGGAAAGGTTAAATAGACAAAAAATTGTTGGACCATTAGTTATGCAAAATATTTATTCCAGCATGGAATTGGAACCTTACGAAAAATTAGGCACAGTGACGAATAAAGTGTCGAGTAATCTACTCGGCGATGTCTACACTGGTAAAGTTGATATTGGCTTGGGTTACATCACAATTACCGAGGAGCGTCAAAGAGATATGAGTTTTACTCATCCTCTCATACGTTACACGTTCGTAAGATTTTACTTAACTCATCGAACCCAAACAACAAAACATCCAATAAAATAACATCTCCATGTAAAAAAAATCCCAAAAGTAACAAATAACGAAACATTTAATTAAAAAATCCATATGCTTACTCAATTCACGTAATAATTAATGAACATTTATTTTTTAGATGCTGTATCGTAGGATATTTTTTCTAAGACGTTTCCATCCAGAGAAATCGGTTTGATGGGTTTATTTAAATCAAATACTGCATCTATTTCAAATTAATAACATTTTATTTCGATCAAATAAAAGTTACTTAAAATCAATACGATTTATTTCAATGAAATAAATTCTATTATCTATTCTATTCTGTCTAATTCTATCTAATTTTATTATATATTGCATCAAATAAATTGCATTAAAAATTAATATGAATTATTTGTATGCAATAAATTCTATTTCATCAAAATAAAATCCTATTATGCTAGCATTTGAAGAAAAAAATTATTTAATGGCTGGTCTAATAGGATTTTATTTCGATCAAATAGAATTTATTGCATACATATGGGGTATTTCATACCGATTCGACCTCGGTCGGACCCTCGACTTCTCGGACTTGGTCGAAAATTTTTTATATGATTGGACCAACTCCAAAAAATACTGGAAAATTTTTTCAAATTTTTTTTTTCTTTTACGATTTTTTAAAGATAACATATCGTTAGCCCAAATTTAAAAATCTGAAAAAATTCTCAAAAATTCTGCATGAAATAACAAAATTTTTGAGCCTTAAGCCAAAGTGGGCCGGTTTTTGCTTCTATTTTTTTTCTATAAAAAACTATTCAAAAATTTAGAAACGAAAGAGGAAAAGTTATCAAATTTTTCTAAACTGCGAGTTGCACAAAATTACGAAAAAAAAAACATTCCTCGTGGAGTACAGGGTTGAGTCGGATAACAAAATTAGATATGTTGTGCGGTAGAATCTAATTTTATTTTATTGTTTATTCATCTCAGCTGCACTCGGTGATCGTGAATTTTTTTTGTATTCGAAGGTGCGATCGCTTTTTAAATTATCATCATTGACATCTGATATTATCAATGGAATCCTTTGATTAGCGCGGTTTGGCAATTCTGATTCATGAGTATTTTTTTGGAAATAGGAAAAACTATTCCATAAGAATGTTATATAATTCTAGAAATTGCTGCATTACAAATAATAAAAAAACATGAAAATTGAAATTTTCACAGCACTTCCTCTTTTTTTCCATAAACATTCTTCCGCAAGAAATTATATCGTTATTATTTGGCTTCCTCAGAGAGAAACTCTGTTTTGCGATTCCGGCCTGATTTAACAGTGAACATATTTTCTATGAATCGCATTTTTTTTTACGAAAAGAAAGCACTTGCAGAAGAAAGCAATATTTTAGAAAAATTTGATAACTTTTCTTCTTTCGTTTCTAAATTTTTGAATAGTTTTTTATAGAAAAAAAATAGAAGCAAAACCCGGCCCACTTTGGCTTTAGGTTCAAAAATTTTGTTATTTCATGCAGAATTTTTGAGAATTTTTTCAGATTTTTAAATTTGGACTAACGATATGTTACCTTTAAAAAATCGTAAAAAAAAAAATAAATGAAAAAAATCTGATAAAATTTTCCAGTACTTTTTGGAGTTGGTCCAAACATATAAAAATTTTTCAACCTAATCCGAGAGATCAAGGGTCCGACCCAGGTCGAATCGGTATGGAACGCCCCATATAAATCATATTAATTTTTAATGAAATTAATTTGACCCAAATAAAATTTCATTTATTTGAAATAAACCCTATGCTTGATTTAAATAAACCCATGAGACCAATTTCCCTGGGTATATTTTATGAGTAATTGCACGTGCATGGGATTTTTTTTTTTTCAGAAGAAATATTTACATCCGCCCTCCCGAGTCTGGCTCAATGAGGGATATATTTTTACAACCGTTCAACAATCGAATGCTCCTTTGCGTCGCTCTTATGCACTTCCTTATTATCGTCGCTATCGGAACAATTAATTATGCAGCTAAAAATGTCTTGGACACACATAACAAAAAACGTGCAAGTCTTGGCGAAGCCACTCTATGGTGTATGAGTATTTTGTGTATGCAAGGTGCGTTAGTTTCGACTAAATTTCATTTTATTTAATCATATAGAATTCTCGGCCTTTTACATTCTGGCTCTTTCACTTTTTTCTTATCATTTTACTATACGAAGGTATTATATAAATATAAAAATTGCGGTTTTCCCATAAATTAGTTTTGAATTGTATATTAATAAGATATCCCTTAGCTTAGTTTACGAAACTTGTTTATTTATTAGCCTATAATTTAAGTTCTTTTTATCACTTTTATGTCTCTTCTACCTTTTATATCTCTCCCTATACTTAGTATATACATATTACAGACGAGATTCATTTTTAGACTCCTTCGCTTCCATAAAATGCACTGATCCTATTAATTATTGGCATATGAAAAAAAAAAATGAAATAACTCATTTTTTCTAAACTCATAAAACTATCGATGGAACGAATGGAATAAGATTGACATAAAAAATCGCCAGTTAGTGACTTTGTAGCAGAGTTGTAAATCCCCATTAATTCATGAGATATAGTTTACAGTACAATTTGTTTTGTAATTATGATTTCATAATAATACAATTTGTTTTGTAATTATGATTTCATAATAATAATATGTAGTGATAATAAAATAGAGTGTAAACATTTGAATAACTGAAAAAAAATTAATTTTCGCTTTAATATTGCAAGAAATAGTGGAAAAATTGGAAAAAATAAGTAATGCGTTACTTTCTTAATGCTATTATTTTTTCCATTTTTTCAAAAGGATTACCGTGAATTTTTATTGAAAAATAATAATTTTTGCAGCCATTCCAAAGTTTAATCATCGTATTACAATCGCTACATGTTATTATTATAAAATCATAATTATAGAGCTGATTGTATCATCATCATTATTTCTATAAGTATTTGGCATTTACAACTCTGCTTTGTAGTTTGAGCAACACATTATTTTCCCCTGAAGATTGGTCTAATTTTAGGCCTGTGTGTAAAAGAAATGCCAGGCTAAAAACGATGAAAAATGAATTGTCCGAATTGTTTTGTTCACGCAAAGTTGATCGTAAATTGCATCACTATCTAATGTATCCTGTGTACTCTTCGCCGCTTCATTTAAGGTAGTTCTGTCGTGAAGGCAATCCAAACTCATATGCATGAATTTTTGACATGTTGTAATTTAGCTATTCAATTTTACTTGCACAAAATCTTGAAGGCTTTTACCGAGTATTTGAATGAACAATTAAAACTTGAAAATCGATCTTTTTACACGGTGCTCACGGGAGGGCTGGAAAAATTGATCTTTAAATCGAAAATTAACATACTTAGATCAAAGATAGAGAAAAAATAAAAAGTACTACGGATTCGCAAATTATTCAGGACTTGATGCATCATGAAAAAAGGTGAACTCTCCGGAATAATGTTTAATTGAACGAAGGTCAAAGTGCACGATACCGGTCCAAATGACGTTTCCTAACCTAATTATCGTAAAAATGAAGCCAAATCAGCACTAAACATATCAACTATTTACAAATAATCGTTTTTATTTGATTACGACAATTTCGAAGGATTCTCGATTATTTTTTAAATTATTATTGAGGCAGTCAAAATGATGCGTATGATTATTTTTTAATGTCATATAGACTCTGAGATTTATGACTCCGGCGTACCGGCAGAACTACCTTAAGTCTAGTTCTAATTTCTTTTAAGCTTTCTCAATTGTTATGTTCCTTTGTACAACTCTAGTCCTCAGGGGATTTATCCCAGGACTCAATAAATCTCTATTCTATTCTATTCTATTCTAAATGCTCATTGATACTCATCAAGATTTCTGCCCGAAATTTCGGCCACATTTTTCTAATTTGTTTTCGTTAACTTTATTTACATTGCTTCACCGGTTTTCATTGACCTCTGCGATAATAAATAAATAACCTGTTTCCTATTTATCTGTTTGTTTCAATTAACTATTTTAGCCTTGTCGTAAGCTAAATCATAGAAAGAAAAAAAAAGAGGCTGGCTATTGTGTGACCTTCATGCAATATTTTAGGTTCGCCTTGGAGTCCAACAAGCATCTCCGGCAAAACTGCACTTCTCACGAGCCTCGTGTTCTCTCTGGTGACCTACAACGCTTACGCGGGATTCATAACATCAATACTTTCGGTCCAAGCATCTGGGATTAGGACCCTCGAGGACGTGTTGCGGAACAATTTCAAACTTGGTTACAGTGAGATTGACGATGACTACATGCGTGTAAGTGTTTTATACATATTTAGCAGTAGAAAGTGCTACGAGCGGATCTTATTAAAAGTCAACACGTAACATAAACACACACCAACGTCGCTGCGTTCATTTTTCGTGCTTTTGATTTATACGCCACTAAATAATTTTTCAATTTAAGAATGCAAATGACAGCGACCTTCGACAGCTGTACATAAAAGCGTTTAATAATAGACAAGCTGGACTGGACACGATAGTTGGTCTTCAAAAAGCCATGAAAGGTGGATATGCATTTTTCGCAAGTGCGACACTCGCTCGTCGAGCTCTAGGCACTTGTCTCATTCACGAACGATGTACCATCAAGGAAATTGAAGTTGGGAACACGTTTACCACTGTGGCTTTGCCAATGGAAAAGGCGAGCCCGTATGAAAAGATTATTAACCACAGGTAAAATCAATTAACGCTTCACCGCCACTTTAAGGTAATGTGACACATGTTCGAAAACTGCAATCGATATCGAAAACTGTAATCAAATCTACTCAAAGTCGGTTAATATTTCAGACAAAAGCAAATTAGCTTTGACTTCGTCTATCTACGACGGAGTAAAACCTATTTTTTTTTCATCTAAAATATTAAGCGCCACTGAGTAGTTTTGATTACAGTTTTTTATACCGATTGCAGTTTCCCAGCAGTTTTCGAACATGTGTCACATCACCTTAAGAGTTCTGCTTAATTTTGTCACTGAATTTTTGATAAAACTTGAATAAAATTATCGCCGTGTCTAGCGTCACACACAATCGTTACTTTTCTATCAATATTAAAGTCACACACTCCACGTGACTTTTATTTTTTCCTTAAGGCAGTAGTCTGCTTTAGAAGCCGAAAAAAAGCGTTTTTTCAGCAATTTTTTTGAAAGGGAAGCAAATGATTACGGTAAACGAAATTTTGAGACGATAGAGTATTATATTCAAGCTTTAAAAAACAATTTTTATTATTAAAAATTATTGAAATTTTCCAAAGTTGTAACGATTTTTCTGGGACGCCTGGAGTCTGGACTTGTAAATCGGTGCCGGTGATGGAGGTCGTGCGATGCATCTGAAACAGTCGAACCAATTTTTTTTTTAATTTTTATAAGTTCCTTTTCTATATGACCTAAAAAAATAACGAAGAAATGATGAAATTCCAAATTTTTTCGAAGTTTGAAAAAAAAATTCACTTTAAGTTGCAAAACAAGTAATTTAAATCGTACTTTTGTCCAACTTTTTTAGTTCAAATAGAAAAGGAACTTATCAAAATTTAAAAAAAAATTGGTTCGACTGTTTCAGATGCATCGCACGACCACCATCACCGGCACCGATTTACAAGTCCAGACTCCAGGCGCCCCAGAAAAATCGTTACAACTTTGGAAAATTTCAATAATTTTTAATAATAAAAATTGTTTTTTAAAGCTTGAATATAATAATCTATCGTCTCAAAATTTCGTTTACCGCAATCATTTCCTTCCCTTTCAAAAAAATTGCTGAAAAAACGCTTTTTTTCGGCTTCTAAAGCAGACTACTGCCTTAAAATCACACAAAGTTCTCGTGACTTATAGTTATTCACAAAAGTCACGTTGATCAACGTTAATAAAAGTTCGCCTTGTTCATATCCCGACGAAAGTAATTTTGCCGTAAGGTTATGCACGTCCCTGGTAAAAATAAATGATAGAAAACGATTATAAAAAATTCTATCGTTCTGAATACGGACTTTGGTTCGTGAATTTACGATGTACTATCATAAATTTACGATCGAAATCCTATATGTTTCGTCCGTATCCTATAATATTATAAATAATATAATATTGTATTTAATTTAATAATAAAAATATACGATTGTACGTATATACCCATGATATACTATTCCAAGCAAAAAAAAACAAAGAAATCGATCGGATAATTACGTTTTTTTCTGGTCACCCATCTTTGTAACGACCGCGGCCCAAACTGCTTAACTTTCATGATCTCTGACAGACTGCCTAACTATTCCATCCAAACTCGTTCTCGTAATATAATATACATCAATAATATATAAGCCGCTTCACGTACTTATGAGTAATAACAGTAAATTGAGCAGTTTTTTAGCATCTTTCTTACTAAATTATTTATGTTAATTAACTCTGTAAGAATGCTTCACGTATACATTCCTTACCGAAAGTTTTATTTTATCCGTATTTGAGTACTTCGCGATACGAGAAAAATCTAATAAATAATCAAGCATATCAAGATACTAATAAGAGCATTGATTTCGGATAATAAGAGGTCTAAGAATTTATTAAAAAATCAATTTAAAAAAAATTATAAAATATTATAAATCCGTCAGTGATCATACATCCCGACAACGTATCTATCGTATTTAACCAATAGAAAACGAAAACTAAAGGAAACTAATAACAACTATTCAATTTGTATAAATTGATCAAATTCTTATTCAAATTCTATCGATCTCTATCAATCTCTATAAAATATTTTTACCAGGGGTAGTTTTGTAAAAAAAAATCTAATGTATACAACGATTGAAATGATCGATTTCGGTGAAAAATAATCAAACATGTTTTTAATCTAATGATTTGAGATGCGATCAAGTAAATGCCTCAAACTATTCCATGTTTATAATTACCTTATACTTCAAATAGACAATAAAAATAAATATTTACAAGGATCTGAATAGCCGAGTGGTCTAAGGCTCCGTTTCATAACCGCAGGGTTACGGGTTCGAGTCCCGCCAACGACATAAAAATTTTCAATCATTTTCCGTGATCAAATAGCACCAAACCGACGAATATGTTGAAATTTGAAGATAAAAAACTAAAATAAAACTGTTTAGTTAAAATGAACAGTAAATAATTATTTTCTAAAAAAAAAGTTCGGTTCTTTTTTGGTTTCTGCAACGAGAAAAGGACCATAACCATTAATAGAAACTAAGTTTTTTAAAGATTGATCAACGTGACTCTTACGAATAACTATGAGTCACGAGAACTTTGCGTGATTTTAGCAAAAAAACTAAAAGTTACGTGGAGTGTGTGACTTTAATAGTGATATTAAAAGTCACGATTGTGTGTGATACTAGACTTAAACTTAAAGCGAAAAAAAGTAAGACCATATTTAACCGAACTTCCAAATTTTTTTTTGTCCAAGAGACTTTGTAATAGGAAAATGAACGTTTTTCTTTTTGTTAATCATAAAAAATTTCTGTGGACGTTTATAGACAAAATGTTTTGTTAAATATGCAGAAATGTATAAGTATACATTATTTTTTTCGGAAACAGGTTTATATTGTCACTAAGATTTATTGATATTTTTTTTTAAGGTAGAGAATAAAGAAAAAAAAATGTTATAGCTAAAAATTTCGATAACGATGCACCTTCGCCGAGATATTATATTATGTATTTAAAATAAAAAATCAGCGCAGTTCAGAGAGTATAAAGAGGATTTTCTACTTTAAAGTTGAGAAATAAATTGTATTAGGATAATATTATATGACCTCGGAGCGATTAACGTTTTGCTGGCTACAATGTTGGAAGCCCATATAATTCATGTATTAAGAGGATTACTGTCTCCTTCGAAATGGTAGACAACAGGAATTTTGAAATTGCAATAAAATTTCGCGGTCGGGGCGCATTTGGTATCTCTATAAATGTCGACGAGTAGAATAAGCATTAAAACAGAAAATATAAGCTGTCACTTCAACGTTTCGTTTGAAAAGAAAAAAATAACTAATAAATATAGGGCATTTCGCGACGATTCTCGAATATTTTCTATACTAGTGGAAATTTTTTGAAAATTTAAAAATTATATGCTATAAAATACAATATTTTTTTCATAGCTTTTTAAGGACGAGAATTACACGTCCAAAATCTTACTCACTAGTTTATCCAGTAAGGCACCTTAAACTTTAGTAGGGCAGACTATAAATGGGGCATTCCATGCCAACTCGGTCTGACCCTCATATTTTTTTTTCGTGGCAATTTTTTATTTTATTCTTCCAACTGAAAAATGCATGCAGAAATATTTTCAGATTTTTTTTCCTGGAATTTTATGAGTTATAAATAATTAAAGCTATTTAAAAAAACACTCTAATTTAAAAAACTAAAAGAATTCTCAAAAATACTATGATGTGCAACAAAACGTTTGAATCTTAGGCCAGAGTGGGCCGAGACCTCCTCATATGTTTTTGTTCCATTTTATAACATCATTCAAAGAATTTTTAAATGTTAAATAAACAATGCTTCGATTTTAAAATATCAAAAATATTTTGAAAAAGAGGAACAAGACCTTCGCCAATTCTTTTTCTTCATTGTATAATATTAATTAAAGGTATTTAAAACGTTAAAAAACGTCCCGATTTAAAAATCTCTAAAAAAGCTAAAAAATATTTAATTTTTTAATTTTTTTATTATTATTATTCTGAAAAAAAAACTGCCGCTGGTTTCTATGTGAAAAGGCACAAATGGAGGTCCAGAATTTTAAAAAATATATATATATATATCTATTAGGGTGTTATGACAGCATTTTTGAGATTTTTTTGAGATTTTTAAATCGAAGCGTTGTCTATTTAACGTTTAAAAAACCTTTGAATAACGTTAAAAAATGAAAAAAAAAGTAGCAGGAGGTCTCGGCCCACTCTGGTCTATGATTCAAACGTTTTGTTGCACATTATAGTATTTTAAAGAATTTTTTGAGTTTTTTAATATTAGGGCGTTTTTTAGACAGCTTTAATTATTTATAACACAGAAATTTCGATTTAAAAAAAAAACTGAAAAAATGTCTGCATGCATTTTTCACTTGGGAGAATAACATAAAAAATTGCCGCAAAAAAATGCCCCAAATGTAAAAACATTAACAAATTTTATAAAATATTATTTAAAAATCGTATAATATAAATGACAATATTTTGTTCGTTGCATTTTAAGGATGAGAATTAGACGTCCACAATCTTCTTCACTAGGTTATCCAGTAAGGCACCTTAAACTTTAGTAGGACAGACTATAAATGTTAAAACAAAATGTTTATATGAAATAAAATTCAAAATTATATCCTATAAAATACAATAATTTGTTTGCAGCATTTTAAGGATGAGGGAACGTGGTGTAATCGACAGGATAAGTGAAAAAATGTTACCAGCCATGCCAAAGTGTGAAGCACTAACGACCTTTCACAGTGCCAGAATAGCTGATGTATATTCGGCCTTCATAATTCTTATGATTGGAACCGTCACCTCTTTCTGTCTCGGTGTCTTCGAGAGAATTTGGGATCAAAGACGAAACGTAAAGAGACGAATAATTCATGGCGTTATGAACCATCGTCCTGCGATATTACGATGGGGACATTTTGACATAAGTTTCCACCGAGAGCATGTAACATCGTCTGGCGAAGGACCTGTCCCTATAGTGTTTCCTCTTCCTAAATATCGTACAAAAAAACATGCATTTGAAACTGCTGATGAATCAACATCGCTGTCTCGAACGAACATAAACGAGAAAAAATGTCAGCCCCTATTTAAGATTCGACGAATCTCTCCAACTTTGGCTCCACAAAGAGCCACTGAAGGACTCGCAATAACTGAACACGTAGCAGAGAAATTGGAATTGTCAAAGAAAGCTAAACGTCAAATATTACCGTTTCAAAATTAGGCACTCTTCGAATTTTGGCTGTGATTATTCTCATCTCCTAAACATATTTTAATACTTGTTCCACCCGTTAAAAGCTGATGTAACGATATTTTGTCGAAATATCTCGTGTTTACTGGTTAACGTTTTATTTGTGCTGAAGGAATTCAGTTTAGTTAGCAGATTTCAGTATTTGTTTTAAAAAAATGATGATTTCTTCATTAAATTAATAATAGTGTGAGAAGAATCATTTATTATCATTGCTGATTATAAAATGCTCGCAATAACTAAACAGGTAGCAGAGAAATTGGAATTGTCAAAGAAAGCTAAGCGTCAAATACTACCGTTTCAAAATTAGGCACTCTTCGAATTTTGGCTGTGATTATTCTCATTTCCTAAACATATTTTAATACTTGTTCCACCCGTTAAAAGCTGATGTAACGATATTTTGTCGAAATATCTCGTGTTTACTGGTTAACGTTTTATTTGTGCTGAAGGAATTCAGTTTAGTTAGCAGATTTCAGTATTTGTTTTAAAAAAATGATGATTTCTTCATTAAATTAATAATAGCGTGAACAGAATCATTTATTATCATTGCTGATAATAAAATGCTCGCAATAACTGAACAGGTAGCAGAGAAATTGGAATTGTCAAAGAAAGCTAAGCGTCAAATATTACCGTTTCAAAATTAGGCACTCTTCGAATTTTGGCTGTGATTATTCTCATTTCCTAAACATATTTTAATACTTGTTCCACTCGTTAAAAGCTGATGTAACGATATTTTGTCGAAATATCTCGTGTTTACTGGTTAACGTTTTATTTGTGCTGAAGGAATTCAGTTTAGTTAGCAGAATTTAGTATTTGTTTTAAAAAAATGATGATTTCTTCATTAAATTAATAATAGCGTGAACAGAATCATTTATTATCATTGCTGATAATAAAATGCTCGCAATAACTGAACAGGTAGCAGAGAAATTGGAATTGTCAAAGAAAGCTAAGCGTCAAATATTACCGTTTCAAAATTAGGCACTCTTCGAATTTTGGCTGTGATTATTCTCATTTCCTAAACATATTTTAATACTTGTTCCACTCGTTAAAAGCTGATGTAACGATATTTTGTCGAAATATCTCGTGTTTACTGGTTAACGTTTTATTTGTGCTGAAGGAATTCAGTTTAGTTAGCAGATTTCAGTATTTGTTTAAAAAAAATGATGATTTCTTCATTAAATTAATAATAGTGTGAGAAGAATCATTTATTATCATTGCTGATTATAAAATGCTCGCAATAACTAAACAGGTAGCAGAGAAATTGGAATTGTCAAAGAAAGCTAAGCGTCAAATACTACCGTTTCAAAATTAGGCACTCTTCGAATTTTGGCTGTGATTATTTTCATTTCCTAAACATATTTTAATACTTGTTCCACCAGTTAAAAGTTGATGTAACGATATTTTGTCGAAATCTCTCGTGTTTGCTGGTTAATGTTTTATTTGTGCTGAAGGAATTCAGTTTAGTTAGCAGATTTCAGTATTTGTTTTAAAAAAATGATGATTTCTTCATTAAATTAATAATAGTGTGAGAAGAATCATTTATTATCATTGCTGATTATAAAATGCTCGCAATAACTAAACAGGTAGCAGAGAAATTGGAATTGTCAAAGAAAGCTAAGCGTCAAATATTACCGTTTCAAAATTAGGCACTCTTCGAATTTTTGGCTGTGATGATTCTCATTTCCTAAACATATTTTAATATTTGTTCCACCCGTTAAAAGCTGATGTAACGATATTTTGTCGAAATATTTCGTGTTTACTGGTTAACGTTTTATTTGTGCTGAAGGAATTCAGTTTAGTTAGCAGAATTTAGTATTTGTTTTAAAAAAATGATGATTTCTTCATTAAATTAATAATAGTGTGAGAAGAATCATTTATTATCATTGCTGATTATAAAATGCTCGCAATAACTAAACAGGTAGCAGAGAAATTGGATTTGTCAAAGAAAGCTAAGCGTCAAATATTACCGTTTCAAAATTAGGCACTCTTCGAATTTTGACTGTGATTATTCTCGTTTCCTAAACATATTTTAATACTTGTTCCACCCGTTAAAAGTTGATGTATCGTTCTTTACCGAAATATCTCGTGTTTACTGGTTATTTTTTAATTTGTGCTGAAGAAATTCAATTTATTTAGCAGAATTCAGTATTACTTTTGAAAAATTTCGATTTCTTCTTTAAATTAATAATAGCATGAACAGAATCATATATTATCGTTGCTAATTATATGTACTTAAAAGGAGGATAGCTCTTCTATATCTTCGATGCGAATTTTCCTGAATATCTGAGGGGAATTTGTAACACGATATTTTTTTAATCTATTAATTTTTAAAAACGTTATTTATGTCAAGTGTGAATATTAATATTCTGCAAATTCGTATCCACTTCCGATGACGTACTAAATCTTCGCACGCGCATTTTGCTTATTCTTTCCTTATTCTAGGCCTCACGGCCATCGACCCTATTTACTAATTTATTTTTAATTCGTGTGTTCGCTTTTTCCCCTATTTCATCATAACTTCACAATAATTAATAATGAATCAGTATAATTCTAAAACTTTTATCGTACGTCCTCGTTTAGTGAAAAATTGAAAAGTGAAAAAAAAAAATCATCATTAGCTTATAAAAGCATAATATGTACTACAAAAAACTGGTATAATGTAAGTTGGTGTAAAACCTAATAAAAGGTAATGGTAAAAAATATGATAATGCTGCTCCCACCGCAAGGTTCATTTCATTTTGTAAACCGTTGTCATTTGGAGCTCAATTTGGCAGTAACTTTGACACGAGCTCTCCAATCAAAATTTTGTATACACAGATCATCAGCAGCTGGAAATTTCGTCGCATCGCCATCAATATTCTGACAATCCCGAAGTCTACCGGAATCTGCATTGCGGCAAAGTACTTCGATAAGAGGCTTTGCCACAGTTTCACCGTTGCACCAATCTTGCCAATGTTTGTATAATTCTTGAGAGCCCACGTCGTCCAAAATGTCGTGACACTTGTTTTTCAAACTTGACGAAAAGATAACGTATTAGCAGTCATATGTATAATTACTATCTTTAAGTAAAAATTAAATTAATCATTAAATAAAAATTGAATCAATCTTTAAGTTAAAACTAAATTAATCTTTAAGTAAAAATTGAATTAATCTTTAAGTAAACATTAAATTAATCATTAAGTAAAAATTGAATCAATCTTTAAATAAACACTAAATTAATCTTTAAGTTAAAATTGTACAGATAATTGGTATGAAAAAATAAGGATTCAAAGATAATTCCGACAAATGTTTACATACGTCAATTCCCAATGACCATCAACGTTGGAGGAGACTGACGTCGTTCCAGGTATAGTACTATCGCCGATATAACGTTCCCCATCGATCTCTCGTAGCGCATAGCTAATCAATAGAATGACAAGAAATGCATTACAAAAAAAAATATTTTCAATCCAAAACGATTTCTCGTAAATAATGAAAATGATCTTCGAAATAACGAAATTAAAAGAGTCCGATAGATACACAGTTGCTTTTCCGTCAACACCTTTCAGATTCTTTTTGTTTGATTGTTTAGAAAATAATTTATACCATTTCCGAAAGTTTTTTCTGTGCAAAAAATTACTTCTATTCAGCGTTTTTTTTTGTCATTCTGACTATTGTTTTTGGGGGAAAAAATTAAAATTATCCCGATTAAACGGAGAAATATTAAATATCAATTATGACCATTTCCGAAAGTTTTTTTCTGTGCAAAAAAAAAGCGTTATTTTTTTATCATTTTAACAGTCGATTCTGAGAAACAAATAAAATTTTAATTAAACTACTCGTACTGTCTAAATCCATGATCGCAAACAGCTTCAAGGAAAAGATGGGTTTCCGATTCGTTAAACCATTCGTTGGAATCCATGACATTATGCGCATCCACGAGGCTTTGATTTATCTATTTAAAAAATACAATGCGTAATATAAGCAATACAAACTCTCTCCTGCCATTATCCAAGAAAGTCATAAAACTGACACGTTCAACGACGGCAATGCAAATGCCACATCGTATGCACGCAGAAGATAAATTAACTTCGAGCGGACCATAACGTGGTGTAATTTGATAAGGAATCTTCTGAACAACACCAAATCCAACAACATCGCAGTTATTGTAGTAGGGATCAAGATCCGTAGATGCTGATGCTTTGTCTGAGGAAGATGCGTTTTTAATCGATAAACGGGGATAACTACAATCATTCTTCGTCTGCACGACATTGCGGCTGTTGTGCTGCTTGTGACTACGCGGTCTGCCGAAAGCATTTGCCTCCGATGCTAGTACAAGTAGAAGCAGCAGCAAAAGTAATACAGTGACGTTGTTATTGCGACGAAGACGACACATCACGTCGCCACATGTCGCGCGATGTTTTATCCGTAAATTAACGAAAATGGCACTTGATGCATATTCCTCGACGATTTTTCTTGATGAGGGAAGCACACATCATTGTCGTGTTTGATATTCCCGAAAAACACGAAGTAGGTATTTACCATATTTCTGATTTGTGTCAGAAAACACAGGCACATAGGCAAATTGACAAATATCACAAAACGGTCACAATTGACACCATAAAAGTCATCATTACATGATGACCCTGAACGTATCTGCATCTGATAAATTTTTATCTTTGGCATGCCATAACTTCCTTATTTGCCGCGTACAGATTTTACTTCACGTTTTTCTTAGTTTCGACATTCTCTAGGTGAGCATATTTTTTGTTTTTCTTCGTATTTCTTAAGGGGGTGCATTGAAGATTAATCTTTGGCATGCTATAACTTCTGTATTTTTATTACTTCACTCCAAGAGTATTTTTCGTAGTTTTGACATTTTCTAGGTGAGCATATTTATTGTTCATTTTTGTTTCGTGTTCCTTAAGGGGGAGTATTGTAGAGAAATCTTTGGCACGCCCATTTTTTCCACTCCAAAAGCGTTTTTCTTAGTTTGGGAATTCTCTAGGTGAACATATTTTTTATTTTTATTTTTTTCTTAAGGGGGTGCATTAAAGATAAATCTTTGACCGTATTTTTCGTCGTACAAATTTCACTCCAAAAGCGTTTTTCTTAGTTTTGACAATTCTCTAGGTGAGCATATTTTTTGTTTACTTTTTTTTTGTTTTCCTTAAGGGGGTGCCTTAAAGAGAAATCTTTGGCACGCCATAACTTCCGTATTTTTCGTCGTACATACTTCACTCAAAGAGCATTTTTCGTAGTTTTGACATTTTCTAGGTGAGCATATTTATTGTTCATTTTTGTTTCGTATTCCTTAAGGGGGAGTATTGTAGAGAAATCTTTGGCACGCCCATTTTTTCCACTCCAAAAGCGTTTTTCTTAGTTTGGAAATTCTCTAGGTGAGGATATTTTTTATTTTTATTTTTTTCGTATTCCTTAAGGGGGCGCATTAAAGATAAATCTTTGACCGTATTTTTCGTCGTACAAATTTCACTCCAAAAGCGTTTTTCTTAGTTTTGACAATTCTCTAGGTGAGCATATTTTTTGTTTACTTTTTTTTTGTTTTCCTTAAGGGGGTGCCTTAAAGAGAAATCTTTGGCACGCCATAACTTCCGTATTTTTCGTCGTACATACTTCACTCAAAGAGCATTTTTCGTAGTTTTGACATTTTCTAGGTGAGCAAATTTTTTGTTCATTTTTGTTTCGTATTCCTTAAGGGGGTGCATTGAAGAGAAATATTTGGCACACCCATTTTTTTCACTCCAAAAGCGTTTTTCTTAGTTTGCAAATTCTCTAGGTGAGCATATTTATTATTTTTATTTTTTTCGTATTCCTTAAGGGGGTGCATTAAAGATAAATCTTTGACCGTATTTTTAGTCGTACAAATTTCACTCCAAAAGCGTTTTTCTTAGTTTTGACAATTCTCTAGGTGAGCATATTTTTTGTTTACTTTTTTTTTGTTTTCCTTAAGGAGGTGCCTTAAAGAGAAATCTTTGGCACGCCATAACTTCCGTATTTTTCGTCATACATACTTCACTCCAAGAGCATTTTTCGTCGTTTTGACAGTTTCTAGGTGAGCAAATTTTTTGTTCATTTTTGTTTCGTATTCCTTAAGGGTGTGCATTGAAGAGAAATCTTTGGCACGCCCATTTTTTTCACTCCAAAAGCGTTTTTCTTAGTTTGGAAATTCTCTAGGTGAGCATATTTTTTATTTTTATTTTTTTCGTATTTCTTAAGGGGGTGCATTGAAGAGAAGTCTTTGGCACACCTATTTTTTCACCCCAAAAGCGTTTTTCTTAGTTTGGAAATTCTCTAGGTGAGCATATTTTTTATTTTTATTTTTTTCGTATTTCTTAAGGGGGTGCATTAAAGAGAAATCTTTGACCGTATTTTTCGTCGTACAAATTTCACTCCAAAAGCGTTTTTCTTAGTTTTGACAATTCTCTGGGTGAGCATATTTTTTATATTTATTTTTTTTTGTATTTCTTAAGGGGGTGCCTTAAAGAGAAATCTTTGGCACGCCATAACTTCCGTATTTTTCGTCGTACAAACTTCACTCCAAAAGCATTTTTCTTAGTTTTGACAGTTTCTAGGTGAGCACATTTTTTGTCCCAACCATGCAACGAACCCAATTCTAACCGATTGGTTTTTGCCTAAAGTCAAACCGTAACTAACCGAGTTCCAACTACTACATAATGAATGTACGGTTGATTTTTTAATGCTTAATCCACGCAATAATCATTTAGTCTAGAAATTATATTTCAAATGTACATGTTAATTGGATGAATGTCCATTTCTGCCTGAGACGAGTTTCTGGTATTAATTTTCAATTTGTTTATCCTCTGGCCGAAATATTCTCCAGGATTCAAATAGCTTGTTACAAGTTATGACAATATTTCGAATTAAATGAATTCTATTGATGTACGTAGTTTTGCTGCTGCTGCTGCTGTTCTAGCTTTCCGAAAATTGCAGTTAAATGTCTGTCGTGACGTAACACTTCCATAACCTCGCGAGACCGAGTGTTATGGAAACGACAGCAATTTTATAATCAAGTCTGGATTAGATTTAAAGGATCGGTCGATTAAATTTAACTTTGAGGTTAGTCATCAAATACAGAGATAATTGAAAAAATACTTTATCCTCGCTTAGAAAAGATATCATTGTCGTTTTGTTTATTATCTGTAGATTCTGTGCCAAAAATTTTAAGGTTATGTACTGCCTATCTGAGAAATGTATTTTTCTCTGATGTTAGATTAAAGTTCGCAGGAACTACATAGCTACTTTTTTAATAGTCAATAGCCAGAAATTAATAATAATAAACTTAGGAAAATTTGTTCATCAATATAATTAAAATAAACTAAAGCGTTGTCACAAAAATGATTTATTCTATTATTATTATATATTTCCATATTTATTCATTTATTTATTTGCACAGTATTAAAATCCCTTTTTACAAGTGATAGGATAATTCTATCGGATCATGAGGTGTAGGCAAATTTACAGAACAGAGTAGTAGTGATATACAAAAAATATGAGAAAGAAACTATCTGCTGCTGTTTAATCATATAAATTTTTTATTATCTTCACTTCCAATTTCTTGAAAATAATAATTGTTCTACTGTATCTACGTTACTTCAACATTGTTTTGCATAAATTGCCATATATGTTACATACTATTCTCATATTGCAAAGAATAAATAATACCAAATGAATAATCGTTGTATTTTGCAATGGTTTATAGGGTACACAGGCAAACATTGCAAAAATGGCAAACCCACCATCACCGACTGGGGGCGTCAAACCCATGAGCATTGCGGGACGTATGGTACGCGAGAGAGAACGTCTTTTGGGAATGTCCGATGCGGAGAGAGCTTGGCGAGCTCAATGGCTCAAGGATCAAGTTCTGGCTCATGACGAGCCCATTGTACCTGAGAACTATTACAGGGAACGTTATAATCCAATAAGACGATTTTATAGAGCACCTTTGGATCGTTTAGAAAATGTTTTGAGGAAACCCATGGTACATTTTGATGCTGAGAAGTCAACAGCATTGTCATCTTAATAATAATTTAAATAAAGGATTGTGCTATGCGTGTTTCAAATGATTAAATTGCAGGGTGAACTTGGAGCTGGAATAGTTCGTAATGTTATTGGAAAAGCATCCCTGGCACTTGCCACAGTATACATATACTACTACCATGTTAAATACAATCAAGGTGTAAGTAACAATTTTTGATATTTATAAATTCTAATTATTTTCTATTATTTACTTTTCGATTGTGTGATCTTCAAAAACGAAATACTGTAAATTTGGTATTTCAGCAATATTCTAGTAAATCATAGTAAAAATTCAACTTTTTTAGATACAGAATTTTTTTTAAAATTACTATTGCTAAATTCAGTGGTGATTTACAGTATTCATCACAATTAAAAAATTCCATATTTATCTTTAGTGTTATTTTCATTCACTTCATGCCACGTATCTAAAAAAATATTATTTATTTCGTTGACAACAGGATTGGACTAAAAAATCGTCGGTTAAAATTACTACAACTGGACGTGCTGTATATCCAGGAGATCCAGGCTTCCCTAATTACGAAACGCGTAAAGATGACGAGTACGCTTCATTCGGATTCAAAAAGTCGCCGATATAGATGTAAATAATACCAGTAGTGGTTCAGTAACTGTTAATAAACTAAAATAATATTAATGATTTAATAAAAAAAATTGATGATGTATTACTGCTCGGTCGGTAACTGAAACTGTAAAGCGTTTAGGCCATTTGCTATACCGACTGAGTCGCAGTAGAACGAGAGAACGCGACAAAAACGTGTATATCGAACACATTACGTTAAGATCATTGAGGATCATTGAGATAATGATCTAATGCTCGATCGGTAATACAAACTGTGTCTCTGCCACAACTCGCGTCTCTAGCAAAAGATGCGTTAATACATATATGATTTTAAGTACATAAACATCCAATAAACATAATATACAGCATTAAATAATTCACGGAAACGATAAACGAGCAAACAATGAAGCTGATTGATATGTGATAGACGTCTTTCTAAGCATCGGCGGAACCGATTCAATTACAATTAGGTTCATTGGAAAGATTCAAACAAAATTGTATTGCTAAACTACTTCCAGAAATTCGATACGTAGTTTAGTTTGCTCGAATTATCGATCGAAACTTTGACATCCCAAATCTTCGCGTAAACTTAGAGCGGTAAAAGTTTCGTCGATTTCGACTCGTTAAAAACTTGTTGTTAAGAACTTGGCGTCGAGACGCTACCGCGTCTTTTGATTAATATTAATAATCTAGCACTACAAGCCATCCGTGAAATAAAAATCAAGCATTTATCATCGGGCCAACAATTGTATTCCTTTTTTTATTACCCCGAGTAATGCAGCGCAGTTTTCTGCTTGACGCCGATTGGTTTATTAGAAGTGGACTATTGGTGAACGGTTGCCAATCAACGTGACCGATATTCACCATGAATATATAGTCTCTTTTTTGCTAATACTACTACTAGTTCACTACGACGTCTAGCATAAAGAAAGCAGCTAAGAAATGAACGGATCTATTAACAAATCCAAACATCTGGGACCGGACCAGATCCATACCAAAAAACTTGACACAATAAAATCTCTACACAAAAACTGTACATTGAAAACCTCAATACGAAACAATCCCTACACCAAATAAACTATACACCGAATAACTCGACAATTCCTACACAAATTAAACTATACACCGAATAACTCTACGTACAAAATCTCTGCATCAAACATTAGTGTTTCGAATCATTTGTCATTAAGCTAACAATTGTATTGCTTTTTTTTTTACCGCAAGTGAGTAATGCAGTGACGCTTTCCGCTTGATGCTGATTGGTTTGAATTGGAATATTGGCGTGCGGCAACCAATCAACGCGACCGATATTCACCATGAGTATATATAGTCTTTTTTTGCTTCTATACTGCTACGAATATATAGTCTCTTTTTACTAACACTACTACTACTTCACTACGACTTCTACCAGAAAGAAAGCAGCTAAGAAATGAACGGATCTATCAACAAATACAAACATCTCCACGAACGTGCGTTCGCGATTTGTTATCGACGACGATATCTATAATTAACGGTGTTATCAGATCTGTGAGATTGGCAAACTGTACACGCATCATCCGGCGTCAGTAGATTAGTGCATGTGAGTTTCGTGTGTTTCGAATCGTTCTGGTTATCCAAAGGTCGAACAGATTAACACTCGAGGCAGGTAAAAAACAAATAAATATACGCAGCAGCTGTTTTTCAATCAAATTAATAAGCCGTTGTTAATTGTAATGTAAAAGTAATTAAAATGAACAAATTTTGTAATTCGATAGCATTAAAGTTACGATCCCTGCAGGAATGTCGTCCGCTATGGAAATTCTGTGGAAACAAGCGTCGAAGACATTTGCCGGTCGGACAAGCATCGGCTATCAGCTGTGTCAAAAAAACTTTGAAAAGTTACGGACTCTCATAAATGACATTAGGGCCGAGGATGTCAATGTTGACAAGGGCTTACTTGACTTCATTGCAGCTCAGTGTGCTCCAATGGGTTCCATGGTCGCTTTTGAGGATCAAAACATGACCATTGCATTATTTTTTTTGCAACATGGCGTTACAATGCCAATGCATGATCATCCGGGAATGCACGGTTTACTCAAGGTATTTTTTTACCAAATTAATGGCAATTCAATTCCAGTTTAAAAATTGCTAAAAAACATTTGTCCATTACATTCATTATAAATCGGATTCGTGATCCTCTGTCATTTTTTGTAGTTATTATTTTCTAATATTTATCCATATTTTTTTGTAAGGTATTCAAATTTATTTTCTAATAGTCCAATCATTCTCATAATCATTATAACATTATGATTAATTAATGCAGAAAAATTCACAGCAATGATTCAAAAAATTTTGCACTGGCTTGACTTTGATTAAAAACACAACCTTCTTCAAAGTAGATTAAGGTCAACGTAGTTTTGTGTTTTTTTTGGTAAGGTATTCAAATTTTGTATAAAGTTTCACAGATTTTTTTTTTAAAACATTGAAACATATAATTAATGAAAGAAAAATGTCCTTTTTTGGAACATAATGTTAAGCTATTAATACTTTTGCATATCAGTTACATTCATTTATATTCTAATAGTCAAATCATTCTAATAATCATTATAATGTTATGAGTAATTAATGCAGAAAAATTCACAGCAATGATTCAAAAAATGCTGCACTGGTTTGATTTGCATTAAAAACTCAACCTTCTTTAGAGTAGGTTAAGGTCAAAGTAGTTTTGTACATAATATAGTAACAGTTAGAAGTCAGAAGTAGACAGGCGTTATGCACAATCACACTTTTTTTTTCAGAATTTTTGGCCCACCAATTCTCTTATAAAGTTCTGCCAAAGTTGTTAAATAATTATTTTATTTTAGGCTATCAACAAAAGCTCGATGTTTTTGCTACAGAGGAAACAATCTTTTGTTTTATTTATATTTGAAAGAAATTGATATATTTGAGAAACAAAAGTGATTATCATCAAAGCTGTGAGTTGTAGGATGATATTGCCTCAAAGATTTTATTAAATAGAAAATAAGTGGAAAATATTTTTATTCTCCGATGCAATTTGCCATGTAATGATTTTGCCACAACTAACAGCCTTAGTAAAAATAATTTTGTTTTTTTTATTATGTTTAAAATATAATTAAGCCAATTTATTAGTGTCATATTGAGTTTTTTCTATATACAATAGTGTATATTCATTCTTTAACCAGCAGCTAAACACATAAGTTACTTCTGAACAAATATCAACAATTTTGATTTGAGGCCCTCCCTTAAAGCAGTCTATGAGGCATTCCACTGGTTATCGACAGGGTCGCGACCCTCATATTAAAATTTTTTTTTCCTTTTGAGATGTAGAGCAATATAAAAAAACACTAGAATTTTTTTCAGAAATGAAACATTTTTTTTTTAATTACCTAAAAATTTTTTTTTTTTTCAAAAAGAACTTCAACGATTTATATCTAAAAAATTTCGTTTTTGGACACAGAATTTAGTATAAAATTTTTTAAAAAAATCATCATACTTTTAGAGAGATTTAAGTTTGGGCTATTATTTTACATTTTTTCTAAATTGCTTCCTCATAGAGGAAGCTTTGTTTTCGTGAAAATTTTTTTTTTCGAGATTTTCATGTCAGTACACTCAGAATGGTCCAAAACATTGAGAAAAGTGATTTAGAAAAAATGTCTGTATATGTGTGTGTGTGTGTGTGTGTGTGTGTGTGTGTGTGTATGTGTGTGTGTATGTTACACAATCGAAAAATGTAAACCTTTATAACTCAGGAATGCCTTGAGATATCAAGCTGAAATTTGGACCATAGATAGAGGGATCAAGCCTCATCGTTCATACGAATTTTTGTTAAAATCCACTTCATCGTTAAATTATTACGCGTTTTTTAATTTTTTGAAAAATGTCTGTTTACGCGATAACTCTTTCAATTTTCGAGATATTGATCTAAAAATTGGTATGAATTTGAGCTTTCATATGCCGGTGATCGCTATTGAATTTGGTTAAGATCGGTTGAGCCGTAAAAATTTTATGATGTTTTGAATTTTTCAAAAAATTGACAGTATCGCTCTATTGTAACTTTTGCAAAATTTAAGATAGCGAGCTCAAATTTTGTATATAAATAAAACAATATTCAGCCATTATATATGTATAATTTAGTGACGAACGGTATGAAATTTTTGATTTTATGGAATGTTGAATTATTTTTAAAAATATACATTATCACATTCACTTCGGAAACGCTCTAATAATCACGAAATAATGCAATAACGAAATAGAAAAAGGGAATCCACAACATGTATATTTATCTAATTAAAACAAGGATGCAAAGTAGAACCTTGCACATTGCTTCCTCATTATTTTTCGCGTTTTACAAAGCTTCCTCTATGAGGAAGCCAAAAATTGAATAACATACTTCCTCATAGAGGTAGCTTTGTAAGAAGCGAAAAATAATGAGGAACCAATGTGCAAGGTTCTACTTTGCATCCTTTTTTTGTTTTATTGTTAGCTGCTAATCTAGGCCTTTCCCCACCCTGGACCTAGGCTAAAAAATGTTGTTTTTGGACATAGAATTTAAAATTAAAAAATTAAAAAATTATCGACGTACTTTTAGAGAAAATTAAATTTTAGGTAATTAAAAAAGATTTTTTTTTTAATCTAAAAAAAATTCTAGTTTTTTTTTAATATTGCTCTACAACATCGCAAAAGAAAAAAATTTGTTTAAAATATGAGGGTCGCGACCCTGTCGATAACCGGTGGAATGCCTCATATGTTATGTCACCGCTTCAAGTTGGCCGAAAGACAAGGAAAGGGACTAGAGATCGTCGTATCACGTTTCAGGTACTCAGTGGCACAGTAAAAATCAACAGCTACACAGTGGACATCAGCGAAGACTATTTGATAAAACCAGGAGAAGAATTCACTGCGATAAAGCATCCAGCCATGGTAGTTGATAATACGTTTCCTGCAAGCGTTTTAACACCGGAGGACAAAAATTTTCATGAGATATCTTGTGTTGAGGGCCCAGCGGTGTTTCTGGACATATTGAGTCCACCCTATGTCATGGAAACTGATATCCCTGACACTCCATTCAGGCCTTGTACTTACTTTAAAGAAATCTCCTCAAAACAATCTACAGATTCGATCGAAACACCTTGCGAAGTTCAATTAGCAGCGATGTTAAAACCCCCAAAACTCCATACCAGACGTATTCAATATGTGGGGACTCCACTGGGGTGATGACACATTTCACCTCTATCTTGTACATTGTAATCGAAGCTATGTATGAGCACACGACTCGATTTTAAGATCGTTTTACCGGGGCCCCTATATTTATAGATTCCGGGCGAACAAAAAATTCTATTTTTTCAACAAAATTCTATCAAACTATCGTCGTAGCTTCATTATTTAACTTCAAAATTAATCGTTGCTTTATTTTTTCACATCGATACCAATTCGAATAATTCTGAATGAAGAGCAACAATGCAATTTTTCAAAGTATTCTTGTTCATTTACGAAAAGATCAATAATTTTAACGCCCATCATTGTTGACTCTAGTGTTGAAATGTATTATTTCTTCCCAGCGTTGAAATGTTAAACTTATTACCTATTTTCATTCGGATTTTGCCCAACGCCCAGAGTGCAAATTTCCGAACGAGAAAAGCCTCATATTACCTCACGCAATTTCAGATCTTGCCTTTGCATTGACGTATTGAAAGAAAAAGTACAGTAATATTAGAATTATGCCGTTTATCCATCACCTTAATTAGTTCTTGGAGAGTGACTTTGACAACACTCATCCCAAAGGCTTCGTTTCCAATGTGTCTGGAGTGATTTGTGTATTTTCTTAAGTTCTCATCATTCCGACACAGCATGTACCAGTTATAATGTTACCGTTTTGTTTTCATTGATAATTATTATTTTAACATTTATTTATAAATAACTATTTTATTTAGAGAGTTTCGCCAGCGATAGATAGAATGCGGTGCTTCTCGAATTAATGATCGACTTTTACGCACTTTTTTTTTTATTATTCCACACTTACACTATTGTGTTTATTTCCATTCGTCCCGACACGATCGAGTCTGAATTTAAAAAATTGCAATTTCTCGCGAATTATTTTCGTGGTCACAAGTTAAAGAGATTTTACTGCGGTAGTAAATTCGTAATAATTTAAATCGTAGACGAAATTTTCTTGCGATTGATAATTATTTCAAGTTCGTGTATGCAGACACGAATATTCTATATTAGATTTTCAGTTCAGTATAGTACAAAGGATGCAGATGTGCGAAGTTCAGGGTAGTGCATGATCAGAGTTGAAAACCTCCATAATTTTAGTTAATAAACATTTACTGTAAAATTAACTTGAAAGTTATTATTTTACAGTTACAATAATTCCTTTAAAAAAATGTACAGATTGACGAAAGTGATTTTGAAAAAAAAAATCAGAACATCAACTTTGATCCATTAAGATATTAAGATATATCGTATATTGTATGGGTTAAAAATCTGCGTTCAAAGAAAGTCAAACGACTGAATATTCTATCTTACGTGTATTTATAGTTCAACGACATTCAAAAACATTTAATCAATTTATAGTATTCCGTTTTTAACAGTTAGTACTTCAAGATATTAACACATGAGAAAAGAATAAACCCATGAGTTGTGCATAAGCAAAGTTGTAGAGTACTTAAATAATTTGTAATTACTAAGCCGTTGAAAAGCTGTTAATATTACTCAGTAAATATATTTGTACATCACATGAAATGCGAGATTGTTTTTATGTGTATTTTTAAAATATCTTATCTTCGATGTATTTCAGCTATCGAGTCTATAATTTTGCAAACTGCATTGAGAGTAATTAGTTTTTAGTTGCAATTGAAAAGAGAATAGATGTCCCAATGACAAATATTTTTTCGCACAGTTCACTTCGACTGTGATGAACTTCTCGGTGCGTTAGTAGAATACTAAAATAAAATTTTCTGAGGAGATGCATTTAATGGTGTTCGCACGGTAATGTTTTTTAATTGACCGAGAAGTCGATCGCGTTTGCGGAAAAAAAAATCTACTCCCCAAATAAATTTGATTCATCTATGAAACTAATTGTCCCAACTTTTCTAGTTTAATGGCCCCTAAATTGAACGTAACGACGTGCAATTGTTCGACATAGCATTAAAGAAAGAAAATCAAAATTCTTAATACAAATAAAATAGATTCGTAAATACTTACATTGTTAAATTGTATATATATATAGCATACATTATACATAATGTGCTAAATTGTTGAACATAATTTAGGAAATCGATTATATTTTCGTGGTAAAATTAAGTGTAAACTAAATTTATGTCTACTGCGCCGCCCGAACGACTATCCACGCACTGCTTCTGTACTACTACTATTACTACAATAGCAATGTAGTTGCGTAGAAAGTGTAAATGAAAAAAAATATAATTTAAAAAATATTTTTGAAAAATGCAAGTGTTTTTCTTTCTTGAAATATTTATGGTCCGAGTGCACCAAAGACCAACGTCGAAAATTTTCGAATTTTTTTAACATACGGAAATTTCAAAATTTTCGAAACATCGAAATTTCAGAATTTTCGAAACATAGGAAAAATTTCGAATTTCCGAACATAAAAATTTTCGAATTTCCAAAAATGAAATTTTTCGTATATTTCGGAAATTCGAATTTCCAAAAGTAAAAATTTTCGAATTTCCGAAACATGAAAATTTTCGAATTTCCGAAACATGAAAATTTTCGAATTTCCGAAACCCGAAAATTTTCGAACTTCCGAAACATGAAAATTTTCGAATTTCCGAAACCCGAAAATTTTCGAATTTCCGAAACATGACAATTTTCGAATTTCCGAAACATGAAAATTTTCGAATTTTCGAACATGAAAATTTTCGAATTTTCGAAACATACGAAAATTTTCGTATTTTCGAAACATGCGAATATTTTAGAATTTCCGAAAGATACCTGTAGGATACAATTTGTAAACAACGAAATATGTTCAACTGAGCGGATATATAATTATTTTTTTTTAGGAACTGATGAAATATTAATCTGCTTAAAACAGTTATTGGGTCCCTCACCTTCTGTCACAATTAGAGATAATAATTGATTATTAGATACTGAGTACTCGAATATGAGAGGGAATGCTTCCATTTATTAATTACAACCGTCCCGCGATAATCGTTACAAATGTAGACCGTTTCCATACATTCTCGTAAGCTTAAAATTATATAACTTGGCTATTTCATCTATTTCCCAAAAAGTAATGTTAGTGTTATTTTATGGACCATCGTATCACTAAATTTCGTGATATACCTCTGAGTTGTTGTTGGACAGAAAGAGACGAAAAAAGTAAGTCTTGAAGCATCGTTTAAATGTGATTTGATAAAATTTAGTAACGCATTAGTCGTATCGCATTAATAGTAATGCTATTAGTCTTTAATTTTCGTTTCAACGTATTTTTGTTACTTACTTTAATCGAGGTATTGTCGAGGATTTAATGATTTTTCATGGTTTCAACATTACACGCCATTTACGAGCCAATGGATAAGCAAAGATGGGCATTTTGTTCACTTTGAAGTATGAACGTTTATCTCATTATTTATTTATTATTATTTATTTTATAAAAGTTCTATGCACGGTATATATCTTTATTTTCGAGTAAGTGAAACATAACGTTCGCTACTTTAATTTCGTAAATAAATTTCTATTCATTAAATCAATTACAAAAAAAGAAGTGCTTCAAAGACTTTACAGTGAAATATGCATAGTTTATAGTTAAAATATGAAATTACATATTGTTTAGATTACCGAATATTAAATATTTAATAATAAATAAATTATTTGAGTATAAAGTATTTGAAAGTAGCGAAATGTGCCCATCTTTGTGGATAAGGAATCAGAATGATGATATTTATCAGTTATGTTGAAGTACGTATATATATTTTTTCTGATTCTCACGGTACCGGAAATAAATCCGATCTTTGTTTTGCCACCAACGATCGATTATATGATTACTACATCAATGTAACAGATTGGTAGATATTGTAACGTATTATTTTTCTGTAGTTATGTGAGTATGTACAGTGTCACCTTTCTCCTTTTTTTCTCGTTTCTGCAGCCGTCGATTGCTTTAAGACTGCAGTTGTTAAGTGTAGTATACCTTTTGAATACCGAATGTTCATCAGGTATCTTTGTCTTATTATGAAACGATATAGTCACTTGTCACTTCCCATCTAAGAGCTCTTAATTCGCGGATTACGATTCAGCTGATTGTTTTTAATGTTCTGTTTACCTCCTGCACACCGCGACATCCGTATAGTCCATTATACGCCTTTGGCACTGCCTTACATATTGTTGCTGCTTGTGATAAATCTTGAAAGCACCTTTTATCGTTATAAACGCCACGCCACCCTGAAACCGCAAATTAGAATATTCGTTATTTTAATAACTAACAAGAAAATGTTAATTAATCGTAATTAATAATATGTGGCTTGTTTAAGGATGTTCGACTGTTTTACACTAGTTAAATCAGTTCTAAATTTTCGTAATTGTTTCATTAAAGTTTAATGCATTAAATAAAAATAGTAGAGAGTAGTTTGAATTGAAGCATGTATAGTTAACCCAGAGAAAGATTAATAGTGCCGGATTTGCATACAGATTAACTAATTAACGTTACTTTCCAATGGGATACATTTTCGTTCATTTTTTTCCAAGAATAATCTATAATTTTTTGCCAATTTTTATGAGTGATGGCTCATTCTCTTTCTTAAAAGATGCTCTACAAATTGACCGGCAGGATATTTGATATTATTGATCGTTTAATAATGATAGCCTGTTCTTTAACAAAAATCAAAATACTTTCATAAACAAATAGCTATAATTATTAAACGATCAATAATATCAAATATCCAGCCGGTCAGATTGTAGAGAATCTTTTAAAGAAGAGAATGAGCCATCACTCATCAAAATTGGCAAAAAATTATAGATTATTCGTGGAAAAACCGAACGAAAATGTATCCCATCGGAAAGCAACGTTAATCAGTTAATCTTTATGCAAATCCGTCATTATTCATTTTTTTCTCGGTTAAGTGTACATGCTTCAACACAAATCAACGCCCCACTACAGTTATTTAATGCATTAAACTTTATTGAATCAATTCCAAAAATGTAGCACTGATTTGACTAGTGTTAACCAGTCGAACATCCTTAATCATCAACTTTTAGATATTTTCTTTACTCAGAAAAAAAACAACAAGATTGTGGGGCTTTTTCTTATATTTATTTATTTTTATTCGTATTTATTTAATAATATGTAATATTTCCAATTCTTCGTGTATGTACGTAAAACAAAACACAAAATGTCCTCATTGCGAGTACTTACGAGTAGAGTCCTTTGAAAGTTTGAATTAATACTCTCGAAGAATATTTTGCCGCAAATACTAGCGATAGTGGGCAACAAAAGAGCTCCGCACAGGATTCGTGTAGCTGAAAACGGGTCACTCATTGGTGGAACTTGTTGTGATTGAGCTCTATCTTCGTCGGAATAGCTAAAAGAAAGAAAAAACGAAAATATCATGAAACGTTAACTTTGTATTAAAAGATGCTGGTGTAATTAAATTATACACATATTTATACCGACAGTAGTGGACGCGCGGTCGGTGTGTGGCTTCGGCGGTCCCCAGAGTTAAGCAGCATTATTTGCGGTCATAACTTGGATGGGTGACCGCTTAGCCGTGCACTGGTTTGCGCGCCAACTGCTGAGCGGGAGGCAGTTTTTCTGAGTTTCTAATGTATTCTAATACAATAGAAACTCAGTAAATATAAAGCCTTTTTTTTTTTTTTTAATAGACGTTTATTGATTAGCCAGGTACAATGTTGTTAGTTATTAGCCTCAAATAACAAAAGAAAAAAGGCTATCTTGAATTAACATATCTTATCTGTTTGGAAGCTCGCAGGCCACGCTCACAGATATTATTTATACGAAGCAAAGTACTTCTTCTAGAAATAGTATCACAGTGTTAAACATCTATAGTTCAGTACAGTTTTTGAGCCGCAGACTCGCTCATAATAAGGTAGGGGAAAAAGTGTAAGGCATATTTCCGAAAAAAAACCCCTAGTAAATATAAAGCCGGTCTGTATCGGCCAGGTTTTCCGCAGTTTCCCTGTGCCCTCGTGCAAATGCGATACAGTAGTGCATTAGAATGAGTGGCTGCGGACAACACGCTAGGGGGGATCTCTATGAAGTGAACGGGAAAAGGGGTGCTATGATGGAACGGGGTAAAGGGGAGAGGGGCAACGTAAAAGCCTGAAGAAGGCATACGGAAAAGATAAAAAATATATACACATATTTATGTGAAATTAAACGTACCTGCAGGGTAAGAAATGTCGCAAAATCGGAACTTTACAAGCGTGTCTTCTAAGAAGACTCAGAGCTTGATCCTCCCATCTCAACATCTTTCCTAGAACCAACATAATCGGTATCGTCGGTAAACCAACGAGCAGTACCAACGGATCTGCCTGTTCCATCATGGTAAGGCCATCCTTGTGACCAACAACTTGCATTACTGTCACCGCGCCATACGTAACCGCTGTCCAATAAACCGCTCCAACTACTATTCCAGCAGCTATAAATGGACACACCCGAAAAATAACGCCGTCTATCGTATCCAGTATTACGACGAGTGGTCCTAAAACAAATAAAATCGGTGCTCTCAATAGCTTCATTAATCACCATAATCGCATTATTATTAATTTCCATTATTAAGACTTTTTTCTCAAAGAAAAAGCTTCCTTTTCGTGATACATTTTTTTTGCATTGTCTGTGTAACTAGAAATTCATAGAAATTCGTAGAATTTCATTGTGTCCTTAATATTTTATCACAATTTTAGTTTTTTTTTTTTCCTATTTGAATCTTCTACTGAGGCTAATAAATAATTCTTGCTAAGGCAATGACTTGTGGAACGATATTCAGAAATAACTCAATGATTATTTAAAAAATCGCTAATTGGCTATCTATGGTATTTTTATTTTACCGAAACTTGGTGCGAGTTATTTTTTCCTTAACCCAAATTAGTTAACACCTTCACTGTCAGTGGCTCCTATAGGGGCAAGAACGTATAGGAGAATACGTTTTTCTGACGGTGAAAGCGTTAAATGTGTAGAAGCTGAAGCAGCGACAATAATATTTAGTGCTGCTTCATCAATCTCGAAATTTTATGAAACATTTTTTTATGAATTTTATTTTTATGTAATTTATGAAACAGCAAAACAAATTTTGTTACCCAATACTCATAAAAATAAAAATTATTACTTTGTCGTAAATAAGAATAATTTTGGAAATCGAGAATTTTTGAATGTTGAAATGATTCGTTGAAAAAAAAGGTCTTTATAATTTCACAGATTTATCTCCGACTGTGTACGGACCAATAGAATACGCCAGATTTTTTATATAGATTTTTTTAAAAATTATACATACCCATATTAGGATAAACGATAATATATTCCGTGTTGCATTGGGGACAAGCAACATGCGCGCCTGCTCGTCCCTTCTGCTTTTCGTCCACCCAACGTTGTATGCATCCTTGATGAACCCATTTTGTGGTACCGCGACAATGACAAGGTTTTACCCATGACGCCGTTGCATCATCCTCGTCGGTTGCGAAGCAAACCCAGCAATATCTTTTGCTAAATGAAAGTGATAATATCGATTCCATTTTTCCGTACTAATAAATTAAGTGGGTACATGATCGTTGAGTTTAAATGGCTTCACTTCACTCGGTGCGATAACAAGAGTTGCGAATTGTGCGTAGAATCGCATTTACACAGTTTGTGAAGTAAAATTTAAAAATAATTGTTAGACATTTTTTTTTTATTAACACGTGTGACCGAAACACTCGTCAAAAACATTATTATTTGTGGATTTTATGATAAAACTCGATTTATTAATTTACTGCCATTATATTGAATGTTTTAATAATCCTAGCCTGTAACAAATCTATTTAAAATATGGTCTGTACCAGAGCTGTAAAACCCCATTAATTTATGAAATCCAGTTTGTTTTGTAATTATGATTTCATAATAATAATATGTAGTGATTATAAAATAGGGTATAAACATATTAATAGCTGCAAAAAAATACTAATTTTCGCTTGAATATTAGAAGAAATAGGGGAAAAACTGGAAGGGATAATTAATGCATTACATTCTTAATGCATTATGTTTCTTCATTTTTTCAAAAAGATTACCATAATATTTTATTACAAAATAATAATTTTTGCAGCTATTCGAAAGTTTAGTCATTTTTTTATAATCGCTACATGTTATTATTATGAAATCAAAATTATAGATCTGATCATATCATCTTTATTTCTATAAGTATTAGAATTTACAACTCTGATCTGTACTGTAGAAAAATACTAATTACTATAAAATTCTGGATAGAAAAAAGAAAAAGAAACATGTATTTATGCTACTCCGTGCGAGAAATCGCACTTCTCGCACTAGTAGCGTAAAGTTGTATACGAAACTCGTGCGAGAAACTTTTTCTGAACTCATGTGATTGCAACACTCGCTTTTGGCTCGTGTAGCAAACTCACACTCGTCAGAAAAAGTTTTTTCGCTCTCGTATCGTAATATACTATTTTGAGAACTCAATAATCATGTACCCCCTAGATGTGAATAAAATATACTAAACGTCTTACTCGTCATCGGAACTCAGCGGCGGAACGCTCGCGGTAGTTTGATTGGGCGAGGACGCGCCATCGGTAACATCGACCGATAATTCTGGATCCGTCAAATTTGACGTAGTGGTGCAAGTCTCATCTTCCGAGGTTATCGTAGGAGCTTGTGCGTCAGACATCTCTACAATATTAATTTGTTATCAATTTAACATCTAAAAGGTTAATGCACAAAAACTTCCGAAATTAATTTTCCAACATTTTTTTTTACATCTTTTCCCTGCTTAGTAATTATGATAGAAACTGATCGAATGGACAAAATGCTAACAGAAAAATAATCGGTTCTAATAGTTATTTATATAGTTACAAAATTGTTATTTATTTGTATGAAATAAATTTGAATGAAAACCGGTGCGATGGTCTAGTGGTCAGAGTACTGGCCTCTAGTTCAGAGCATCGGTAGGTCGCGGGTTCGATTCCCGGTGCCGTCGATTTTCGTCGAAAATATAAATACGGGCGCGATGAAGCTCCAGATGTATACATGAGAATCACACAAGTATTTCTACCTGTGGCGGTCACATGTATACAGCTGTAGTCCGTGTTTACTTACTTACTACGTCACTTTCTCGACGAAACGTGACGTAGCTCCGGTGCCGGGAGGCGAACTCGAGACCGGCATATATCGGCATAGGTTTTCCGCAGTTTCCCATAGCAGAAATGCTATGGCAAATGCGATATAAAGGGGGAAGTCGGATGCGGCCGCATGGGGCCTGGTTACTGATCCGGGCCGACCCTGGAATAGGCGTAATGCCTGCAAATGGAGGGAAATGCAAAAAAAAAAAAAAAAAAAAAAAAAAAAAATGAATTTGAATAAATAGATTTCTATGGGAATTTTATCAGTTTCAATGGTTCTAATCAGATCGTTTAACCAATAATCAATAAACATTATGAATTTATTATCTTGCCATTATTAGATTCGCTACTCTGACGCTCTGCTATAAAATTGCTGCTGAGTCTTCTGAATGCCTCTTCGATGCTTGGAAGATGGGGTAAATTCGAAGACGGTGATCTAGTCGCACCAGTCTCAAATCTCACTACACGTCCACTAGTGTCTAAACCGTAGGAAACTTGAGATTCGCTATTGTCGGACATCGTGATTCATTTGTGGTAAATGTATTTTTTATAGGCTACCATTTTTTATCTGAAATACAATAGATTTTATTAAGAACACATATTAACATACTAACATTTTACAAACTATAGAAAAAATGAAAAACCAAAATATTGTTCCTAATAAAATTCAACTGAGTTAAAATACATTAATTCAATACAAATATGTACTTGTTATATCATTTTTAAGGGGAGGGACTGATGTTTGCGTATGAATATCTCTCTTTTTTGGCTGCTAATATTATATGAAAAATATATATTGTTGACTCGTTAAAGAAACAATTTTTTTTTTGCTGGCAAAAAGTATATGGATATCGAGGGTCATTCTACTTTTTGTTTCTCTTTATACATAGCAAATATTTTTTAGCTTCAGTGAAATTTTGTCTTATTTTTTTAAATTAGTGTTTTGAAAATTAGTATTCATTAAGAATTATTTAAGAAAGCTTGACATACAGCTTGAATAGCAAAAAATATGCAGAGTATAAGAATAAAATAAAAAAATTATAAGTAATTAACACATCCAGATGTTTTTGTCACCTTGTAAAAAATTCTTTGTTTCACTGGCAAAAAGTAGATATTTCTTCATATAATACCAGCAGTTGAGATATTTGCTGATAAACATAACTGAATTTAACCCAACACCCTCCCCTTAATTAATCAGAGTGATGAAATATATTCTATAGATATCACATTGTGCATTGGTTATATTTATAATAAAAACTAAGTGACATTTATCAAATGAAAATGTAGTAAACAATAATTTGCAATGTTATCATTAAATTCGATATAATATAGGAACGATTTGAGTGAAAAACAAATAATTTTTTTTCTCAAGTTCATTTCTGTCAATAATTCGTCGCGATCGTTAGCAAATGTCTGTTGCTAACAATCGATCTGACGACAATATTTACAACCTTTCACTTCACATCGATTTTTTTCATTTGAGCAACACATTGAAACATCGAAATTTTGCGCTACGAACGCCATAAACCAAAGGTCATACGTAGCAAGTATGCAATTAATGTTTACTTACATTCGTAACACTGAATTGATATAATTTATCATTCTGCAATAGTACAATAGGTGTAGCAATAGTAATAACACGGAGGAAATTTTCGGTGTGTGATCGTCGTCGCATCGGCAGGTACATATTGCAAAATACACGAGAATCGAGACGTCTGTGTGTGTGAAAATATATACATAGTTAAAGTGACATACCTGAAATTCAGCATTCGGGGTTGTCACAACGAATAATCGCGCAGAAGTGATGACGATGCCTTCGCGAATTTTAACGCCACCGCAAATGTAGATGACACGGAATTACGCACTTGAAATACAAACAATATCATTTGCGGAATTTAAAGTAGTGAATGCTTGACGAAGCCAACAACGACGGGTTCATCGGTTCGCTAAATGCATTTCGCACGATCAAGTTGGCAATGGAGTGGTACGACAACGAGGCTTTTGCACGAAGCTGCTCGTTGATTTGATGGCTTTAGATCGCTGCTGTTATTCTTTCACCGCTCGCGATAATGGGGCGTTCTCATACAAGCGATGGCGACAAGCGACGATCCTAGCAATCTCAACAATTACCGTTTCACTGTAAAAACGACCGGGTGGTGTTTGCGAAAAAAAAAACCGAAAGTTGGTCGTAACAACTGTTAAAACAACTGCCCTCAAAAATTTCATGCACTCGTTTTTTTCAGCTTAGCATGGAAAACCGAAAAGCATTGTTAGGGCAGTTGTTTTCGCGGTTGTTACGACCGAATTACGGTTTATTTTTTGCAAAAAACCACTCGGTTGTTTGACGGTGGTTCTTACGGTGAATTAGCTGGAAACGACGGTTGTCAACCCAAGTAGCACAAAGACAAAGGATATCTATTTGGTATACGAAAAGGTATATTAATTTCCGTTCAAATGATATCTTTTTGGATTTGGATATCTTAAGAGGCAATGACACCGGCTGGAATTTCTTCGCCCAATGTTAAACGCCTATAGGTCTGTCTCTCTCGCACATAGCTCTGTCTCTCTCGCACTATTTTTCTTTTAATTCTCCTGACCAGACGGCTGTTTTGATCCAGGAGCCCGAAGCTTAGCCCAATTCTGCCATACTTCCCCACATTCTGTTAAAATCTGAGCTTTATCTGCCGAGTATTTTGAAAGAAAATAGCTTTCAAAATTTCGAAGTGAGTATCACTGCCTCTTAAGAACGTCTAAAAGATATCCAAATCCAAAAGATATCATTTGGACGGAAATTAACATACCTTTTCGTATACCAAATAGATATCCTTTGTCTTTGTGCTACTTGGGAAGATTGCTAGGGGAGTGAAAATCCTACAAAAAATTACGAGCCTCGATAATCGAGCTATGTGAAGTTAGCCGACTAATTTTAATTAAAAATTTTTTTTTTATCCTGCCAAACGTTTGTTTGTCTTCGTAGGTGATTGTTCGCTTAAGGTGATGTGACACATGTTCGAAAACTGCTGGGAAACTGCAATCGGTATAAAAAACTGTAATCAAAATTACTCAGTGGCGCTTAATATTTTAGATGAAAAAAAATAGGTTTTACTCCGTCGTAGATAGACGAAGTCAAAGCTAATTTGCTTTTGTCTGAAATATTAACCGGCTTTGAGTAGATTTGATTACAGTTTTCGATATCGATTGCAGTTTTCGAACATGTGTCACATTACCTTAAGAACGTCTAAAAGATATCCAAATCCAAAAGACATCATTTGGACGGAAATTAACATATCTTTTCGTATACCAAATAGATATCCTTTGTCTTTGTGCTACTTGGGAAGATTGCTAGGGGAGTGAAAATCCTACAAAAAATTACGAGCCTCGATAATCGAGCTGTGTGAAGTTAGCCGACTAATTTTAATTTTAAAAAGTTTTTATCCTGCCAAACGTTTGTTTGACCTTCGTAGGTGATTGTTCGCTTAAGAGCATGTGAAATACCGCTGCCGGTAATAAAAACTGTAATCAACTTTTTTCACGCATACGGACATTTTACAGCTTCAAAAAGAGTTTCATCGAATGCTCCAGTGATATCCGCATTCGATGAAACTCTTTTTGAAGCTATAAAATGTCAGTATGGATGAAAAAAGTTGATTACAGTTTTTGATACCGATTGAGAACGGAATGATCGGGGGGGAAGATGTTTCACATGCTCTTAAGGTGATGTGTTACATATCGTCTGTCTCTCTCAGATCGCCATAAGTGCGAGTGGGATAGCTGAATCTTCCCGAAGTGTTATTCGTCGCCACGGTTAATTTTACGACTAAAAGTCGAGAAAAGTACTAACTGCAGGGAAATTATTAAAGCATTGCGCCTACTTTAGTAATTTCCCCGTGCCAGGGACCGACGAACATTGAAATTAAATTATTCGCGACCAATAAAACATTCCGAATAGATTAAGCCCCAATTTGACAGAAATCCTTCCTTGGGGAGAATTTCTCAGCTAACTTCCCACAGTCATATGACCGTCGCATATAAAAATTACCGAATATCGTTTTTATTTTTTTTAATTTAGTTATTATATTTATTTATTTATGGAAAAACGATCTGACAATGTTTCGGATTGATTAATTCGGAACCTACAAACGATTACGAATCAATTGAGCATCAATTGACCTCGAATGTGCGAATAATAAAAAAAATCCGGTCAAATTACGCCAAATTTAGTTTTCATTGTTTAGAAAACGGTTTATCGAACAAACGTTATAATTAAGCGGAAAATCACCTACAAAGAACAAACAAACGTTTGGCAGGATAAAAAAATTTTTAAATTAAAATTAGTCGGCTAACTTCACATAACTGCCAAATCGGGGAGGTCGAAGGTCAAACCCAGGTTGAATCGGGTTGGATGCATGTAAATCCAGCATAATTCGTCAAAAAAGACCTTTGGAACTTTTTGCGAACTTGCGATACCGAAATGTCACTAGGGCACGAAAATGCAGTCACGTTGATTGTTGCGTTGCAAGTTAAAAAATGAGCTTGGAATGATAATCCGTCGCTTTCGTGGCCGGTAGTCCGGCACTAACAGCAAACGAATTGGCACGAGTTGTAATGTAATATATTTATTAATAGCTCGAAACGTGCACAAATGTTTCGCGAAAGTAGTTCTACGACTCCCACGTTTACGTTATGACTCTTCAACTCGGTTATCATAGTATAGAGTTACGAAACGCCTACGCCGTAAGTTAACATATCATTATTTTTATCACCAAAACAAACATTCTTATTTAATTGGCTACCTTTGTGACGTTAATTATTAGGGGCGGATTTCGCCAGCTGTCATATTCTAATTATTTTTGTGACACTTTTAAAGTTATTTCTAGTTAAAGTTAGTTTAAGTTAGTTAGTAGTTAGTTAATAAGTGAAAAAAAAAAAAAAATTATTTTGATAATCATGTATTGAAAATTATTGTTTATAGGAAAATACTAACAAGATATACTCTTAATCAAAATTAATGAGCCAAGACTTAAAACTGCACAATGATGTATTTAACTACAATTCTTTGCATCGCCTGTGCGTTGTCAAATATTCAGGAGGCACAATCAGCTTCAAAATATCCAAAGCTTCTGGTTGTGTCTTACGATGGCTTCAGGTATGTAATTTACATAGTAAATCAATTTTACTTCTACTAAATATTAGACTAGCAAATACATAATTGTATTTGTTTAATACAAATAAATTGTATTGGTTTAAAATAGACACAGTGAGAAACAAAATTATTAATCATATTTCTTTAATTGTATGGCTTGTGGATCAATAGAAAAGAATAAAAATCAAATTAATTATATTTTACAGATATGATTACTTTAATCGAAACGTAACATTGTTTATGAATAATTTGAAGAACAAGGGGACTCACGCCGATCACATGATCAATGCATTTGTGACAAAAACCTTTCCCAATCATCATACAATAGCAACTGGCTTTTATGTAGAAACTCATGGCGTTCTTGATGCAACTGTAATGGAGGGTAATAAGACTATATATGATTCTGCTGAACTATTTACATACAATAAGAACATTCTTCCAATTTGGGTAAGTTGAGATGATTTTTTTATAATACTTAAACATCACTAGAGTTTACTGCAAAAGCATACCAATTCAATTTAAGCAGCCAAATATGTTTGGAATGTAAAGTAATTTGAAAAGAGGCTAAATATTCATTTAAACACAATTGCAAGATTGTAAAATCTCCATGGTTTGATTTAATAAGCATTTGTTGTTTAATTGCCTTAATATTCATTATTTTCCAAACTTATTTTATCATTTTTTTGATTGCCAAGAAATTTAGAAAACTTTTAAATCCCCATGAAAATTTTCTGAAAAAAAAAGAGTATATGTAATTAATGAATTGATAAATGAATGGAGGATTATGTCCCTCCATTTTTTCTCACAATCATTCATGAATTTTGATACAGCACTGCATATTATTATTATGGAGTAATTATTAGCATAACACTTTTAAAATATATTCTTTTTAAATGTAAAAAAAGGAGCATTATAACTGTTTATATTTTAAATTGTTCTCAGACAATGAACGAAAAACAGGGCAATGGAAGGCATTCAGGTGTAGCAATGTGGCCAGGATCGCAATACAATTACAACGGTACTGTACCCGAGTTTTTAGAAACTTTCAATGTTTCTGTGCCATGGAAAGTCCGTATCGATAAAATATTATCGTGGTTCACTCATCCATCGACACCCATAAATTTTGGAATGTTGTACATCGAAGAGCCGGATTTACATGGACATGCATACGGTATTAACGCACCGATAATAAACGAAATGCTGAAGAAACTCGATAACATTACGAAGTATCTTCACGATAAATTGGAGGAAAATAATTTGGGTGACGTGAATGTCGTTCATTTGAGCGATCACGGAATGGTCAGCGTGACACTCGATCGCATTGTAAACATAACGAGTTATATCGGAAATTTCAGTTATAAAGCCGTCTCGAAAGACATGATAATGCTAATCACGCCTGACTCTGGTAAGCATTTTGATTGATTTGTTGTTTACAGCACCAGTGAATTATCTATTTGCAATTATTTTTATTGAAGTACTGACTACTCGTAAAATAATACAGAATAAATATTTCTTTTGATAATATGTTCCCGATGTAGTGGATGAAATTTTGCAAGGCTACAGCCACCTAAATTAGTTGCAAATTACTTTCAATGGTTTAAATTCACTGGAGCCAACAAATACGTCAATTTTATCTAACCGTCTAATTTTTCAATTTATCCTTCAGGAAACGAAGATCTGATTTACCAGAAATTGAAAGCTGTCGCCAATGAGACATCGAAGTTTGAAGTATATAAACACAAGGATATTCCAAAGAGATATCACTTTAGTAATAATCCTAGAATAGGAGATATACTCGTGAGCGCCAAGAACGGCTACGCGCTCCAGCAGCTCTACAATAATATTGAGTATTACAAAAAAGCGTACAACGTAACTGGTAATTCAAATAAATGTCGCTGTCACAAAATTGAACAAGCTTATAATAAGTTCAATTTCATTTAGTGCCGAGTATATTCAGGAGTAGATTGTATATTTTTTCGTTGTTTTATAACTGTTTTTAGTGAACAACCAATCTGAATTTGGAATACACGGTTACGACAATCAGGATCCAACAATGCATCCCATATTTTTCGCACAAGGGCCCGCATTTCTTTCACATTGCGAGCTCGAACCGTTCAACACTGTTGATCTCTTCCCACTGTTCTGCAAAATTCTAGAGTTGAACTGTTACGCGGTCAATGGAACTGCAGAGACTTTTAGCAAATGTTTAACATCACCTTCGGGTGCTCCAACATCCGTGGTCAGCGTTCTGGGTAAACAAACAATTAGAAAATTAAATAAGCTCAAAAAAAGCCATTCAGATTTTTTACTTTCTTTTTTAAATACTATTTTAATTACAATTGTCTAAAAATCTTGAACATTATTTACCTGGATAGATTATTGATAATTATTCTAAAAGAATAATTTCTAAAAGAATAATTAATTCTAAAAGAATAATTTAATAAGAATTTTTGAGTTAATCGCCGATTGAAAAATATTCATACTTTTACATTTAACCCATGTTTTTTTTAAATTTCAGTTATAGTAATATTTTGCCTGTTTGCGATCATCGGAATTTCAGCAATCGTGATATACTTCATTCGAAGACGGCGCAAGCAAACGAGACTGCTCAATAGGTACGAAAACACGTTGTCGATGTTTGATAATTAGCGTGTATAGTCATATCACTTTTTTTTCTGTAATTATCACAAATTATGTAGTTAGTATTTACGTTAGCTATTTGTTGTATTGTCGATGTCGGAGACTCAGCGTAGTTTGTAATTTTTCATTTTTCTCGTATCTTCAAATGTGCCGTTGTTTAGTTGCTAGTGATTGCGTTAAATCTTTTTTTCTGCATCGAAGTTCTTACGGGGAATTCCGATAACCCGAGCTTTTCACTTTTTCAGGCGTCCCTATGAAGAAATTGGATAATTTTGCTGAGTAAAATTCTCGCATTAGTTTGAATTTTCGCGTGCTTTATAGTTTTAGAATTTTATGCAGCTTTTCCTGATTCATAACAATTTTATCTAATGCGAAAGTAGTTTCATAGCTCTTTAGTTGAAAATAAATCAAAAAAGATATTAATGCATGACTGATGAAATAGTTCCTTTATAGTTCCTCAAGGTGGTGCTAATTATATGCTGAAACTTCAATAATACTATTTCCAGACGACTATATAACGAACAACTATGGGAAGAAATTGAAGAAAATTGTTGACGCTCGTTGGACCGATTACACATCATGTGTGAATGATAAATGATATTAAGTCAAAATATGACACTCTTCGAAATGTTTTAAACATTGTCACGTAACATGAGTTCGGTTATGAACCGAATTGTGTAGCGAAAATTATATTTTCAGTACATTTTGTGTACTGAGTTATTCGTGCAGTTTGGGATAGATCGAAGCGCTTTGGGTTAGTCAAATCAGTCTTACATTTTTCTAATCGCTTCTATAAGAATTTTTTTTTTGTTATTTGATGCATTTCATACAGAGTTGTAAATCCCCATTAATTCATGAAATATATTTTGAAGTACATTTTGTTTTGTAATTATTATTTAATAATAATAATATGTAATGATTATAAAATAGAAATTTGAATAGCTGCAAAAAATACTAATTTTCGCTTAAATATTGGACGAAATACTGGAAAAAATAGAAGAGATAATTAATGCATTACTTTTTAAATGCATTAATTATGTTTCTTCATTTTCTCAAAAAGATTACCTTAAAATATTATTGATAAATAATAATTTTTGCAGCTGTTACAAAAGTTTAGTCATCGTTATTATTATGAAATCATAATTATAGAGCTGGTTGTATCATCATCGTTATTTCTATAAATGATAGGAATTTACAACTCTGATTTCATATAACCAAAATCGACGATCATTAAAATTGTTGAACGTAAATTGTGATTTTCGGAAGTTACAATTAATGAGTTAATATTTTTATAATTTCATCGCCATAGATCTTTCCCTGGGTTACGGACGCATTTTACTGTACTCCATCAAGACGTAGAACTTTGCAAAAATAATAGTACGTATTTTGAACTGATCTGAATAGTGTAAAGCGCTCCAACAGCCTTAAGGTGTTATGACACATGTATGGGTGCAAATTAGATATAACTAGCCTTCCTAGAGAAAATTTTCTGCCGATCTCTCGAATAAAAGGCGAGGACGGTCAACTGGAAAAATGTAAAACGCAGTTTACTTCACTCATCTTTTATTCGAGAAATCAACTGTTCCAGACAAATTCGCATTATAGGTTTTCTTATCGACCGAAGGGTAGCATATCACCTTAATATAATAGTAGAAATCTTTACGCAGTGCGTTTGACGTCGACATAGGAAAACCACAGTCAATAATAATCGCGTATCGTATATCTACTATTAAGTATAATCCAGGGATGAACAATATCCGATGAAAAATGTAATCAAAATACTTTTTAACTTCAATAACTGTGAACAAAATATGAGTAAAAAAATAAGATACTTAAACATTGATTATTGGGAATTACTTTTATTCATTCAAGAGAAGATTAATAATGATTTTATTAATCTTTAGCGCGATTAAATTTATATGCGAACCAAATAGTATTTTGAAATACATTTCTGATCGTATATTGCCGTCGATAATGTGATTCTGAAATCATGAGCGTATTTCTTATACTCAATATAACTCACAAAAATCTGTGGCTATTGGTATTTACGCGATTGTAAATAAATAATGATTTTACCTCTTGTATAATGTCATTTTTATGAAATGACGAATACCCGGTGATGCAGTTGCTTTAGTCATCTTGAATGATGAGCAACTTACGAAAAGGCTTGTGTAACTGATATTTTAATGGATAATAAAGTTGTAATTCGATTAATGTCATGAGGTTTATTTTGAAAAAGTAACAAATCTACCGTATTCTTTATTTCGATAATTTTAGACCTTCGTATACTTTGTTACATCTCAACTGAGCGCAAAGCTCAGACATAAAATTGGCTATCGGAGTCTCTTTGTCTCTTTGCTTTGCACTCTCGAAGGCAGTGACTAGAGTAATTCGTGGATCGATGTTGTACATAGCGTACGACGACGCGTCTTTTACGCTCTTTATTTGCACGATTTTTTCCATGTTCAGAAGCTCCTGGTGACGCTCCTTGATACAACTCTGAATATTGTCCCAATGAAATGTTGGTTTTTGCATGAATATCTGAAATTATTGTAACATTTTCTTTTATACTATAAAGTATATTCATTTTTCAATCGATTTTAGTAGAGGAAACTACTAATTGTCGATTTTTTAAAAATTAAACACATTTTTAACGGCACTTTTCCATTTAAAATTCTAAAATGATGCAACTGTTTTAAAGAAACGTGAGTAAGATCATTTTGGATTTTTTCACATAACATATTGAATACACGAAGTTTATTCATTACTTTTTTTCGGTCGGTTATTTTCTAATTTGACGATAATCTTCACTATTATTTGAAATACATTGGATTCTCATCTATTCGCCTATATGGGCCATATTTGTTGGTAATATTATTAACACCCGACGTTCGAAACCTATACTGTTAGAAAAGACTGGAAGTTTTTATGCATAAACGCGTAATCGAAATTTAATATACAATTGTGCTATAAAATTCATGTACTTTTTCAGTAAAATTAAAGCAAATTATTAAAATTCAAGTAAATTTACTGTAAAATTAAAGTAAATTATTGAATGTGCTGTACCATATATATCAATTTTACATTACACCTGTATATTAAATTTAATATACTAGTTCATGCATAAAAACTTCCAGTAAAAGTTCATTAAATTTCAAGTAATTTTTTTTACAGTGTATATTGTCATCGGCTGAAACGCATTATCAAATTTTTAGACTCATGGTAGCAAAGATTCCCCCAAATTAGTGCTTAAAGACGTTTTAAACTCGCTGTTTTCGAATTTAAGATACGTTTGGGTTAAAAAAAACTTACGCTCGGACAACCGGTGACTATAACTAAATTTTGAGACAAGTCAGGTTCTCTATCGGGATGACGATAGCCTGGACCAAAATTTTCAGCGCCTCTGGCATCAAAAACTATCAAAATAGCCAGAAGATCCCACTTTCTCTGGAAGCTTTGGATCCTTAAAAAATGAGCAATAGATGTGAGATCGTATTACAAAAATATAAAAAAATATAAACAGAAACTCACTTGTGATAATAATCGACGTTTTGCTTGCTCATAACGTTTCTCATCTCACCAGGACTTGCCTGTTGGCTCAGAGTTGTGTGAAAGTACAGAGAGCATTTGTCTAAAACAGCGCTACGTAATTTAACGAGCCATTGATAAAGTGCAGGCTGCTGATTTGTTTTCAGGAAAGTTGCTCCAAAACCGCGCTTCCAGGACTACAAGAATTCCAATCGCTGAAAATTAATGCTCGATTTTTAAGGTCTTACGCAATTAGACAATTATCGCACTGACTTCTTTGCTCTGCAGAGTTCTCTCCCAAGCAGACATTCGTGCTTGAGCTCCATAAAGTGCCATCAATGTGGGAAGAAACCTCCAATTTTGCACCTCGACTTGCGCTTTTATTAGTTGCACTAATATTTCGCATTCTAATCTGCCGAATCAACATTATGAGAAATTTTAGAACTATATTAAACAATATGTAATAAGAGATTCATAAAAAGTATTCTACAGATCCGTTCCTATTACCATATTAATTATTTTTTAAATATATAGTGATAAGAAAATACTTTAGTATAAAATAAAAATAATTAATAAATAAATAAATAAAATAAAATTTTATTTATTTTTTTTTAAATAAAATACATATTTTATAAAAAAAAATTCTGTTTCTAATAAAATATGTATTTTATTTAATTTATTTATTTATTAAATATTTTTATTTTACACTAAAGTATTTTCTTATCAATATATATTTTTAAAATACTTTAGGATAAAATAAAAATATTTAATAAATAAATAAATAAAATAAAATACATATTTTATTAGAAACAGAATTTTTTTATTATTATTGATTTGTAAAAAAGAACAATGAATTAATGTCCAGTGAGTAAAATAATGTTCCATTACTTTGAGTTTCATGGCATTTTTAATATATTTTAATGAAAAACAACTTTTTAAAATAGTTTTTAATTAAATTATAATGTATGTTCTTATCAATATGAGAGGATATTCCCAAAAGGTAATGAATATTAAGTTATCTTTAAACAAAAAACAAAAAAAAAAGTCTGAGTTGGGCATTAACAGATAAACCAGCATAGAAAGGTTCCTGGTTTATCAATTGGGAATTTAAATCTGCAGTAAGTTTAGATATAATTAAACCACTAACGTCAATGCAGCCTTGATGGCAGTGAGAGCCAAATGTGAGCAGGACAGCGAGTGAGTATCGACAATGACTTCTATGGACTGCAGTAATTCGTGATAGCGCATTATTTTGCTGCTCACGCTCATGTTGTACATTTTCTCATAACTGCAATAACATAACAAGTGTTTTCATTGAAATCTTCAAAATAGAAAGATCAAGCATTTCATTTGTAGTTACAATTCAATCAATTGTATTCTCGCAGTGATAAACTGGCAAAGTTGACTAGAAACATCGGCCACAGTTGCTCCTATGGAATCAGTGCCTTGTGTCATTTCCTCAACTCTTCTCAGATCTGCCTTCAATGACTCGTACATAGTTTTCAATGAATTCTGAAATACAAAGTGTATAATAAATTTTTTGTTTTTTAAGTTTTCTTAACGGAAACCAGTCATCACCTAAAAAAACCATAAGAACAAAAAATGTATTAATGATACTCTTCTTTTAAAAAACCTTACATTTAAAACTTATCAAATACATATCAAGTACCATAATTCTGCAATTTTGCAAAAACATACAGTGCACTAGAATGGTGAGGTAAAAAGTAACATTTTTTACATGTGGTAGCTTTCAGACCAAACTGGTGATCAAAAGTTAGTTTTCAATGTCTTATTTTATCTGTCGAAGAGTGCATTTTGATATGAGTGTAGCAATCTTGGATGCAGTAAAAATTGAATTTACTATAATCAATTATTTAGTGAATTTTTAGTAAAGATTTATTTACAAATTTTAAATCATAGCTTTGTAAAAAATACCTGAAATAAAAATTCCTGCACTCATAACAAAATGTACTCTTCGACAGATAAATTGAGACATAGAGCACTAAAATTTGCTCACTGGTTTTGTCTGAGTGCTACGACAAGATAAAAATTTTACTTTTTACCTCACACAATTTTGGTACATTGTACATTTTTACAAAATTGCAGAATTATAATACTTGATATGTACTTAATAAGGTTTAAATATAAGAATTTTTAAAAGCAGCGTAACGTCTACAGAATTTTTTTTCTTCCTTTTTTTTTTAGGTGAATGGCTCCCGTTAACATTAATTAAACCAAAGCCTCACATCTTTCCTGAGAAAACCCTTGTTCTTGGTATGAAGAAATCCTAAATCAGCATAAGAGCGTTCAGCTACAGCAACTTGTGGCAAATGCATAAGTAACATTCCCCATGGTCCCATTTGCGTTACTTTTTTCTCGCCATGTTCTGTCTTACGTTCTCTTTCTCTCTCCTGAATGAATTTATAAATATTTGCTGCTATTCAACAGTGTGTCACTATTAAAGTAAATATGACAAAGACTTACCAATAATTCTTTAGCCTTTTCGAAACAGAGCTGTGATATTTGGGTAAAAAATGTGTTGAGAAATTCATCTTCGTGATCCATGATCTAGATCCACATTTGCGTTTTATATAAAATGGTAATTGCGTTTCTATCTATACTACAGTACACGTGTAAATGATACAGTGAAGTCTCACTTAGCTAAATGTCGAGCTTCAACTGACTGCGAATTAGCAGATGAAGCATGTTAATAATGTAAACGAATAACCTGATTGGCTGAGGCTGACCTACTGCGCTTGCGGAACAGCTGGTCATCCCTACTTCTCATCGCTGCATCTCCCTCGTAAAAATAAATAATAGAGATTGATACAGATCGATAGAATTTCAATGGAATTTAATCGTATGTTACCATCTCTATCTATTCGGATTTTCATCAATTTATACAAATTGAATCGTTATTAGTAGTAGTAACTGTTTGTTTATTGACAATGCGTACAATTTTTTTTTTTTTTTTTTTTTTTTCTTATAACATTTATATATATATATATACAAATGTAAGGTACGCAAGGCCAATTGGCGAATGACCGAAGTCCTTCAGCCTGGTTATTATCGTTGAGTAGGGTGTTTCGTTTATTATTTGATAATAAAATCGGGTTTACAATATTTTTTACGAAACAATGTTTACCTTTTGCTTCCTCATAGAGGAAGCTTTGTTTTCGTGAAAATTTTTTTTTTCGAGATTTTCATGTCAGTACACTCAGAATGGTCCAAAACATCGAGAAAAGTGATTTAGAAAAAATGTCTGTATGTGTGTGTGTGTGTGTATGTGTGTGTGTATGTTACACAATCGAAAAATGTAAACCTTTATAACTCGGGAATGCCTTGAGATATCAAGCTGAAATTTGGACCATAGATAGAGGGATCAAGCCTCATCGTTCATACGAATTTTTGTTAAAATCCACTTCATCGTTAAATTATTACGCGTTTTTTAATTTTTTGAAAAATGTCTGTTTACGCGATAACTCTTTCAATTTTCGAGATATTGATCTAAAAATTCGTATGAATTTGAGCTTTCATACGTCGGTGATCGCTATTGAATTTGGTTAAGATCGGTTGAGCCGTTAAAATTTTATGATGTTTTGAATTTTTCAAAAAATTGACATTATCGCTCTATTGTAACTTTTGCAAAATTTAAGATAGCGAGCTCAAATTTTGTATATAAATGAAACAATATTCAGCCATTATATATGTATAATTTAGTGACGAACGGAATGAAATTTTTGATTTTATGGAATGTTGAATTATTTTTAAAAATATCCATTATCACATTCACTTCGGAAACGCTCTAATAATCACGAAATAACGCAATAACGAAATAGAAAAAGCGAATCCACAACATGTATATTTATCTAATTAAAACAAGGTTGCAAAGTAGAATCTTGCACATTGCTTCCTCATTATTTTTCGCGTTTTACAAAGCTTCCTCTATGAGGAAGCCAAAAATTGAATAACATACTTCCTCATAGAGGTAGCTTTGTAAAACGCGAAAAATAATGAGGAAGCAATGTGCAAGGTTCTACTTTGCATCCTTTTTTAAAATGTTAGTACAAAGACTAATATTACTAAGTGTATAGATATGTTACTCTGGTTTTGGTGTTATCATTATTTAGACGGATAAGGTGGTGATGATTTCGAAAAGAGATTCTGTAGGATGTTTATATTTTCTATGAGTGTCCGGAGGAATTGTGTTGCAGAGAGGAGCTATAGCTATAAAGAACTGAAATCCTCGTTATTCATGTAGAATTTTCAAAATTTAATGAGATTTAACATTTATTATCAGAAGTCCTTCAGCCTGGTTATTATCGTTGAGTAGGGTGTTTCGTTTATTATTTGATAATAAAATCGGGTTTACAATATTTTTTACGAAACAATGTTTACCTTTTTAAAATGTTAGTACAAAGGCTAATATTACTAAGTGTATATAGATATGTTACTCTGGTTATGGTGTTATCATTATTTAGACGGATAAGGTGGTGATGATTTCGAAAAGAGATTCTGTAGGATGTTTATATTTTCTATGAATGTCCGGAGGAATTGTGTTGCAGAGAGGAGCTATAGCTATAAAGAACTGAAATCCTCGTTATTGATGTAGAATTTTCAAAATTTAATGAGATTTAACATTTATTATCAGAAGTCCTTCAGCTTGGTTATTATCGTTGAGTAGGGTGTTTCGTTTATTATTTAATAATAAAATCAGGTTTACAATATTTTTTACGAAACAACGTTTACCTTTTTAAAAAGTTAGTACAAAGACGAATATTATTAATTGTATAGATATGTTACTCTGGTTTTGGTGTTATCATTATTTAGACGGATAAGGTGGTGATGATTTCGAAAAGAGATTCTGTAGGATGTTTATATTTTCTATGAATGTCCGGAGCTATGCCTATAAAGAACTGAAATCCTCGTTATTGATGTAGAATTTTCAAAATTTAATGAGATTTAACGTTTATTATCTTTATTGTCTTATCACTTACTACCTTATCATAAGTTTACTCAAATTGCCTCTGTATAAAGTGCGTTTAAATATTATTTTGTACGAATGTATTAGTTTCCTCTTGACAATGCTGTGAAATTGTCCCAACGTTTTCTGCGTTCGGATCCAGTCTAAAAAATTAATCAAGATAATTAAAATGCATTTTTGCAAGCGACTTATTTATTGTTTAAAAAAGATTGGTAACCCACTTTAATATTTATGTACATTAGAACGAAAAATATTATTCAACAAAGAAAATATAATTCAGTATTCTTATAGTTTTAATTCATTTTCTTTAAATAAAAAAAACACTTACCTCGATCATTCGAGCCAGCATCTTTTGCATAACTTTGAATTCTTTTTTCATATGTGCTTGCAATTCTTTCTTTTCAAGCCCTTCAATGTGCTGCTCGTTACGTTGTTCTTTGGATTCAACTTTCGATGCTTTACTTCTTTTGAAAGTTTTCAGTAATAAGCTCGAGGGAATTTCGGTAATACCAGGCCCTAGAGTGATTCCTGAATTTAAAAAATACAAATGGTACCCACAGAATTAGAAAATAGGGCTTTTGATCACTATTAAGCAGTCGTAAAATCCGGTTAATGAAGAAAAATGTCTGAATGGGTCGAAAAAAGTGGCTATTTTAACAAAAAAAGCCTGGCAGAGAACAAAACGCACCTGATTTGTTCAATGTTCCCACTTTATTTGTCTCGTTATCTTCTGTTACTTCAGCACTCATTACGGAATCTCGTTCTTTCGAATTGTATCTATTGTGGATCGTATCCTGCAGAATTATTGACTTATTTTTTAATAAATGTTTTTATTGCAAAGTAATTAAAAAAGAATGAGGCACTAAATAGCATTTATATTCAATAGGGCTGTTCAAAAAAACATAATTTTCTTATAATCGATTGCTCCTGAAATGCTGTATTGATTATCACAAAAAAAATGTTTTCGCGAAAGCTGGGAGTTGTGCGATGATATTAAGTACTGCCGTATGAAGGCCAAAATTCATTAAAAACGGCGATTTTTAGAATTTTTTTTTTTTACTTGGTGAAGCGCTCATGGAGATTGTGGTTGCTTTCGATAGACTATAAAATAGTGTAAACGCAGAAACATGTTCGATAATGTTTAGTACTGCCGCATCGACATTGAAGTTAACAAAATAAAAAATGAAATCCTTTAAAACATTGAAATATTCATCTGCTCATCGACTATTTCGCGCGTTTTCAAATGAAAAAATGGCTCATGAAACGGGAGTCCTGTATGATCAAATTTAGTACTGCCGCATCGATATCGCAGTTTCCCAAAATTCGAAAATCGCTTATCATCATCATGATTATGATCATACATGACTCCCGTTTGAAGAACCATTTTTTCATTTGAAATCGCACGAAATAGTCGATGAGCAAACGAATATTTCAATGTTTTAAAGGATTTAATTTTTCGATTTTGGTAACTTCAATGTCGATGCGGCAGTACTAAACATTATCGAGCATGTGCCTTTACACAATTTCATAGTCTATCGAAAGCAACCACAATCTCCATGAGCGCTTCACCACGTAAAAAAAAAAAATTTATAAAAATCGCCGCTTTTCATGAGTTTTGGCCTTGATGCGGCAGTACTTAATATCATCGCACAACTGCCAGCTTTCGCGAAAACATTTTTTTTGTGATAATTAATACAGCATTTCAGGAGCAACCGATTATAAGAAAATTATGTTTTTTTGAACAGCCCTAATATTCACCAATGAATATTAATATTAATCCGCTTATTAATTTTATTTATTTTTTAGCCATTCTTACCCTTTAGGGCATTAAAATATAACATATGTTTTACATACAGTTTAATCCACTTATTATTCTTTAGCAAAGAAAATTCATCATTATTACCTTTTCAGATATTTCAATGCTTGATTTCTTCGTATTAATAGTTATATTTTTTAGTGCCATTTCACATTTCTCTACATTTCTCTGGGCCTCTTGTGTCTCAACAGTGATTCTATGAATCAGCAGTAAAATAATTGCTTATGTCTATTTATAAAAAAATTTTAAAAATGGATTACTGACTTTGCGTAGATGTCTTTCATCATCTTCGCCAAAACTTGCGCTTGCGAAAGGCTCATTAGTTTCATCTCGGAAATTGTTCCATTCAAGTAATTAAGAAAGTCCTGTTCAATTTGCTCGGCTCTGTTCTTCGAAATGTTTTTCACAGTTTTTTGCCCGAAAAACATTTCGTTGACATCTAATTCTCTCTTCAATCTTGTCATCTCTGCGTTCAGATTATCAACGATCATTGTATTCTGAGCTTTCACTTTATAACTTATTTTTAGCGGCTGAATTCGTGCGATTTTTGCTGCCAATCGAAGAGTCGACAAAGCAACATCGAGATCCTCTTTCGTTACTCGAACATGAGCAATAAATCTGAAAATATATTTCATTTTTCTAAAAGTAACTTGTATAAAATAATTAATTTAATCAAAGACTATGAAGCAAAAAAAAAAGAATTTAATTCATGATTTAATTTTCATATATGTATAAAAATGATGCCCGAAATTTATGATGTTTTTCTGGCCAACTCAGTAAATAATCCTGACTCTTTCCTATTCGTCTAATGATTTTTTATGTTATCCTTGAAAAAACACACACATTTGAAAAATTTTTTGGACAAGGCATATTTTATTCTCTTTAGTGTGAATAAACATTTCTGATCCGATGAAAAAACTTAAAACAGTACCAAAAAATTAAATGATGGATAATAAAACATGAAAAAGTGATAAATATTTTTGTCATGTGTTTTCGAAAGTTTTGAATCGTTCTAAATTTCTTCAAATGTCACAATTTGAGTAATTTGTGAGTAAATAATTCAAATATTTATATATAAATAAACTAATATCAATTTTTGACTGCCATTATCAAGTCTCTGATTATTTATGGATAAAATGATTTTATTTCTTTTACCCACCGTATGACAGAGCTACGATTTAGGGCATCGCCCAGGTACTTAATTAAGATGCTCGATCGTGGAAATGAACTCGGAGTTATTTCAGATTTGCCCTGATTCGCGAAGAAATGTTCCACCTCCAATTTCATCAAATTCGCTGCAATAACGTCACGAGTGTTTTTCGGGCAATTGGCATTTCCGGTTGCATCGATACCAGCCATTTCAACGATGTGGATCTGCACGAGAAATCTCTCGGGTATTTTACAAAATTGCCTCTCTTAATCAAGAGTTAATTGAGTTTCCAAGTACTCCGATGCAGCTCGTACCGCAGCTTCTGTGAAAGCAGCCCACGATGTAATCAAGCTGGTATTGTGAACGTGGAAAGTAATCACTGCCGTGCCCAAGTGGCAGGCAGGATACATTGAGCCTTCGGCAAGAGCTCTACGCCCTTCGCCTTGAAAGATGTACTGCAGGGCATCTTTTTCACCCTTTATACTCACGTTCGTAACGTTCTGCAATTAACAGGATTTTTACTTCTTAAAATTTTCAGTAATCTACTGAACTGTAAGCTATTAACTTAACCATTAAGCTTGTTAAAAAAATATCAGTAATAATTAAATGAATGTACACTGTAAACATTTTTGCTTCCTCATAGAGGAAGCTTTGTTTTCGTGAAAATTTTTTTTTTCGAGATTTTCATGTCAGTACACTCAGAATGGTCCAAAACATCGAGAAAAGTGATTTAGAAAAAATGTCTGTATGTGTGTGTGTGTGTGTGTATGTGTGTGTGTATATGTGTGTGTGTATGTTACACAATCGAAAAATGTAAACCTTTATAACTCGGGAATGCCTTGAGATATCAAGCTGAAATTTGGACCATAGATAGAGTGATCAAGCCTCATCGTTCATGCAAATTTTTGTCAAAATCCACTTCATCGTTAAATTATTACGCGTTTTTTAATTTTTTGAAAAATGTCTGTTTACGCGATAACTCTTTCAATTTTCGAGATATTGATCTAAAAATTGGTATGAATTTGAGTTTTCATATGCCGGTGATCGCTATTGAATTTGGTTAAGATCGGTTGAGCCGTAAAAATGTTATGATGTTTTGAATTTTTCAAAAAATTGACATTATCGCTCTATTGTAACTTTTGCAAAACTGAAGATAGCGAGCTCAAATTTTGTATATAAATAAAACAATATTCAGCCATTATATATGTATAATTTAGTGACGAACGGTATGAAATTTTTGATTTTATGGAATGTTGAATTATTTAAAAAAATATACATGATCACATTCACTTCGGAAACGCTCTAATAATCACGAAATAACGCAATAACGAAATAGAAAAAGCGAATCCACAACATGTATATTTATCTAATTAAAACAAGGATGCAAAGTAGAACCTTGCACATTGCTTCCTCATTATTTTTCGCATTTTACAAAGCTTCCTCTATGAGGAAGCCAAAAATTGAATAACATACTTCCTCATAGAGGTAGCTTTGTAAAATGCGAAAAATAATGAGGAAGCAATGTGCAAGGTTCTACTTTGCATCCTTGTTTTTTTTGATAATTAATGCACCGGTTATAAAGCTCGGATTCATATACCGTATATTCATTTTCAGATGCATTCGTCATTGACAAATACACACTGTTAGAACAGACTGGAAGTTTTTATGCATAAACTTGTAATCAAAATTTAATATAAAATTGTGGTAAAAAATTCATGTACTTTTCCAGTAAAATTAAAGCAAATTATTAAAATTCAAGTACTTTTACTGTAAAATTAAAGTAAATTATTAAAATTCAAGTAATTTCACTGTAAAATTAAAGTAAATTATTGAATTTACTGTACCATACATTAGTTTTACATTACACTTGTATATTAAATTTAATATACTAGTTTATGCATAAAAACTTTCAGTAAAAGTACATTACATTTCAAGTAATTTTTTTTACAGTGCAATATTGGTATATTAAAATGAAAATTACAATACTCTGTAATTTTCAAATACCAGTATCTGAGAATTCTTATACTATTCTTAAATTTATAATAAAAGTATATTAATATGCAATTCATTCAGCTCGGATTCATATACCGTATATTCATTTTCAGATGCATTCGTCATTGACAAATACACACTGTTAGAACAGACTGGAAGTTTTTATGCATAAACTTGTAATCAAAATTTAATATAAAATTGTGGTAAAAAATTCATATACTTTTCCAGTAAAATTAAAGCAAATTATTAAAATTCAAGTACTTTTACTGTAAACTTAAAGTAAATTATTAAAATTCAAGTAATTTTACTGTAAAATTAAAGTAAATTATTGAATTTACTGTACCATACATTAGTTTTACATTACACTTGTATATTAAATTTAATATACTAGTTTATGCATAAAAACTTCCAGTAAAAGTACATTAAATTTCAAGTAGATTTTTTTTACAGTGCAATATTGGTATATTAAAATGAAAATTACAATACTCTATAATTTTCAAATACCAGTATCTGAGAATTCTTATACTATTTTTTAATTTACAATAAAAGTATATTAATATGCAATTCATATACCCGTTTCGTTAATCTCATCGTTTTGTATATTACATTTACTTGTATTGGAAGTACTATATGCATAAACGGTGTATTAAATTTCATAAGCGTTGATATTGAATTTTCATATGAATGGTATTGGAAAAAATGTAACGTTCAATAAAATTACGGCACAATTGTTTCTGGTTTTTCTATCGCTGCAAGATATTTTACGATGAATATGTATAAAAATTCATAGGCGTTAGTCCTGATATTTAATTACCTTGTATATTGAATTTCGTAAACATTTATATTAATTTTCATATGAACGGTATTGAAAAATAAATTTAGCGTTCGATAATATCACGGCACAATAGTCTGTCGATAACATTTTTCTTTTGTTGCTGTAAAAACAATCTGATTTTAACGTATAGAGTTATTAATCAATCTCGTGTTGCCAATCGACATGAATTCATTTTTCATAGATCCAAGCGGAGGACAAAATGAATATCGGAAGAAAATATTCTTCCGACACAATATTTTTTGAGATCAGCCTATTATTCTCAGTGGCAGGAATAACATTTTTACAGTTCCACACAGAACAATGCATCGGCAGCATTTTTTCTATGTAATTGACATTTAGTTCAAAATTCAGACCCTTTTCTACTAGTTCTTTTTCGATATTATAGACTTAAATTATTATAACTTCGATCATACCTTTAATGTAAAAAATTTCAAATCAAACACTACAATTACAAAATTGCGTGTTTATATTCACGTACTAATTTAGTAATGATTGATTTAATAATCATGTGTAATTTCCAATCACCGGATTATCGAAATAAATTTATTCTGTATTAAATTTACTATGCAACATATTAATTTCGATTTCCTATACCGAGCTTTACTAAATTCATACACATTTGTATCGGAAAAAAGCAAACATTTTTTACAGTCTACTTTGATATCATAAAAACATCATTTTTCTTATGAAGTTTTGACTAATATTCAGCACATCAAGATAATCAAATTGCTGGTACAGCTAAAATTCTGTTACCCCGATATTTGTCTGCTTATTAAGTAGGAGTCGACAAAATCACCTTGTAAAGGCAAAAAAATTCTTGCTGAAGCAGCATATTTTTTTTCGCTGGATTTGCAACGGTAATATGATAATTATCACCAAGGTTTCCGTTGAGGAAACGAAAAAAAATGTTTCTCTATTAAAAACAAGACTGTAAACCTCTATATAATTTCATAAATATCGATCATACTGTCATTTTTGTAATTATTATTTATCAACAAGTATCTGCAGCTCTGATAAAAAAAAAAGTTACATTTTTTTTACAACTGCAGAAATAAATTTAAAAATTGTAAAATTGCACAAATACTTTCTTATTGATGTTAAAATAAAGGATGTTTAAATTATTAACAAATTTACCATCTTTTCTCATCATAAAATAATAATTATAAAAATAATGTTACTATATATTTACAATTAGAAAAATTATCTGCTTACAACTTTCGTTGGAAATTCTTACTTGTCGTCGATAATTTATAATACTTTGAGCGCTTAAGCCTTTAGATACCTTAAACGAGTCGCTCTTATTCCCATTACCGCGATTCTGGAAATGAGGATTTAAAAGGTCGTTAATCTTCCTTCCCCGGAACTCCACGTAGCTCAGGCTGTAATGAATTTTATTCGTATGCTTTTTCTTCGTCTTCACCACGAGTAAATCGGCCAAGAGTCTGGGTACAAGACCCCTGTGCTAAATGGAATTAAATGTTAAATAATTGAGCCACCTTTATGTAGCCCGAGGGCGAAATAACGTGTTTCTGAAGCTTTTACCTCCCAATTATTTCGAAGACCACCCAGAGTAAAGCTTTTTCCTGTCCCCGTTTGTCCACAACTTATCACCACGCAATTAGCACCATCTAGAACCCTTTACTAGTCACTTAATTTTAGCCAAAGATCAATATTTACTTTTTATTCAATTCAATATTTACTTATTAATTATATTGCGCGTTGTTTCTCGATAGATTCCATTCTGGGAGCAATCGTAGAAAATTCCATTCGATTTAAAGCTCCAGTAAAGAGGGATTTTATCTTTCTTCATGTTTTGTAAGCATCTAACGAAAATGGTCTGCGAGAAACGCAGAATATAGTAAATCGTAGACTCCAAAAATCCTGAATATTACCTTTTTGTCGGGACTGATTTTCATGCAATTGTCACAATGCTTCAGGAGTGGCAAAATCCTGACGAATACTTTAATGTTCTCCGAGTCATTTTCAGTCGCCTCATCGTCTGACATCTTGAAGCTCTTGGTAATCTGTATAAGTTTATAATAAGTTTCTAAATTCACGTTCATTTTTTGGTTCTTTCAAATGTTTGTTTTTGTAGTTGTCGCGATTTTTTTTTTCATTAGCTGCGAGTCCTACAGATGTGAATAGTGCGGCGATAAAAAAAACAATTTACTATCGAAGTGCGGTGCAATGTTAATTGATGCAGAGGTGTTGAATAAATACTTATGGATTTATTTGAAATAATGTATATACAGAAAGTGAGTTGTAAGTCGAGGCCGAAAGAAATTGTCAAGACGCTTATCTCATTCGACACAGCGTTAGTTGTGCACGACGAGAGACACCTTTTCATAATGAGTTTCGGTCACCGGTTCATAGAGAGATAAGGAGATGAGCTGACAAGTTTTCCCGATCTTCGATCGAAGTATCGGGGCTCTGGCGTTGGGATTAACATCTTTCACGATCTAAGAGTTTAACAATTAAATCGTAATTAAATATAACTCCGTTGACGTCCCAAAGAACCTGAAGTCTTTTCGTCGCAATTACATATGTATATACAACGTTTTCTTGAATAACAATAGTTTGATTATCTAATTAACATTAACAATAATTAGGCATACGTTAAAAAGCTCGGAGGAACAGCGCAACGACAAGAGAATATTCTGATAAACGCAAAAAACATTAATGTATAATACACGAATATATATATTTACAAAACTCTTTGACGATTTGTAAAAAAGTCTTGGGAAGAATTCATAATTATATCGTCGTGGCGCGGATCAGAACTTTATAACGTGGAAGCTTTCGTTTTTACTTTTTTTTCTTTAAATTCATATCTATATGCGAATTTCTGGCACTCGCGTCTCTCACTCGTTGCCCTTGCATCCTTTTTTTAATTCTCTTTTTTTTGTTAACTTTTCGATTTTTCACTTGACGATAAAAACAGCAATTCCATTAGTTGTGCGTAGGGAACGGTAATCGTAGGGATTGGCACCAGAACACGCAATCTCGTGTCTTTTTTTAAAACACGAGTCGATTTTTAAGTTTCTTTTTTTTTATAAAGTGCTCTTAAAATTGGCGCAAGACGTAACACTTAACGTTGACAAAAATATTACACAATATCATAACGTTATTTATAAAATTGTATACACACTTGTTAAAGATTTAAAATATCACTCGGCTTACTATAAATAAAAATGATGCGTTAAATTATTGGGTCTTTCTTATCAGAATTGTCATACCGCTATATATAAATGCTGTAGCCAATTGTCAATAATATAAAATGAGAAAACCAAAAAAACACTCGCAAAACATTGATTATTCGATGACAAGGCGATGATAATAGAAGTCGCACTTTCTAATCGTCGATGAATTTACTTTCCGACTTGTACCCAAAGTGTTAATTACTACTAAAGTTATTCTGCAAGTGCAGGGATTGTGCGATGCTCTTCAGACTGCGTCTAACATAGACTACTCGCACTAGTTTCCATCGAGTTTACAGATGACAGATTAACGTTAAGTAGCGAGGCGCGAATATCTATAATATATATTATTATAATTGTTTTTTGTTTTTTGTTTTATAAAAAAGTTTTAACGACGAACGAGTCTTCGTATAGTGCAAAAAACGCGAGATGCGTGTTTACTAAGAGTCAGCTAGTTGGACGATTCCAAAAGAATCGCTTCATGGCGAGATGAAGTGGCGATAGATTCGTTAAACGTGATTGAGAGTCAGCGATTCAATTTTGTGCGATGAATATTTTATAATAGAATAATGATTTTCTTTTTATAGATTAATGAAAAGCGATGCGCCGCTCGTCGAGATTTACAGATCACGAAGCGGACGGATAAGAACGTGATTAGAAAACTTGTACCAAGCGAGAAAAAGTGTCGCATGAAGAATTTATTTAGAAAAAGTATCTATACGTTTAACATACCGTCATGAAACTCTTGTGGAAGAAACTTTGTGTATAGATAGTACGTACGTTGCGATAGTTTAAGAAATAGCAGTGAGTGTTAGCACTGACGTGATTGTAATTCGGAATACATGTACGTGAAGTAATGAGTGTGATTAAATTATCTATGTGCTTAGCTGATTGATTTTTGTGGCTTTCGAAATAAATAACTTACTACTTTATCTTAAGTACGTCCATTGTTTTTCTTTTAAGGGGATTTACTTTCCTAAGGAGTTGCGTCTCGTTCTATTGATTATTTATTAGACACATTATTCTTCGTTCATGTCTTTGTTAAATTTTAAATTATATTAAATACGTTCAGACATTACAGCCGTTATGTTGGTCGAAATTCGTATTTTTATTTTTTTGCAATATTTTTCATAATGAGTTTGTCAATATTTTTTAGAATTCTGTAAATTAAGCCATCAAAATTTAATATCGGCAAATTGTGTGATAATTTCAAATTTTATGCATTTGTCACAAGATATAAAACAAAAATATAAATTATACATTAAACACGACTTTGTTTGATGCAATTCGAATATCGAACAACATGACTGACATTTTAATCAGTGTTGCAAGTCCCCATTATCTTTTTAAGCGTTATGAAAAATATATGGTAAAATTAAGATTATTATTATTATTATTATATAATAATTAATTATTATACAATAATACATTATTATAATAATTATACAATAATAATTAATTATTATTGTATAATAATAATAACCTGCTTGTACAAAAAACATATTTTTTTCATAAAGATTTTAGTGAAATTTGATTAAAAGATTTTTCTTCACAAATTATTGTTGAAGGTGAATATTTTATCAAATGAAATAATGGAGATTTAAAACCCTGATTCTTAATTACTATGCAATTTCTTATTGATTTTTTCTAGTTTCTGTCAGCAATTTTTAATGAAAATAATTGGCTCATCTCTTTTTAAGCGTTTATAATTCACGTTTTAGTTCGTCGGATTAAATTCGAAAACCGGTCGAAGGCCGAAGCAGTATAATCAAGCGAGGAAATCAAGGGGTGTGCGATTGAATCCACAAGTTTCAATCTCCGGTGCGATTAATCAAACAGCAAATACACGATGAGGTTTATACGTTGTATGTGTAATAGTGAAACGAGGTGGACTAGAGTGGCCATGGCATTGATAAATGTGTAGATATTTCCAAGGGTAGTAAACCCCCGTAGCCCCGCTTCGTATTTTCAATTCGAGCCTTGAGCTAGCCGTATACTAAAGTGGCTTTAAAGTATTGGCCCGATTTTATACCATCAAATTAACATCGAACCTTCGACCGAAATATCCTTAGCCTACCAGAATCATAATGACTAATTTTTAATAATGAGGCAAGTGCTTGAGACGCAAATGCTTTGCACGCTAGCGCATTAAACGGTGTTTTTTTTGGTCGAAATAAACGCGGCGATGATGCTGCTGTTCATGATCATGACAACTTGTACGAATATGTTTATACGTTACAGAGTTAGGCTCATTACTTTCAAACTCACTCTACATTTTTATTTACTTCATAAACAATTTCACAATTTTTTTTTACGTAGGAATCTTTGATAAAAACATTAATAAAAGGTTTTTCCATAAAAACGGATTTAAAAATGACGCCAAAATCAAAGTAATTGAACTATTTTTTTTTCATCTATTTTTTATCATTTTTATGGCCTTTAAATGAAATTATATAATTTCTTTTTTTGTTTTTAATTAAATGTTTGTTGTTTATATAACGTTATTTTGGTTACTGAGGGAGTAAATAACTGGTTGAGAGAGTTCGAAAGCAATAGCATAGTTACAACTCTGATATGCAACACGGAAAATTGGATTCAAACATACCTTCCGGCTGTCGCAGTATCGATGAACCTCAAAACCATATTTTCAATAATCAATCAATTTGCTTCAAGACCTTGTAATTATTTTTCTATTATCAATTATTGGACTGTGAAACTATTTTCAAATTTCTGTGAAGGCCGACGAATCTTCCTCATTCATTGATGTATTTAAAACGACAGAACTCTAAGCCATGATAATACAAAGAAATATTAATGAATCAAGGATAGTGTTCATTCAAGTTCATTGCGGTATTTGCTATAATAGCATTTCAAATAATCCCAAAATATCTTGCATCATATAATTACACTTCCAGTCGTGAGATTGGCACAATTCGAATAGATAAGCATATGAATAATTATGAAAAATTATTATGATTCAATACAATTTTTCACGCTTTCGCAATAGCTATAAACAAATTTATTCAAACTTATAATCATTTATTTCAAAAAAGTATAAATCATTTTTTTTTACTCAAAAGGTGTTGCTTCAAATTAAGCATCAATTTTATATCGATAGAGAAACAAAAATCTCACCATTTCGTCCCAGATAATCAGTAAAATAGGTCAGAAAACAATGTCGTTCAGCAATTTTTGAGAAAAAATGGTTGTGATGTTCAGTAGTACGATCGTTCTCATCGTCTTAATGAAATATCCGACGGGTGGGCCTTAACGCGAGCATCGTTATCATTATCACGTCCATTGCATACTATTATAATCCTGTCTTCGATGTATCTGTATACTTTCGACACAAATTCATGTGCTCGTCATTTATGCCTGAGAAATTTTCTTAATCAGGCTGTCAAGTGCGTAGGAGATTCACATATTATAATTGTTTATATATGTTAACGTCTATATTCACGAGTGAACGTTTCGTTTGGGACTAGGCTCGGGGCTGGGACTAGGCGAGGAACTCGGTGATCTTGATGAACTCGAGCTCGAGGAGCTAGATCTCGATCTCTCCCGGCGTTTTTGTTCGATCTGATTTTTATGTTTCCAAAGAGGACCGCGTATGATCTTAAGGGTTGTTTCCAATTCGTAGGCCTGTTCCTTCAGGGCGTTGTAATGATTGAGATCGAGGCCGAGTTTCTTCGCCCTCTTGTGGAGAACAACGAGATATCGCCTGTTGAGTACATCGGGCAGCATGTATTCCTGGCGACAGAGGGTAATTAATTCAGCGGGTTTATGGGTCGTTACGATGATTTTACGGTATGCAAGCAGGAGAATAGACGGGCGGATCACTCACCTGCCTTGTTAAGAGGAAGTAGATATAGCATAACATTCCAGTGCCATATGTAACGAAGTACGTCACCGGTTCCATGATATCCCATGAGTATTCCCACCAGGTCAATCTTGCTAAAATTCCGAACTGAACAGCCATCGCGACTAAACCAAGCCAGGGTTGAATACCCGCTCTTCTCTCGGCCGTAGCTTCGAGCTCTTGTCGTTTCTAATCAAAATTAAAGTGAGTTTGTTAATCATTTTAAAAATAAGCTAATTAAATAAGAAATATCTACTGCTTAATTGCGTTGAAAAATATCGTTACTATGATTGTTTTAATTGATTAATATTATTCAATATATATTTTTATATATTTAATATAAAAATATATATTCAATAAATAACTAAATAGGATTAAGAGAAAATGTAAATTTATAAAGGGCATACTTGAGAAATAAACTATACATATATTTAATAAATATATAAAATATATATGAGAGAAAAATCTGGTAATTAAAAAAAAACTAGTTAAACCGACGATAATCTAACTAGAAAACAATAATTCCCAGGAGGAACGTCTATATTTTATGGTTATAGCAAATATAATTATAGTAGCAATCATCGAAATGATAATAATTTCAAATATGCATATACGATTTCAACATTTGTTTCCAATAACCTTGCAAGTACCGTTTATTGAACCATATTAATATCCCTTCAACTATAAAACATTGCATGCCTCCCTATATTCATTTTATTATGTGAAATCGTTAAATCAACGATATGTGCTTTTCTCTCAGTGTAAAGTTGTATAGAAAATAAAATATTTTTTAATGAATTGGAAATTCATTGGAATTATTTTTGTTGTTTTTAATTATAGATGAAATATCGTTCTATGAATTATTTATTTACAAGCTCTAGCGGCTCGAGCTCCAGCATGACTTGTTCCAATTGAGCCATCACTTCTCGTTCCAGGATAGAGTTGTACTCTTGGCAGTTTAGGGTCTCGTACAGTTGACCTACTACGGCCTTTACGTCCGACAGCTTCTCTACGTCTTGCTGTGTACAAGATAAAATTTCGGATGATAGATAATAAATAATAAAAAAGCAATATACTCACAGTAATATTTAAGGATGTTCGACTGTTTCACACTAGTAAAATCAGTGATAAATTTTTGTAAATGTTTCATTAAAATTTAACGCAATAAATAACAATAGTAGAGAGTAGTTTGAATTAAAGCACGTACACTTAACCCAGAGAAAGATTAATAGTGCCGAATTTGCATACAGATTAACTAATTAACGTTACTTTCCAATGGGATACATTTTCGTTCAGTTTTTCTTTTTTCAAGAATAATCTATAATTTTTTATCACTTTTGATGAGTGATGGCTCATTCTCTTTCTTAAAAGATGCTCTACAAATTGACCAGCTGGATATTTGATATTATTGATCGTTTAATAATTATAGCCTGTTGTTTAACAAAAATCAAAATACTTTCATAAACAAATAGCTATAATTATTAAACGATCAATAATATCAAATATCCAGCCGGTCAAGTTGTAGAGCATCTTTTAAGAATGAGAATGAGCTATCACTCATCAAAATTGGCAAAATATTATAGATTATTCGTGGAAAAAAGGGAACGAAAATGTGTTCCATCGGAAAGTAACGTTAATCAGTTAATCTTTATGCAAATCCGTCACTATTCATTTTTCTACATGAACATGTGCATGCTTTAATATAAATCAACCTTCCACTCCAGTTATTTAATGCATTAAACTTTAATGGAACAATTCCAAAAATTTAGCACTGATTTGGCTAGTGTGAAACAGTCGAACATCCTTAATAAATTTTTTTTTTGGTTACTTACCGCGGAATAGGCTTCCTGGTTTGGTGGTGAAACGTCGTACGTAACGTCGTTGATTACCAGCTTAAAGTCTGCCTCCAGTAAAGACTCTATCGTGTTACCACCTCCTATCCGAGTTCCGTCTGAAAATCGATTGATTGATTGATTGAATATCGGCAAAAGATAAAAAGAGTTGCGCACGGAAGTTCAGTAATTGATTTTAATGGAGCTCACCCATCGACATTATTACTGCTCGGTCTATACCGCGATCTTCCATCCTCAGCATGTCGATAAAATCCGCAACGGTGTTCGTAATTGGTTTAAGGGTGAATATACATTTTTCTTTTCTCGAGGGCAATGGTACGGTGATCCTTGGCAATCCACGATGATACTCGACGATCACATCTGAGACAGAAAAATAAAAAGCAAATTTAACTAGAGTGAAAATAATTAATTTTCGATAGATATTTAAGCTATCATTACTTTATGAAATTAAATGCTTGTAAGAAAATTATTAATCTTTTTTTTTATAACTGCAATAAACATTCATTTTTATAAAATTTTAGGAAAAATCGTGAAAATAAAATGAAGGGTACAATAATTCATTTTAAAAAAGCCATCATTTTTATGCGTATTTCTACAAAATTTTATGAAATTTTTTTTTCCCTTTATGAATTATTTCAAGACCTTTGATAATTTCAACATGGGTAGGTATTAATCGGAAGCCGTTAATAAATTTCGGAAATGAAATTTATCGGACGATTATAATTATTATCATGGAGAACGATATTAATTTATGAGTACCTGAGGATAAACTGACCCCAGTATAAATTTTAATAATTTCCAATAAAAATTAAATAGTATTTGGACAATGTTTTTGTATTTACATAAAATTGTACCAAATTGGCATCGGATATTAATAGCACAATGTCATCTGTATTCTAAAAGTGCTTATTGTAAAATCCCACGAAATCTTCGTCTGTGTCAATAGAAGTACCATTCTGAAGCCTTTAATAAATTTCTGAAATTAAATTTATCGGACGATTATAATTACTAGCATGGGGTACAATATACATGTATATGAGTACCTGAGTATAAATTGACCGCAGTATAAATATTAATAATTTCCAATCAAAATTAAGTAGTATTTTGATAATATTTCTACATTTACATAAAATTGTAATAGCACAATGTCATCTGTATTCTAAAAGTGCTTATTCTAAAACCCCAAGAAATCTTCTGTCCCAAACACACTACATATCAACTCTTAGAAATGTTGAAAGAATAATAAAAACGAGTAAAAATAAAATATTAAAAAATATTATATTGTTAAGTTTAGCTTATAAGTAGGGTAGAAGTACCGGTTGTGGCCACCCCGACACTTAAATACCTTTTTCGTGGCTATTTTAATTCTGTACCTGTATTTAATCATAATTTTTCATAACGTTGTGTATTTTGGAAACATTTATCGTCATTTTGACGTCCGTTCGTCTCCATTACAAAAAGTACTGTATCAGTAATTAAAGTATCGTCAGCTGATTCATCAAATTCTCAACTCCTTACGGAATTTGACAAGATTTTGACGAAAGCTCTAGATACATATTCGGATTATATAGTTGACGAATTGCATGCAGCTTTGCACATATCAATCTTAAGAGTCATCACTGCAAATGTTGATGTACTAAAAGTTTGAAATAAAGCTATACATTTATAAAAAATACGATGGCCACAACTGGTACATGGAATAAGCATGTTGCCCCGGATATGGCCATGATAATATAATCATTAATTTTTCGTTAATTATTACACAATCAATTCATAAATTCGCAAAGATAAATTCGTAAAATTCGCAAAAAAACGAAAAAACGCTAAGAAAAATATATCCTTAGAAATGTATAGTAAAAAAGAAGGTAAAGCGGTGGAACACCTTTCATGTTGAAGATTCCCATCATTATGCAATGCGAAAATCTACTTTCGGAAAGAACTCTGGTAAAAATAAAAATAAAAGTGTAAAGAGTAAAACATTAATATAATGTATGACTATTTGTGAAGAAGAAAACTGCTACAAAAAAATGCAAAACGATGGAGACGAATGTCAAAAAAGGTTAGTTAGGTTCACAGATGGCATCTGTGCTTTAAAGACATTTTCGTGTAGAAGAATTGGATGTTTTCATAAGAATACGATTTTGATTTATTAAACACACCTTAAAAAATGTTTCAAGTGCAATGAATATCGAGTTATTCTAATTTTAAGCATGGCCAAAACCGGTACATTACTGTGGCCGAAACCGGTGCACAGGTGGCCAGAACTGGTGAAATGACTATGCTCCTACTTTTTTCTATTTTCCAGTGTTTTCTCGACACATATGAAGATTTTAATGCTAGAAATCTGAAATTATATTCTTCTCAGATATGAAAAGTATAGGTCCAAAACAGTTTTATGATCTTTGGTCCCAATCACAAGTACTTGAAAGTGGGAAAATTCTTAAAGTGGCTACAAGCGGTACTTCTACCCTATATTTCTTTTTGAAAAATGTGAAAAATCGCAGCCTAATATTGAAGAACGATTAGGCTGAAGGACTACGGTCGATGACCTGTTGGCAATCCAACCTCACGGAAAAAAAACCAAGATCTATGTAAACCCCAATTTGTTGTACATTGTCAATAAATATTCATTTTCTACTACTCTTCTTCTGTGTCAATAGGAATACCATTCGTTAGTAAATTTCTGAAATTAAATTTATCGAGCGATTATAATTACTATAATGGGGTACAATCTACATGGATGAGTACCTGAGTATAAATAGACCACAGTATAAATATTAATAATTTTCAATAAAAATTAAGTAGCATTTTGATAATGTTTCTGCATTTACATAAAATTGTAACAGCACAATGTAATCTGTATTCCAAAAGTGGTTATTTTAAATCCATACTAAATCTTCTTCTGTGTCAATAGGACTATTATTCTGAAGCCTTTAATAAATCTCCTGAATGAAATTTATCGAGGGTTATCATTTTATCATGGAGAATAAAGTACATCTATATGTACTGGGGAATCGCGTCGTTTCCGCGAGGCGGGTTCGCGTGTTAATCGCCCGCGGTTCGAGAGTCCAGGCCGTATAACCTGGTTAGAAGCCGTTGATATGAGAAAGGTATCAGAGTGTGGAGAACGGAATCCGACGAGTGGCCACAACGAGCCCGGGTATCTTCTTCACGAAGTAACCAGAACGGAACCGCGAGAATGCTCATGCAGTCGATATAGACATGATGAGAGTCTTACAGTCGGAGGTGTTATTATTGTTACGAGCTGTCCGTATGTCAATAGCAAATTATTTCAGTGAAAATAAGCTTTAAGTGATCATTTCGGTTAATAACAGAAATAAAAGTGAAAATTAACATTTCTCCGTTAAATAATTACAGAATAAGACTAAAATGAGGAATGTTCGAATATAAATGTATACAAAATATTTTTCGCTTAGGTATGAAAATTAATTACACGAAAAAACTATAATTATTAATTTTTTATTGCATTAAGAAAAATAATTGGAGATCATTAATCTATGGATTAATCTATCATTAATAATTGGAGATCATTAATATACACGAGGCTTTCAGTTTTTTGTTAATAATCATTCAGAACTAAAAAGTATTTAAAATTCAATTTCATCGAATATTGCCCACAGAAAAAAATGGCAAACTTTTCACAAATCCGTACCGCACATGAAAATGTAATATAAAAATGACGTTCTTTTCAATTACAGATTTAATTCCACCTGAAATAAATATGAAAAAGACTGCAGCTTCGTACAGCCGGTAGAATGTTGAATAGCAACGAGAATTATGAGAATCTCGAGAATGCCATGCAATATATAGGGGCTTCGGCATCAAAGGTATGGTAGTAATTTCGCGCTTTGAGAATTCCATATAAATCTTTGTGAGCTCGTTATTATTAGCATAAAAAGCCTAAAATGTGCACATTTTAGAGACATGTCTCTCAGTCATGTCTCTAGACATTGGTTTACGGATAACAGTGAAATTGAGAGAATCGCGATGCTATTTACATTTAAATTATTCGGAGACGAATTAATTAACAAAATTATACGAGGTGTATAGTGGAGGACTGATAGTTTTGGTTGCAACAAGCCTCGTAATTAGAACTCGTGCTTGTGAGTAAAGAGCATTGTAGCAAATGTAACAGCACAGCATATAATATAGCGATTCTGGATGCAGTAAAAATTAGATTTACAGTAACCAATTGTTCAGTGAGTTTTTATTAGAGACTAATTTATTTATGCATTTAAAATCATAGCTTTGTCATAAAGACCTAAAATTGCATTTCTATATTCAATCCAAAATACACTCTTTGACAGATAAAATAAGACATTGAACACTAAAATTTGTTCATCCGTTTGGTCTGAAAGCTGCGACAAGGGAAAAATTAGGTAGATTTAGTAATTAAGTACCATTAGAGGTACTTTTTACCTCATACAATTGTGGTGCACTGTATGGCTTTACAAAATTGCAGAATTATAATGCTCGTTATGTATTTAATAAGATTTTAATGTAAGATATTTTAAAACAAGTGTATAATTTACACCATTTTTTTCTTATGACTTTTTTTTAGGTGACTGGGTCCTTTTAAGCCATAATAGTATCAAGAAATATTAATGAATTAAGGACACTATTCATTCAAGTTTATTTCACTGTTAAAAATATATTGAAAATTAATATATGTATTGGAAGTTCTTTTGCAGATACGGTATATTAAATTTCATTTAAACGTAATATTTGTATATTAATTTTACAACATTTTTTAGTATATTAATTAATATTTGTATATTAAATTTATACGCGTGTTCGGAAAAAAACTTCCAATACTTTATATTAATTTTCATACAAAAATTTCTAACAGTGTGCGGTATTTGCTATAATAGCGTTTTAAACAATCTCAAAATATCTTGCATCATACATTGTCTCAATTCGAATAAATAAGCATTTGAATATTTTTTTACATTAATAATTATGATTAATTATTATAGTTCAATATAATTTTGCACGCTTTCGGCTGCAACGAGCCTCGTAATTAGAACTTGTGTTTGTGAGTAAAGAGAATTGTAACAAATGTCGCAGCACAGCATATAATAAACCGATTCTGGATGCAGTAAAAATTAGATTTACAGTAACCAATTGTTCAGTGAGTTTTTAATAGAGAATAATTTATTTATGCATTTGTGCATAATTTATTTATGCGTTTGGTCTGAAAGCTGCGACAAGTGAAAAATTAGGTAGATTTAGTAATTAAGTACCATTAGAGGTACTTTTTACCTCATACAATTCTGGTGCACTGTATGGCTTTACAAAATTGCAGAATTATAATGCTCGTTATGTATTTAATAAGATTTTAATGTAAGATATTTTAAAACAAGTGTATAATTTACACCATTTTTTTCTTATGACTTTTTTTTAGGTGACTGGGTGCTTTTAATCCATGATAGTATCAAGAAATATTAATGAATCAAGGACACTATTCATTCAAGTTCATTTCACTGTTAAAAATATATTGAAAATTAATATATGTATTGGAAGTTCTTTTGCAGATACGGTATATTAAATTTCATTTAAACGTAATATTTGTATATTAATTTTACAACATTTTTTTAGTATATGAATTAATATTTGTATATTAAATTTATACGCTTATCCGGAAAAAAACTTCCAATACTTTATATTAATTTTCATACAAAAATTTCTAACAGTGTGCGGTATTTGCTATAATAGCGTTTTAAACAATCTCAAAATATCTTGCATCATACATTGTCTCAATTCGAATAAATAAGCATTTGAATAATTTTTTACATAAATAATTATGATTAATTATTATAGTTCAATATAATTTTTCACGCTTTCGGCTGCAACGAGCCTCGTAATTAGAACTTGTGTTTGTGAGTAAAGAGCATTGTAACAAATGTCGCAGCACAGCATATAATATAGCGATTCTGGATGAAGTAAAAATTAGATTTACAGTAACCAATTGTTCAGTGAGTTTTGAATAGAGAATAATTTATTTATGCATTTGTGCATAATTTATTTATGCGTTTGGTCTGAAAGCTGCGACAAGTGAAAAATTAGGTAGATTTAGTAATTAAGTACCATTAGAGGTACTTTTTACCTCATACAATTGTGGTGCACTGTATGTCTTTACAAAATTGCAGAATTATAATGCTCGTTATGTATTTAATGAGATTTTAATGTAAGATATCTTAAAACAAGTGTATAATTTACACCATTTTTTTCTTATGACTTTTTTTAGGTGACTGGGTCCTTTTAAGCAATGATAATATCAAGAAATATTAATGAATCAAGGACACTATTCATTCAGGTTCATTTCACTGTTAAAAATATATTGAAAATTAATATATGTATTGGAAGTTCTTTTGCAGATACGGTATATTAAATTTCATTTAAACGTAATATTTGTATATTAATTTTACAACATTTTATTAGTATATCAATTAATATTTGTATATTAAATTTATACGCGTATCCGGAAAAAAACTTCCAATACTTTACATTAATTTTCATACAAAAATTTCTAACAGTGTGCGATATTTGCTATAATAGCATTTTAAACAATCCCAAAATATCTTGCATCATACATTGTCTCAATTCGAATAAATAAGCATTTGAATAATTTTTTACATTAATAATTATGATTATTTTTTCAACTCCAATTTCGACCAATCAGAGCGCGGTATTCAACATCACGTGGTACAGCTAGGGTAAAATTATATCGATAATTTTTCGAAAATTTCCCGGCTCGGTTGCTAAGCGATAAACAATAATTTTTTTGACACTTGTAACCTCTGCGAATCTTTAAAACGTCAAGGTACTATTAACGGTCGTCAATATGAGTGAGTCAAAAAAGCGATTTGGTGATGAATCGCTTCAGAACATCGCTAAAAAAATAAAACAAAATGTCCCGGCAAATACAGAAAAGAGTAAAAAATCGATTTGGGCGCAATTCACTGCATTTTGTGCAGAGAGAAAATATGTGTTGGATGCAACATAGGTTTTTGTTCTGATTATGAAATTTCCTTGTCAGAATGATAATTTTTGTCTCATGGTGCAATTCCATTTGTCGCAATTTGAATAGAAAAAATAATCCCCCGAATACCACTCGAGCTTCGAAATTAATCTGATATTTCCCTCCAGGTTCCCTGCAAACAAATAAACTCGTCAAGTTTTCCAGAAAAATCACTCGCGCTACGCGCTCGTGATTTTTTAACCTGGAAAACTTGACTCGTTCATTTGTTTGCAACGAACCTGTCAGGAAATATCCGATAATTTCAAAGCTCTTGTGGTATTACAAGTGATAAATTATTATAGTTCAATATAATTTTTCACGCTTTCGGCTGCAACGAGCCTCGTAATTAGAACTTGTGTTTGTGAGTAAAGAGCATTGTAACAAATGTCGCAGCACAGCATATAATATAGCGATTCTGGATGCAGTAAAAATTAGATTTACAGTAACCAATTGTTCAGTGAGTTTTTAATAGAGAATAATTTATTTATGCATTTGTGCATAATTTATTTATGCGTTTGGTCTGAAAGCTGCGACAAGTGAAAAATTAGGTAGATTTAGTAATTAAGTACCATTAGAGGTACTTTTTACCTCATACAATTCTGGTGCACTGTATGGCTTTACAAAATTGCAGAATTATAATGCTCGTTATGTATTTAATAAGATTTTAATGTAAGATATTTTAAAACAAGTGTATAATTTACACCATTTTTTTCTTATGACTTTTTTTTAGGTGACTGCGTCCTTTTAAGCAATGATAATATCAAGAAATATTAATGAATCAAGGACACTATTCATTCAGGTTCATTTCACTGTTAAAAATATATTGAAAATTAATATATGTATTGGAAGTTCTTTTGCAGATACGGTATATTAAATTTCATTTAAACGTAATATTTGTAGATTAATTTTACAACATTTTTTTAGTATATTAATTAATATTTGTATATTAAATTTATACGCGTATCCGGAAAAAAACTTCCAATACTTTGTATTAATTTTCATACAAAAATTTCTAACAGTGTGCGGTATTTGCTATAATAGCGTTTTAAACAGTCCCAAAATATCTTGCATCATACATTGTCTCAATTCTAATAAATAAGCATTTGAATAATTTTTTACATAAATAATTATGATTAATTATTATAGTTCAATATAATTTTTCACGCTTTCGGCTGCAACGAGCCTCGTAATTAGAACTTGTGTTTGTGAGTAAAGAGCATTGTAACAAATGTCGCAGCACAGCATATAATATAGCGATTCTGGATGCAGTAAAAATTAGATTTACAGTAACCAATTGTTCAGTGAGTTTTTAATAGAGAATAATTTGTTTATGCATTTGTCCATAATTTATTTATGCGTTTGGTCTGAAAGCTGCGACAAGTGAAGAATTAGGTAGATTTTAGTAATTAAGTACCATTAGAGGTACTTAGTACCTCATACAATTCTGGTGCACTGTATGTCTTTACAAAATTGCAGAAGTATAATGCTCGTTATGTATTTAATAAGATTTTAATGTAAGATATTTTAAAACAAGTGTATAATTTACACCATTTTTTTCTTATGACTTTTTTTTTAGGTGACTGGGTCCTTTTAAGCAATGATAATATCAAGAAATATTAATGAATCAAGGACATTATTCATTCAGGTTCATTTCACTGTTAAAAATATATTGAAAATTAATATATGTATTGGAAGTTCTTTTGCAGATACGGTATATTAAATTTCATTTAAACGTAATATTTGTATATTAATTTTACAACATTTTTTTAGTATATTAATTAATATTTGTATACTAAATTTATACGCGTATCCGGAAAAAAACTTCCAATACTTCATATTAATTTTTATACAAAAATTTCTAACATTGTGCGGTATTTGCTATAATAGCGTTTTAAACAATCCCAAAATATCTTGCATCATACATTGTCTCAATTCGAATAAATAAGCATTTGAATAATTTTTTACATTAATAATTATGATAAATTATTATAGTTCAATATAATTTTTCACGCTTTCGGCTGCAACGAGCCTCGTAATTAGAACTTGTGTTTGTGAGTAAAGAGCATTGTAACAAATGTCGCAGCACAGCATATAATATAGCGATTCTGGATGAAGTAAAAATTAGATTTACAGTAACCAATTGTTCAGTGAGTTTTTAATAGAGAATAATTTATTTATGCATTTGTGCATAATTTATTTATGCGTTTGGTCTGAAAGCTGCGACAAGTGAAAAATTAGATAGATTTAGTAATTAGGTACCATTAGAGGTACTTTTACAATTGTACCTCATACAATTCTGGTGCACTGTATGTCTTTACAAAATTGCAGAATTATAATGCTCGTTATGTATTTAATAAGATTTTAACGTAAGATATTTTAAAACAAGTGTATAATTTACACCATTTTTTTCTTATGACTTTTTTTTAGGTGACTGCGTCCTTTTAAGCAATGATAATATCAAGAAATATTAATGAATCAAGGACACTATTCATTCAGGTTCATTTCACTGTTAAAAATATATTGAAAATTAATATATGTATTGGAAGTTCTTTTGCAGATACGGTATATTAAATTTCATTTAAACGTAATATTTGTATATTAATTTTACAACATTTTTTTAGTATATTAATTCATATTTGTATATTAAATTTATACGCGTATCCGGAAAAAAACTTCCAATACTTCATATTAATTTTTATACAAAAATTTCTAACATTGTGCGGTATTTGCTATAGTAGCGTTTTAAACAATCCCAAAATATCTTGCATCATACATTGTCTCAATTCGAATAAATAAGCATTTGAATAATTTTTTACATAAATAATTATGATTAATTATTATAGTTCAATATAATTTTTCACGCTTTCGGCTGCAACGAGCCTCGTAATTAGAACTTGTGTTTGTGAGTAAAGAGCATTATAGCAGAAGCAGCAGCACTGCATATAGACCTAGTGGAAGTGGCAAGGAACCTAGTGGAAGAGTATAATAATTGCCTCCCTCCCTCCTCTTGCGTCTTTGCGTAAACTCTCTTGAGGCGTTTGCGGCCCACCTGGCAGTTCACTGTGAGATCGTGAACAATTAATAAGTACAACGGTGGTTCGGGTGCCCGAAGCATGCGGAGAGGATAAATTAAATCTCTCGCATAACCGCAGCTTCTTCGATTTCGGATTCCACGAACATTTCGCTCAAAATTCTTGTCACGTATCTTCCTATCTTCCCTTCAACAACTACATTCTACGTCGACCCGCTGAAATACCTCGTAACTTTGGTTGATATGTGTTTCGCCGCGGTTGTGCGCCACCGGAAGTGTGACATTTTGTAGTGCCGGTCCATTGGGTAGAAGAGGATGTAGACGGGCGAATTGTTCTAATTTAACGAAGGAGGATTTAACAGCCTCGGAGACAATTTCGGTACAGTGCAACAGTCCTATTGTATTTCGAAATGACATCGTGTTTCTCGAATACAAGGGTAGAACGACTTAAGGGGTTTACATAAAGTTGAAGCCCAAGAAAAAGTACAAAAAAAATAAAACACACTTAAAACATAGTCTTGGCAAGTTTGAGATTTTTAAAAAATAAAAAATATTGATAAATATTGATAAATTCATTGTTTAGACATATTTTCAAATTTATTTCAATTTGTTTATTTTTTGGTATATTGATAAACAATGATAACTTCATTGTTTATCAATATTTTTAAATTTATTATTTGAACAAAGTACGACCGAATAATTTACTCATTCGATTCACTTCAGAGAAAATTTTCTATTGCATGACCGGATGATCTTTCTATAGAAAATCGGATGCTTTTATCTTGTACAGTTTTTCTATTTCGAGGTATGAATAACTTTTTGTAAAAGCCTCTGCTACACAATTGGGAAAGAGAAATTGAAAAAAAATCAGAGAAAGTTACTTTAAGGAGGGATAAAATATTGTTCATTTATAGCATTTAATTAATAAGGATTTAAAAAATGCGGCTAGAATGAAAATGAATTAAGCATATGGCTTGTCTCAATAACGGTTCTTGATTTTTTGGGACATTTACCTCATATTATTCGCTAATTCATAGCCTAATGAGAAAAAAAATGTTTATAAATAATATTTATTTAGTACAAATACAAAAGTTTATCCCACATATAAATGAGCGGCAAACGCTCAAAATTCATATAGGAATTTTTTGTTTTAAAGGAATTAAGTGTATGCAAAAATTTGCACTGCAATTCCTTCGTATGTGGTATATAAGCTGCAAGATTATGTTTAGATTTATTTATTGGGTCGAAACCGAACGGTTAAGACCCTTTCTGGAAAAAGTTAACGTAGGAACAACTCTTGTTCGCAAATATGTATCGAATCGTATACACGTCGCTGCTTATATGAGCGGCCTCGGCGTAACTCACTTGTGAGAAACAAATTGTGCTCTGGCCATCTGTTGGGCGGCGCGAGAACTAACAGAGTCCTGACCTTTCGGATCAAAGGCCGAGGCATCTCGGCCGAAAAAAAACATAGTATAGCTGAAAAATGTCTAAACTTTTGCCGTACAAATATTTTTCATGCAATTGATATAAATAAAATAGAGTTGGCTTCAAAATTTAATTGCAACAAAATACTTATGTTCATATTTTTTGTCAAAATATTCCTTTCTACACAAATATTTATTATCAAGGAACGTATTTTTTGTGTAAAATGATGGCATGTGAAGCTTTAAAAAAATTGCTTCGCAAATAGATTTTAGAGAAATTATCAAAGAATTTTCAACGAATTTATGTCGTATTTTTCAATATTATATATATGCAAAATGTCCAACTTTTAGCCGTTTAGATATATTCCATACACGTAATTTATGCAAATCGAATATGATTGTCTATAAAATTTAATTGCAACTAAATACTTATGTTCATATTTTTTGTCAAAATATTCGTTGCTACACAAATATTTATTATTAAAGAACGTATTTTTTTGTGCAAAATGATGGCATGTGAAGCTTTAAAAAAATTACTTCGGAAATAGATTTTAGAGAAATTATCAAAGAATTTTCAACGAATTTATGTCGTATTTTTCAATATTCTATATATGTAAAATGTCCAACTTTTAGCCGTTTAGATATATTCCATACATGTAATTTATGCAAATCGAATATGGTTGTCTATCAAATTTAATTGCAACAAAATACTTATGTTCATTTTTTTTAAAAGTATTTTTTACATTATTTCTTATTTATTTATTTATTTATTTTACAGTGGACGAAACAACCCTTGAAATATATTTAATATTATTAATAATAATAATAATAATGGCGACATAATTATATATAAATACTTGTTAATACGAAATGTATTATTTTTTTTGTGTAAAATCATGGCATGTGAAGACAAATTATTGCTTGTGACGTAAATTCATTATAAAATCTACGCATTGGCCTGAAGATCATAATTAGAACAGTTATTAGAGCATTTTCAACGAATTTAAGTAGCATTATTATGCAGATAGCATCTTGGTTATTTCTGCCTCGGTATAACGTTGTATTTCATTCTTAATGAAGCACGAATTATTACACTTATATTTAAGGTTCCTCGGAGGATTAGGACTTGAAGCTTAAATCATGGGTGGAGTTCAGAGCAGCGCTCAAAACTTGGGCGATGCACTGTGGATGCACGAGAGGCAACGTCAGCGAGGCCAAAGGTGAGTTCGATCGGTCGTGTATATAAGCGACCATTGATCGCTTAATATTGCGTGCAGTAATTTCCGTGCAAACGATGATGACTGCGATAAAAAGTCATTTACTGAAAAATGCAATAGCATTTTTCATGCTTCATCGGTCGTTCGTGCACTTAAGGAAATTGTGGCTTAAGGTAGTCCTTGAGTTTGAACTCTTGTGAACTTTTGCAGGGTTACATCTTTGGTGTATTGTAGTTTAAGCCCTTTTTAATGCTATTATGAAGTTTGAAAATTTATCACCGACTAGTTTGCTGAAAAAAAAAAAATATATATAAAAAGACGAGTTATGCAGAGGCTTTTATGGAAAACTAACCGAATTCGCAGTTTGGAATAAAAATTAACGTACATTGTTAAAAAGTTTTTGTTAATTTTCATTACGGGTAATGGAAGCTTTTTTTTTTATAAAACCTGGCATATTAAATTTGATATGCAAGTGAGATGTTGAATTACAATATGTTCTACTAAATCGTTTGAAAATTAGAAAAATTAATAAAAAAATTTGTAATTTTACTACACTCGTGTATTAAATTGAATACATCAGCTGATAAATAAAATATCAGAGAATACAAATTTGCAAACATTTTTTACAAGCAGAGTTGCCATGTGTATCACGTTTTTACTGATTATGTGGAAACATTTTTTAACGAATATTAAAATACCTAGGAACATTGCAACGAACGTGAATTCTCATTTAGGTTACACACTATTAAAATTTTTTAGTGTATTGTATTGTATTGTATATTATTTCCAAAGTATGGCTTCACTCGCTTTTTACGTCCCGTCCCATACAGTCCCCTCATTACATAGTTTCTTAATCTAATTTAAAGAAGAATAACAGCTGAAAGATATACAAGAATACAAACGTACTAGTTATTACAGTTCAAATCAGTTTTTTCACATCTTGCATTGACCTTAAGCTTAAGTTTACTGTCACACTCATCCATCCGAAATCAAAAGTAGTACAGCTTAAAATATTTTTTTTATCAGTCCATATATTATTAAGCCTCTCCCCGATTTCGCTAGACTTGGCTTTACTGCTGCACTCATTCATGCCCATAAAAAGTCGAATTTCTTTTTAAATTTCGATTCTCGATCCGTCTCTTGCCAAAATTTTTAGTGTATATTTTTATTACGGCTAAAGGAAGCTCTTTTCAGAAAACGGTACATCAAATTTGATATCTAAGTGGGATGTAAAATTACAATACTTTCTATTAAATCCTATGAACATTAGAAAATTTAATATAATATTTTGTAATTTTATGGGTGGGAGTCAAAATACCGAATGACCAAAATAGCGTATGGTTAAAATAGCAAATTTCAAAATAATGAACGTCTGAATCTAGAATGGCCATCATTATGAAATACGCTATTTTGATCCCCATCTTATTAAAATGCAATCAAAATAGCGAATTTCATAATGATGGCCATTCTATATTTAGACTTTCCTTTTTTTGAAATCTACTATTTTGGTCATTTGGTATTTTGAACCCCACCCATTTTTTAAAAGTAGAATTACCATGTGTATCACTTTTTTTCTGATTATTTGGATGCATTTTCTAACGAGTAAACCACAGATCAACGAGTAACCAAGGAACATTGCAACAAACGTGAATTTTCATTTAGGTTACACGCTATTAAAAATATTTAGTGTATTGCGGGTAAAGGAAGCTTTTTTACAGAAACTGGTACATCAAATTTGATATCTAAGTGGGATGTAAAATTACAATACTTTCTATTAAATCCTATGAACATTAGAAAATTTAATATAATATTTTGTAATTTTATGGGTGGGGATCAAAATATCGAATTACCAAAATAGCGTATGGTTGAAATAGCAAATTTCAAAATAAGGAACGTCTGAATCTAGAATGGCCATCATTATGAAATTCGCTATTTTGATCATTCGCTATTTTGAACCCCATCTTATTAAAATGCAACCAAAATACCAAATGGCTAAAATATTAAATTTCATAATGATGGCCCATCTATATTTAGACGTTCCTTTTTTTGAAATTCGCTATTTTAGTCATTCGCTATTTTGACCCCCACCCATTTTTAAAAAGTAGAGTTACCATGTGTATCACGTTTTTGCTGATGATGTGGATGCATTTTCTAACGAGTAAACCACAGATCAACGAGTAACCAAGGAACATTGCAACAAACGTGAATTTTCATTTAGGTTACACGTTATTAAAAATATTTAGTATATTACGGGTAAAGGAAGCTTCTTTACAGAAACTGGTATATCAAATTTGATATCTAAGTGGGATGTAAAATTACAATGCTTTCTATTAAATCCTATGAACATTAGAAAATTCAATATAATATTTTGTAATTTTACGGGTGGGGATCAAAATACCGAATGACCAAAATAGCGTATGGTTGAAATAGCAAATTTTTGAAAATAAGGAACGTCTGAATCTAGAATGGCCATCATTATGAAATTCGCTATTTTGACCCCCATCTTATTAAAATGCAATCAAAATAGCGAATGGCTAACCCACATAGAAAAATATATATGTAACATATACGTTAAATATATGGCGCCAAAAAGTTCTATATGCTGCATATATTCTGCATATATGGGTGCAAAAATATATTCAAAATATATGGGATATATGTATGGAATATATGTAAAATATATTTCATATACGTTTAGCGCCAAAAAGTTCTATACGTCGAATATATCGTGCATATATTTCTATTTCCATGTGGGAAAATAGCGAATTTCATATTGATGGCCATTCTACATTTAGACGTTTCTTTTTTTGAAATTCGCTATTTTGCTCATTCGGTATTTTGACCCCCACCTATTTTAACTTTCTCATCACATACAAAGTATGTAAGAGAGAAAGTATTGCAATCCAAAAAAAAATCGACACTCAGATTTTTTAAAAGTAGAGTTACCATATGGATCACTTTTTTCTGATTATGTGGATGCATTTTCTAACGAGAAAACCACAGGTCAACGAATAACCAAGGAACATTGCAACAAACGTGAATTTTCATTTAGGTTACACGCTACTAAAAATATTTTGTGTATTACGGGTAAAGGAAGCTTTTTTTTACAGAAACTGGTATATCAAATTTGATATCTAAGTGGGATGTAAAATTACAATGCTTTCTATTAAATCCTATGAACATTAGAAAATTCAATATAATGTTTTGTAATTTTACGGGTGGGGATCAAAATACCGAATGACCAAAATAGCGTATGGTTGAAATAGCAAATTTTTGAAAATAAGGAACGTCTGAATCTAGAATGGCCATCAATATGAAATTCGTTATTTTGACCCCCATCTTATTAAAATGCAATCAAAATAGCGAATGGCTAACCCACATAGAAAAATATATATGTAACATATACGTTAAATATATGGCGCCAAAAAGTTCTATATGCTGCATATATTCTGCATATATGGGTGCAAAAATATATTCAAAATATATGGGATATATGTATGGAATATATGTAAAATATATTTCATATACGTTTAGCGCCAAAAAGTTCTATACGTCGAATATATCGTGCATATATTTCTATTTCCATGTGGGAAAATAGCGAATTTCATAATGATGGCCATTCTACATTTAGACGTTTCTTTTTTTGAAATTCGCTATTTTGCTCATTCGGTATTTTGACCCCCACCTATTTTAACTTTCTCATCACATACAAAGTATGTAAGAGAGAAAGTATTGCAATCCAAAAAAAAAATTCGACCCTCAGATTTTTTAAAAGTAGAGTTACCATGTGTATCACTTTTTTTCTGATTATGTGGATGCATTTTCTAACGAGAAAACCACAGGTCAACGAATAACCAAGGAACATTGCAACAAACGTGAATTTTCATTTAGGTTACACGCTACTAAAAATATTTTGTGTATTACGGGTAAAGGAAGCTTTTTTTACAGAAACTGGTATATCAAATTTGATATCTAAGTGGGATGTAAAATTACAATGCTTTCTATTAAATCCTATGAACATTAGAAAATTTAATATAATATTTTGTAATTTCATGGGTGGGAGTAAAAATACCGAATGACCAAAATAGCGTATGGTTGAAATAGCAAATTTCAAAATAAGGAACGTCTGAATCTAGAATGGCCATCAATATGAAATTCGTTATTTTGACCCCCATCTTATTAAAATGCAATCAAAATAGCGAATGGCTAACCCACATAGAAAAATATATATGTAACATATACGTTAAATATATGGCGCCAAAAAGTTCTATATGCTGCATATATTCTGCATACATGGGTGCAAAAATATATTCAAAATATATGGGATATATGTATGGAATATATGTAAAATATATTTCATATACGTTTAGCGCCAAAAAGTTCTATACGTCGAATATATCGTGCATATATTTCTATTTCCATGTGGGAAAATAGCGAATTTCATAATGATGGCCATTCTACATTTAGACGTTTCTTTTTTTGAAATTCGCTATTTTGCTCATTCGGTATTTTGACCCCCACCTATTTTAACTTTCTCATCACATACAAAGTATGTAAGAGAGAAAGTATTGCAATCCAAAAAAAAATTCGACCCTCAGATTTTTAAAAAGTAGAATTACCATGTGTATCACTTTTTTTTCTGATTATGTGGATGCATTTTCTAACGAGTAAACCACAGATCAACGAGTAACCAAGGAACATTGCAACGAACGTGAATTCTCATTTCGACCTCCAATTGTTCGTAACTCATGCGATGCGTGCTGAGGCTTGTGGGAATGGTAGTTACCACGGCGGCTAATACAACCCTCTTGAGGGCCTCGAATGCGGCATCGCGAATTCGCTCTCGACGCTCTCTCTGTTGCCCGGATGTGCCGAAGAGCCTCGACAGAGGATGCATGTACCGTTTCCAACCAACGGCTCGTCCTACCGCACTTAGCTTTGCAAAACAAACGGAGAATTTCTGGAGTTTCGTTTCACGATACGAGCTCTAAAGTACGAGTGCAGTTTCAAAAGCTCGTATTCAAGTTTATGAAAGGAGTTTTGTCTGTCTCTTGATGGCAATGAGCTAAAGTTGGCGGATTGTCAAGCGAATTTTGTGCCGAGAAGGGAAATATCAGAAAACACATGTAGGAGCTCGTTTATTCTCAGTTCGGAGACATTTAAGCCACATGAATATCCTTTTCCAATATTTAACACACATTTAATTCAAATTTTCCTACCTGAATTTTTTGAGTAAAGCTATTTTTTACGGTTCAAGTATTTAATAGAGTATAATAAAATTATGTATTGCATGTTTTTTTCTCTTGCCGGAGAAAGATAGAAAGCTGTTCTACCATTTGCACACTTCCGCATTATTCTAAGAGGATGACGAACCAGCTCGTAAATACGTGGCAAACGGAACTAACATTTCATAGAAATTTTTTATGTTTAAGCAATGATAATTTCTTTAATCGCCGAGCCCTTTTCTCGAGGAATGTAAAATAGTACTTTTGAAAAATTAACATAATTCTTTTTTTAAACTAAATACATTTTTTTTAAATTAAAATTAAAATAATGCATCGCTAATAGAATTTTATTATTTTAAAAGTTCTTCCAACATTTTTGGATTGAAATTAAACAAGATATGTATCAAAACGAAAATTTATTACTTAGGAGCTTCTAATTGATATGTTGGCAGCTAGAGAGTTATTGAAAATTAGGCGACAATTGGAATACGTCGGATTTCGTGACATTGTAACCCTATAAACTATTAATTTTTTAAATCGGAGAAAAATATTTAATTTTTACAAAAAGTTGGTAATGTAAATTTGCAAGATTCAGTCAACAGAAAATTACAAATATGTGTTAATTTTTCCTTTTTTTCGTTTTTATTGGATCTGTTCGATAATTGGTGCAACACTGCACCTTAAGGGGGTGGGAGTCAGGAAAGCGTCAGTTAGATTAATCGATTGATATATCACTTATTTAGCTCTTGTTATAACATGAAAAATATATATGTATTATTGACTTGCTTACCAAAAATAAATTTTTCTTTCGGCATGAGCACATTTTTTTGTACATTGAAGTGAAGTTGTCATTTGTTCAAGAAATTATACCTTAAAATCTTCATCTTAAATTCTTTTCGACAAATATTATTGAATGCAATTGAACTGCGTAAAGTATTACGCAATTACTTTTAATTTTTTTAATAAAAAAAATTAACTTTTAATTTTTTTAATAAAAAAAATTAACTTTTAATTTTTTTAATAAAAAAAATTAAAAGTCTAATAAAAAAAGTTTAATAAAAAAAAAATTTTTAATAAAAAAAATTAAAAGTCCATTGAATCCGAAGACCTTCTTGCATTTTTGCCATATGAACAGTGTTAGAAAAAATTGGAAGTTTTTATTCATAAACTCGTCATCGAAATTTAATATACAATTGTGTTATAAAATTCATGTACTTTTCCAGTAAAATTAAAGCAAATGATTAAAATTCAAGTACTTTTACTGTAAAATTAAAGTAAATTATTGAATGTGCTGTACCATACATTAATTTTACATTAGACTTGTATACTATATTTAATATACTAGTTTACGAATAAAAACTTCCAGTAAAAGTACACTAAATTTCAACTAGATTTTTTTTACAATGAACTTATGTTTACATGATTCTACAGAATTAAATTAAAAAATAAAAAACATAAATCAATGTATCAAGTTTTGAGAAAATTACTAAATTTAATAATTTAATTTAATTTACTAGTTTATGAATAAAAATTTCCAGTAAAAGTCCACTAAATGTCAAGTACATTTTTTTACAGTGAACTTATGTTTAAATGATTGTACAGAATTTAATTAAAATAAAAAACATAAATCAATGTATCAAATTTTGAGAAAATTTATTCGAGACAATTTGTGAGATAATTTAAAAACTGAAAGACAAATACTTGTACCAATCACGTAGATGTTAAAAAAAACGTCTGGAGAGCGATTCTCGCGGATAATCTTTCGTCGTCCGTGTATCTTCTGCCGGTTCTTCTTCTTTGGACGATATAACGAAGGAGATCGCTAATTGGCGAGTTGTTGCAACGGTCAAGCAACGCTTATTAGTACGTGGACGTGATCTAGTTGCTCAACTTACGTGAAGAGTTATGTGTAGTCCATATTATATGTAGTACTGTATACTCGCGATAGTCCACTTTGCTCTGCAAGCCTACCCATACATATATATTATTATATCGCTACCTAAGCGTACATCGGGTGCACAGACATTTTTTCTCGATTGAGGAAAGTCTTGCATATGTAATTAGTAATTGAGCGTGCGTTCAGTTATTTCCAGATTTCACATTTGTAACTGTGCAGTTTATTGCAACGTTGCACAGACATTTGTACAATAAATCCGTGTGAAGATTGTAATCAAACACAGAAAAAAATTTAGCGTTACTATAAATTCCATCCATCCATTAAAAAAGGGTTAAAATCCATTTTAACCTTTTAAGCGCCATGACCCACACTGTAAAAATAATCTACTTGAAATTTAATGAACTTTTACTGCAAGTTTTTATGCATAAACTAATATATTAAATTTAATATACAAGTGTAATGGAAAATTAATGTATGGTACAGCACATTCAATAATTTACTTTAATTTTACAGTAGAAATACTTGAATTTTAATAATTTGCTTTAATTTTACTGGAAAATTACATGAATTTTATACCGCAATTGTATAATAAGTTCCGATGGCGAGATTATACATAAAACTTCCGTCTTTTCTAACAGTGTCGTTTTTAATACATCTTTTGTAATTTGAAGATAATTGACAAACAGTAGAATTCCATTTGAAAAAATAAAAGAATAATAAATATTTCGTCACATTTTACCGTAATTTTAAATCAAAAGTAATTGCGTGGGTTAAAATTGAGCAACTGTAATTTTGAAGTTGCCAGGACTTTTTTACAATTCCTACGTGTGTAGGATAATGGAATTTGAGTTTAGTTTGCAGGAGCTTCGAACGAACAATACCTTCATGGTTTTGGCACGTTCTATGTTAATTTATTCAACAAAACCGGCGACTAATCAGGCGCCGATGATTCGAGATGAATATGCAGAGCTTCGAGAGCCTCCACTAATCACGAACAAAGCGCTAATACGGCTTTGTGCATATATATAGTGATATAGTGAAGCGTGTTCGCAATATTCTCGAAGGGGTGAATCACAAGCACTGTACGACTACCACGAATAATACTGAGGATTGGGAACAATATAAATAATTAATTAACGTTTAGGTAAAGGCTTCTAGTCTAAAATAATTAGGTCTATGCGTAGGAGTTTGAGTAAATAGAAAATAAATAACTAATTTAAATAAACTGTTACTGCACGGAGAAAAATCATTTGCTAGCATAGTGACAGCAAACTTTATTTGTTGGCCTAGAAAAAGTATTTGCTGGCGTAACAAATAATTTTGCTGGCCTAGCAAATCTTTTTGCTGGTCTAGCAAATCTTTTTGCTGGTCTAGCAAATTTTTTGACAAGCCTAGCAAATAATTTAGCTGGTCTAACAAATTTTTTAACAAGCCTAGCAAATAATTTTTGTTAGGCTAAGAAATAAGTCTTTGCTGTCACTATATTAGCAACTGATTTGTTGATGCAACAAAACTTTTCTCTCCATGTGCCAAGGGATAATTGCTGCTTAGGGCAAATAGATAAAGAGTCGATTTTCTATTTTCTTCTGCGATGCATTTCCAATGAAATCCCACGGTGCGTAATAATTTACGACAATTTTTTCATCACGATAAAAAAATGTTTCATAAAATTGATATTAATCCAATCAAGCAAATTATGGCAGTTAAAGGGACGATTCTCTCGTTAAAAAGCGATAATCGTGACGGCGTGACATTTAATTATTACCATTGATTGTAATTACTTATGAATTTACCAAACTGTAAACATCTTTTCAATAGAAAATTTAAAATATTCAAAACTGGAATTATTTAAGCGGTAATCGTTAAACGAAATAATAATTCCATGAAGTTTTTATCCAGGATTTTTAGTAAAAACAAATCGAATTGGAAATCATATTTGCGATTGCGTAATTTGGTTTTGAGCGAAATGTGATTAAAAATTGATTCGATTTTATTAATGTTATCAATAGCCTGCTAGCTCTCACATTAAACTGCAAAAAAATTCAGTTAAAAAAAATATCGTTAACCAGAATTAACTTTTATATATAATAGGAATCCCTAATTTGTTTTTTTTTAACGTACCATTGACTGTAATTACATATGAATTTACCAAACTGTAAACATCTTTTCAATAGAAAATTAAGAATATTCAAAACTGGAATTATTTAAGCGGTAATTGTTAAACGAAATAATAATTCCATGAAGTTTTTATCCAGGATTTTTAGTAAAAACAAATCGAATTGGAAGTCATATTTGCGATTGCGTAATTTGGTTTTGAACGAAATGTGATTAAAAATTGATTCGAATTTATTAATGTTATTAATAGCCTGCTAACTCTCACATTAAACTGCAAAAAAATTCAGTCCCAAAAAAATATTATTAACTGCAATTAACATTTCTTTTTGCACCACCGAATATCCATTCCATAATATACATATTAGGGTGGTCCAAATTTCAGCTGTATTTTTTAATTTTTGGTCTCACCCCATAAAATAGTTGTTTTCGGTGAAAAAACAATTTTCATGGAAAATGGAGATTGCGAAAAATTATTTAGAGATCGCTCAACAATTTTGAAAATTTCCGAAACGTTTTCTTTTTCTTCATTTTTTGTAATCTCTCACCCCTCATATCATCTTGTTATCTCATTCCTAGTTTATGGTCGAAATTTTGGAAAAAAATATTAACTTCAAAACGTCGCTCAATGACAAAAAACATTTTGGAATTTATTTTCAATTTTTATTTTTTTCTCAACTTTCACCCTTGATTTTCACTCATTATCAGACGTCTAGTTCATAGTTTAAAAAATGTTATGAAAATATTAACGTTAGGCTGTCTCTGAAAGAAGTAAGTCGTTTTTTTTTTGCTAATCGAGAATCGCGAAAACCGACTTATTTCGTTCAGCGATCGCCTAACGTTAATATTTTCATAACATTTTTTAAACTATGAACTAGACGTCTGATAATGAGAGAAAATCAGGGGTAAAAGTTGAGAAAAAATAAAAAGTGAAAATAAATTCCAAAATGTTTTTTGTCGTTCAGAGACGTTTTAAAGTTGATATTTTTTTCTGAAATTTCGAACATAAACTAGGAATTAACTAGGAGTTAACAAGATGATATGAGGGGTGGGAGATCACAAAAAATGAAGAAAAAAAAATCTTTTCGAAAATTTTCAAAATTGTTGAGCGACCTCTAAATAATTTTTCACAATCTCCATTTTTCATGAGAATTGTTTTTTCACCGAAAACAACTATGTGATGGGGTGAGACCAAAAATTAAAAAATACAGATGAAATTTGGGCCACCCTAATACATATGATAGAAATCCCTAAGTTGTTTCTTTTACGTAGTACATAATGTATAGCAAGTATGTAAAGTTTGGTCAAAATGCATCCTAATGGTCGACTGCTACTCGAACATGTCCATGTAACAATGGAAGTCGATAATACACATTATAATTCGGAATTACATGAATTATTAATTTACTATGCCGAATATATTATTATTCATATACTCGAAATATTCCGAATATATCCGAAGATATTATTAATATATTCAGAATTATATAAAAATCGTTAACCGGAATTATCTTTTACATATAATAGGAATCCTTCACTTGTTTTTTTTCAACGTTCCATATAATGAATATCAGATATGTGAAGTTTGATCAAAATGCATCGAAATGGTCGACTTCCACTCGAACATGTCCATGTAATAAGGAAAGTCGATATTACGGTACATTAAAATTCGGAATTACATGAATTATTAATTTATTATGCCGAATATATTATTATCAATATATTCAGAATTATATAAAATTCAGTCCCAAAAAATATCGTTAACCGGAATTAACTTTTACATATAATAGGAATCCCTAACTTGTTTTACCACATAATGAATATCAGATATGTGAAGTTTGATCAAAATGCATCGAAATGGTCGACTTCCACTCGAACATGTCCATGTAACAATGAAAGTCGACATTACGACCCATTATAATTCGAAATTATATAAATTATTAATTTATTATGCCGAATATATTATTACTCATATACTCGGAATATTCCGAATATACTCGAATACATTATTATTAATATATTCCGAATACATCTGAATATATAATTATTAATATATTCAGAATTACAAAAAAAAAAAATATCGTTAACCGGAATTAACTTTTACATATGATAGGAATCTCTAACTTGTTTTTTTTTTAACGTACCACATAATGAAATTAGATATGTGAAGTTTGGTGCAAAATGCATCCTAATGGTCGACTTCTACTCGAACATATTCATGTAATAATGAAAGTCGATATTACGGCACATCGTAATTCGAAATTACGATCGACATTCCAGCCTCGCAATAATGATTAATGAACCCGGCTTGAAATTCGTATATGAAACTTCAATATGGGAATGGGAATGGGAAGAGTATTTCCCAGGACAAAATGTAAAGTTTGGTCAAAATGCATCCTAATGGTCGACTGCTACTCGAACATGTCCATGTAACAATGGAAGTCGATAATACGGCACATTATAATTCGGAATTACATGAATTATTAATTTACTATGCCGAATATATTATTATTCATATACTCGAAATATTCCGAATATATCCGAAGATATTATTAATATATTCAGAATTATATAAAAATCGTTAACCGGAATTATCTTTTACATATAATAGGAATCCTTCACTTGTTTTTTTTCAACGTTCCACATAATGAATATCAGATATGTGAAGTTTGATCAAAATGCATCGAAATGGTCGACTTCCACTCGAACATGTCCATGTAATAAGGAAAGTCGATATTACGGTACATTATAATTCGGAATTACATGAATTATTAATTTATTATGCCGAATATATTACTATTAATATATTCAGAATTATATAAAATTCAGTCCCAAAAAATATCGTTAACCGGAATTAACTTTTACATATAATAGGAATCCCTAACTTGTTTTACCACATAATGAATATCAGATATGTGAAATTTGGTCAAAATGCATCGAAATGGTCGACTTCCACTCGAACATGTCCATGTAACAATGAAAGTCGACATTACGACCCATTATAATTCGAAATTATATAAATTATTAATTTATTACGCCGAATATATTATTACTCATATACTCGGAATATTCCGAATATACTCGAATACATTATTATTAATATATTCCGAATACATCTGAATATATTATTATTAATATATTCAGAATTACAAAAAAAAAATATCGTTAACCGGAATTAACTTTTACATATGATAGGAATCTCTAACTTGTTTTTTTTTAACGTACCACATAATGAAATTAGATATGTGAAGTTTGGTGCAAAATGCATCCTAATGGTCGACTTCTACTCGAACATATTCATGTAATAATGAAAGTCGATATTACGGCACATCGTAATTCGAAATTACGATCGACATTCCAGCCTCGCAATAATGATTAATGAACCCGGCTTGAAATTCGTATATGAAACTTCAATATGGGAATGGGAATGGGAAGAGTATTTCCCAGGACAAAAGCACGTTATGGCAATTGCCATAGTCACGAGACTTTGGGGAGGGAGAGAAGAACGGCAATTGGACAGGATAGCGGAACACCGGATATCCGTGTTGTACGTGTGTACTACTATACTGAATGTAAACTGAACGGCGATATCTACCACTTCGTCGTACGCATCTATGCGTCTACACTAACGAGAATCCCGAATAGTGGCATTAAACTACATGCGTGATCGCACATGTACACATGTATAAATCTATGTACTACAGTGTATGTATACGGTAAAGTATATCGCCCGGACTATAATGTGGTATAAGCTTTGAAACAGGAAGCCACCCTCTATGCGTTCAGTTGGAAATTGTGGCCATTTATATGTACTAGGTGTGGATACATGTATTGCACTGTATATAATATATGGGGTATTCCTGGCCAACTCAACAAGTCTAATGGGATTTTTTGACATTTTTATTCCCGATAAAAAATTAATACAGTGTAATAAAAAGTTACTATAAGATACGAGAGCTAAAAGTGAAACTAAATTAGTAAAGCCCAGAATAGGGATAAGTAAAAATGCTTTATTTTAAGTGCATCATAAGAAATATGCAAAACATGTTAATGAATAAGGGGAATATGAAATGAAATAAATGGCCAACTCAGTGTTCCAATTCGCTCCATATTTTTTTACACGTTTCTATATGATCGAAAATGTACTGTTCATTTTTTTTAGATTTTTTTTACTGAAACTTTTTTTTCATGAATTTTTTTAATAAAATTTTTGCGCTCCAATTTAAATGTTTGAAATTGGATCGCAAAAATCATGCATAGATATCAACATTTTTGAGCTATGATCCAGAGTGGGCAAATGTTTGTGTCGATTTTTTAAGCCATTAATAAATAAATAAAAAGTCGTTAAAAATGGAAAGAAATTGCATAAGATGACAGTTTATGGTTGGTTGTTGCGTAAATATTTTATACATAACGCAATATTATTCTAGAATTTTGCTGTAGCTTTTCTTATCGATATAAAAAGAAATCATACGATTTATGAGTAGAATGGTACGTGAGATAGACATCAAACGTGCTAGCAGCATCGAATAAAAACGGTGTAAATTAAGTGGATACAAGATTTTTTGTTACTATTTTTTATTATCTACACCTATGGAAAAGAGTCTTTGGACTACAAGATTTTTTTGTAAAAAAAGAGAATAAAAATCGATTTGTGCTTATAAAAAAAAATTACTATCCCAATCTACGGATGCAAATCAATGAATGACTTGAAATGAATTTTTGGGTTTTAAGTTTTAAGGACTTAAGTACAATATTGTTTGTGCCAGTTAGGCTAATTTTGAAAAAATGGAGCACTCATGTTGAACTAAATCTTGATTCATCACTTAAAACCAAAACCATCGAGTTTAATAGTAATTTTATCTCTTTGGCTGGTTCAAAAAAGTTTTAATTGGTTGGTTAGATATTTTATTTTCATTGGAAAGTTTCAATCCCCGAAAATTTTATGATGTAGAATAGTAGTTGTTATTCCAAAGTTTTGTATCCATTATACTTTACTTTATATGTCAGATATTAAAGTTTTTTCATTTGTAGTCGCTATTACATTGCAGTTATAGATATATTCAAGATATAATAATGTACCGAAAGCTGCAAGAAGTTCTCGTAAAGTTATAAAGAATGGAAAAACGTGTTACCGCATAATATACGCTACATCGTAAGAACTATGTGTGTAGTATCGTATAGTGCATCTGTAAGATCCAGCTGTGCTTTTAGCTGTTGCGTGAAAACTGACCCTACAGAATATCTTCGGTGCCTTCTGTACGGATTTTACGGCTCTTTGCAATACGTCGATAAACACGTATTAAGAGGCTTGGAGAGTTACGAGTCCAAGTACTTTACGATGTACGTTCCGCGTTACATTTATAGTGCGGACGCTGGAGGTCAGAAATTAAATTCATAAATTAAAAGAAAATTTGAAAATGAATGAACATTTATAAATGTTGACAAATTTTGACGAATTTTGAAAAAGTTTCACAAATTTTGACAAATTTTGACAAATTTTGACAAATTTTGACAAATTTTGACAAATTTTGACAAATTTTGACAAATTTATACAAATTTTGACAAATTTATACAAATTTTGACAAATTTATACAAATTTTGACAAATTTTGACAAATTTTGACAAATTTATACAAATTTTGACAAATTTATACAAATTTTGACAAATTTATACAAATTTATAGAAATTTTGACAAATTTATACAAATTTTGACAAATTTATACAGATTGTGACAAATTTATACAAATTTTGACTAATTTTGACAAATTTATACAAATTTTGACAAATTTTGACAAATTTTGACAAATTTATACAAATTTTGACAAATTTATACAAATTTTGACAAATTTATACAAATTTTGACAAATTTTGACAAATTTATACAAATTTTGACAAATTTATACAAATTTTGACAAATTTGGTTTTTAGTTTGTCTATGGTTATTTTCAGATTGGAATCTCTTTGAGTAACATTTTCATCATTTTTACTTTACTGAATCTGACCACACAGTCTACAAACCAAAGAGGTCCCAATCTGAAAATAACTATAGACAATCTAAAAATCAAATTTGTCAAAATTTGTCAAGATTTGTCAAAATTTGTATAAATTTGTCAAAAGTTGTCAAAATTTGTTAAAATTTGTCGAAATTCGTCAAAATATGTCAACATTTATAAATTTTCATCCATTTTCAAATTTTCTTTTAATATATGAATTTAATTTCAGACCTCCAGCGTCCGCACTATAAATGTCACACGGGAAGTACATCGTAAAGTACTTGGACTCGTATAACTCTCCAAGCCTCTTAATAGACTGTGTAGACTGTGTGGCCAGATTCAGTAAAGTCAAAATGATGAAAATGTTACTCAAGGAGATCCCAGTCTGAAAATAACCATAGTCGACGTAAAAATGGCGAATAAAGATATTTTTGAATTTTTATGACTTTTTTGAGATTTCTCTTTACAAGGGAGAAAAAGGAAAAACACGTTTTTCTACGTTAAAAGGTTTCAAGTTTTCAAAAAACGTAAAAAAAACCATTTCCTTTTTTTCTCTGTAAACACCATTATTTTTCTCAAAATCACGGGTAAATAATAATTTCAATTTTGGCAAAGATCTAAATCAAATAATAATTGAGCTTAAAAATCTGGAAAAAATTAAGTAGTTTTAGAATACACATCCTGAAGTTACTATTCTATCGGTTTAATGTTGAAGGAAATATTCGTAAGGTAATATTATTTAATATTCGTAAGGTTTATATATTAAACGACCTGTATATTAAATTTAATTTAATATACAGATATGTTGTAAAATTCCAATTATATTATAAACACAATTTCATGAAGTCTTTTGTATGCTGTATATTAATTTCACAATAATTCTTTTTTATATTAATTAATATTTGTATATTAAATTTAATATATAGTTTTTTTGCGTATCCGCAAAAAAACTTTCAATACTTTATATTAATTGTCATTCAAAAATGTCTAATAGTGTACAGTAGCACCCCGAGATATGTCCACCCGCATCGCATCGCAGTGTCCGATGCCGCAGTGTACAGAGTAAAATTTTAATTAGAGGAGCGAATAAAGCGAGCCCTGGTAAATATATAGCATAGTGTCGCGCACGCGTTGAAATGAAATGAGAAGACCGTGCAATCCGTGCGTCCGGTATTCACCGGTGATGCGGGAAACAATGGTCGTACATAATGTTCACAGGGCATGGAAGTGTATAGCGTATTCTGTATTCTGTCATCCTTTCTACAGCCATAAGCTATGTGTCCACTCCACCTGAGCGTATTAGTGGTGAAACAGGCGTCAATGTGAACGGACGAGTGGTAAAATAAGTAAACGAGAAAAATTTCCGAGATTCCAACACGGAAAACCTCTCTCGAGTTTAAGAGACCGTTAAGGGAGTCACATTCAAAAACTTGAAAAACATTTTTTATATCCAAACTACACGATAAACGCGGCTCAAATTTTGAGAGCATACGCAGAAATTATGGCACAAATGGGTTAAGCTTTTTTACTCCGCGAGAAAAAAAATTCGTTTCTTTTTTAAACAGTCGAAAAGTTAATAATCTGGTTATGTGCGGAAGAGATAAATGAGAAAGATGTTTTCCGTTAAAATAGTTTACTGCCAAGTGACAATGGAATTTGTGGATGTTGGAAATACAACCACTGGGTGAGTAGTAGAATTTTGAAGAGAATTTTCTTTCGGTATAAGATTTATAAAAATAAAATATTATTGTGCATCAATGACTCTGATATTATTCATCTAAGCCAAGAATTCAAATAACACGATGGAATACATTTTTTTAAAGAATAAAATTTGATCTTTTTTTCTCTCAAAAATAGATGTAAATAATACATTTATTATAAGAGTTTTTTTTTCGCGAAAATGAACTTGATATAAATAATGTACACATATAGGATTGTATGGAAATGAACCTTTTTGACAAATAAGCAAATACAACTGGTGATAGTAGAAATCCAACCAATCGATCAAAAGCTAAGTGAGATTTATCTCGTGACTGGTGGAGCGGCGCTTCGCTGTTTGGACTGAATTGACGCCAGGTCAATTTGGAGGCGAGAGGAAATAATTGAGTGATATATCTGGTGTATGAATAATATGACGTTGAAAATCGAAGAACTCAGACAAAGGGCGAAGAAGAAAGAGATTATTAAATCTTGTTGAACTTTTTAACGAATGTCAAATAGTGTTACAGCATTTCCATAATTCTCTAATGCTCTCTTTTTAAATTCGGTATCCTAACAACTCTGAACCTTCTAATCGTGTTTTAGTGAAATAAAAAAAAATGGTTCCAGGTCTACATACAAGAATTTTATGTGATAACATCTTCAGTCGTGTTAGGCTCAGGCTCTTATTTTTTTAAGAACGCCAGACGATTAATTGGTTAGACCAACCAAGTAATTTGTTAGGCTACCAATTTCTTGGTTGGACTAACCAAGCCACTTAGTAAGCTAACCAAGTGATTTGGTTAGACTAACCAAGAAATTGGTGGCCTAACGAAATACTTGGTTTGTCTATCCAATTAATTGTTTGGCGCATATATAACCAAGGCACTTGGTTGTTCCAACCAAGCATTTTTTTCCGTGTGTACCCGCGTAGAAAAAAAGAATTTTGTAAAGAATCTTTTAAAGAATCTTAAAAAAAGTCTTGAAAGAATCTTTGAAAGATTCTTTCAAGACTCTTTGAAAGATTCTTGAAAGATTCTTTCCAGGATTCGTTTCAAGATTCTTTCTATCCGAAAGCGTTCTGAGAATCTTGAACAGAATCTTGAAAAGAATCTTGAAAAGAATCTTGAAAAGAATCTTGAAAAGAATCTTGAAAAGAATCTTGAAAAGAATCTTGAAAAGAATCTTGAAAAGAATCTTGAAAGGCGTCTTTAAGAGAATCGTGAAAAGATTCCGTCCATTAAACAGAAAAATCTGTTGTGGATTTCCCTTGGTGTCAAGACAGTATATTTCGGTATGTCAACGAAGGGTAAACCCCTCGTGTGTAGTCGAACTCAGAAAAGCTTTCCAGTCTTATATATACGCTGAGGCTTCAAACCACTTGCGAGAAACGCTCCGTCCGTTCGCCACCTAGTGACGTCATACGAAACATTGGTGGACAATACTCCGCTAAATGGCGAGCGGTCGAAGCGTTTCTCGCAAGTGACTTGAAGCCTGAACGTATATAAGACTGCAAAGCTGTCCTGAGTTCGACTATACACGAGGGGTTTACCCTTCGTTGATGTACCGAAATGTGCTGTCTCAATACCAAGGGAAAGCAACAACAGGTTTCGCTCGATTCCTCTGAAGAATTTCATGAAGATTTTTTCAACGATTTTTCTATTTAATGGACAGAATCTTTCCACGATTCTCTTAAAGACGCTTTTCAAGATTCTTTCGAAGATTCTTTAAAAGATTCTCAGAACCCTTTCGGATGGAAAGAATCTTGAAAAGAATCCTGGAAAGCATCAACAGGTTTCGCTCGATTCCTCTGAAGAATTTCATTAAGATTCTTTCAAAGATTCTCAGAACGCTTTCGGATGGAAAGAATCTTGAAAAGAATCCTGGAAAGAATCTTGCTCCGGCTCCTATGCGTGATTCTTTTCAAGATTCCTGTAAAGATTCTTTCAAGTCTTTTTTTAAGATTCTTTAAAAGATTCTTCACAAGATTTTTTTTTCTACGCGGGATTCTTTCAACGATTTTTCTGTTTAATGGACGGAACCTTTTCACGATTCTCTTAAAGACGCTTTCAAGATTCTTTCGAAGATTCTTTGAAAGATTCTCAGAACGCTTTCGGATAGAAAGAATCTTGAAAAGAATCCTGGAAAGAATCTTGTTCCGGATCCTATACGTGATTCTTTTCAAGATTCCTATAAAGATTCTTTCAAGACTTTTTTTTAAGATTCTTTAAAAAATTCTTCACAAGATTCTTTTTTTCTACGCGGGTAGTAAGTAAAATAATTAACGAACGTTACAAATTACACCATCAACAAAGATTCACTTTTTGACTTGGGAAGTTAATTTCGGAGAGCTTTGAAAATTAAATTGAAAGGAAAAGTAATTGTTTAATAGCCGATTTTTTGATTCGGCATAACAGGATAGGATGTTGCCAAGCAGGATGAATTGTACACGCGTTCACTCACGGAGAGTACTTTCTGCTTCTACATTAAGTGCCTACAGCTACATAGTTGAGCGCAGGATATATGTAACCGCGAATTACCCACTTTGCTTTGAGGCTTTTGAGTCCCGGCGTAATAGATGAGATGTCAAGCAAGACACGCGAATTCGGTATTACATTCATTCTTCATCCACGCTCAAAGACTCGAAAGATAAACCACCAATTATTCTACAAATGTCGCTCAATCGTCATTATCATTTATTCTATTAAGTCGTGTGTATCATTGAGATATATGCATATAGATGAGAAGACCAAATATATCGTGTGGTTGAATAAAATAAATTTTGATTCCAAGTTAATAAAACGTTCCCATCGCGGTTTGAATGTTATCCAATAATTATTTAGTGGATCGAATTTCATCAATAAATCTTTGATCAATGACATCTTTTGCTTCCTCATAGAGGAAGCTTTGTTTACGTGAAATTTTTTTTTTTTCGAGATTTTCATGTCAGGACACTCAGAATGGTCTAAAACGTTGAGAAAAGTGGTTTAGAAAAAAATGTCTGTATGTGTGTGTGTGTGTGTGTGTGTGTGCACAATTTTTTGTTAGCACGATACACCGAGAGTTTCATCGACTCACGGAAATCTTTGACAATGAAATAAAATACTTGAATTTCAATACTATCTTTTCTTTGAATGATCTCAAACTCAATGAAAAGTAATGACATTGATTCGAAGAAACATTTCCTTAAACCAAATAACCTTTTTCATTGATTTCAAAGATATCGTCTTTGATGCAATGAAACCTTCTTCTTATCAGCTCAAAATTTCGAATCCTATTTTTTCCTGAAGTACGCGGCAGATAAAGCTCAAATTTTGTGAGTATGTAAGGAAGTACGGCAGAAATAAGCTAAGCTGCTGGCTCCTCAAAACTCGAAGCCGATCGTTCGGGAGAACCGGAAAACAAAAAAGTGAGGTTAGGTGCGAGAGAGAGATCAATCAAAACGTTTCTTTGAACCAATGAAAACGTCTCTTTAAAACAATGAAACTGTTTCTTTATTATATGCTCACTAAGTAAATCTTTATTTACAGGCAATGAAATGTTCTCTTTGAAATTCAAATGCACTATTTCATTGAAATCAAAGAAATATTTCGTTGAAATCAATGAAAAAAAAACAATCCACCCATTTCTTTGGCGTCAGTGAAATCTTTTCTCTCGGTGTAGCCGCCGCAATTTTTAAGATATCGGACTCAAATTTAAACCACGAGTAAACTGCCATTAAACAAGGTATGGGATTGAATTTGGAGTTAATCCATCAAGGTGTTCAAAATTTGTGGCATTTTGAATTTTTTGGAGAATGTCAGCTCGGGCTGTAACTCTCGCAATTCTTATGATATCCGGCTCAAACTTGGACCAGAAGTGGACTGTTATCGAATAGTGTTTGATATTAAATTTGGTGTCAATCCGTTAAGGGGTTCACAATTTATGGCATTTAAAAAAAATTTTGACATCTTTGTTCGTGCTTTAACTTTCGCAATTTTTAAGATATCGGGCTCAAATTTGGTCCACAAGTGGACTGTTATTAAATAAAGTTTGGGGGTGAATTTGACGTCAATCCGTTAAAGGTTTAAAATTTATGGCATTTTGAATTTTTTGTTCGTGCTCTAACTTCCGCAATTTTTAAGATATCTGGCTCAAATTTGGTCTACAAATAGAGTGTGGGTAAACTAAACATCAGTTCGAATCTGGCGAGAATCTGCCAAGGGGTTCAAAACTAATGCCATTTAAAACTTTTTAAAACAAGGCTGCAAAGTAGAACTTTACAAATTGCTTCTTCATTATTGTTGGATTTTTACAAAGCTTCCTCATAGAGATTTGTAAAAATGCAACAATAATAAGGAAGCAATTTGCAAAGTTCTACTTTGCAGCCTTGTTTTTTTTTTCTCGATACAGAGTTAAAAAAAGTAGCTATAATATTTTTTTTCAAGCTTTTACAATGCTATAAAAGGTCAGGATTTGAATTTCAGTCTACCAATTTTCATTGTAGGTTTCCACACGATTCTTGTGTGTACTACCGCCCGTTACACCTCGTTTCCACGCCCAGCAATCCGTGATAGCGATAGGAATCTTCCATTACCGGTACGATGGTACATTCGGGCTTGTTGCTCGAAAGTCCTGCGACTAAACATAAAAAAAAGAGACTGCCGAGGTTTGCAAAGCGACGTGCAATTTTTTTCTCCACACGATATAGCGTTTTCCCAATTGCAACAATAATTAGACGTCTCGGTCAATCGATTATTATTGATACTTGAAGCTAAACCATCTAAGATAATCATCTAAGCAGCGGCGCTCATCGTATACCGGAAATGCCACACACACACTGGGATATGCGTATATATGTTGACCGGTTCACCGGGAAAGCGCTTCGTATTCCAGACTGCGAGAGGCGAAAACCGGAAGAATATACGCGGCAGCATAGTAGTGGCATATCATCCATAAAATTCTTTTTTTACGACGCGATATTCCTATGAACGCGGTTGCCAAATGCACGTAGCGTTGCACAACGTTAATTTTCCCTCGAAATTTCTATCTCGAATTGTTTGCCTTCACTCTTAAAAAAAAAATGTACTAAAAAAAATTGAGTACCGTGGTTGTAAGTTTATATCCATAAACTGGTATATTAAATTCACATGCAAGTGTGATGATGTTAATATTCGGCATACTTAAAAGCCTGTAAACTTAGAACCTTGCAAAAACTGAAAAATAATAAGAAAGTCATATTTCTAATTATTTTCCGGATAATAATTTTTCGTATCTATTGTCCGTCTCGAACTATCTCAATAAGAATCAAAATTAATTGTAACTTTATTTATGTAGATATTTAAACAATATAGGATATTTACGCTCAATTCTGATTTTTTATAATTATAGTAAATTATATTTTTTTAAATTATAATAATTAAAAATGTAAGGGCTTTGTCAATATAAATGAGTTTTAGTATAAAATAGTCGTGTAGTATCTTCTTCACTTTCTTGCTTATTTTCAGTGCAATTCTTGAAGCCAAGTAAAAGCAAATATAAATTTTAAAAAACATAAAAATTTGAACCGCTTTTCCGGATGCTGCTCAAATGCAACACCAGGCAGCCTTGCTCGTAAGTACACATGGGTATAAATTTCCAGTTCGGTAGTCTGAAATTTTCATGCGCTAGCGTGTTTACGTCGCTTTTCAAATTTGTTGAATATTAACACTGTGATAAAATATGTATAACATAATAAATTTTAATTAAATTTGCCGCATGAAAGTTTAACAAACGCTTCACTGATATATTAAGTTTCAGGCCAATATTCCAATAGATTATCCGGTATTCAGTATTTTTACTCGTGATACAGACATACGCACACATAAACAGCGAATATTTTTTTTATGACATGAAAATCGAAAAAGAAAATGTTTGACACCATTTTTTTCTCAATAAAAACATACAGTAAAAGTACAATAAATTACCAATTGTTTTTAAACAGTATGAATTTTCGATTTTTTCATTAATTTTTTTCAGTAATAAAAATATACAATAAAGGCACATTAAATTTTCAAATATTTTTAACAGTGTCAATTTTCGTTTTTTTCATGAATAAAAACATACAGTAAAGGTACATTAAATATTTTTAACAGTGTCAATTTTCGGGTACTATAATTTTGATCGTTTTCATTTTTTATTTGCTTTTAGTTGTATTTTATATATGATATTATTCTGCAGTGAATATTGAATCAAAAGTGTTGAAAGTGAGTTTCAGCTACTGGTTGACGTAACTTCCTTCCCATCTCTTTCATCCCCAGTCGTGGTGGCTACAGCAGGATGATTTAATGATAAAAATAAACAACGTGTTTGCGTGCCGCAGTGCGTATACATCAACTGTTTCACTGTAATTTTGTACTGCGCAATTACGATACTTACTTCTCTTTATTACCACAATTTAAAGAAGTATTACGAACGTGGAAGTAAAAAATTGAGGAAGGCGTCAAAAAAACTATTAGTTATGTTTGCAGATTATTCCAATGTCTGTTCTGAAAATGTTCCGCTTTGTCGCTTCCGGAATAAAAGTGTTAACTCTACAAGCGAAAAAAGTTTAGTTTACTAAATTACAGTTAAATAGTTAATAAAAGCAGAAATTTCAATCCGTTTGAATGGACCGAAAAACAGAAGAAACAATATCATTTTTATTTTACGTCGGTTTGCCCGTCATTTGTACCGCCCAAAAACCATTTACTATAATTGCTCTCACTTTTATTTTCGATAGAGTTGCGCATGTATTCGGAGCTGAAAAGTAAAGCTTTTTCCACGATTTTTATCGTTTCATAATCTCCAAGATTTTATCATTTATTTGGACTTTAGTACATTTAGTATTCTTTTTGAAACGTGATGAATCTTAATTGGGATTATTTCTGTCAATAATTTTAAAACTTATTTAAATAATACAAAAGTTATTCCGAACATAAAGCCTTTCTTGAGACTTTTCTCCACCACACCGGAAATCCAATACATTTGATCCTTCACAAAGTCGATACTACACTCTAAAAACCAAGGGTGTTGCACACGGAAAGAAAAAAGTAGTTGTAAAAACTGATTTTTATCGGTCCCGACAACCACACGGGAAAAAATGTTTGGTTAGAACAATCAAGTACTTGGTTACATATACTCCAGCCGATTAAGGTAGTCTGTTCACATTAGCTAGTCAAATCAGTGCTAAATTTTTAATCGCGTTTCTACACATTTTGGTAGTTTTTCCGACTGTTCAGCAGAGTGGCTTGCTCATCAGCATTAGTTCTTAATATATAAATCCATCCACAGACACGGTTTTTAATTAAAATACCCTGATACATACAAATGTCGGATGAGGTTGTTGTCATCCAGTTTTATATTAGAAAAAACCATAATTTTTGTCAGACTTTGACGAACGATAGCTCATTTTGTTTATTAAAAGATGCTTCATTGATTGACCGGAGACATTTTCTTATAGTATTCTTTGTAAGAAAATTGCAACCGTTTTTTATCTACTCTAACCTATCATCAGATTTACACATGGTTGTAACTTGTGAATAACTAATACTAATACAGAATTTGTCCGGTCAATCAATGAAGCATTTTTTAACAAACAACATAAGCTATTGCTCGTTATAACTAGATTAATATTGTGGTTTTTTCTAATATAAAACTGGATGACAACAACCTCATCCGAAATTTGTATGTATCAGGGTATTTTTATTTCAAACCGTGTCTGTGGATGGATTTATATATTAAGAACTAATGCTGATGAGCAAGCCACTTTGCAGAACAGTCGGCAAAACTACCTAAATGTGTAGAAACGCGATTAAAAATTTAGCACTGATTTGACTAGCTAATGTTAATAGACTACCTTAATTGGTTAGATCAACCAAGTTATTGATCAGCGCCACCAAGCGCCATTGTAATACAACCAATAACTTGGTTGCTATAACCAACAATCTGATTGGTCTAACCAAGAAATTGGCTGGCGCGTATTTAACCAAGCGCTTGGTTATAGTTAGAATAGCGCCAACTAGTGAGTCGGTTGAAGAAACTATAACCTCGTTGGTAGAGTATCGATAGTAACAATGACCAGCTGAGATCATAACCTCAACTCACCGGTTGGTTGACGTAACGAATCATTTGGATTGGATAGCAGCCGCGATAGTTGCGGGAAGCAAGTTGTTGGTCATACGTACTATTTTCGCTACCAATCGAAAAAAGTTGAGACTACGATACCAATTTAGTTTTAGTAACTAATACGCGGTACATCATATGCTGAAATTGGTGGCCAGAACTACTTTGTTCTTTCCTGCAAGTGCGTTTTTTTCCCATCTTTTACATTAGAACGAGTTTTTACACACTTTCAAGCGTGTTGGCATTTACATGGTAAATGATATCTAAAAAGATCACGCCTGTAAATGCACTGAAAAAAAATCGTTAGAACCAACAAAACGTGCGCTTGCAGGCAGCGAAAAGAATATTCTTTTGATCGAATGAAATATGTAATTGATCGAAGCAACAGCTGATCAATCCCAACATTATTCGATTACCATTGCCAAATATTTTGTCCAATCGACAAAATATTCTTTTCACCATACCTGCACGGAAAAAAAGATTAGTTGCCATAACCAAGAAATGAGTTGACACAACCAATCGATTATTCTATTTCCCTAGCAACTCAAATGGTAATACCAACGATTCGAATGATAATACCGACGATTCGAATGGTACTCCCAACTATTCGAGTGGTAGTCCCAACGATTGGATTAGTTAACCTAACTAATCCAATCGAGAACTAATTGTGAATAGTTGAGGTTACTATTCGATATGGTTGAGGCAACTAATTTTTTAGACATTGTGTACAGCAAATCGAAAACGTAGTTGCCACAACCAAACTTTTTTTTCCGTGTGCGCGGAAAGTTCGACTTCCCTCCCTACGGGCTTTACGTAATTCGAACTTTCCGCTGCAGATATGGTGAAAAATAGTATACTCCACTGGGGAGTGAAAGTAGACTATCCCCAACCGCCTGTTTACCACCCTCACCTTCGGCTCGGGTGGTAATCTTACACGCGGTTGGACATAGTCTACTTTCCCTCCCTACTGGCGTAATATACTATTTCGCTGCCTACAAGCGCACGTTTCGTTGGTTCTAACGATTTTTTTCTCAGTGTATGTAAAGCTCATTTGGTTTTTAGAGTGTGCAACTTTACACACATATTCCTTCACATTTCGAATATTCACACGCTTTTTCCACGACATTTTGATCCTACACATTTCGATTATACACATTGCGTGCTACACGGACGCGTTGAGTTGATTGCACAATCTGATTATTCCCAAGCATTTAACAAAACCTTTCATTACAACTCGAATTAATCGCATACATTCTTTACTACACAATCCGATTACCCACTGAAATTCCAACAAAAACTTTTCTAACACATTCCGGTTCAACACATTAGTTCCGTCTTTAGTTGATGTCGACCCATTATTGCGCATTATGTAACTCACTTCACAGTGTTTACTGTGAAGTGATAAAATTACTTTAAAAACGATAAAATAAAAAGGATTTCTTAAAAATAAAAAACTCCCGTCTGAAAAGCTGAGTTTAGCTAATATACACTGAGAGAAATCGTGAAATCGTGAGTTTAGGCATCTCTTAAGCCATAACTGTAGATTTTTAGTCCGTGCAGCAATTTGAATAGTTACTTTAACGGATTTAATGGTTAAATTAACTATGTAGCAGTTACTCTTATTCTATAGCAGGCTTATCATAATGTCGTAGTTACTTCAACAGTGAACATATAGACAAATATAACCTTAGCTATTTTCTTATAGTTAGTGCAACTTTATTGTAGTTATTGCAATGACCATTTCAAACTTGGTGAATAATTTCTCAAAGAATACTATACTTGTGATGATGTTTTCTATGAATAGTTTTTTAAAAATGGCTGAGGTTGGGAAACTATAAATTTATAGTGTAATACACTATAAATTTATAGTGTAATACACTATAAATTTATAGTTATAAATTTACAGTTTCCGGTATCTTTTTTTTCTTTCAGTGTACAAAATGGGTGAGTAAAAATGGTGAAATAATAATCATTCGCATATTATAGTGGGGAGATTAATTCTTCGAGGGACTATAATATGCTAATTATTATTATTGCACAATTTTTTATTTACCCAATTTGTTTATTAGCTATACTCATTTTTTCGGTCCGGAGTTTTTATTTAAAAATGTATTTTGTAATTTTTTCGTGAAATTTTTTTTTTTTTAGATTTTCATGTCAGGACACTGAGAATGGTCTAAAACGTCGAAAAAAGTGGTTTAGAAAAAATGTCTGTATGTGTGTGTGTGTGTGTGTGTGTGTGTGTGTGTGTGTGTGTGTGTGTGTGTGTGTGTGTGTGTGTGTGTGTGTGTGTGTGTGTGTGTGTGTGTGTGTGTGTGTGTGTGTGTGTGTGTGTGTGTGTGTGTGTGTGTGTGTGTGTGTGTGTGTGTGTGTGTGTGTGTGTGTGTGTGTGTGTGTGTGTGTGTGTGTGTGTGTGTGTGTGTGTGTGTGTGTGTGTGTGTGTGTGTGTGTGTGTGTGTGTGTGTGTGTGTGTGTGTGTGTGTGTGTGTGTGTGTGTGTGTGTGTGTGTGTGTGTGTGTGTGTGTGTGTGTGTGTGTGTGTGTGTGTGTGTGTGTGTGTGTGTGCGTGCGTACGTGCACAATTTTTTGTCAGCACAATAGCCGTCGCAATTTTTAACATATTCAAATTTGAACCACGAGTAAACTGTCGCTAAAAAAGTTATGGGATTGAATTTGGATTTAATCCATCAAGGTGTTCAAAATTTATGGCATTTTGAATTTTTTGGAGAGTGTCAGCTCGGCCTCTAACTCCCGCAATTTTTATGATATCCGGCTCAAACTTGGACCAGAAGTGGACTGTTATTAAATAAAGTTTGGGAGTGAATGTGACGTCAATCCGTTAAGGGGTTTAAAATTTATGGCATTTTGAATTTTTTGTTCGTGCTCTAACTTCCGCAATTTTTAAGATATCGAGCTCAAATTTGGTCCACAAGTAGAGTGTGGGTAAACTAAGCATCAGTTCGAATCTGGCACGAATCTGTCAAGGGGTTCAAAACTAATGCCACTCAAAAATTTTTAAAACAAGGCTGCAAAGTAGAACTTTGCTAATTGCTTCCTCATTATTGTTGGATTTTTACAAAACTTCCTTTGTGAGGAAGCCAAAATAGATTAACATGCTTCCTCATAAAGGTAGATTTGTAAAAAAGGATGCAAAGTAGAACCTTGCACATTGCTTCCTCATTATTTTTCCCGTTTGACAAAGCTACCTCTATGAGGAAGTATGTTATTCAATTTTTGGCTTCCTCATAGAGGAAGCTTTATAAAACGCGAAAAATAATGAGGAAGCAATGTGCAAGGTTCTACTTTGCATCCTTGTTTTAATTAGATAAATGTACATGTTGTGGATACGCTTTTTCTATTTCGTTATTGCGTTATTTCGTGATTATTAGAGCGTTTCCGAAGTGAATGTGATAATGTATATTTTTAAAAATAATTCAACTTTCCATAAAATCAAAAATTTCATACCGTTCGGCACTAAATTATACATATATAATGGCTGAATATTGTTTCATTTATATACAAAATTTGAGATCGCTATCTTAAGTTTTGCAAAAGTTACAATAGAGCGATAATGTCAATTTTTTGAAAAATTCAAAACATCATAAAATTTTTACGGCTCAACCGATCTTATCCAAATTCAATAGCGATCACCGGCATATGAAAGCTCAAATTCATACCAATTTTTAGATCAATATCTCAAAAATTGAAAGAGTTATCGCGTAAACAGACATTTTTCAAAAAATTATAAATCGCGTAATAATTTAACGATGAAGTGAATTTTAATAAAAATTTGTATGAACGATGAGGCTTGATCTCTCTATCTATGGTCCAAATTTCAGGTTGATATCTCAAGGCCTTCTCGAGTTATAAAGGTTTACATTTTTCGATTGTGTAACATACACACACACACACACATACACACACACATACACACACACACACACACACACATACAGACATTTTTTCTAAATCACTTTTCTCGATGTTTTGGACCATTCTGAGTGTACTGACATGAAAATCTTGAAAAAAAAATGTTTCACGAAAACAAAGCTTCCTCTATGAGGAAGCAAAATCCAACAATAATGTTTATATTTTTTATACGGGGGTGGATATCGATTGGGTCTATTCCCGAGGCGACAAATGAATCACATTGGGTCTCACCTGGCTGTCCAGTCCCCACCGGTCAGCAATGGGAGACTCCCAAGTCGCAGGTGACACTGGAGCGTACAGTTGCTATTGGCCACTCGGATTGTGTATTGCTTAGCAGTATAACATACCGTGCGTGAGTGCACCTTTCAGTTCACACGGGGGACTCAGCACCCCAAGCCGTGTGTATTGCGTTTTCGTGCGACCCGTCGAGTTGCACGCACGTCTATACAACCGGGGGCTTAACCCAGTCGGACTCTTCAGAGGGTTCAAGGACTCTATATATCGCAGTTCTATCCACAACCACCGTGGTAAATCCGATTATTGTATAACGTCAGTTCAAGTAAGCTCTCTCGCGTGTTCACAGTTTTTGCACGATTTGCATGTTTAAAAAAAGAAAAAAACAATTTTATCGATCAATGAGTGTCGCACTGAAGAGCTGCAAGAAAATACAGTGAACATTGAAAAGTGACTAATACGTTATTGTTGGGACAAAAACAAGGAGTTAACCTAAAGGTACAATGAAATTCAAGACAAACACAATTTATTTTAATGTTAAGTATATCTTCATGAAAATTATTCATGTGAGGTATTTTTAATTATTGAAAAATATTTTTTTTTTAGCGATTATGAACTGAAGTCGGATTTAAGGGTCCAGATGATTGGATTTTGGTTTAGCAGTCAAAGGACAGATTTAAAATACTATTGAAAATGTCTTCGAATTCCGAGCAAAATTTGGAATTATTTACCACTTTTTACACAAATGGGGTTATGAGAATTATATTTATAGGGTGTCTTAATGTAATAAAGTCTATTAGTTATTTAGTTAATTGAGAAAATCTTTTGAATTTATTATAAATAAAATTTGCGTAAAATTGTCCGAATTTTATTTATTGCGTTTCTGTAACGTAATTTTTTATTGAATTAAAAAAAAAATTACGATATGATTAATTAAAGACACTATGGAACTGAACACCTTTTTTAAAATGCTTGTTAGTTTTTTGAGAGCGCACATGAACCAAGGGCGATTTTTATATTATGTTACACTTGCTTTGTTAATATCAGTTATCACAGGTTAGAGCATACTTTTCTTTTAATAACCCACACAGCGTTATTAAATTTTCAGCCTGACAGAAAAACCTGTGGCGCTCACTTACGTTTGAGCTTTTCGCGTTTCTTTCGTTCAACGCGCTTCTCTCCGTTGGTAGCTTCTGCAAAATAAAAAATTAAGCACGTGATAGCAATTGCCAAAGCGATTAGCAAAAAGCGACTCCTCGAGAGATTAAATCACTATACATATAAATTTATTAGTATTATGTAAAATTTGAGACATGAAATTATTATGCTTGTAAGAATTGCACTATACAAAAATGAAATGAATAATTTTATGTTGATCAGATCACCTAAAAATCATAAAAATTATATTAATTTTCAGTTGAAAACATAAAATTCTACAAAATCATAGAAAATACAATTGTAAATGCTAAAATATAAATATAAATAATATAAATATTATTATTTAGAAAAAAATATAAATATAATAAACGATAAAATTAAATATTTGCATGAGTTCAAAATTTTTTTTTGCAGTGCTATTCATCGGTGGAAATATTTCTTTCATTTCCAGTTTGTCGTAAAGTTGACATCGCATCGTACAAACAAATTAACTTTGCTAGGTCATATTTAAATTTAATGAAATTTCTGCCTGGTCCGAATATGAGAATTTACATTTCCAGTCCTTTTGCAAAAGTTGCAGAAAAAATTGAGAAATGACTACTGCGTATAAAAAATATACTTAAAAAATGAGTACACATTTTATGTAACGTCTTGAAATAGAAATTTATGTCTTCAGATGATACAAAATCTGTTGTAAAGGAGAAGTTACATTTGTAAGGTTACATTTTCATTTAATGAAAACTCTGCCTGGCCCGAAAATGGGAAATTACATTTCCAGCCCTTCTACAAAAGTTGCAGACAAAAATTTATAAATAACTACTGCGTATAAAAAATGTACCACAAAAGTGAGTACACATTTTACGTAACGGCCTGGAATATAAATTCATGTTCTCAGATGATACAAAGTCTTCTTTAAACGAGAAATTAACTTTGTAAGGTCACATTTTCTTTTAATGAAAACTCCGTCTGGTCCGAATATGGGAATTTACATTTCCAGCCCTTCTGCAAAAGTTGCAGAGAAAATTGAGAAATAACTACTGCGTATAAAAAAAATGTACTACGTTAATGGAGCACACATTTTATGTAACAGCTTGAAATAGAAGAATTCATGTACTCACATTAAACAGAGTCTTCTTTAAAACCTTGAGATATTAATTCTTTACTAAAACTTTACAACAAGCTGAAAATTGAAAAAAATAAATAAATAAACTGGCACCGCTGAAGTGAATTATAAATCAATTACTATCATAAAAATGGCTTATATTTTACTGCATTTTGAGAGGTATTTTTGGTCAATTTGCAGAATTAAAAAAATTAATTTCATTTTTATGATTTTGAGTGCACTCAGACCTTTTAATCGTATAGAAAGCTGCTATATGAAACACATTTATGTTAGACACACGCACAGATGTCCTTTTTGGGAGATCTGAGGCTCTGTTCGAAATCTCCCTGGAGAATAATGGAGTTTTAACAACGGCCTAGCGAAAAAAAAGCCTAGAAAACTTTAGTACCGGTCTTATAATATTTTATTCATAAATTGGTATATTAAATTCAAATGCAAATGTCATGTTAAATTAACAGATGGTATAATTAAAAGTCTGCAAACTGGAATATGCCGGAGCATATTGTCGGCTTTCTTACTATTTTCCAGATTTGCACGATTCCAGTTTCGGTAAAATCCGTTTTACAAAGTTACCTTCATTAAAAATTATGTCGATCAGTTTGGCTTTCTCATATAGAGAAATCTTTGTGATGATATTTGGAAAATAATTTCACAACTATTGGCAATGTAAGTCTCAGACTATCTTAATACCAATCAAAATTAATGAGTTTTAAGATTTCTGCATCTTCAAAATAAGTAGCAAATAGTAAATGGCAAACGTTCGTTGATAAGATTCCTTTAAAACTTTCCCACTTTCTTGTTTGTTTTGAGTGCAATGCTTTAAGACATTCTCGAGTTGCAAAAATTAAATCGAAGTGAGCAAATACGAAAAAAAAAAAATAAAAAAATGTTATACCGTTTTTCTGATTTTGCTCAAATGCAATACTAGTCAACTTTGCTGCAAGTACCGAAATTTACATGCGGTAGCGTGTTAATTATAAATGCCAGACTATTTTTTTGTCACATGACAACTAAGCTTTAAAAAATACATTACTGTCATAAAATTTTTTCTTTTTTATTGCGTGTGAGTCGTATTGTTTAGTTACATTTCTAGTCACATGCGACGTCACTTAATTTATTTCCTATGATTTTAAGGTGAATCAGACACATTATATTACTGTCATGCATTTTTTAAATTTTTTATTGCATGTCAGTCGTATTTTTTAGTCCTTTTTCACAATTTCATATGCGACGTCACTTAATTTATTTTCTATGATTTTAAGTTGAATCGGACATATTTATGTTAGATATGCACACAGAAGCCTTTTTCGGGAGATTTGCGGCTTCGTTCGAAATCTCCCAGGAGAATAATGAAGTTTTAAGAACGGCTTAGCGAAAGTGAGCCTCACTAACACCTCTAATATCGTGTCGAGTGCAGTGACGCCTGACGTCAAAGAACTCGTGATGAGCTATTTAGCGTTAATTATCGAAGTCTTCGGTTGCTCAGTTAGTTAGTAACTCTATACACTGATTTAGCGATCCGTTACACACGCCTACACGCAAACATGGTGTCGTCATTATAAAGCATTAACTGGCATTAATGCGCTGATTTCACCTTAGCAGAGTTTATGAAGACAGAAAAATTAAGACACATCAAAACATAGTGATAAACATGAAAACTGCGACGAATGCGAAATTCGAAAGAGTGAAACTTGTCAGTAAGCAGAGAAATTTTAGTGAAAATAGCCAGTAGTATGTGACCGTACGAGTTCAGACCATATGATACGTATTTGTCGCGTGAGAAATTTATTTAGAGAGATCGGCAGTTGATAAAGGAGATGAATCTCATCATACTGTAACTTTATACTTATATTATACTGAAACTTTATTTGTTCCACATTTTATAACGGAGTTTGACGCTCAGGGTTTAAATTGATATCTTGTTACGAGCGAAAGTACTTAAATAAATTGAAAACTCAAAAACTTATGATTTTCAACAAATAACGAAAATAATTTATCAAACTCGCATGTTCGAGTCGTGGAGTTAGATTTTTTTTATTTATTTTTTTTCAATTATTTGGAGTGAAATATTTATAATGAAATATTATTGTCTCTATGAATGTCTTTTATTTATTTTTATTTCACTGAACTCGAAATATAAATTGTTTGTTAAAATAATTTTTCCCGGACGTAAAAAAATGAAGATACAGATTTTAAGACACGTCAAAATATTGTGATTTAAAAAATAAAATTGTGGCGTAACTTTCGTGGTTATTATTATACACAATTGAAGAAAAATCGGTAATAATTGCACTACGTAATAACATATAAAAATCATTTAGAAAATTTAATTTAGAAACATTATTTACGTGGGTGGCGCTTTGCTAATGTCGAGGGTTCGCCGATGCTTCTGTGATAACAACAGCGATAGCGATCCCAGGGTTTGAAACGCAAATCACGCTTAAATTGACAAACAGAATCAACTAGACGCAATGCTATAACAGCACGCAACGTCTATTAACTTCGTCTGCCTATTTAAGCTTTATAAATACAGATACGAGTTACAATTTATATATTCGAGACAAAAATTATGAATAACAATTAATTGTTTCTGCGAATATCTTTTCATTTCCGTTTATTTTTATTTCACTATAAAAAATGTTCATAAAAAAATACATTTATCGCAGTTTTTATGCATAAACCGGGGTATTAAATTTAATACACAATTATATAGTAATATTACAGTACTTCAATATTGAATAGATTATTTTTAATGTGTTTAATATACCGTGTATTAACTTTACATCATACTATGTAAAATATAAATACTTTTTAATTTTCACAATGAAAATATTTACAGATCATTAAACTATTTGTGAAAATAATTCTTCCGGACCTAGAAAAAAAATTAAGATGATAAACATGAAAATTGGGACAAAGTAATGCGAAAATCTAAAACAGTGAAAATTTAAAAAAAAATTCCACGGCGGATAAATTTCATAGCCGCGTTTATTTTCATTTCACTATAAAAAATGTACATAAAAAAAATTCATATTTCGCAAATTTTTATGCATAAACCGGGATATTAAATTTAATATACAATTATATTCACAATGAAAATATTTAAAGTGTTCACTGAACTATTTGTGAAAATAATTCTTCCGGATATACAAAAAATTAAGACGATAAACATGAAAACTGAAACGAAGTAATCCGAAAATCTAAAACAGTGAAAATTTTTAAAAAAATTCCACGGCTTATAACTTTTATATCCGCGTTTATTTTCCTTTCACTATAAAAAATGTACATAAAAAAAGTTCATATTTCGCAAATTTTTATGCATAAACCGGGATATTAAATTTAATATACAATTATATTCACAATGAAAGTATTTACAATGTTCACTAAACTATTTGTTAAAATAATTCTTCCGGATATACAAAAAATTAAGATGATTAACATAAAAACTGGAACGAAGTAATGCGAAAATCTAAAACAGTGAACATTTTTTAAAAAATTCCACGCCCTATAACTTTTATATCCGCGTTTATTTTACTTTCACTATAAAAAATGTACATAAAAAAAATTCATATTTCGCAAATTTTTATGCATAAACCGGGATATTAAATTTAATATACAATTATATTCATAATGAAACTATTTACAGTGTTCACTGAACTATTTGTTAAAATAATTCTTCCGGATATACAAAAAATTAAGATGATAAACATGAAAACTGAAACGAAGTAATGCGAAAATCTAAAACAGTGAAAATTTTTTAAAAAATTCCACGGCCTATAACTTTTATATCCGCGTTTATTTTACTTTCATTATAAAAAATGTACATAAAAAAATTCATATTTCGCAAGTTTTTATGCATAAACCGGCATATTAATTATATTCACAATGAAAATATTTACAGTGTTCACTAAACTATTTGTTAAAATAATTCTTCCGGATATACAAAAAATTAAGATGATAAATATGAAAACTGGGACGAAGTAATGCGAAACTCTAAAACAGTGAAACTTGTTGCAGAGAAATTTTAGTGAAAATAGCCAGTAGTATGTGACCGCACGACTTTAGACGGTGTGATACGTGCTTGTCGCGTGCGATATAGAGAGATCGAGAGTTGATAAGGGAGATCAAACTCATTATTCATAGATGGTTTATAGCAAGCTCTGCGTATGCAGATATAGTTATAATAATATATGGACGATTGGAGGGAACTCGCTACACGGTAATTGGATACTGCGAGGTCGTTCGTGAACCGCAGTCACTTTCTTCTCTTCAGGGCTCTCAGGTGACAACGATATCTACCGGTTAGCTACGAGACCATGACTTTGATCCGCGAGACGTCTACTCTCATATCGGTTATTCAGATATTATGAGGCTCACCGATCTGACTCACTTTCTAAAGGGAATATATCAAAATAAACAATTGGAATTACAATATAACAGACAGCGGAAAACGGAGTAGAATTTATGGACTGCAAACTAGAGATGAGCGATTAAAATCGATTGTAGCGATTATCGATTATTTTAACATTAAAATCGATTTTACCGATTATCGATTATTTTAATATTAAAATCAATTGTAGCGATTATCGATTATTTTTACATTACAATCGATTGTAGCGATTATCGATTATTTTAACATTAAAATCGATTTTAGCGATTATCGATTATTTTAACAGTAAAGTCGATTTTAGCGATTATCGATTATTTTGACATTAAAATCGATTATTTTAGATAATCGATTTCGCGATATCGATTATTAAGTAATCGATTTTTTTTCCAACATCGTTCATCTCTACTCCAAACCCATAATACTTATTATGCAAATTAAGGTACCTCAGTCACCCAAAAATCAGAAAACATTTTTTTATTGATGATTCTATGCTTTCTAAAAATTTTATATTTGAACTTCATAAAGTGCATAACAAGTACTATAATTGTACAATTTTGTTCGACCATATGGAACACCAGAATGATGTAAGGTCAAATGTAAAATTTTTCACTTTATGCAGCTGTCGAATCAAACCAGCGAACAAATTTGAGCTTTCAATGTCTCATTTTGCTTGTGAGGGAGGTAATTTCATAATGAGTATAGGGATTTTTATTCCAGGTCTGTATACGAAAATTATGAATTTAAATGAGTATTGAAATCTTTATATATTAGAAACTCAATGAATAATGGGCTGCAGTTAATCCAATTTCCACCCTCACAAATAAAATAAGATATCGAAAAGTGATAAATTTTACATTCATCTTACACAATTCTGGTGTTTTCTATATGTCTGTACAAAATTGCACAATTATAGTACCTGATATGAACTTTATGAAGTTTAAATATAAGATTTTTAGGAAGAATAGAATCATTAGTAAAAAAAATGTCTGATCCCTTTTTTCAGGTGACTGGATCCCCTTAACAGTAAGTAGATGAGGGCCCTGTTCAAACTGATAACCACGCTCCTTTGAATATTGTATTCAATAATAGAAACGTATAACAAAAAAAGAAATAAATTAACGACTTTTATTTACGCTGTAAAGAATCTTCCGAGAATTAAAATACATTTATCGGAATTTTTTATGCATAAATTGATATATAAAGTGAAACATAAAATTACACAGTAATATTGGAGTACTTCTATATTAAACATGACTTTTTAAATATTTTCAATATACCGTGTATCAATTTTACATCATACTTGTACATTAAACTTAATATACCAACTTATGGATAAAAACTTCTTACAAAATTGACTTAAGGTCAATCCTAATATAAAAAAAAAAATAGAGAATGACTGAAATAATTAATTGATATCTGACCCAATAACTTTAATAACATATATCATTGGTACAAAGATATATGTTATTAAAAGATGAAATGAGGTATTTACAAAAAATATAGCTTCCAATAATTTTATTTTCAGTGCATTTAACACACATAAGATCATTCCATTTTTTGTAATTTAATGTTAAAATCAGCAAACATTTGTGTGACATTATTATTATAATGATCATAAAATCGTTCCATATTTTGCAATTTAATGTTAAAATTAGAAAACATTTGTGTGACATTATTATTATAATGATCATAAGATCGTTCCATATTTTGCAATTTAATGTTAAAATCAGCAAACATTTGTGTGACATTATTATTATAATGATCATAAGATCGTTCCATATTTTGCAATTTAATGTTAAAATCGGCAAACATTTGTGTGACATTATTATTATAATGATCATTAGATCATTCCATCTTTTTCGATTTAATGTTAAAATTAGCAAACATTTGTGTGACATTATTATTATAATGATCATAAGATCGTTCCATATTTTGCAATTTAATGTTAAAATCAGCAAACATTTGTGTGACATTATTATTATAATGATCATAAGATCGTTCCATATTTTGCAATTTAATGTTAAAATTGGCAAACATTTGTGTGACATTATTATTATAATGATCATAAGATCATTCCATATTTTGCAATTTAATGTTAAAATTAGCAAACATTTGTGTGACATTATTATTATAATGATCATAAGATCATTCCATCTTTTGCAATTTAATGTTAAAATTAGCAAACATTTGTGTGACATTATTATTATAATGATCATAAGATCGTTTCATATTTTGCAATTTAATGTTAAAATTAGCAAACATTTGTGTGACATTATTATTATTATAATCATAAGATCATTCCATATTTTGCAATTTAATGTTAAAATTAGCAAACATTTGTGTGACATTATTATTACAATGATCATAAGATCGTTCCATATTTTGCAATTTAATGTTAAAATTAGCAAACATTTATGTGACATTATTATTATAATGATCATAAGATCGTTCCATATTTTGCAATTTAATGTTAAAATTAGCAAACATTTGTGTGACATTATTATTATTGTAAAGATCATAAGATCGTTCCATATTTTGCAATTTAATGTTAAAATTGGCAAACATTTGTGTGACATTATTATTATAATGATCATGAGATCGTTCCATATTTTGCAATTTAATGTTAAAATTAGCAAACATTTGCGTGACGTTATTATTATTATAATCATAAGATCATTCCATCTTTTGCAATTTAATATTAAAATTAGCAAACATTTGTGTGACGTTATTATATTGAATGCTCAGTCAATTATTATTCGAGTCGCAGTCAGGCATAATTACGAGAGCACAAGTCACATGCTCACTTCACAGGGTTTGTTAGAGCTGCACTATATCTATATCGATCGAATAGTCGGGTTGACCAAACGATTAGAACGTTCGCACTGTTTGCTCGCTCCTCGCATTGAGCACAAATGTTCGTTTATGTAGGAGTTAATCCTCGTCAGCGTTAAAACGGTACTCAAATATGAGAGATATATACTTCGGGTACAAACTATAGTATTAAAACAATTATGATAAGGTGATCTTTCGAGTCAGCACTCGGCGCACTGAAAATTATAATAGACAGCTAAGCCAAGCTTCGGTGAATATTACAAAGCCAAAAGCTCAGCAGGGACTTAAACAGTCCAATGAATAATTCTCCAAGAAAACGTGGTATAATTGCCACGACAAGATATGTAACTGCAAGTTCAAGACTGTCCTGCGTTCTCAGCTCGTTACGAACCAAGTCACGGACTAGTTAGCACTTTAGTTTGGGTGCAACCGAGCATTTTATAATTAAAATCATCATCAGACTCTAAACGCCATAAGACACTGAGTTAAGAGGGGAAAAAATGGACGAACAGTTTTGTTCATAAGCGTGTCACAATAATAACAAGATTTATCACATTTATAATTATTTTTAAACGTTACGATGTGTGAATTTATTATAACATTTTTATGAGTCAGCTTTTGGGTATTCGACCAGAAATCCAAGTAACAAGGCAGCAAAAAATTGGGAATAAATAAAAAAGTGAAATAAGAAAAATCAATGATTTGCACTGTTAGAAATTTTTTAATGAAAATTAATATAAAATATTGGAAGTTTTTTTGCGGATACGCGTATATTAAATTTAATATACAAATATTAATTGATATACAAAAAAAATTGTTGTATAATTAATATAAATTAACACTTTATAAAAGTGAATTTATCATAACACTTTTATGAGTCAGCTTTTGGGTATTCGAGCAGAAGTTCAAGTAGCAAGGCAGCAAAAAATTCAGAATAAATAAAAAAGTGAAATAAGAAAAATCAATGCACTGTTGGACATTTTTTTATAAGAATTAATATAAAATATTGGAAGTTTTTTTGCTGATATGCGTATATTAAATTTAATATACAAATATTAATTGATATACAAAAAAATTGTTGTAAAATTAATATAAATTAACACTTCATAAAAGTTGTGTTTATAATATAATTATTGTAATTTTACAATATATCTGTATATTAAATGAAATTTAATATAATAATATGAAAATATAAATTTAATATTTCATTAAATGGGATTCAATATACCGTATCTGCAAAAGAGCTTCCAATACATATATTAATTATCAAAATATTTTTAAAAGTGCGTTACTTTTAAAGGAGAAATAAATGTGATTAAAAGATGTCTTTTGATTTACTTAAAATAATGTATTTGTAATATAAAACGATCGTGTTAAGGGGAGGGAGTCAGGTAAAAAAAATTGATTTTGGAAATTCAATATCATCCAAATCCTATTGCATTTAAAAATGCCCAACGCACTATATTGTTGGTACTCGATTAAAGGATTTTTTACTGTCATCTGACTTGCATATGCTTTTCAATATTATCTTAAGCAAAGTTCTTAGGTTTTCCATTTTGCGCATGATTCAGATCAAACTACTAGGCAGATTGGAATGGTTGACGTCTCATTTTCTTCTTCATGAAAAGATACACCGTCTAAATGGAGCAAATGTTAATAAAATGTAATATTTTTTAAGTGACATAATTATTAACAAATAAATTTTATGCTATTTTCTAAATCAGTGATTAACTTTGCTTTCAGAATGAAAAAAATAGTTTGCTCCATTTACCCGGTGTATCCTTTCATGAAGTAGAAAATGAGATGTCAACCATGTCAATCTGCCTAGTAGTTTGATCTGAATCATGCGCAGAATAGAAAACCTAAGAACTTTGCTTAAGATAATATTGAAAAGCATATGCAAGTCAGACGACAGTAAAAAATCCTTTCATCGAGCACCAACAATATAGTGTATTGGGCATTTTTATATGCAATAGAATTTGGATGATATTGAATTTCCAAAATCAATTTTTTTGACCTGACTCCCTCCCCTTAAGGTGACCGCAATAACAATTTTTATGTGTTACTCTTTTTTCCCTTAATGCACGAAAAATGTTAATTTTTCAAAATCCATTTTACACACGATTTAAAAGAGTAAACACAAAACACGTCTGATATGGATAAACTAGTTTCAGTTAACTCTTTAACCGCTAACGCAGCATATTTGCTATATTGGAGAAATATTGTTTCGATAAATATGTTTTATTTGCAAATTAAAAAATCTGAAAAATATTTACAAATAGAAGAGTTCAATGATGAATGTATCCTTCATTTAATTTTCCGAATAAAAAATGGATCCACACGTAAGAATGAAAAATTCATAATTTTCAAAAAATAGAAGTATCTTTTTTCACTATTTCAATTTAGAAAATTTTCTGTGACTTAAAAAAAATGTGTAATTTGTAATAAAAAGGGCTATTGAATTTTCAATACATCTCTTATGTAGAAAGAAAATCCTGTTACACTGTAAAAAATTTTTGTTCGAAAATTAATATACAGTATATAAAGCTCGGATGCATATACCGTTATATTAATTTTCAGATGCATTCGTCATTGACAAATACTATTTTTTAGTAATTTTCAAATACCAGTATCGGAGAATTCTTATACAATTCTTAAATTTATTATAAAAGTATATTAATATGGAATTCATATTCTCGTCTCGTAAATCTCATATCGTTTGGTATATTAAATTCACCTGCATTTTTAACAGTGTAAAACATTTGTTTTTGAAAATTAATATACCGTATATAAAGCTCGAATGCATATACGGGTATATTAATTTTCAGATGCATTCGTCATTGACAAATATTTGTATATTAAAATGAAGATTACAATACTCACGTACTGTAATTTTCAAATACTTGTATCGTCGAGTTCTCATACTATTGTAAAAATGTACAATAAAAGTACATTAATATAGAATTCATATACCCGTTTCGTAAATCTCACATCGCTTTGTATATTAAATTCACCTGCATTTTGAACAGTGTAAAACATTTGTTTTTGAAAATTAATATACCGTATATAAAGCTCGAATGCATATACGCGTATATTAATTTTCAGATGCATTCGTCATTGACAAATATTTGTATATTAAAATGAAGATTACAATACTCACGTACTGTAATTTTCAAATACTTGTAACGTCGAATTCTCATACTATTGTAAAAATGTACAATAAAAGTATATTAATATGAAATTCATATACACGTTTCGTAAATCTCACATCGTTTTGTGTATTAAATTCTCTTGCATTTTTAACAGTGTAAAACATTTATTTTTGAAAATTAATATACCGTATATAAAGCTCGAATGCATATACCGTATATTAATTTTCAGATGCATTCATCATTGACAAATATTTGTATATTAAAATGAAGATTACAATACTCACGTACTGTAATTTTCAAATACTTGTATCGTCGAATTCTCATACTATTGTAAAAATGTACAATAAAAGTACATTAATATGGAATTCATATACCCGTTTCGTAAATCTCACATCGCTTTGTATATTAAATTCACCTGCATTTTTAACAGTGTAAAATATTTGTTTTTGGAAATTAATATACCGTATATAAAGCTCGAATGCATATACGCGTATATTAATTTTCAGATGCATTCATCATTGACAAATATTTGTATATTAAAATGAAGATTACAATACTCACGTACTGTAATTTTCAAATACTTGTAACGTCGAATTCTCATACTATTGTAAAAATGTACAATAAAAGTATATTAATATGGAATTCATATACCCGTTTCGTAAATCTCACATCGTTTTGTATATTAAATTCACCTGCATTTTTAACAGTGTAAAACATTTGTTTTTGAAAATTAATATACCGTATATAAAGCTCGAATGCATATACGCGTATATTAATTTTCAGATGCATTCATCATTGACAAATATTTGTATATTAAAATGAAGATTACAATCCTCACGTACTGTAATTTTCAAATACTTGTATCGTCGAATTCTCATACTATTGTAAAAATGTACAATAAAAGTATATTAATATGGAATTCATATACCCGTTTCGTAAATCTCACTTCGTTTTTGTGTATTAAATTCTCTTGCATTTTTAACAGTGTATAAATAAATGCGTAAAAAAATGATAAAAATTTTATTAAAAATCTGCGCGCCTTCTTTTCCATCACGGTTGATAAATTCGTACATCCGCGTTACGCCGTGCAGAAATAATGTACCCACTCTCGTTGTGCGTTATGCTCGAAGTAAGTCCTTGACACATTGCACGAGTTTCGAAAATACCGTGTATAATACACAAACTGTGATAACTTCATTACGCTTCGCGCGACACGTGAAACTACCGTCGCATAGACAATTTAACCAGTTCGCAAAGTATGCTTTTCCAGTCCTTCATCCTTGCGGAATATATATTTCGAGTCCCCTCAGAACTGGAGTCACAAACACACATACATAGTAGAATATCTCGGTAATTTTACTCTCCACAAGTCTCCATATATACCTAAACCGTTTAATTTACCCTCGGGCTTGGGTCAGAAGGTGATATCTCGAATGGACCTCGGACCTTCGTAGATTTTCGTGGGGATGACCTTCAGGTATGACAACGTAGTTACAAACCCGTGACGAGACTCGCCTCCTATTGCGTCTGGCTTTGGGGCACGAGCTAATAGTTACAGCGAGCGAATGAAGAAGATAGAAAAGAAAAAAAAAAGAAAAAAAATCCAGAAGAAAAGAAAGGGAAGACCGACAGACCGACAGTCAGACAGACAGAGCAAGAGCGTGAAAACAAACGATAGAACGAGAGTTGTGAGGATAATATGAATGTCATAAGACGACCTGAGACCAGTGACGTCATTAACGTCAAGGTACGTGTACGACTGACGGACTCCCACTCCATTTCATCCTCTTGGACTCTGAAGTATCGGGTAAGAGAGGTATAGAGGAACCTGAGAGGAAAGAAACTCAGTAATGTGTGTAGTAGTCGAGTAGTTATTCATCTCTCGATGCATTTTGCCGGTAACTGCTGCTGGCAGGTGTACCATATGAGTTTATACCAATCGCATCACTAGTTGCCATTGGGGCATATCCATTTTAATGTCGTTTCAAGTATAGAATCTTAAAGCAATAGTGTGAGAGTGTGGCACGACGTAAAGCGTGTGTATCAATAGAATAACGAAAACCTTTACCAGGATTAAGGGATTTGTACGAGAATTTCTCACGGAGCTTTCAAGGTGAGTGATGGATGGGAGAGTCTTCTTCCACACTGTTTTATCCAAAGCTTTTTTACTTGCGTGCCACTTTTTTTCTTTCTCTTTTACTAAGCTCTACAGTTACGGAAAAAACATGTTTCAATTTATCTTTCATACTTGGTCGTGAAATTTCACGAGTTTTTGATAATTGGTATCACTGTTATAGTCGTTTATTGGTGGAGTTGAACTGTATTTAAATTCTGTTATTCCATTTGGAACGAGATTTTAAGTATAATTGGATGATGCATAAAGGATATCGAAATTTGAATAATAAAATAGGTCGAGCCTCTTGTTATGCTTCTCTATTGTATTTTATTCTTTTTATGAGTATTTACGTATTTCTCTAATGCTTTTTGTTCCTTTAAGAAGAAGCTTCTTTCACTGGATGATGCAAAGTACATTCGTATCGTTTTTATATATTTGTAATATGTTATTTGTACATAATATCCTTAAGTTAAAAAAAAACACTCTAAAAGTTTATAAAAAATGCTATGAAGAACAGGGGACTTACTATTTGTTACATTTAGCATACTTGTCAAATTAAAAATGAAGGAGAAATAGAAATTTCGAAGATTGACGATTTAAGAATTTTATATGTCGGCCCATTTTTCTTTCATAAAATAAATATTTTTGATGCACTTCTATTCTTACGTAAAAACGAAACCCTTTGAGAGTGTAAAAACTATTTTAAGAATTTACTTTTTCTAAAACGTTTGACACTTGTCTAAATTAAAAATAGTAGAAAAATGGTACTTTTGGAAATTGGGTTTTTAAATTTTTCCTTGCAAGTACGAAAAATACAGAAAAAGTTTCTTTTCCAAAATGAAATTTTAGCATACATTACTAATGAGATCTCACTGCTTGTCAAATTTTTCCAAAATTTTGTTATGAAGATTAAAAAAAATGTTTAAAAAATTGTACTCCAACATAGCAAATTTGCTACGTTGACTAGTTATACGACTAAATATTACTGGTATTTATAGAAATATGTGTACGTTTATAACGTTAATTTCGAAGATTAACGATTTAAGAATTTTATATGACCCATTTTTCTTTCGTAAAATACAAAATTTTTATCCACTTCTATTCTTACGTAAAAACGAAACCCTTTGAGAGTGTAGAAACTATTTTAAGAAATTACATTTTCTAAAACATTCGACACTTGTTTAAATTAAAAATAGTAGAAAAATGGTACTTTTGGAAATTGGGTTTTTCAATTTTTCCTTGCAAGTACGAAAAATAAAGAAAAAGTTTCTTTTACAAAATGGAATTTTAGAATGCACTACTAATGAGATTTCACTATTTGTCAAATTTTTCCAAAAAATTTTAATAAAGATTTTAAAAAATGTTTAAAAAATTGTACTCCAACATAGCAAATTTGCTACGTTGACTAGTTATACGACTAAATATTACTGGTATTTATAGAAATATGTGTACGTTTATAACGTTAATTTCGAAGATTAACGATTTAAGAATTTTATATGACCCATTTTTCTTTTGTAAAATAAAAAAATTTTATCCACTTCTATTCTTACGTAAAAACGAAACCCTTTGAGAGTGTAGCAACTATTTTAAGAATTTACTTTTTCTAAAACGTTCGACACTTGTCTAAATTAAAAATAGTAGAAAAATTGTACTTTTGAAAATTGTGTTTTTAAATTTTTCCTTGCAAGTACGAAAAATAAAGAAAAAGTTTCTTTTACAAAATGAAATTTGAGCATACATTACTAATGAGATTTCACTATTTGTCAAATTTTTCCAAAAATTTTTAATAAAGATTCTAAAAAATGTTAAAAAAATTGTACTCCAACATAGCAAATTTGCTACGTTGACTATTTATACGACTAAATATTACTGGTATTTATAGAAATATGTGTACGTTTATAACGTTAATTTCGAATATTAACGATTTAAGAATTTTATATGATCCATTTTTTTTTCGTGAAATAAAATTTTTTTATCCACTTCTATTCTTACGTAAAAACGAAACCTTTTGAGAGTGTAGAAACTATTTTAAGAATTTATTTTTTCTAAAACGTTCGACACTTGTCTAAATTAAAAATAGTAGAAAAATGGTACTTTTGGAAATTGGGTTTTTAAATTTTTCCTTGCAAGTACGAAAAATAAAGAAAAAGTTGCTTTTACAAAATGAAATTTTAGGATACATTACTAATGAGATTTGACTGTTTGTCAAATTTTTCCAAAAATTTTTAATAAAGATTTTAAAAAATGTTTAAAAAATTGTACTCCAACATAGCAAATTTGCTACGTTGACTATTTATACGACTAAATATTACTGGTATTTATAGAAATATGTGTACGTTTATAACGTTAATTTCGAAGATTAACGATTTAAGAATTTTATATGACCCATTTTTCTTTCGTAAAATACAAAATTTTTATCCACTTCTATTCTTACGTAAAAACAAAACCCTTTGAGAGTGTAGAAACTATTTTAAGAAATTACATTTTCTAAAACGTTCGACACTTGTCTAAATTAAAAATAGTAGAAAAATGGTACTTTTGGAAATTGGGTTTTTAAATTTTTCCTTGCAAGTACGAAAAATAAAGAAAAAGTTTCTTTTGCAAAATGAAATTTTAGGATACATTACTAATGAGATTTCACTGCTTGTCAAATTTTTCCAAAATTTTGTTATGAAGATTAAAAAAAAATGTTTAAAAAATTGTACTCTAACATAGAAAATTTGCTACGTTGACTATTTATACGACTAAATATTACTGGTATTTATAGAAATATGTGTACGTTTATAACGTTAATTTCGAAGATTAACGATTTAAGAATTTTATATGACCCATTTTTCTTTCGTAAAATACAAAATTTTTATCCACTTCTATACTTACGTAAAAACGAAACCCTTTGAGAGTGTAGAAACTATTTTAAGAAATTACATTTTCTAAAACGTTCGACACTTGTTTAAATTAAAAATAGTAGAAAAATGGTACTTTTGGAAATTGGGTTTTTAAATTTTTCCTTGCAAGTACGAAAAATAAAGAAAAAGTTTCTTTTACAAAATGAAATTTTAGGATACATTACTAATGAGATTTCACTGCTTGTCAAATTTTTCCAAAATTTTGTTATGAAGATTAAAAAAAATGTTTAAAAAATTGTACTCTAACATAGAAAATTTGCTACGTTGACTAGTTATACGACTAAATATTTCCGGTATTTATAGAAATATGTGTACGTTTATAATTTCCACTCCAGTTAGCAGTTAAAGTTGCAGTAACTTAGCGAAAAATATCCACTTGTCATTTCGAGCAATTCTTACTGTCATAAGACCAATTATTACCAGAATGTCATTAATTTATCCTGAGCAGTTCTGAATTATTCCTAATCATTTTTCTCCGTATACGAGAGCCCCATAAAATTATTCATCTCTCCTTGAATAAGGGAAAGTAATGTGAGATCATTAATTTCAAAAAGTCGTATGATCGCTCTGTGTTAAATATTATTCGCTATTATTCAAATTAAAAGACCTTTTGTATAATTTCGTATTCGTCCCCATTTATTCTAACCACTTCGAATGATACTTAGATTTACAGAGTATGTGAATTTATTGGAATATCGTTTCTGCATATATTTTCGTTCTGAATCTCTGAGGAAATCGATTTAGAATCCAAAGAAGATTACTAAGAAATATTCTGTTTCTTTCCTGAGAGGATTTCGTGTTCTTGAAACAAGTCTCCCTATATATCCTGTCCTTTATTTCTTCTTACTTGTGGACTCTCGTCTCTGACCTCCGTTATTTGTCGAGGGTATAATTTTTTTTTAATGAGCACACAACTCGCCTATGCGCTTCGTCGACTTCGCGTCTTTTTTCCTCTTTATTCCGTCGTAGAAACAAGACGGATGATCGGAGGAATATGAATGCGAAAAATTATGAATGCAGACGATTATTATTAGTCACGCTGGTGGGTCTTTAATGCGTCAAGCCTCTAGACCTGCTTTTTTTCATTCGGTCAATGGACACCGTGATTTTGCGAACGTTATGTTTTTTTTTAAACCATTCCTTAAGTTTTCTCAACTTTTTCACACAATTTTTACGCTAGAATAATATTTTCGCATAGAGAAAATCGATTGGAATATCTCATAGAATAGATAAACGAGAACGACACAAAAATTCTTAGATGTGACAAGCAATTTAGAGTACGTATCAGTTAATGTCTGGCCTTAACCAAAAATACAATAGATTCGCTTGAATAATTCTGGTTTGAATTAATTAAAAAGTAGAACCTTGGACATTGCTTCCTCATTATTTTTCGCTTTTTACAAAGCTCCCTCTAGGAGGAAGCAGTATGTTATTCAATTTTGGCTCCCTCATAGAGGAAGCTTTGTAAAAAGCGAAAAATAATGAGGAAGCAATGTGCAAGGTTCTACTTTGCATCCTTTTTTAAATTAGATAAATAAACATGTTGTGATTTCGCTTTTTCCATTTCGTTATTCCGTTATTTCCTTATTATTAGAGCGTTTTCGAAAGTAGATGTGATAACGTATATTATTAAAAATAATTCAACATTCCATAAAATCACAAATTTCATACCGTTTGTCACTAAATTGTACATATGTAATGGCTGAATATTGTTTCATTTATATACAAAATTTGAGCTCGCTATTTCAAGTTTTGCAAAAGTTACAATAGAGCGATAATGTCAATTTTTTGAAAAATTCAAAATTCCATAAAATCTGAACCACTTTACCGATTCGAACCAAATTCAATACCAAACAGCATTGAGTGCACCTACTCTTATAACCAACTATTTAGCAAAATAGACTAAATTTTACGAAAGTTAGAGCGACCACGTCCTTTTTTCAAAAAAATTGATGAAAACAAAGCTTCCTCTATGAGGAAGCCAAAATTAGGATAACTTTAAAAAAATAGATTTGCCCAAATGTCTTTAGATTATACTAATCAAAAAATAGATACATCGAATGAATTGTTAAAAAATGTAATTTAAAAGCTGCAGATATTTGTTGCAAAATGGTAGAGAATATTATATCAATTATACAATAAATGTTTATGAAATAAAATGATCGAGGCATACAATCCTTATTGCGGATGTGTTTCTAAACCGAATAAAAAAGGATGTGCAAAAATGCAGAATATTGTGAGTTCTACTATAAAAATAATTATTCGTATCATAATTTAGTGTTTGATTTCATTATTTATGCGACGACAATAAAACTGTTGTTGTCCTCTCAGCGAAACATGTGTATAGTAGAGTTGAACATACATTTGTCTGGTTATACACTCAGAAAAACACTCGTCAATTATGAAGTGACAGTTACAAAATAGAAATGCGTAAATACAACAAAAAAAAAGTTGCAAAGTTGAACTTTGCACATTGCTTCCTTATTAATTTTTATTTTTCACAAAGTCACCTCTATGAGTAAGCTTATTTATTAATTTTCGCTTCCTTATAAAGAAAGCTTTGTAAAAAAGTTCACATGTTTGCTAAATTTCAGCCCGATTGTTAAAGCAGTTCTTGAGATATGAAAGTTTGAGATATGAAAACTACGCATCCATGCACTTTTTCTAAACCATTTTTCTCGACGTTTTAGACCATTTTAAGTGTTCTGACATAAAAAACTCGAAAAAAAAATTTCACACGAAAACAAAGCTTCCTTAATGTGCAAAAGAAAAAACGTCTCATGAATCAAAAATAAATAGCAGTCAGTTAATAATTTCTAGGACTTCCGCGATTTCTGCACTGAGAGAAAAATCTGGCAATTAAAAAAAAAGTATATTTAGACCGACGATAATCTAACAATAGACTATAATTCCCAGAAGGAACGTCTCTATTTTATGGTTATAGCGAATATAATTATAGTAGCAATCATCAAAATGATAATTGTTTCAAAAACTATCTTAATAGTATCAAATATGCCGTTTCATATACGGTTTCAACGTTTGTTTCCAATAACCTTGCAAGTATCGTTTATTGAACCATATTATCATCGCTTCGACCATAAGACATTATAAGCCTTCCTTTATTCGTTTTATCGTGTGAAATCGTTAAGGGGAGGGAGTCAGGTAAAAGAAATGGATTTTGGAAATTCAATATCCTCCAAATCCTATTGCATATAAAAATGCCCAACGCACTATATTGTTGGTATTCGATGAAAGGATTTTTTGCTGTCGTCTGACTCGCATATGATTTTCAATATTTTCTTAAGCGAAGTTCTCAGGTTTTCCATTCTGCGCATGATTCAGATCAAACTACTAGGCAGATTGGAATGGTTGACGTCTCATTTTCTTCTTCATGAAAAGATACACCGGCTAAATGGAGCAAACTATTTTTTTTCATTCTGAAAGCAAAGTTAATCACTGATTTAGAAAATAGCATAACATTTATTTATTAATAATTATGTCACTTAAAAAATATTACCTTTTATTAACATTTGCCCCATTTAGCCGGTGTATCTTTTCATGAAGAAGAAAATGAGACGTCAACCATTTAAATCTGCCTAGTAGTTTGATCTGAACCATGCGCAGAATGGAAAACCTAAGAACTTTGCTTAAGATAATATTGAAAAGCATATGCAAGTCAGACGATAGTAAAAAAATCCTTTCATCGAGTACCAACAATATAGTGTGTTGGCCATTTTTATATGCAATAGGATTTGGATGACATTGAATTTCCAAAATCAATTTTTTTGACCTAACTCCCTCCTCTTAAGGTAGTTCTGTCGCGAAGGCAATCCAAACTCATATGCATGAATTTTTGACATGATGTAATTTAGCTATTCAATTTTACTTGCACAAAATCTTGAAGGCTTTTACCGAGTATTTGAATGAACAATTAAAACTTGAAAATCGATCTTTTTACACGGTGCTCACGGGAGGGCTGGAAAAATTGATCTTTAAATCGAAAATTAACATACTTAGATCAAAGATAGAGAAAAAATAAAAAGTACTACGGATTCGCAAATCATTCAGGAATTGATGCAGCATGAAAAAAGGTGAAGTCTCCGGAATAATGTTTAATTGAACCAAGGTCAAAGTGCACGATACCGGGCCAAATGACGTTTCCTAACCTAATTATCGTAAAAATGAAGTCAAATCCGCACTAAACATATCAACTATTTACAAATAATCGTTTTTATTTGATTACGACAATTTCGAAGGATTCTCGATTTTTTTATATATTATTATTGTGGCAGTCAAAGTGATGCGTATGATTATTTTTTAATGTCATATAGACTCTGAGATTTATGACTCCGGCGTACCTACAGAACTACCTTAAATCAACGATATGCTTTTCTCTCAGTGTGAGTGTACAATCTAAACTTGGTGGCCTCGAAATGTTTGTGACATCAGGTCCATCTTCCTTGAAGTTTCGAAGTTAGAGGTTGAATCGTTGGTGACCATCTGCTCGTTCGTTACGTTAGGCAAAGTGCATAGTACGCTAGAACGCGTATGAGGGAGAGAATTGCCCGGCGGATGCATTGTTCGTCTGTGCATGACGACCGCAGCCCGTTCGTTCCATGGACATATGTATGTGGGAGGCAGAAAACTATGCCTAACGTATGTACGTACAAATGTCCATGGTAGAGTAGATATTCGTTGAGTGGATAGCCGCGCGTGCAGAGCTTCGTATGTCAGGCCTCGCGGTTGTTCAGAGCTCCGGAACTTCTTCCGGCCACCGAGTGATAGGATATTCCTGTCTCGGCGCTTTTACTACGTGCGAAGCTCTTCCCTTTCACCTTTGTCATCATCATTCTCCTCTCTGACCGTAGAAAAGAGCCTCTTCGATTCCTACGTGCACGTACTTACAGCAGTTACCTTTTGCACACAGTTGTGTGCACGTGAGGATTGAACATCATGAACGTTAGCATACGTGTAACGTCTTTTATTGACCGGAACCCAACGGGACGTTGTTGATACCGGAGGGAATTAGTCTAGACGACAGGATTTTAAGGATGTATGATAGGTACAGTCACGCCAAACGTGAGTTTCAAAGAAAATTTCCAACACCTTCCGATGGGATAAAAATCGGAAAAAAGTCGAGTTCAAAAGATCGATTTTCCATTATAATAATTCCAAAATTTTATTAACGATGAATTAAAAAAAATTGGTGAATGGATCAACGGACAACTTAACCCTTTTTTCGAATGAAAATTATTTGTCAATTTTTCAGATTACATATGATTTTTTTCTGAATTTTTTCTTTATTTTGGATTTTTTTGTATTTCGAAAAATCCGCGAAAAATAACGAATTTTGGATATGCGTTTGGCAAATAATATCTTGAGTGTAATGGATGGTTTTTTTGCCAAACGCATATCCAAAATTTGTTGTTTTTCGCACATTTTTCAAAATAAAGAAAAAATTTTGAAAAAATTCATATGTATTCGGAAAAATTGACAAATAATTTTCATTCGAAAAAAGAGTTAGGTTGTCGGGTGATTTCTTCAACATTTTTTTCATTCATCAATTTGTTAATTTTGGAATTATTATTATGCAAAATCGATCTTTTCAGCACCTTTTACATGCTTGATTTTTTTCCGATTTTTATCCCATCGGGAAGTGTTCGAAATTTTCTCTGAAACTGACGTTTGGCGGGACTGTATTTATAATACATCCTTAATTTTAGTTTGTTTCATCTCACTCGACAATTTATATGTATATTTATTTATTTATTAACGGCTGATTAAGACTCACGAATATTAATAATAACTGAACGTACAAAAATAACTGATTAACTGATTTTAATATATAAAACAGTAAAATAATAAAAATAAGTAATTGATATACTTTTTCACAGAAGTAGCTTTGTAAAAAGCGAAAAATAATGAGGAAGCAATGTGCAAGGTTATACTTAGCATTCTAATTTTTTTTTATTGATTCCGCTTGGGATTCAAAAACAAATCGATTTTTCATATATTGTTTTTAATACGATTAATTCATAGTGTTGCCAATCTCGAGTTGTTTTTCTGATCGTTTTTTTTAATGTTAAAAGAAGACTACTATCGTGAGTCAATTACGATGAGTGAATATTGACTTTTTATTGCAATTCGTAAAATATTTTCCTGATTATTAAAAAAGTTTTTATTTTTCTAGATAGAAACTTTTTCATCTTGAAGTGAAGTGCATTGCTTCATTAGTGTAACTTCAAAAAGTTTTAAAGAGTTTCGAGATGTTTTAAACAGATGGAAATGAGAAATGCAAAGGTACTAATTAGAGAATCACGAATAATCATGAAGCGAATTATTATTATTACGTTAATTAAAATTCTATCTGAAGCCACGAAAAAGTTAATAAGAATTAATGAAAATCGAGCAAATTGAACGATCTTATTAGCTGCACTGTAATGCAGTTAAGGGTCAATTTTACCGTTGCGTTGTCGCGTCGATTGTTTAGCGGAACGATAATTACGTTTTTGCTACGACAAACTAACCATTGACTTCGCGCTCGAGTTTATGCGACTAATTAAGGACTAGTTGGTCGGTTTGCTGATAACATTGCTATTGTTCTCAGTGAAGCCTGACTAAACTCAAGAGATTGCGGCTCGGTTTAAATAATATGAATAGCTTTTTTTTCCCGATATGTCGAGACAGAAAGAGCCTTTGAATTTTAATCTTTAGTCAGCCGCAGATATGAACATATGCAGTTACTTTTTTTGTGTCCTCATTTATTATAATTATTGTTGGATTATTATTATCATATTGTTAGAAATTGTCATAATTAGTCAGACGCATAAAATTGTATCGTAATATTCTCTCAGCTGTGGCTAGTATTAAATCACAACTATTAATTATCAGCCCATGCGACCATTTTTATAGGTACATTAAGATTTAAAAACCATAAAAATATGATTTTTATGACTTTCACTCGACTCTCTACCCTTAAGTAGTTCATTATTATCGAAATTACCTACAATTGGCTATATCTATCAATTAGACAACGTAACTGCAAATATCGTAAAAGTGGTAATTAATTGTCACTTAATAGATGCAATAAAAATGTTAATTTATAATTATGCATTCGGATAAGAAAATTTCTCTTCCTTACTCGATCTGTTTTTATTACAAGAAACGTTTTAGTTAAATAAAGCAGTAACTTTCAACGTTCACATCCGCCAGTAAAATAATACGAGTCTGGAAATGCGCAAAAGAATAAAATAATATTTTATTTGATGAGGACACTTGGACGTCCGCTTTGGCAAAACATTATTACCTTTTTTTGTACGCAACTGAAGGGAAGTAACAGAAATCTAGTTTTCCACGGTGGAACGCTCGTTCACTCCCAGTGGAATACGAGCAATTCATACAAATACGAGAAATGGATGTAAGGAAGAGAAAAGACAAATTGAAAGAAAGAATGGAAGAAACCACTGCGTCCGGCTTACACATTTAAGGGGGAGAAGACGATAGAGAAAAGATTAATAAAATAAAGTCTTTTGAAATTCTATATTCCACGGAGAAGCTCAAATAGCATTGCGTTATAAAAATTATTAGTTTAGTAAGCAGATTTTTGTTTTTACAATTTGTTTAGCTAAGCTAGTAAATAACACAATGTTGTGAGCCGTATTTGAAGAAAAGATTTGCTGACCTGGCAAAATCATTTTCTCAGTATCGCCACACAATTACTCTCCTTTTATGTTACCTTCTAGGTTCCATTACCTAGCCTGTGTAACTAAAAACGCCGTAAGAAGTGCAGACGTTAGTTCGTACCTATTTTCTTTTTTGTTTCTTATCTACTGTGAAGTAAAAGAAACACTTTTTCCCTTAAAGTGGAAATAGCTATACTCGAAACTGCAAGAGTCTTCTTCGAAAACGACTAGTCAACAGAAAACGGAAAAAAAAATTTGCGGCAATAAGTTAGGTTACAAATTTTTTTTAAAATTAATTGATAAGATCGTTGAATTTTTTTACTACACTCCAAGTTGCTTTTTTTTAAAACAATTCGCGTAATTTCATCAATTCAATTTTTTGTTTCCTAACAGACGAATTCGGCCGAAAACAATGCCTTATTTTGGTTTATTCATATATTCTTACCGACATGGAAAAAATGGTTTAATGACGAGATCTATCAAAATGATTGGTTCTAATCAACACGGAGAAAATGGTTTTGCTAAAAGCCAGCAAATTTTTTGTTAAAATAGAGATAAAATCAAATTATTTGCAAGCCTAACCCAAAAATCGGTTGATCTTACAAATCTTCTTGCTAAGTTACACTGAGAAAAAAAAATGTTAGAATGAACTAAATCGGCGTTCACCCTCGTTCAAATGAAATTTTAGTTGGTATGACAAATATTTTGGTTACCGCAAATATATTTTAGTCAACTGAATCAAATAATTATTGAAGACACTAAACATTTGGTTGTCTTAAACGATAAAATTCGTTTGAACGAGGGCAAACGCCGATTTAGTTAATTTCTACATTTTTTTCTCAGTGTACAAAATCTTCTTGCTGGAGTAACAAATCTTTTTGCTAAGCTAACAAATATTTTTGCTAGGACAGCAAAAAATATATGCTATCACTATAATAACAAAAGATATTACTGGCCCAACAAAAACATTTTCTCCGTAAACCTGCGTGGCAATATACGGCATAAATTTGTAATTATGTATGACAACCAATTTTCGTTGGTTGGTTTTAAAGAGGTCACACCGAGAGAAAAGATTTCATTGACGCCAAAGAAATGGGTGGATTGATTTTTGTTTTCATTGATGTCAACGAAATATTTCTTTGATTTCAATGAAATAGTGCATTTGAATTTCAAAGAGAACATTTCATTGCCAGTAAATAAAGATTTACTTAGTGAACATATAATAAAGAAACAGTTTCATTGTTTTAAAGAGACGTTCTCATTGGTTCAAAGAAACGTTTTCACTGATCTCTCTCTCTCGCACCTAATCTCACTTTTTTGTTTTCCGGTTCTCCCGATTGAACGGCTTCGAGGAGCCAGAAGCTTAGACTATTTCTGTCGTACTTCCTTACATACTCACAAAATTTTAGCTTTATTTGCCGCGTACTTCAGGAAAAAATAGGTTTCGAAATTTTGAGCTGGTAAGAAGAAGGTTTCATTGAATCAGAGACGATATCTTTATAATCAATGAAAAAGGTTCATTGGTTTAAAGAAATATTTCTTCGAATCAAAGTCACTACTTTTCATTGAGTTTGAGATCATTCAAAGAAAAGATAGCATTGAAATTGAAGTATCCCGTGAAGAAATCTTATCAGGGTTCTTCCAAGGCCCCGATAAATATTCCCTAATTCTCTTAAGGGTCTTATGTGGAATCCTCATAGGGTTTCGCAAATGATGGTCACGCTTTTTTCTTCGGGACCTTTAAAGGCTAAATGTTAGGGGCCTTTAAAGGCAAAATAATGAGGACCTTTTAAGGCTGCCCTATTAAGTCCTTACTAAAATAATAAAGAAATTTAATTAAAAAATATATATTTGGTATTATTTAGTTGAGTAATGCTGCACTTTTAATTAGAAATTTCGTCTTTCTCTACACGATGGTACATATTAATCGCTGAAAAAACATATTACATTTTTTTTACGTTGACGGGAATCGAACCTAGAACCCTCCAGATGGTGTAGTTGCGCTGCGCCTTAGCTCTCTTGGCCGTTAAAATCATATGAATGTACAATTTTTTTGTATATTTGAATGGGTGTAATATGAAATATGAAATAAAATTAATGTAATATAGTCAGAACTTGATTGATTTACATGACTGCGTCTGATGTGTAAAAATAAAAGCACATTCAGTTATTTTTTTACAGAAATTGGTTATATCGAATAGGGTGCATTGTATCGTTGTTGTCATCTATAATTATATTCCACAAAATTGCTTGTTTTATCGTTTGCGCGAATTAGTTCGTTTGTATCTAGGTGCGTGACGGTCTGACTGACTTGAGGGCCAGTATTAGAATGGGTGACCACCTGGCTGACTTTAATGGTCATTAGTTGGATAGGTGACCACCAATTTTGCCATGGAAACCTCGGATCGCCATATAAGACCCTCATCTGGCAAATTTATTATTGACTTGTTTACTTTATGCCATGGTTAAGCTTGACTGGGCCTTTAATTAATTGACTTATCAAGGCCTTATTAAACTTCACCATGGCCTTATGAGATCCTTATTTGGCAAAATTATGATTAATTAGGTTACTTGGTATCATGATGAAGCCTGACTGGGCCCTTAAGTAATTACCCTATCAAGCCCTTATTGAACTTCGCCATGGAAACCTAGAATTGCCTTATGAGACCCTTAAGTGGCAAAATTATTATTGATTTGTTTACTTGGTGCCAAGATTACGCCTGACTTAAGGGCCCTTAAGTGATTACCCTATCAAGCCCTTACTAAACTTCGACATGGAAACCTAGAATTGCCTAAGGAGACCCTTATCTGGCAAAATTATTATTGATTTGTTTATTTGATGCCATGATTAAGCCTGACTGGGCCCTTAAGTGATTACCCTATCAAGCCCTTATTAAACTTCGCCGTGGCAACCTAGAATTGCCTCATGAGGCCCTTACGTGGCGAAATTATTATTGATTTAATTATTTAGTGCCATGATTAAGCCTGCCTGGGCCCTTAATTAATTGCCCTAATACAGCCTCATTAAATATCGGCATGAAACCCTACAGTTTCTTTAGTAGATCCCTAATTGGGAGTGATATGGAACTTCCTTTTATGGTGTCCACATTAAAGCCCGATAGGGCCCTAAGTTATCTTAGGGCAACCCTAATATTTTTCTTCACGGGATTTCATTTCATTGGCAAAGATTTCCGTGAATCAATGAAACTTTTTCTCTCGGTGTATATTTACCAACTGATCCTACGTATTCATCACGGCGGTGGTCAGTTAATATACAACAAATCAAGTTTGAATTGACATTTCTATTAGTATTGCTAAACAACTATTTGGCAAGCCAACCAATCGTTCGGTAATGTCAGCTAACCAAAACTACTTAAGAAGCAATCAAATCACTCCCAATCGAGAATCCGATTCCGAACGGAATGGTTGATTGGTGCTTAAAATAAACCAACATTGGTGCGTTTTGGTTGAATTATCGCATCAATCAACCAGTTTTTTAATTTATTGGCAGATAGTTGAAGTAATAAATTTGGTGTGTGCCGAAACTATAACACTGAGAGAAATATATAATTGAATATACTAAATTATTTCAAATATACCATTTATTTGAAAATATTCAAATGCATGAGTTTATTTGAACCAATTATATATTTAATTGTTCCTTTTGTCGAATGAAATCAAAATTTTATGGACTCAACGAAATATTCAATCTTTTCGACTAAATATTGTGTTGATTCAATAAAATTATCCTATGAAAATGTCAGACAATATACTTATTCATATTACGTCGTCAATCCTATAAACTTAATTTATCGTTGAATCAAAACCATATTTATTTCAATGCGGATCATTTTATTTGAACCTGTATAATATTCAATCACTTCAATTAAATGGATTTAATTAATAGATTTTAAGCTCTAAGCTAAATGGTTCTATTGATTCAAATATATATATTTATTGCACGTAATCATTTATTTATTCGACTCAACGAAATATATAGTTGCCTCAATTGTACTGGGTCTTTTGATTCAAATATATATATATTTATTTCACGTACACTGAGAGAAATTAAGATGGTACTGGTAACTAATCAGTGATAATTATATTTTATTAGTTCAGGTGACTATATTTGTAGTTACATTAACTACGTTATTGTTAATGTGACTATTTTCTTAGTTACATTAACTACGTTATTATTAATGTAACTACGAAAATAGTCACCTGGACTAATAAAATATAATTATCACTGATTATTTACCAGTACCATCTTAATTTCTGTCATTGTAATCATTTATTTATTCGACTCAACGAAATATATAGTTGCCTCAATTGTACTGGTTCTTTTCATTCGAATAATTCGGCTCTTTCATAGAGTTCATTCAACGCAATATATTGGTATTTTGACTTCAAATATCAAATTATTAGAATCAATTAAATATATTTCAAATAAATGATTTGCTGTGTTCAATTTTATTTTTCCTCAGTGTAATATACTCTAAGCATTTTGAAGTTGCTTCTCTCGACTAACCATTTTTCTTCGTCGATGTATAACATAATCTTTTGAAATTCTATATCCTCCACACAATCAGGGTCCTTTTGTGTTGTCGGCTAGGCTCCATTACCTCGACAGTGACCAAGCACAAAGTAAAGGGAGTAGACAACAGTATATTCGTGCTTTCTTTTTCATCTCTTATCCTCACTTTTTCTCTGGCGATTGAACCGCATGTATACGAAGCGTTATACCTTGATCCTCTTATCCGTGGTCTTACTCTCCATTCGTCGTCGACGTTGTCGACTTAAACACTTGTACGGTGAAGCGGGGCAAAATGGCAACGCGGGGCATAATGGCATAATGGCAGCAGGAACGAAACGAGCCATATTAAGGGATCTTTCCAGTGTGAAAAAAAAAATCGATTTTTTTCTTCGTCTTATCCATTAGTATATACGGCCAAAAACATCCTCTCAAATTTTTAAAGCGAAATTCGAAATACTTCGCTGAATACTCGAAACTTTAAACGCGTTTTTCTCGTAACGACATTTTTTAAAACGGTGGACATTCTCCAGGGAATAGTTTTCAAGCGATCGTTTTCAAATTTTAGGAGAACATTCTTCACGCTACTCTCTATCGTGCTATGGAAGCTTTTTTTTTTAAATCTTCCCATTTTTTTAAAGAAAAACTGTCGAAAAACCGGCCAAAATCGGTAATTTTTGTTCAAACCGCCGCCATTTTTTCAATTTTGATTAAAAAAAAAGCCTCAATAGCGCGATAGCCAATCGCATACTAATTAATAATCCTTTGAGTTTTTTTTTTATATGAAATTTGCGACCCCAGGGTGTCCACCATGAGGCTATCTTTTTTATTAACATTATTTTCAACAATTAAAAAAAATATTTAAACAATAAAAATCGTCTTATAAAAAATCATTTTCTGTCATTCATGATTACTTTAATATGTCATAAAAATTTCAGATTGATCGGCGTATAGTAACCGACCGAAAAAAAATCGTGAAAATAGGCTATTTTTCGGACCGTCACACTGAAAGATTACTTAAAACCGGAGTAAAATATGACACGCACTGTGAAAAAAAATCGTTAGAACCAATAAAACGTGCGCTTGCGGGCAGCGAAAAGAATATTCTTTTGATCGAATGGAATATGTAATTGAACGAAACAACAGCTGATCAATCCAAACATTATTCGATTACCAAATATTTTGCCCAATCGTCAAAATATTCTTTTCGCTGCCCGCAAGTCCACGTTTTGTTGGTTCTAACGATTTTTTTTCTCTGTGCATGAAAACACAAATTCGTACATTGACACGCGATATTCCGCAGTTTTATTAATTTGGATAAATATTTTTAAAATTGAAAAAAAAAACGCGAGGTTTTTCACATTTCTATGCGGGCGACGGATAAAAAATAGTGAGGCAAATGGCCCAGTTCCTGATACTGCCGCATTTATTGACACCGACGATACATTTATATTTGTAGTAAATAAAGTTTTCGTCAAATATAAAAAATTTTACTGTCAAATTGAAGACCGTTTTTTACTGCCGTATATTGCCGAGATAGGAATGTTTTTATAGAATATTTCATATCGGAATTCAATAGTGAGCGTTGCGACTGACGTTTCAGTGGCTTTCGAGCGATATTCATAGTCGGAAGGCACTAGCTCAAGAACATGCGAAATTTCGGATTCATACCCTTCAGTAAGTATTAAATGCTATAAAAGTGATATGAATAACTTCAAAATAAACGACACTATAGATCTGATACGTAAAAATTCATCTTAAGGTTAATTCTTCCCATAAATTATCGGAGTCAGTAAGTGCATCACCTAATTCAGGTTATGTTGCAGTTTCTGACACTGCATAAGAGGAAAAGAGGCACGGCGTTCTCTTTTGCAGTGTTTGTTTTCTTTTTTCTGTAAAAATTTTTTTCTGCAAAAATTTTGATAAAAAAAAATGTACTGCAAAATTTTTTTTGCTAAAAGTTCGTTAAAAAAAAAATTTTGCAGTCAAAATTTTTTTTTTTACTCCAAAAGTATGTATTCTGTTCTTAATATCCACCTTCTATACGGAATACGCGATATAATTTTTTAATTACTTTTTTTATGTAAAATTTGTTGAAAAACAAATATCGTAATTGAGACACCTCTAAATATTATTTGCCAGCGAATTCCTTTGGCACAGTCGATTGTTAAGTCAGCCCCTCGAGTTTAAGCCATGAACATCAACAAAAAGTGCGATAATAAGCAGTAAGAAGCAGAAATTGACAGAAATAATTTTTTTAATTAAACAATTAAAAAAAAAAATCTATCAAATTTAATTTCAAAGTTATCGTGGAAGTAATATCATGGCAATTAAACCACAACATAATTCTTTTACGATTTCAGCGTACGCTGGTGAAATTTTGACGAGGTGTGCCATTATGCCCCTGTTCCATCGTGCCCCGCATCCATTATGCCCCGCTTTTCCCTAGTTCTTCTTTATCCTCCGCAAAGGATTTTCCTGCGGACAATACATCGTCGTTGGATAATATATAAATGAACGCGGTCGAGAAGCTCTCAGACAAGAGAAGGTGATTCATACGACATGTACCTTGAAAAGATTGAGCTTGACACAAAAACCTGTAGTGTTCTGTCTTTGCTTCACTTTCACTGTAGGCTCAAATCGCCACACGATCAGCCATGAGTATGTTTGTATCTCCATTTATTTACGGGTGTACACCGTATTCAACAGCGTGTCCGAGTCGTCACGATAACTGACTTCATGTCGAATTACGTAAGTAGCCGCTTAACGGCCGTGTCAAGACCACGTCGGAAAGATGAATGTGAAACGAGATAAAGGAAGTCGAAACTCGTGACCACAGAGTTTGTATATCGCCACTGTCAACTGTTCCCTAACATCTTCGCCCAATCGCCTTTACACCGAGAGAAAAGATTTCATTGACGCCAAAGAAATGGGTGGATTGATTTTTTTTTTTCATTGATTCCAACGAAATATTTCTTTGATTTCAATGAAATAGTGCATTTGAATTTCAAAGAGAACATTTCATTGCCTGTAAATAAAGATTTACTTAGTGAGCATATAATAAAGAAACAGTTTTATTGTTTTAAAGACACGTTTTCATTGATCTCTCTCTCGCACCTAACCTCACTTTTTTGTTTACCGGTTCTCCCGAACGAACGGCTTCGAGTTTCAAGGAGCCAGAAGCTTAGCCTATTTCTGCCGTACTTCCTTACATACTCACAAAATTTGAGCTTTATCTGCCGCGTACTTCAGGAAAAAATAGGTTTCGAAATTTTGAGCTGGTAAGAAGAAGGTTTCATTGAATCAGAGACGATATCTTCGAAATCAATGAAAAAGGTTCATTGGTTGAAAGAAATGTTTCTTCGAATCAATGTCACTATTTTTCATTGAGTTTAAGATCAGTCAAAGAAAAGATAGTATTGAAATTCAAGTATTTCATTTCATTGGCAAAAATTTCCGTGAATCAATATGAAACTTTTTCTCTAGGTGTGTTTAGTAATTTTCTTATTTTGTCGGTATTTATTCCTCACAGAGGAATTTTTGCTTTCGTGAGGATATTTTGTTGTTGAGACTTTCATGTTCAGATACTGAAAATTGTATAAAATATCGCACCTAACCTCACTTTTTTGTTTTCCGGTTCTCCCGAACGAACGGCTTCGAGTTTCAAGGAGCCAGAAGCTTAGCCTATTTCTGCCGTACTTCCTTACATACTCACAAAATTTGAGCTTTATCTGCCGCGTACTTCAGGAAAAAATAGGTTTCGAAATTTTGAGCTGGTAAGAAGAAGGTTTCATTGAATCAGAGACGATATCTTTGGAATCAATGAAAAAGGTTCATTGGTTTAAAGAAATGTTTCTTCGAAACAATGTCACTACTTTTCATTGAGTTGGAGATCATTCAAAGAAAAGATAGTATTGAAATTCAAGTATTTCATTTCATTGGCAAAGATTTCCGTGAATCAATGAAACTTTTTTTCTCAGTGTAATTATTGCTATCGAGGCGGTTAGGATCAATGAGATTTTCGTGACTTTTTGCCATTCTGTAAAGACCTGGATTGAAAGAAACGCAGCTGAATATTTCGTGTACTACACAGTAAGAATTGGATTGAAAATTTTGACTTTTAACAAAAAGTTTCCTTTTTACAAAAAAAAAAGACGTTTGGAAATAATTTGTCAAAAATGTTGTATTAAAAAAAAGTATCTTTTCGTTTTAACAATATATTTTTTAATAATATCTATTTATTTGGTATATCTTATTGTTACTTTTCATATTAAAAAAAACCTTGAAAAAGAAGAAAAAAGTTATCTTATTAAGATAACTTATTAAATTATCTTAATATTAAGATCTTAGTATTAAGATAACTTATATAGTTATTACGGGAAATTAAATTTAAAATCGCCTTTAATTATCGTTACGATAATACTGCCATTTTTAATTCTCAACTGTTCTCTAACATCTTCGCCCAATCGCCTTTAATTGTTATCGAGGTTATTGGGATCAATGAGATTTTCGTCACTTTTTGCCATTCTGTAAAGACCTGGATTGTAAGAAACGCAGCTGAATATTTCGTGTATTGCACAGTAAGAATTGAATTGAAAGTTTTGACTTTTAACAAAAAGTTTCCTTTTTTACAAAAAAAAAAGATGTTTGGAAATAATTTGTTAAAAATGTTGTATTAAAGATAAGTATCTTTTCGTTTTAACAATATATTTTTTGATAATATCTATTTATTTTGTATATCTTATTGTTACTTTTCATATAAAAAAAACCTTGAAAAAGAAGAAAAAAGTTGTCTTATTAAGATAACATACTTATTACGGGAAATTAAATGTAAAATCGCCTTTAATTATCGTTATGATAATAATAATAATATTTAATTCTCAAAATTGCAAACGAAGTTTCCAATTTATGTTGTCTTATCGAAACGGAATAAGTCAATCGCACGGCATTTAAGATTGAATTTTCACTTTATTTTGTACGCTATTATCAAAAATATTAGTAAAACAAAAAAAAAGTTGTATGTCTGAAATGATTTTCATTAAAAAAAACTAAAAAAATATTTCCTATAACAAACTCACCATGTGTGGGCATTTATTTGATAAACATATACTTTTTTAATCAAACAACAATAATTATTTTATTATTTAATGTTAAAATTCTGCATGAATCATTCTTGTACAACGAATTCTAGTATTTAATAGACATTATAACCAATCATTAATAATTCATGCAACGTATATCAAATACATTTTTATTGACTGAATTCCCATCCCTCTGTGTAAGGGCGTTTAGGTGCTGATTTATCAGAGCTATTATTGTGTGTTATAGAAGACGTCAGTATAATAGAGTTCGTCTTCTCGTATCTTTATCCTAATCTAAATTGCTTCAACGCCCGACAATGGCCTTATCATCCACTATTAGATATGCAAATCTCTTGTCTTCACATTGCTCATTTAATGTTGGAAATTCTAAAATTTCAATTTTTCTTATTTGGTCATAATATTTTTTTAAATTTCTATAAAAGTTTCTGATTGCTCAAAATGAACAAAATAAAAATAAAAAAGTAGATTGGAAGTATGATAAAAAATGTTAAACATATTAGGCAAAAAGAAAAGAAATTGTTTATCCCTTTTTTTTAAACATGCGTACCTGCAATTTAATTAACGTAACATTTTTTTTTAAGCTCTGAAATGATTTTACGAATAGGAACTAAAAAGTATTTTCAAGGAAACAATTTATAACACTATAAGACGCTGATTTATTGGACCGGATACCATAAGGACGTCACAGAGTTTGCTTCTTTATATCTCTATTTCTTTTATCATAGCCAACGGTGCTTCAGCCCCCGACTATACCCTTATCGTCCACTATTATTCACATCACTTCGTCGGGATGAAAAAAAAGTTTAGACCTGTCGGAGTAAAGATTTCTATCGGGCATTGACATGAGGGCTATCTCGTGATCCCCGGAGATGTTCCTTCCCCTCGAAGATCATCTATATACAGTCCTAGTAAAATTCGAAACGTCTGATAAAGTTGAGTAGCTCTGCACGTAAGTTCTAAAGACGATATCGTATCTTATGCGTTTGCTACACCTGAGTGCTTCTTACGTTTCACTTCTTACATTTTTATACGTATCATAAATTTATTTATGATTCAAAAGATTTAATTATAAAAAAATTATAATCTTTTATAATATAATATAATAATAATATAAGAAAATTTTATATCTTTTATGGAAGTTCTGTAGACGTTTTTTAAACCAGAGCCAAAAACATTAAAGTAACGATAGTTAGAAAAAAAATGTTCATCTCATTTTTCACTCAAACAGTAATATCATCTTGGAATCAGTCAATCATATCACAAAATTAAAAGAATATAAAAATATGCGGTTTTACGATAAAAGCATCAAAATTATTTTGTAAACGTACAACGCCGCATATTGTCATTGGGTTAATTTTCTTAAAGTCTGGAAGTAAAAAATAAAGAATTTCGAGTTATAAAAAAAAATGAGAATTAAAGCCATTTGGAAATGATAGCTTGACTTATATAATAAATATAGCACAAAAACACAGTTTTTTTCTTACTTGATTCGATTTTTTTTCCACTTGTCTTGTTCAAACAACGTCTATAAAATTGGGTAATTTTTAAGAAAAATCAGATTTTAAAAATCACTGACGATATTGTCATCCCCGCTGTCATCTATCTGTACATATTTATTTATTATGTGTGTATCAAGGCAATGCACATTTCTCTATGACCTATTTCAGGGACAATTTGCAGAGCCTAGATATAAAAAATAAATAGCTTCGGGTAGCTTCGGCAATTTGAAGCTGCTCATTTATATGGAATGTCTATTAAAGTTTAACCGAATATATAGTAAATTCATTGGGCAGGTAGAAGTCACTTCGCATTGACTTGCTCTTCACGTACGCGAATTTGACCTCGCAGAATTACGTTTCCGAAGTTGTATGGATGACGACAAATTTGTTCCGACCGCGATATATCTGCACTAAGCCCCATTAAGAGTCGCATAATACATACGTGAGTTTATACCTCGTATACTCGACGATTTCTCGAGGTTCGCAGAAAAAAATGCGAGCCTTGGATGAATTTTGTTGAATTCTTTTTTTTTCTTTTTACCTTTTTTTTATGACTGAGTTTGTTGTTCATCAGAATAACGACCGAGCGTGACTTACGTACTGCAATGTATTTGCGAAACGACTATGGCTAACTTAAGCTTTTACTGTATTGTCCGTATGATGATGATGACGACTGCGAGCAAAGTAGTAAAGGTATTACGTAAAGAGAGCTAGGAGTTTGTAGATTTGTTCCGATGTAACGAAGATCCACGTTGAAGACTTATCTCCGACCCATTACTTCTAATTCGTAACGTTTTACTTTGAAAAATGACCATGGGGAGTGTAACAGCGGTCGATACGAGTTTTGCAGGAGGAACAGAATTGAGAGAATACACGGAAAGAAATGTTTGGTTGTGGCAACTACGTTTTCGATTTGCTGTAGACAATGTCTAAAAAATTACTTGCCTCAACCATATCGAACAGTAACCTCAACTATTCACGATTAGTTCTCGCGCGATTAGCTAGGTTAAGGGGATGCTGGAGTAGATTTTATTACCGACTTTGGTCGGTAAAAACAGGCTTTTTCGTAGTTTTGATTATTCTTCGTTAATACGCTACAAACATGCTTCAAATTGTACACTATTGTAATATCAACATAAACGAGTGGACGCACATTCGAATATTTGGTGAAAACGTACAATAAATGAAAAAAATCGTATAATACTAAACCTCCCGAAATCAAAATGGCCGCCAGGGTTTGACAGCATCGCCTGTTTGGTACGATATAAAAGATTCTGGAATTCACATACGTTAAATCGAAATGTACGTCCATTCTTTAGCGTTCTCTGAATATTCTGCGAGCGTCGAAAAGTCAATTACACAAAAGGAATCCACGCAAAACCGAAACTACGATCACGTAGTCTGTTTGCGATCCCCGCGATGATCCAGGCTTAGTAATATACGAATATCTTCATTCATTGTACGTATTCACCCAATATTCGAATGTACGTCCACTTGTTTATGTTGATACTACAATCGTGTATAATTTGAAGCATATCTGTAGCGTATTAACGAAGAATAATCAAAACTACGAAAAAGCTTTTACCGACTTCGGTCGGTAAAAACCTGCTTCTGCACTCGACTCCAGCTTCCCCTTAACTAATCCAATCGTTGGGACTATCACTCGAATAGTTGGGACTACCATTCGAATCGTCGGTATTATCATTCGAATCGTCGGTATTACCATTCGAATCGTTGCTATTACCATTTGAGTTGTAAGATACCCACGTAGCACAAAGACAAAGGATATCTATTTGGTATACGAAAAGGTATATTAATTTCCGTCCAAATGATATGTTTTTGGATTTGGATATCTTAAGAACGTCTAAAAGATATCCAAATCCAAAAGATATCATTTGGACGGAAATTACCATACCTTTTCGTATACCTAATTGATATCCTTTGTCTTTGTGCTACTTGGGTAAATAGAATAATCGATTAGTTGTGTCAACTCATTTCTTGGCTATGGCGACTAATCTTTTTTTCCCGTCTAGTTCGCTTGTTTAAAGCCTGATGGTAAACCCGAAATCTCATCTTTCTGAATAAAAAAAAGATGCAAAGTAGAACTTTGCACATTGCTTCCTCATATAAAATATGTAAATAGTTGTAAAGAGGGCATTTTTAAATTTCAATTTTTCACAAAGCTTCCTCTATGAGGAAGATATTTATTATTTATTTTGGCTTCCTCATAGAGGAAGCTTTGTGAAAAATTGAAATTTAAAAATGCCCTCTTTACAACTATTTACATATTTTATATGAGGAAGCAATGTGCAAAGTTCTACTTTGCATCTTTTTTTTTGAACATACTAGGCTAATCACACGCACTGGCGCGCGTGTCTGAAAAACTTTTGCGCTGCATCGCTCTTATAAAATGTTACCTCTTCGTCTTATGTCAAATTTCACATCAAACTGATTTTGTTTACAACGGACTTTCCTGACAAACCAGTCACAGTTCGAATAGTTTGCTAACAATGCATTCCGTTACTCATCAACTTTTTAAAAGTTAGATCACTGTCATATTGAAATCTCATTATTAAAACAAACATTATTTGATATGCACTTTATGCACAGCATAAAGATTATTTATATTTTATTCATAAGATTTATTGGTTTTTAGTCAAATATGTTTTTGATAAAATATTGATATAATTAGTCAACATTTTATCTTAAACATATTCGTTCGAGATGCACCACGAGAAGGTAAACCAATTCTTTTTATTTTATCTTACTTTCTTAACTTTCGCGGAACTTATGAGCGAAATTCCACATTTATTAAAAAATTCAAAAAGCCGTAAAACCCCAACCACTTTACCGATCATCACCAAATTGCGTACACAGCGGGGCTGTATGTTATTTTCCGACTGTACAACATTTCGGTTCATTTCTCAAGATTCGACGTAATTTAGAGCAAAATGTATTTTTTTCGAAAAATTCAAAATTCTATAAAATCGGAACCGCTTTACCGATTTCGCTGAAATTCAATACCAAACGTCATTTAACGTGTCTTCATTTATAAAGAACTATTTAGCTAAATTGGCGAACTTTTACGAAAGTTAGAGCGATCACGACATTTTTTGAAAAAATTAAAAATTGCATAAAATCTGTTTACATTGATACATTTAATTAAAAATCACGTCAATAACAGAGGAGTCAATACTCTACCTGCGTGCAAAATTTTAGCTAGATCCATCGTGCCGTTCGTGAGTTATAGGCAATTGAATTTTCAGTGTCTGGATACATACACACACACACACACACACACACACACACGCACACACACACATACACACATACAGACATATTTTCTAGACCACTTTTCTCGAATTTTTAGGTGATTCTAAGCATACTGACATGAAAATCTCGAAAAAAAATTTTTTCACGAAAACAAAGCTTCCTCTATGAGGAAGCAAAAACAATCATTAGCTTCAATTAGCTTCTCTCTATGTTGAGAGAAAATAAATTTCATGAAATTAAGCTTAATGGCTTAATGGTGTGAGTAAAATTGATGACAGGTGTGAATGATCATTAGTTGCGGAAATAAAATTGTTTCAACAATATTTTTTTTTTTATAATTGCATAAAGTGCATGAAAAGACGCGTGAACTGTTTATGATTGCAAAAAAAATTATTTTATATTCAATTTCACAAAGAAATGGGAAAAAAATATTTTTTCTATTTTTTTTTTTCAATAAAATTTGTGTATTATGTTATTAGAATTAATTTTCTCAGCAATCGGTAAAAAAATTTGAGACCTTTTCATACTGCAGATAATTATTTTTTAAAAATAATAATTACCGAGTCAACTATAACATAAATAGCATATTGGAGGATCATGATTCTGCACTAAAAAACAAAATGTCATTGAATGAAAAATTCCCTTGCGAGCTGCCAAAAACAAGTGTTTTTAAATGAATTCTAATTCTTATTCTTACAAATCTATTTAACATTGAAATAATAAAATATTGTTTTGCCCATTTGAGAGTTATTGTTTAAATCGTTTACAAAATTGTAGAAATTATAAGTAAAATTAAATTGAGGGTTGAAGGACTCCGGTCGATGGCCCTTTGACAATGTTTATGCCTTAAGAAAAAAAAAAATTAATTTAAAAAAAAAATTTATATATGTATATATAAATTTTTAAATAAGTGTTAACTGTCAATAAATCACTTTTATTACTACTACTTAAATTGACAACGCACAAACAAATTATTTCTGAATCAATGACTTTTTTTTTTACTGTGCAAAATGGTAATTTTCGCAAACCTGTTTTTTTTTGTTACATGTAGTGTTTTTAAACAAAACTAATTATTTTTGAATCAATGACATTTTTTTTACTGTGCAAAATGGTAATTTTTGCAAACCTGTTTTTTTGTTACATGTGATGTTTTTTTCTACACATATTAAAATCCATGTGCTTGCGATTATTTCAAATGCATGACGTTTTTCGTTGAAAAATGACAGGGAAGGTGGTGGCGGTCGATACGAGCCGCAGGAGGGACCGAATAGTGGGTCTCAGGATCGCCGGAAACTTCTTAAGCGGACACGGAGCTTGGCTGTAATATCGGAGGATACTTCGAGGAGCGAGAGGCAATCTCGTCATTTCCAGCTGGAAGAGCCCGAGTTCGATCTACCAAGGAGGCCACAATTGATACCCAGGGCGAAGCTTATCGATCGCAATTCCCTTAAGGACAGGTGATTTACTTGACATAGTTATAAGATGAAAATAGACAGGACGAGGGGTCCTTGTGATATATTAATACATTGACATTTTAATAATGACGATATTGAAGATAATGATTTACTTTTATAGATTATCCAAAAGTCAGCAGCATCTTTCAGAATCGTACGAGCGTTTCAACGAATCGAGATCCTATCATTCTCAATCGACCTGCGACCTTTATTCTATTCCACCGGCCCTTTCGTCGCTTCCCGATCCACCCTTCTATGGACGTACTAGCCGAGCAGATCCTGATCGTCTAAACATCCTTGACTGGCCAAGAACACCGAGACGCTATCGAAGCCATCAGGATCTCGACACCGTCAGCGGTCTCGTTGACATAGTCGAGGACGACTGGCCAATCGACGACTATCGCAGCATCGATTGCATATACACTCAGGTATCGCAAGGTTTTCTCTTTTTCTTTATATTTCTGTATTAAAGTAGTCGCTCTACATGTCTGCTACGTGCACCGAGAGAAAAAGTTTCCTTGATTCAAAGAAGTTTCATTGAACTCACAACCTATGAAACATTTCTTTGAAATCAATGAAATAATATACAAGGAGTAGAATATACACGGAAAAATTATTAAACGCGCCTGGTATTGGGGCGCCGTAGTCGCCACCTGACGAAAAGTACGAGAACTATGAGAATTTCTACCATATACATAGAATTTATTATCATATTTCGTGGTGAAAATTCTCGTAGTTCTCGTACTTCTTGATTGATGACGTCATGGCTTCCCTGTATCAGGAATTTTCGATACTTTTTACTAGAAATATGGTAAAAAGTATCAGATCCTTCCCTCCGTGTACTTAAGGTAATATTATAGTAGTAGTAGTAGTAGTATATTTATTGACAATACATGACAGGTTACAGCTTTACATATATGCAAATTACAATTTTATAACTCCTTGGTATCGATAGTGGTATTAATAGGCCATCGACCGTGGTTCTTCAGCCCCTGATTTTTATAAATAGTTTCGACTTTCAATTTTACAATTGATAAAGAAATTAATAATTTATTATCGTAGTTTTCTTTCCTTAGTTACCTTCATTGCTATAATATATTTTCTTTGACTTATCAGAAATTCAATGAAATGTAGTGACATAAAATTAATAAAAATTTTACTTGAACCAAGGAACCGTTTTTGATGGATTTCAAAGATGAAGTCTAAAAGAAAAACGTAATCTAAAAATTACATGTCGCTAAAGGAATAAAAGCACGGGCGAGGTTGCTTGAAAAAAATGTTTTTCCATGCTGTACTAGATGCAAAAAGGTTGTAGAAATAATTTATTTCAATGAAGACTTGCCTATCTATTTTCGTTGACTTTTCGCAACTAATTACTCAACGCGACTAACGGGATCGCGCTAACTGTTGACGAATCGAATTAATGAAACCGTTTCTTTGAACCATTCACAATTTCTTTGAAACTTGAAATGTACCCTTTCATTGAAAGCAAAGAAACATTTCCTTAAAGTCAATGAAAAAGATTCAATTCGTCCATTTCTTTGAAACCAATGACATCCTTTTTCTCGGTATATTTCTGTATTAAGACGGTTATTGAGTCAGCGCAAAATGCTAAAAATGACTTGAAATTTTTAGAAATTATTTGTCCATTAAAATCACGTTTTCATGCCAAATTTCAAGTCGATCGGCAGCATGTTTATCGAGTTATTAATTATTGAAATTCGGATCGTTCACAACGCCCTTGGAAATAAAGTACATTCGGAAATATATAATTTTTATACCAAATATATTTGTGTTGAAAAATTGTTTAGGTCGAATATATTTTAGGATATAAGCGTCAAATATATATGAGGTATATCCTAAATATATAAAAAATGTATTATCCGCCGAAAAGTTGGTTATATCAAATATATTTCTGGATGTATTTTTTTTCCATGGGGGAGAACTATGACTGTACTGTCGATTCCTCCTTAAGCATTTGTGACTGCAACTAATTGCAATCAGAAATGGACATTAATTAACTAATTCGGTAGTTGAGATTTTGAGCACGTCAATCATATTCCGTCACTATTTTATGGCAAATTGATGATACGAAATTGATTTATGGCTCCATATTCTATACTTTATGCCTCAAAACGAATTTTTTTCTCAATCAACATACATCAATTATCAATAATTCTTCGTTTTGCAGTGGAATTCATAAGGATATATTAAATTAAGGGAGATAAATGTCTTTGGATTTTATACGATAGGTTTTATAGCAAATTCTCCGCATTCGGAAGAATATTTTCGGTTTTATCTTTATAACTTTTTCTCCATAAATTTATTCCTATTAAGAAGAATTGCGAATATTTGTTCAAGAATATCTCACTTTTGTTTAGCTATTAGCATTATAAGAAAAATTATGTAAGTGCTGTCATGTCATAGAACAATAGTAAATTATGCTACAAGGGAGGGAAGTGCATATTTTAAACCGAGGGCTGAAATCACTCGAGGTAAAAAACCATCGCCTCGTCAAGTAGCATACTATACCTTTTTTTTCCGGCTACGTTAAAAAATTACCATATCTTTATGCCTGCAACGTTAGTTAAAAAAAAGTACTTTCCCTCCTGCTCGACTACTTTTCCTCTCGCTGGTCAAGAATCGATAACTTTCCATCCGTATTGCAGGCATGAAATATGGTAATTTTAGCGTAGTTGGGAAAAAGAAAATCCTTTGCCAACAGTCTATATTTTTCACTGTAATACCAACAGCTAAACAATCGCGATATGTTTGAATGCACAACAGAAATTTCGATCTGATTCCCTTCCCTTTAAGCCCATTCATTATTCACAAAAGCGGTAACTTACAACGTCAATCCATATGTTTATTAGCTCACACTCACTCAATGCTGTTGTTACGACAGGCACAAAACTCCCTAAAAAAAAGATACATCCGAAGTTATGTCTTGCGGAAGTATTAAGAGTCGTTTTTTCCAACAATAAATTTACATTAACGCCCGGTAGTTTAGTGCCCATCACCCGAGCTTATTACTCATGACTTCTGACTGTGCATTAGTCTAATTGGTTCCCCGTCGACTACCGAGGTAGGCTTACTTCGCCAAAGGCGTTCGGATCAATGTGCACACCGTCACTCGCATTCGCTACTTTACCAGCATCAACAAAATAACCTATTCGCTTTAAATATGAAGGGTTTTCAAACTTCCAAGCCTGTTGACATAAGTTTTGCAATTACCTCACTCGCGCCTTTTTTTATTTTTATTTTTCGTCTTGACTTTCGTGTAAATTTTCTTATTATATATTTTATTCTTATTATATATTTTATTTTATATATATATATATATATATATATATATATATATATATATAATTAATCATAGCAGCTTTCCGTATAAAAATTTTCAACACTGAACGATTTTTCCGAACCGATATTCACACAAAAAACATCTTTTCAAATTGTAATCCAAAGTAAACAGTTAAATTTCTAACAATTCATATATATTACAAATGTTTCTACACCTTTATTGAATTTAAAAAAAAAGAATTTACACGTAAAAAAATAAAAATAAAAAAGAATTTACACGGAAAAAAATAAAAATAAAAAAAGAATTTACACGTAAAAAAATAAAAATAAAAAAGAATTTACAGGTAAAAAAATAAAAATAAAAAAGAATTTACACGTACAAAAATAAAAATAAAAAACAATCTATTCGCTGTAAAAATGAAGGGTTTTCAAACTTTCAAGCACGTTGACATAAGTTTTGCAATTACTTCACTCGCGCCTTTTTAACATTTTTAAATTATTTTTCGTCTCGACTTTCGTATAAATTTTCTTATTATATATTGAAAATATATATTAATCATATCAGCTTTCCGTATAAAAACTGATCAACACTGAACGATTTTTCCGAACCGACTTACAAATAAAAAAGAAATCTTTTCAAATTGTAATCCAAAATAAACAATTAAATTTCTAACAATTCATAAATATTACAAATGTTTCTACACCTTTGTTGAATTTAAAAAAAGAGTTTACACGTAAAAAAATAAAAATAAAAAACAATTTATTCGCTGTAAAAATGAAGGGTTTTCAAACTTTCAAGCACGTCGACATAACGTTTGCAATTACCTCACTCGCGTCTTTTTTTTCATCTTTCGTGTTGACTTCCGTGTAAGTCAACCAGCGTAGAGCTCGCGGTTGCCAACTTTTCTCGTTTTCCTGCGCATCTCGAGAATATTTACTCGTTATGCATACCCTCTATTTTCAACGGAAGCGGCATTGCGTATTTTGTCGTGCAAAAGTATCATCCCCTAGGACGAATTCACCTTTTTTTGCGACAACCAAAAGCCAGCTATCGTATACAGCACAGATGACCGGGGCTGTTTGGATCAATATTGATTTTTGCGAATTGTCGCCATTTTGTAAAGCTGGCGGTAAAAATGTACTGCTATTTGATAGTTTCATTATAGTTAATTTATTTGTTAAATTTTTTGTCACATTAAAAGAAAAAAAAAGAAATCTGATATAGTTAAAAAAAATTTCTGTAATCTCCATTTTTATAAATTCGACAATTTGACAAAATCGTTTTGACAGTTTTGATATTCCATTTAAAAAGTCTGTTCAGTAGGAAAAAAAATGTTGTCAATTCACAGTAACAAGTTTGTTATTTCCGAAAAACGACATTCTAATTTTTAGAAAATAATTTTGTACTTTATAGTTTGCCATATGATCTGTTTATTTTGACCATTTTGTCTCTTCAAAATTTATAGGGTAGAAATTAGGATCTCCTAGTATGAATTCATCTTTTTTTTACACCAGCAGCCAGCCTCGCATTTATCGTGAAGGTGACCGGGGCTATTTGGATAAATATTGATTTTGTTTCTTTTAGCGACTGTTAAAGTGTTTAATAGCAAACAAAATAAAAGGCTGGATCTTTTGAGTATTAGTTTATTGTATAACGTGATTAATTCGACCATTTAGTCTCTTCGCAATTTGTACCAGAGAAATTTACGGTTCATGCAGATATGGAATCAGAATTGATGGAATAAATGAATTGATGGAACGGATGATAATCCTTGTTGCTTGATGCGTTGCTCTTATAATTTAAACCGATGAGTCAAGCGGCAATGTGAAGTATTCAAATTAATTGATAAAATGAAGGCATTCTTTTAAATCCTTTTTAGTTATTCCGATGTGAATATATGATGCTGAAACTATATGAATGTGAATATATGATGCATGTAGCAGCAGATGAAATGCTCAGAGCATGCAACGTCCGTTAACTTTGTCTGCCAGCTTCAGCTTCATGCGGATATTCAATTTATTCATTTTAATTGAAAATAATCATAGCAGCTTTATGTATAAAAACTGTTCAACAGTGAACGATTTTTACAAACCTAGTTTCGGTTCGTTCCTTACTGCCAACGTAGCATAATTTTAAAAAAATCTTTTCAAATTGCAATCCAAAATAAAAAACTAAAATTTCCAACAATTCTTACACATTACAAATTTTCCTATACTGAATGAAAAAAAAAACGCATTTGCACATAAAATAAAATAAAAATAGAATTTTCTTCTATTTTGATTCCGAAAAGTGTCCGCCAATTAAGCCATTTTTAATTTTTTTAAAAAGAGGTAATGTTTGATCGCTAATGAGTCAACAAAGAGTTCGCTGGATTAAGAACACAGAAAGCTGGATTAAGGGAATCCAGTCACCTAAAAAAAGTGACCAGAAAACATTTTTTATTGATGATTATATTCTTCCTAAAAATCTTACATTTACATTCCACAAAATTCATATCAGGTACTACAATTGACTTTTAGAGAGAATAGAACCATGAATAAAAAATCTTTTCTGATGACTTTTTTAGATGACTGAGTCCCAGGAATGGGCAATATTTGAATAAAAATGTATTCTGAATAGTTTTCCATTTGAACAACTGTCAATAACTCGTAACTAAGACCAGTAATACGACTTTTTATCACGAATCAATTAAATTAAATTTAATTTAAGAAAAATATGGCGCTCGTACAATTTTCGTACAATTACTCATAGTTATGCAGAGCGAAATGTATTTTGAATATAATTAAATTCGAATATTGTCAATTCTTGCTGAGCCTCCTTAAACCAACTTGTCACTGATCCATAAAACCCCGGGCTCTGCTGCTTTCTATTTTCACAACAAAAAAAAAAAATAAATAAAAAAGAAAAACGACTTTACCCCTGGGAACGTTGAATCTCGTTATAAGCAGCGCGCTTGCTGACGGTGGAATGTACGTGCAGAGTCCCACGAAGCGAGAGCATTGCTGTAATTTTGTTAGTCGTCTGCGTGGGTCTTTGAAAATGGTACCAGAGGCTGTTTTGTCGAGCGAGCAGTCTTCCAGCCTCGCATCCGTCCAGAGTGATGTGAAAATGCTTTTCCAGTTAGGAAAGTCCTGAGCTCACTCGCACAATAATTTAGCCTCGTGATGTTATAATACATTTGTGAAATCAGGCAAAGCGAAAGCGCAAGGAACATCGGAGCCTCGACAGCATCCTCTTGGAGGACGAGGACGAGTTGGAGTACTTTGACGTGCTGAACCTGTTGCCTCTTTCGAAGGTGCGTCTGGAGTTCGACGAGTCTGACGCCCGGAGCAGCAGCTGCACTACCAACAACAACAACAACTTTGGCAACGTCAGCTACAACTTCCGTTCATCAGGCAGAAGAAGCCGGGAATTTTCAAGCCGAGCCAATGACAACGAGGTTTTGACATCCAGCGAGCCTGACGAGGATTCCGCGGAGGATTCGGAACTGAGCGAATCAGAACGAACTTCCAGTGGTATAAAAATAACGGAAATCCCTGGAGATAAACCACTCAACTTCGGCGGCAATTTTACGGATGAGGAGAAATGCCAGAGTCAACCAAAGAAAGAATATCCTGAAATCGTTGAGTTTCATGAGAGACGCAATAGCCGAGACTCTTGGAGAAGTTTGACGTCGTTTTCGTTACAGAAACCTGTTGACAACCGAGTTATTGAGGGCCGCGAGTCTCCGGTGAATTCGAGAAACTTGGGGGAGAGAGAAATCCGCAAAGTCAATAATATACTTGAGAGCCCAACTTTGACTGTGCAAGACGAAAGAGGCTGTACGAGTCGTAAGGATCACCACGAAAAACGTGAAGACGATATAACTTATGAGCCGGTTGTCGTGACGACGCTGAAGGAAGTTGCCACGAGGATTCGAGGCGTCGAGGAGGACGAAGATTACAAATCTATTTGGATCTCGGATAGCGAGGAACCCGAGGAAATGTCGCGAAGACCTCAGGTACTCAAGGTCGTCGACAATGAGGTCACCAGGAAACGCGGTAGAGCCTCAAATGTCGTGGAAATCGATGTCGTTGCTCGGGAAAGTCCTGCGTTTAAAGATCGGGACCTAGTTCAAGTGGAGACGAATTCGCAATTGGAAACCAGGCAGACGAAATCGCCGGAAGTACAGAAGAATGGAACCTTTGAAGAAAATGGGAACGTTGGAATGGTAAGAATTTTTCAATCCCTAGGCTATTAACACACACACTCTAGTCTCGATCACCCAGCACACACAGTTTAGTAGACCCACAATAGAGTGGATGTGGTTTAAACGTTTCCGCGCTATTTTGGATGCTTAGCAGGGCGGTTAAATAAAAGCATTTTATTTTTTAGTTGCAGTAGTCATCAACATTTTTATTTTTTAGTTGCAGTAGTCATCAACATTTTTATTTTTTAGTTGCACTGGTCATTAAGATTTTTATTTTTTAGTTGCACTGGTCATTAAGATTTTTATTTTTTAGCTACATTGGTCATCAAGATTTTATTTTTTAGTTGCACTGGTCATCAACATTTTTATTTTTTAGTTGCACTGGTTATTAAGATTTTTATTTTTTAGTTGCATTGGCCATTAAGATTTTATTTTTTAGTTGCACTGGTCATCAACATTTTTATTTTTTAGTTGCACTGGTTATTAAGATTTTTATTTTTTAGTTGCATTGGCCATTAAGATTTTTATTTTTTAGTTACACTGGTCATTAAGATTTTTATTTTTTAGTTACATTGGTCATTAAGATTTTTATTTTTTAGTTACATTGGTCATCAAGATTTTATTTTTTAGTTGCACTGGTCATTAAGATTTTTATTTTTTAGTTACATTGTTCATTAAGATTTTTATTTTTTAGCTACATTGGACATCAAGATTTTATTTTTTAGTTGCACTGGTCATCAACATTTTAATTTTTTAGTTGCACTGGCCATTAAGATTTTTATTTTTTAGTTGCATTGGTCATTAAAATTTTTATTTTTTAGTTGCACTGGTCATTAAGATTTATATTTTTTAGTTACTCTGGTCATTAAGATTTTTATTTTTTAGTTACATTGGTCATCAAGATTTTATTTTTTAGTTGCACTGGTCATCAACATTTTTATTTTTTAGTTGCACTGGTTATTAAGATTTTTATTTTTTAGTTGCACTGGTCATTAAGATTTTTATTTTTTAGTTACTCTGGTCATTAAGATTTTTATTTTTTAGTTACATTGGTCATTAAGATTTTTATTTTTTAGTTGCACTGGTCATCAACATTTTTATTTTTTAGTTGCACTGGTCATCAAGATTTTCATTTTTTGGTCGCACTTGTCATCAAGATTTTTCTTTTCTAGTTGTACTGATCATTCAAATTTTTATTTTTTGTCACAAAAACACATTTATGCAAGAAGGCTAGACTTCTACAATTTTTCAAAATTTCCATCACACAAATTCGTAAAATTGTAAAATAAAGTACGATTTTTCTTATTTTTGTCAATTTTTCAAATCATTCACAACCGAAATTCGTTGATGAACATATTGGTTACGACAAAACTAACACGTATGTGAAAACTAACCACAGTGCGTTATCTTTATAAAAAAAATATGATAAAACAAATTACCGTACATACGAAACCTTGATGAACTTTGTTAAAATATTCTATTTCAATTATATTCGTGATTAGTACTAAAAAAACGAAATAAACTTTTCAATTGGTTTTCTCTGCACGGCTAAATGGTTAAAAGTTCTATAATCAACCATCGTAAGGTTCGCAAAGTTATTCAGTTAATTATAATCATGTTTGAATATGATTTATGAATTCAAACTGTGTCAAATGGTAAAAATGAAAATGATACATTTAATTTTGTTTAATGTTGCGTTTTAGATAAACGAGGATAAATCTGATGTCGAAACCGTGAGACATTTCTTTGAGAAGAAGAGTTCAGGCAAGGAGACAACGAAAAACCGTCGTAACGAGGGTCGATTCGAAAGGATCGTCAAGGAGACATCAAATATTTTGGGCAAGGCTTGTAATGCTGTTAGAGGCAGTTTGGGTTTCGAGGCGAGATCGGAAAGCTCTGATTTAGGTCTGGGTTCCGACTGTGGAAGTGATACGAGGCGAAGATCCATAGATGACGGTGTTGATGTTGTTGACGACGCTGGCCACGCGCCGAACAATTTGCAGAAGCCTACCAAGGATCAAGCCAATCACGAAAATAACGGAATGGTCGAAAATGGTCGAAAATCCCGTACGAACTTAACGAGATCACGCAGTTGCGTGGATTCCATCGAATGCCAGGACGAGAATGGTCCGGAGTTTGATCACGTGCGTTACAAGATCGTGAAGTCGCGTTTATTCGGAAAGAACATATTCGGCAATGCGGTGGACAAGAGGGACGTGTCCTACGATGGTTTAATAGAATATCTTAGGGAATATTCTTTTCAAGAACTTTTGCTCGACAACAATGTCGTCATTATTGAACCAGTTCGCGCGGAAACTGTCGAGAGAAAACCTTCTTCCGTTGGGACAAAGAGCAGAGCAAACGGTGGTCGGAAAGTTACTGGAAGTTCGGAGAAAAAAGTAACCGACGATGAGAATAGCGACAGAAGCGAGGAAAAGATGAATGAAAATGAGAATAAGTCGAAAAGCCCAAAGCAGTCGTCATTGAGAAAACACTTCTTCTATCATCCTATCAGGTATGTAAATTCTTTGGTGCCATTTGTCAGATTGGCAAGAATTCTATCAATTGACGTTTGGATATTTCTTTTGTCGTTTAGGGTAAACAAAGAATTGATCGACGAGGAACTGCCGGATCCTGACACCGTAAGAAACGTGCGCAGAATGTTTGAAAATACTTTCCGAAGCAAAAGCGCCTCGAAGGAGACGAGCGGTAGTGATTGCAAAAGCAGAAAATGCGTCAGCATGAAGGACCTCAGCAGCATCGAAGAGCGACACCTGGATGACGTCAATGAGAGAGGATTCGAAACATCCAGCAGGTAATATAAGCCTGTAAAATTATTCATTTATGTGTTTTATCAGATCGAACTTTTTTCTTCAGTAATAGAGTTTTTACATATTTTTATAATCAAAAAACCAAATTTCCACTTAGAACAAACAAAGTGAGAAAAAAGCAGAATTTCTGGTATTTTACTGGTTGAAGGTGTAGAAAATACTTTAGGGAATATTCAAGAAATGATTATTAGCCAAGTATTGGAATCAACATTTTAAATATTTTTAATGTAAATTAAAAAATTATTAATACTTGATACTTGAATAGACTCAATATTTTGGATATTCATTTTGATACTTGCTTCAGTTTACATCATATAACATCAATATCCGACTATCCAATATGATATATTCCGAATACTTCGATTTTGTATGCTATTTGAATATATTTTGAATATTTTTTTATACTCTCTTTTTACATTTGAACGAGTTCTCAAGGACTTAAAAAAAAGAAGGATAATACAATATCCGATGGGTCGGTATAGTTTAGGAATTTGGTCACGACTGGTACATCTACCCGGTCCGAAGGTCGTTTATCAATCTTCATCACTCTCGCATTAGCACAAACGTCAAACTGATACACACAACGTTAATGGCATTCGATAAGTTTGTGTGATTCTAGAAGTAATCCGCGTGTTAAATATCAGCTGTCTTCAGCAATGAGAATCTACCGATTAAAGACATTTTCATTATATCAAACAGCAGGATTTAATCATTGAAGACGATATTTTTAATATGAATATTTACCTTATGTATCTAATGCAGGCAATTTTTTATATGGAAATTTACAAACCACCACTCGAGCTGATCGCCAGACTCAAGCGTGAATGTGAAGCACTATTCAGATTTGCAAATATGAATTTTTAACAAATATCGACCGTAATTGTTCTGGGTGTTCGAACCTGCACGTAGAGAAATTTCTGTGTTGTGACAACATTAAACGAGGACAACAAAAATCGTTACGTTAGACTGGCAAATCTTTTGTTCGGCTGACAAATCAGTTTTGCTATGCTGACAAATCTTTTTGCTGGGTTGACCAATTTTTTTGTTAGTCTCACAAAACGATTCTTGTTGTCACCATTTTGGTTGTTGAATCAATTTAATTGGATTAATCCATTGCAGTCGATTTTTGTTTAATCTTAAATGCTCTAATTGAAATAGGGATTATTGTGGTGTTTCGCAAATTCCCATCTTAAAACATTCAACAATATTTGCGCATTTTCTAGATCAAGATGTTCCAGCAGGGCGAAGGATCTGACGAGATTGTTTGAGGGTCTGGACAAAACGACTCCAAATCAAACGAATCAAAGTGGCAAAGGAGGTCCGGACAGTCCAAAGAGCGAGACAAAAACGCGAATTTTGGCGCAATCTTTTGAGGCGAGAAGTGGCAATACATCGCCAAGCGATTCTGGCTCAACCCGCAATAAAATATCGAGGTGCCGTCACCAAAATCACCATCACAATCATCACCGCCGTCAACAACAAAACAACTGGGACGCGGGAAGCGTAAGTTCCGGTGTATCCAGCGACTATCCGGACACAGATCATGGCAGCGGTGCTCAGTGCACATCATCCGAGGACGAAGATGTTTATTCAAGGGACGAGTATGAGTCTCGAGAATCCGACAGAGTCTCCGGTCACTTTGTGTCGCAGGATGTGCTAAAAAAGATTCGCGAATGCGGTACTTCAGTCACGTATTACGGCGGTAAGGTCGTCAACACATGCAATGGTCCTCTCATATCTCCTATGAGTTGCAAGCTTGCCAAGAGAAACGATCGTGTCTTGCTGGGAAACGAAGATTACGTTAAATTTCGTTTGGTGAAGAGCAACTCATGCGACAGCAGACTCGAGCTTGCTGGTCGAGTTATAGAGCGACGTTCACGTCTGGAAGCGAGAGAATCAGCTGCCAAAGCAGCGAGGGACAAAAGCACCGATCTCCGAGATTCTACCATTGCTGAAACTCCAAGCATAGAGATCACCGCAATGGATAATCGGGTGGACACAATGGAGGGAGAGGAAAATGAGGAAAAATATGAAATCAAGAGGGAGCCACCGGTGGTTATAGGTTTGGAACCGAAGAAAGAGGAGAACAGAGAGGGAAATGGTTTCAAAGCGGACTTTAAGCTTGGTAAACTCGACGACACACGATCCGGTTACGTGAACAGATTTGGAAGCGCTCTAACGAGGTGGCAAGTCAATGAGAACAACTGGAAGAAAACCAATGCGGATTTCGGTAAAATGGAGTTCGAGGAATTCGAGGTACTGGAGGATAGTCTAAATGGAAATGAGAATTAGTGTAAGAAGCGAGAATGGCGCTATGTGAGAGAGGAAGCAATAACTGGATCTTTCGAGCTATCTGATGTACGTGGAATAGTCAAGAGTCTCGTTGAGTTGGAGACGACTGAAAAGAACAAGCTCCTCCAGCGTGTTTGTCCCAGAGCAGGAATCTGGAGACGACAATCTTGTTGCTGAGCTTAGAATATCATAAGTCAATTATAGAGGTTTATATTTAACTTGGAAGCTCTCCAAAATACCGACCACAACGAGAAACTAACATGAAAACTTGTCGTCACAGGTGATTATTCACAGACGGCGCTTACGAGTTATATTCGAACGAGTCTGTTGCTAAGCTTATTATATTTTACTGCGACAATATATCATCGACAGATAATAATATAACTATAATGAATATGTAATTGTAATTATGTAGGTGTGATAAAAATTATTAGTCGTGAAGTGCTTTGACGTTTTTTTTGCCGTCACCTTTGTGCCTAAGCTTTCAGGCGGTTTTGCTACTGTACGAAAGTATCGATAAAGTTTAATTTGCCGAGTTAGATGAGACTTCATACAGCCGTGGACACGAAGAATTCTATGTCGCATGTTGGGTCGTCTGTTTGAAAGCACTCACAAAGTTATTTCTGGACTTGAAAGTTTAATGCAGGCGACAATATCCCGGACTCGTGCCTCATAGTCTCGGGCTTGTATTGCAATGCTAGAGACGGAATTTGCTATATAATACTTATCGTCTTATCGCACCTTTAAGCATCAGTGTCACGAAGAATTTAATCCGCTATCCACTTGACACGTACACTGAATTCAACAACTTGGCAATTGAATTTCAAGTACATTGTGCTAGCGTTAGAAAACTGTCGAGAGTTACAGAAATCAATAATTCAACATCTGGCGATCACTTGTGAATCCCTTAATGTGGAGTAAAAAATATTTTTAGGCACAAAGTTTGGTGAAATTTTTTGTTATAATCAATAATAATTTCACATGTAAATTAAAATTACACGTTTGATGTTAATAAGATGAATTGTTGGTTTGAAAAATGCTACTATAATTTAATTTGTAATTTTGGTTGACGTATTGTTCTGAAATTGATTGTAAAAAAAATATTGCAATCGCATTCTTTGTGCTGTCAAAGAAATGAAGAACTAGCTTCACTTTTTTGATAATCAGAAGCTGCAAGATACCGAATTTGTGTCAAACTATACAAGAAATTGTTCGAACAATTATCTATAGTTTGTTGAAAATAAAAACAATAATTAGTTTGAAACATTTTTTAAAAAAACCTAATACAATAATTAAATGGATATTAATACTATTCTCATTTTAGAATGATTATTGACAACAATATAATGAATATTAAGACACATGATCTCGACGTCAAAGAAATTAAACAAAATTAGAATACATGAAATGTTTTTTTAAAATTAGCCACTGCTCTTTCTATTTTCAACGGTTCTCTTTAACCACTTTCAAATTGTTGCTCAAATTGTCTAATGGTAAGTAGCAATTTCCATGGTATTTAATTCAAATGGTCGACCCCTGGGAATGAGTAGATTCTGTATAAACAAAAAAACAATCAAGTCTATTTTCATTCGTTTAAGAAAATGAAGCAAGTACCGACAATTATAGTCAGTACCAAAAGTGGCATAAAGTGTAATTAATTTTTTTATGCACGAATTTCAAATTCTACGTGCACTCGATATTTCATATTCGAAGCAGTACTTCATCTGCCAATTTTATTGTGATACAATATTGGAGTACAAGGTATCAAGAAACCGGAAGAGAATTACGGAGGACGAGATGTATACGATCGTAAAAATCGATCAGTTTTCTTGTGACATACAAGATGGGTCACCCAGCGCGGGTTGTATCATGCGGAATAAGGTTCACCCGCCGGAAATGCAGGTGCTGGAGATGTCGCAGTATAACTGCTGTTATGAGATACTGGCAACGCATGCAATAAATGTTTTGTTGTCGTAGTGAAGAGCGCGTACATCCAGTCTCATGTAGAAACGTGACACGAGAAACTCGAGTCATGTGATAAAAGTAAAGCAAGTTATATTAAACAAAATCCTTCCAACCTGAAAGTTAAAATATAATAAATTCAGGACAAAATATTTTATCTAGTGACGTTTTATTTTTTAATGTTTTACTGTCGTTTGTCATTTCCTTAAAAATCCTGAAAACTCATTAACCTGTGAAAATGAAAAATGAAGCACTGTTTTATGTAATTTTGCCAAAGAAAAATTAAGTTTGACGTCTTGTTTCATCAGATATTAAATAAACTATTAAGTCTGATATAGATTCTTCATTTCGTCTGTAGTTGATAATATTTTATATTGTCTTTATTTCATCATTTCAACGAGAAAGTTCAAGGAAAAACTCATCAAATAAAATCGAATGAAATTTACAATATTTAAATGACTCAAAACCATTTTTTTTTACGTTGCCACGTTGAAAATGAAGAAAGTAAGGTTCAACATAGACAACATAGAAATTGACAGCTGTCAAATCATTCAACGTTGCTAACTTCTGTACTATCGATTTCATGTATATTTCTACCATATAGCGTTGAGAATAAAGACTTGTAGGTCAGATATGGGGATACCAACTCAATCCTGAATAATGTATGGCTTACTGAATATGTTGAATGGAAATTTTCACGTATGTAAAATGGTAAAACCTTGTAGAAATTCCTAGATCAGCTGAATCAGAGTGACTTAAATCGATACAAAAAAAATGTGTGAGTAATTCGATACACGAAATACATTAAAATAACTGACAGTTTATCCAAGATCAACAGATCCAAAGTAAACTAACGAAACCGAAAATTAATAAACGGTGTTTATTAATTTGTATTAAATTGTATTGATTTGTTTTGTATTATTAAATTGTAAAGCGTTTTTGTGATATTATTCTCACCAGGTACTATCGTGCTGTCGGCAACGTTGGTCTCTTTCGAACTTTTAGCGTTCTTCGTGTCTTTGTTATTTTTCGGATCCTTGTAGTCTCGTGTTTCTCTGCTGAGAATTGGACTGAGTGTCGGAGCAAAAGTACCGCTCGTGGTCGATAGTCCTCTGTGAGAAATGGTCCTTCTGCACCACGTCATTTCCTAAAATACAAAACAAAACGAAAATTGATACGGATGAATAGAAGGCGATTCGACGTTGCACATGGACACAATCGGATATCGGCGATGGATTCGAAACGACGGGGTAGTCTATACCAATCTGTCGACATCCGTTTACGGATGATGAAACACTCGTATGCGAGAACAGAACTGCGGAACTTCCTTGAAACTATCGAAATTCGATAAACGCGCGCCAAATGACATTCTGGCACCAATAGGAGCCTTAATTAACTGCAATTCGTCACCCCATGTTGGTTGAGTCGACTTTGCTAGTTTCTGTTTCATATCTCGAGCAAGTTTGTTCAGCGAAGCGACAGAGACTGTTGTGGTGCTAATGAGCACACTGCAAACGCTTTGCTTCCGTCTAAGCGAATAGTCGAATGGTAAATGTTCGCTATTATAATGTAAAAAGTTTTCTCGTTCTGCACTCTTAATAAAATGGTGGTCCAATGCCTCCGTATGACCTTATTTTGAAATTTACGAGGAATTCTTATTATGATGAGAAGTTTTATGATATGGTAATATTATAGAATAATGTGTTCAGAGTTATGCTTGTTCAAATTACTGGAGTTTTCATAATTACATGATGAGCTTATAATTACAGGGGATTGGCTGGTTTCTTATTCGTTAGACTTTTTTTCGCTGTGTTCCAATTCCGGAATTATATTAATCGGCTTAATAAAACATACATTGTTAGCAACAATTAACATAATAAATCCATATAGTATACCAGATGTTTCTATAATATAAACAACATTCCATCCAATCGTTAATAATGCCTGATGCGAGAATAGAGATGCAGAGTAGTCCGAAATTGTTACGGTGCTAATAAGTACATTGCAGGCGCTTCATTTCCTTCTAAGCAATTACCGAAATGGTAAGTGTTTGCAAGTGTTATGCAAAAAGTTCTCTTGTTGTACACTGTTACTAAAGTGAGGGCTTAATGCTTACACATGATCCTATTTTGGAATTTACGATGAATATTGTGTACAATATCGTTAATTCTTATTATGATGAGGAATTTGATGATCTTTGATATAAAAAAATAATGTGGTCATCGTTATGTTGGTTTAAATTCTATATGCTATTATTGGATTTAGCGCTCATATATTCTTCCCAATAATGTCAAACTTTTTTTACGTGCCGCAACAAAATTTTTAAGATATAGCCACCAAAGTGGACATTACTTCGATAATTTGTACTTACTAGCAGTGGACGCACGCTTCGCGCGCTAACCCTCAAGCCTCGGTATTAAAATTTGTATTAGTGTACTGTGACTTTTACAGATTATTGTAGCTGAAATAATTTGCATTTTCGTTATAAGAACTCGTGCCATTTTTTGAGTTTCGTGAATTCTGAAATCAGAAACGGAAAAAAGCCTCGATTTTTTACATCATCGTAAAAAGGCACGTAACCGGTACTTTCTGAAGTACAATATGCGACTTGAGAACGATAGTGAAGGCCAAAATTTGATATCTTGAAGAAACAAAAAATTTAGGTTCTTTAGGTTCGATTTTCGGACCAAAAATCGGATCTGTGAAGATCCGACCCAAAGTGACTTTTTAAAAAATCATCGTAAAAAGGCATGTAACCGGTACTTTCTGGGGTACAATATGCGACTTGAGAATGATAGTGAAGGCCAAAATTTGATATCTTGAAGAAACAAAAAATTTAGGTTCTTTAGGTTGGATTTTCGGACCAAAAGTCGGATCTGTGAAGATCCGACCCAAAGTGACTTTTTCAAAAATCATCGTAAAAAGGCACGTAACCGGTACTTTCTGAAGTACAATATGCGACTTGAGAACGATAGTGAAGGCCAAAATTTGATATCTTGAAGAAACAAAAAATTTAGGTTCTTTAGGTTGGATTTTCGGACCAAAAGTCGGATCTGTGAAGATCCAACCCAAAGTGACTTTTTCAAAAATCATCGTAAAAAGGCATGTAACCGGTACTTTCTGGGGTACAATATGCGACTTGAGAACGATAGTGAAGGCCAAAATTTGATATCTTGAAGAAACAAAAAATTTAGGTTCTTTAGGTTGGATTTTCGGACCAAAAGTCGGATCTGTGAAGATCCGACCCAAAGTGACTTTTTCAAAAATCATCGTAAAAAGGCACGTAACCGGTACTTTCTGAAGTACAATATGCGACTTGAGAACGATAGTGAAGGCCAAAATTTGATATCTTGAAGAAACAAAAAATTTAGGTTCTTTAGGTTCGATTTTCGGACCAAAAATCGGATCTGTGAAGATCCGACCCAAAGTGACTTTTTAAAAAATCATCGTAAAAAGGCATGTAACCGGTACTTTCTGGGGTACAATATGCGACTTGAGAATGATAGTGAAGGCCAAAATTTGATATCTTGAAGAAACAAAAAATTTAGGTTCTTTAGGTTGGATTTTCGGACCAAAAGTCGGATCTGTGAAGATCCGACCCAAAGTGACTTTTTCAAAAATCATCGTAAAAAGGCACGTAACCGGTACTTTCTGAAGTACAATATGCGACTTGAGAACGATAGTGAAGGCCAAAATTTGATATCTTGAAGAAACAAAAAATTTAGGTTCTTTAGGTTCGATTTTCGGACCAAAAATCGGATCTGTGAAGATCCGACCCAAAGTGACTTTTTAAAAAATCATCGTAAAAAGGCATGTAACCGGTACTTTCTGGGGTACAATATGCGACTTGAGAATGATAGTGAAGGCCAAAATTTGATATCTTGAAGAAACAAAAAATTTAGGTTCTTTAGGTTGGATTTTCGGACCAAAAGTCGGATCTGTGAAGATCCGACCCAAAGTGACTTTTTCAAAAATCATCGTAAAAAGGCATGTAACCGGTACTTTCTGGGGTACAATATGCGACTTGAGAACGATAGTGAAGGCCAAAATTTGATATCTTGAAGAAACAAAAAATGTAGGTTCTTTAGGTTCGATTTTCGGACCAAAAATCGGATCTGTGAAGATCCGACCCAAAGTGACTTTTTAAAAAATCATCGTAAAAAGGCATGTAACCGGTACTTTCTGGGGTACAATATGCGACTTGAGAACGATAGTGAAGGCCAAAATTTGATATCTTGAAGTAACAAAAAATGTAGGCTCTTTAGGTTCGATTTTCGGACCAAAAATCGGATCTGTGAAGATCCGACCCAAAGTGACTTTTTCAAAAATCATCGTAAAAAGGCATGTAACCGGTACTTTCTGGGGTACAATATGCGACTTGAGAACAATAGTGAAGGCCAAAATTTGATATCTTGATGAAACAAAAAATTTAGGTTCTTTAGGTTGGGTTTTCCGACCGAAAGTCGGATCTGTGAAGATCCGACCCAAAGTGACTTTTTCAAAAATCATCGTAAAAAGGCATGTAACCGGTACTTTCTGGGGTACAATATGCGACTTGAGAACGATAGTGAAGGCCAAAATTTGATATCTTGAAGAAACAAAAAATTTAGGTTCTTTAGGTTGGATTTTCCGACCGAAAGTCGGATCTGTGAAGATCCGACCCAAAGTGACTTTTTAAAAAATTATCGTAAAAAGGCATGTAACCGGTACTTTCTGGGGTACAATATGCGACTTGAGAACGATAGTGAAGGCCAAAATTTGATATCTTGAAGAAACAAAAAATTTAGGTTCTTTAGGTTGGATTTTCGGACCAAAAGTCGGATCTGTGAAGATCCGACCCAAAGTGACTTTTTCAAAAATCATCGTAAAAAGGCATGTAACCGGTACTTTCTGGGGTACAATATGCCACTTGAGAACGATAGTGAAGGCCAAAATTAGATATCTTGAAGAAACAAAAAATTTAGGTTCTTTAGGTTGGATTTTCGGACCAAAAGTCGGATCTGTGAAGATCCGACCCAAAGTGACTTTTTCAAAAATCATCGTAAAAAGGCATGTAACCGGTACTTTCTGAAGTACAATATGCGACTTGAGAACGATAGTGAAGGCCAAAATTTGATATCTTGAAGAAACAAAAAATGTAGGTTCTTTAGGTTCGATTTTCGGACCAAAAATCGGATCTGTGAAGATCCGACCCAAAGTGACTTTTTAAAAAATCATCGTAAAAAGGCATGTAACCGGTACTTTCTGGGGTACAATATGCGACTTGAGAACGATGGTGAAGGCCAAAATTTGATATCTTGAAGAAACAAAAAATTTAGGTTCTTTAGGTTCGATTTTCGGACCAAAAATCGGATCTGTGAAGATCCGACCCAAAGTGACTTTTTCAAAAATCATCGTAAAAAGGCATGTAACCGGTACTTTCTGGGGTACAATATGCGACTTGAGAACAATAGTGAAGGCCAAAATTTGATATCTTGATGAAACAAAAAATTTAGGTTCTTTAGGTTGGGTTTTCCGACCGAAAGTCGGATCTGTGAAGATCCGACCCAAAGTGACTTTTTCAAAAATCATCGTAAAAAGGCATGTAACCGGTACTTTCTGGGGTACAATATGCGACTTGAGAACGATAGTGAAGGCCAAAATTTGATATCTTGAAGAAACAAAAAATGTAGGTTCTTTAGGTTCGATTTTCGGACCAAAAATCGGATCTGTGAAGATCCGACCCAAAGTGACTTTTTAAAAAATCATCGTAAAAAGGCATGTAACCGGTACTTTCTGGGGTACAATATGCGACTTGAGAACGATAGTGAAGGCCAAAATTTGATATCTTGAAGTAACAAAAAATGTAGGCTCTTTAGGTTCGATTTTCGGACCAAAAATCGGATCTGTGAAGATCCGACCCAAAGTGACTTTTTCAAAAATCATCGTAAAAAGGCATGTAACCGGTACTTTCTGGGGTACAATATGCGACTTGAGAACAATAGTGAAGGCCAAAATTTGATATCTTGATGAAACAAAAAATTTAGGTTCTTTAGGTTGGGTTTTCCGACCGAAAGTCGGATCTGTGAAGATCCGACCCAAAGTGACTTTTTCAAAAATCATCGTAAAAAGGCATGTAACCGGTACTTTCTGGGGTACAATATGCGACTTGAGAACGATAGTGAAGGCCAAAATTTGATATCTTGAAGAAACAAAAAATTTAGGTTCTTTAGGTTGGATTTTCCGACCGAAAGTCGGATCTGTGAAGATCCGACCCAAAGTGACTTTTTAAAAAATTATCGTAAAAAGGCATGTAACCGGTACTTTCTGGGGTACAATATGCGACTTGAGAACGATAGTGAAGGCCAAAATTTGATATCTTGAAGAAACAAAAAATTTAGGTTCTTTAGGTTGGATTTTCGGACCAAAAGTCGGATCTGTGAAGATCCGACCCAAAGTGACTTTTTCAAAAATCATCGTAAAAAGGCATGTAACCGGTACTTTCTGGGGTACAATATGCCACTTGAGAACGATAGTGAAGGCCAAAATTAGATATCTTGAAGAAACAAAAAATTTAGGTTCTTTAGGTTGGATTTTCGGACCAAAAGTCGGATCTGTGAAGATCCGACCCAAAGTGACTTTTTCAAAAATCATCGTAAAAAGGCATGTAACCGGTACTTTCTGAAGTACAATATGCGACTTGAGAACGATAGTGAAGGCCAAAATTTGATATCTTGAAGAAACAAAAAATGTAGGTTCTTTAGGTTCGATTTTCGGACCAAAAATCGGATCTGTGAAGATCCGACCCAAAGTGACTTTTTAAAAAATCATCGTAAAAAGGCATGTAACCGGTACTTTCTGGGGTACAATATGCGACTTGAGAACGATGGTGAAGGCCAAAATTTGATATCTTGAAGAAACAAAAAATTTAGGTTCTTTAGGTTCGATTTTCGGACCAAAAATCGGATCTGTGAAGATCCGACCCAAAGTGACTTTTTCAAAAATCATCGTAAAAAGGCATGTAACCGGTACTTTCTGGGGTACAATATGCGACTTGAGAACAATAGTGAAGGCCAAAATTTGATATCTTGATGAAACAAAAAATTTAGGTTCTTTAGGTTGGGTTTTCCGACCGAAAGTCGGATCTGTGAAGATCCGACCCAAAGTGACTTTTTCAAAAATCATCGTAAAAAGGCATGTAACCGGTACTTTCTGGGGTACAATATGCGACTTGAGAACGATAGTGAAGGCCAAAATTTGATATCTTGAAGAAACAAAAAATTTAGGTTCTTTAGGTTGGATTTTCCGACCGATAGTCGGATCTGTGAAGATCCGACCCAAAGTGACTTTTTCAAAAACCATCGTAAAAAGGCATGTAACCGGTACTTTCTGGGGTACAATATGCGACTTGAGAACGATAGTGAAGGCCAAAATCTGATATCTTGAAGAAACAAAAAATTTAGGTTCTTTAGGTTGGATTTTCGGACCAAAAGTCGGATCTGTGAAGATCCGACCCAAAGTGACTTTTTCAAAAATCATCGTAAAAAGGCATGTAACCGCTACTTTCTGGGGTACAATATGCGACTTGAGAACGATAGTGAAGGCCAAAATTTGATATCTCGAAGAAACAAAAAATTTAGGTTCTTTAGGTTGGATTTTCGGACCAAAAGTCGGATCTGTGAAGATCCGACCCAAAGTGACTTTTTCAAAAATCATCGTAAAAAGGCATGTAACCGGTACTTTCTGGGGTACAATATGCGACTTGAGAACGATAGTGAAGGCCAAAATTTGATATCTTGAAGAAACAAAAAATGTAGGTTCTTTAGGTTGGATTTTCGGACCAAAAGTCGGATCTGTGAAGATCCGACCCAAAGTGACTTTTTCAAAAATCATCGTAAAAAGGCATGTAACCGGTACTTTCTGAAGTACAATATGCGACTTGAGAACGATAGTGAAGGCTAAAATTTGATAACTTGAAGAAACAAAAAAATTAGGTTCTTTAGGTTGGATTTTCGGACCAAAAGTCGGATCTGTGAAGGTCCGACCCAAAGTGACTTTTTCAAAAATCATCGTAAAAAGGCATGTAACCGTTACTTTCTGGGGTACAATATGCGACTTGAGAACGATAGTGAAGGCCAAAATTTGATATCTTGAAGAAACAAAAAATTTAGGTTCTTTAGGTTCGATTTTCGGACCAAAAGTCGGATCTGTGAAGATCCGACCCAAAGTGACTTTTTCAAAAATCATCGTAAAAAGGCATGTAACCGGTACTTTCTGAAGTACAATATGCGACTTGAGAACGATAGTGAAGGCTAAAATTTGATAACTTGAAGAAACAAAAAAATTAGGTTCTTTAGGTTGGATTTTCGGACCAAAAGTCGGATCTGTGAAGGTCCGACCCAAAGTGACTTTTTCAAAAATCATCGTAAAAAGGCATGTAACCGTTACTTTCTGGGGTACAATATGCGACTTGAGAACGATAGTGAAGGCCAAAATTTGATATCTTGAAGAAACAAAAAATTTAGGTTCTTTAGGTTCGATTTTCGGACCAAAAATCGGATCATCTGTGAATTCTGAAATCAGACCCGACCAAAAGTGACTTTTTCAAAAATCATCGTAAAAAGACATGTAACCGGTACTTTCTGCGGTACAATATGCGACTTGAGAACACTAGTGAAGGCCAAAATTTGATAACAGGAAGAAAAAAAAATGTAGGATCTTTAGGTTGGATTTTCCGACCAAAAGTCGGATACTTGTTTTTTTTTTGCAATTCCTCATAAAATTTGAACATGTCCGATCGCGAAAAAAATAAAAGAATTCGAATATGGGGGTAGTACATTTTGAGTACATTTTTAGGGACATCCATTTTATATATGCTTTAAATGAGAACCGGATACATCAGTAGCCGGCCTTCATTATCTATACCTAAAAAGCAGTACTTGTTTCTTCACGCGGGATTAGGGCATTAACCTTTCCACACGAGTGACAATGATACAAAAAGTGCAGCATCGGTCGAGCTTATTGACTCGACCTGAGTGCAACATTTCACTCGGTGACCGGAAGTATCTAGAAAACTCGATACGTTACGTCCATCAACCGAACTGGAAGCTTTGTACGAAGCTTATCGCAAGCAACCGGGCGCACACTTTCCGCAACCACCCTTTCCACGCTCGTTCACCAGCTGTTTGTACTCCCTTGCTTATTCGATTTCCTATGCCAAACTTTCAATTTACCATCCTGTGAGCTTCGATTCTCTCTTATCACTTTGCCAAAGGCAAGTCAGGATTATTCAAAGGCAAGCTTAACGTATACACGACACACATATTCGCTTGATATTTCGAGTCCTGTATGAGGATCCGGATCGGTATTTCGTTTTGCGTATCACGGATCACTCATAACCGCACAATATACCCCAAATACTGTATTCCTTCAAAAAAACCTTGATAACTCTGTAAATAGTAGAAAACGTTGCACATTCCTAGCCAACGCAGAAATTGTTTAATCTCTTAATTTGAGATTATGATTGCCGGCGTAAATCATAATTTTTAAACCCAAATTTCATGTTATTTAAGTGCTTTTAACAATAATCGAAAAACTCGACGTACAAATATATTTGTTTACTCTTATAGAAATTTTTGGTTTGTTGACTGCTTGAGGATTATGTTAGAAGCTAGATTAGGATTGAGAACATTCACGGAGAGAAATCTCTGTGTTGTGGCAACATAAAACGAGGCCAACAAAAATCGTTACGTTAGACTGGCAAATCTTTTGTTCTACTGACAAATCAGTTTTGCTACGCTGAAAAATCTTTTTGCTGGGCTGACCAATCTTTATGTTAGCCTAACAAAACGATTTTTGTTGTCACCGTTTTATGTTGTCACGACACAGAAATTTCTCTCCGTGTTTAAAGAAATTGTACATAATCGAAACTTTTTAAAACCAATTAAAAATTTGTTTTCATTCTCAATACACTTAACCGGTTTATTATTCAACACTTAATTTCTTGAAGTACCTTCTCAAAAATTGCCTTATCTTAAAAATCTATCGAACGAATTGTAGTATTCTTTTCACTAATTACAACAATATTAAAAACGATGAAACGTATCGAACGGGTTAACCATTTACCGAAATGGCTAGAAATACGCCAAAATTCTAAAACCCTTCATCATAAATAAAAGAAGAGCATAAGCGGTTTCAAAATTTTATAAAAATTGCGATAAACAAGCAAGCAGCTGAAAAAAAGACGAGTCGTATTGCATTTTTAAAAATGAGAAGATATTTATGAGTAAGGGATAAAAGAGATTCCATAGAGAACGCAAAGTTTGTACATGCAACTATGCAAAGAGTTATAACAGAAATGTTATTGAGGCAGGTCACGTATGTCTGTGTGTATCTACAGTAGACAGATATACAAGTGGATATTTTTCCAGGCAGTTGTGATTGATGGTGAGCCTTCGTGTGAGTCTCTCAGGCCGACGGATTAGAGAGCTCTCGATCATGTTGTGATCCAGAACGCCCCCATAGCACCTTATACCCTCTGTCATAGAACAGAGCTCGCGTTTGCTGTCGTGTTCCACGTCCGCACGCGTAATCACCGACCTTATTTATAAGCTTCCATGGCATAGGACGACGAGGGACGGGGACAGTGAGACTATGGATCTTCCTCATGCATATTTAGACCCTACGTCTGTTTTTTTCTAGCCTCACTTGCACATTTATGAGATAAATTTCTATACAATCGTTCGTTTATCTTCATCCCCCTTGACAAGAAATTCTAATCTCAATATATCAAAACTAGACAGGTTACGTTTCTCCATAGGATCATTGCTTTTGTTCTCAAATCACAGTATTTTTTGATATTCTTTCTAATTTATTTCAACCCCGCTTGATCCATTTATCTCTTGAACAAAAAATATTTTTAGATCAAAAGAATTACATCAAAAGAAATATGTTACAACGAAGCTCCGAAGCCTGAAGCGACGTGACTATAGGGTGTAGTCACCGGTGAATGATCTGATGGGCAGATTCGTTTATCTTGGGCTTTCACGAAAAACAATCACGGGACCAAAAGAAATGTGATAACCAACTGTTTGAAGCAACTGTTTGAATCAAAATCATATGTATTGACTTTTAAAATAGAGTATATTTATTACTTATCACAAAATATATGAAAACAATAATTTAACAAGAACTTCTTTCAAAATCAAATTTCACACAACATCGAAATAGCTTCTTGTATAAATACAGCACGTGAACCTAATTTATTTTTTTCTAGAAATGTTAAGTCTCTGAGAAAATTGGGAAGTTACTTTTTCACTTTATAGTGTTATTGTTAAAATGACAATTCTATAGCTTTTCATTCATTCATCTGATTGTATGCTGATTCGGTTCTCTACTCGGAGTAAGTTCTATATCCTGTATTATATAGTTGAGACTCTCTTCAGAAGAGATGGACGGGGGTGCAATTCCCAATGGGTTAGCCCAAGATATATCCACGAAGCTTAAAAAAAACGGCAGCCCCTGTCAATATGTATTTTACTACCCTTAAGATTCGCCTCAGGACTACAAAAAGCTTTTTGATAATCTTTTCAAACCATGATAAATTGTCAGTAGTAATACCCCCAGAGCTTCAAAATTATCGGGTATTTCCCGATAACTTCGTTGCATACAAACAAGAGTGTCGAGTTTCGCAGGTTAAAAAATCCAGAGCGTTTGCGCGAGGAAATTTTCTGCAAAACTTGAGACGATTGTTTGTATGCAAGGAAGTTTGAGGAAAATACACGATTCATTTTGAAGCTCGAGGGATATTTGTCGGATTATTTTTTCCATCGGAATTTCGGCTCATTCTTCAGATCACGTTTCAGTTCTCGTTAGAAGTTTGACAGATGTGAAGAATTCTCAGGTTAAAAGTGGTTCAGAAATTGTTTTATTGCTTAGCAACTTGTTAGGAAATATCCGAAATAATATCGCCTAGGTTCCCCCACAAGAGGCCAAATGCGTCGTTTCTACGCCCAAAAAAATTGATGGTGAATTCAACTATACACATGTTTGCCTGAGACGACAACTATGTTTTTATGGTTGCTGTAACAATAAATAATGCATCTAGCAACTAAATTATGGTACGTTTTATTATTTTTATAGTAGAACTCACTATATTTAGCAAGTTGTCGTATTTATTTTTCTCAGTGTATTGGTCGAAATTCCGATGAGGAAATAATCAGTAGTAATACCCCAAGAGCTTCAAAATTATAGGGTATTTCCCGATAACTTCGTTGCATACAAATAAGAGTGTCAAATTTTGCAGGTTAAAAAATCCCGATCGCTTGCGCGAGGAAATTTTCTGCAAAACTTGAGACGATTGTTTGTATGCAGGGAAGTTTGAGGAAAATACACGATTCATTTTGAAGCTCGAGGGGTATTTGTCGGATTATTTTTTTCATCGGAATTTCGGCTCATTCTTCAGATCACGTTTCAGTTCTCGTTAGAAGTTTGACAGATGTGAAGAATTCTCAGGTTAAAAGTGGTTCAGAAATTGTTTTATTGCTTAGCAACTTGTTAGGGAATATCCAAAATAAAATCGCCTAGGTTCCCCCACATGAGGCCAAATGCGTCGTTTCTATTGGCCGAAATTCCGATGAGGAAATAATCAGTAGTAATACCCCAAGAGCTTCAAAATTATAGGGTATTTCCCGATAACTTCGTTGCATACAAATAAGAGTGTCAAGTTTTGCAGGTTAAAAAATCCCGATCGCTTGCGCGAGGAAATTTTCTGCAAAACTTGAGACGATTGTTTGTATGCAGGGAAGTTTGAGGAAAATACACGATTCATTTTGAAGCTCGAGGGGTATTTGTCGGATTATTTTTTTCATCGGAATTTCGGCTCATTCTTCAGATCACGTTTCAGTTCTCGTTAGAAGTTTGACAGTTGTGAAGAATTCCCAGATTAAAAGTGGTTCAGAAATAGTTTTTATTACTTAGCAACTTGTTAGGAAATATCCGAAAAATATCCGAAATAAAATCGCCTAGGTTCCCCCACATCAGGCCAAATGCGTCGTTTCTATTGGCTGAAATTCTGATGGGGAAAATAATCATAGCGAAATATCCGTTCACTTCATCTCTTATTTTCTCTAAAGTTATACCTTACTTCCATCAAATCAAGTTCACGATAAAACATTTCCCTTTGATAAACTTTTTGATGACTTGGATATTGAGATCATGATTTGAAAACTTTCCTTCCTCGTCTACAAAGTGCAACGCTGGAACACCCAGAAAAGGATTTAGTAACATTAAAACAATTTGCTTTGAGTTAACCAAATTCGGCGATTGCGGATGGCGAAAAAAATATTTGGTTGAATTGACTAAAAATTACCATCGACATCAAAGTCGATTAAAACTCAATATAACTTTGACCCAACCGATTAGACAATGCTATCGACAAAATATTTCATTGTTTTTAAGTTGATTCGAATAAATAAATATGTTGGTAATAAAAAAACTGAGTAATTGAATGAAATACATATTTGTTCCATGGAAAGTAAATTTTCGTTGATTGAAATAATTAAACGTTGAGTAGATAATTTTAGTTAATATGGCTAATTTTTTTTCTGGGTAGATCACCTATTTTCACTTGGGTTGGCTCTATATCGTTGCTCGAACATAACCCCACTTTGCCAAAAGTTGGCCGACAGCAAAACCCGTTTTCTTCGTCGGATGATACCGACATAGTTTATTAAACCTCACTAATGTTTTTACACCGCATAATCTCCAAAGTTACACCCCTCAACAGGGGTGAAATTTCCTGCAATATCAAAACTGGAAAAGATACAAAAATTCTAAGATTTCACCCCTGTTAAGGGTGCTGTAATGCAGTCCAAAAAATGTTTTCTCACGCCCTTAGTCGGTACGATAACTTTTTATACCTAGTATAATCATTTGGCTTTATCGGAAATAATTTTTTTTTTTTTGAGATTTCGTTGCATTCCAACGATGCAAACTTCAACAGCATAATTTTAGTTAATATTACCAAATCTTTTTTCTGGGTGTTTTCTCCGTATACTCGGTTGTTTTACACCGAGCAACCAGATGGTTGTGAAGAGAAATGTTCACTCAATTAACAAATATATAGTTGATCCAACGAAACCATTTTTTCCTTGCGCGCAATCGTGAGCTTCAAATCCCTTGCCAAACGGAAATCCCAACTTCGCATTCGTGCGGAACTTCAAACGTGCCAACTACATATCCCTATTCTATTGGACACGCAACTCGATGAGCTCGATCGATTGATGCTTTTAGTCGAACGAAGGGCTCTGAGTGTTCTGTGTGGCACGTTCGGTTGTTGTACGCTCGAGGGTTGTACGTTCGATTATCTTGCGCATGATGCGGTTGGTTGCCAACGGCTGCTGCTTCATCGGAGATGCTGCACTTCACAGATGCGTCCATGTTCCATGTCTCTGTACGGTCGGTTTTGAAACTCGAGCAGAATAATTACTGCATAATCGCAACTATTATAGGTATATCAGATATTCCCGGAAGCAGAGGTGTGTCGCTTGCGGTATAATAATCATACCGATAGTGCGTCGTGTCGATGTTGCGATAACTCTAGCACATGAAGTAATAACACTTTATTACTCACATTCGGGCAACTTCGAGTTGCCATTTAATGGCAAAAGCGTGCACCTGTATTCCCGTCTCGTGCGCAATAATTGACGTTGGGTGTAATGCACTCTGCACTACAATGACTCTTTTCGCCCGCATTGAAAAATAGCAGAACTGTGCGAATATGGCACAGTTTATCTTAATCACAACCCGTCAATCCTTCAAGTGCACACAAATGGGCTTTGCACTAGTTCATTGTTTCCAGTTAAAGAACTAGTTTTACTGCAAAAATAGATTGATGGACAGCATTCGGAAATTGATAAATACAATTCAAAGCATTAAGGTCATTCCATACAAAGTGAGTCATTCATTTGCCATCACACCAATTTTTGGCGTGATGGCAAATGAATGGTCCATGGTTGGAACTGATGGTTAGTTTGTAAGCATAATAGACATTCTGTGAAATTTTGAGAAAAATCGGAATGGTCTGCCTCAACGAAAAAAATATCATTACCTTATTTTGTTAAAAAATCGCGGAAATTTTTTTTGAACGGTTTGGAAAAATTATCATTCAAAAGTACATTAAAAAATTTGTATTTTATGCAGCAACAAATTTTTCGTACGATCGGTATTTTGAATATACAGCGAATTGAAAAAAAAATGAAATAAAAAAAATGTTATTAAATTTTGGGCAAACCATAGGTGCTTAAATTCTGAAATAATTTATGGACGTTCGTGATACTCTAAACAACTTTTGAAGAAATTATGAATACTTTTTGCGACCATGCTAAATTTGGGGTGGCCCACTTGGTATGGAATGACTCATTAGCTTTAATCTTCATAGTTCACACATTTTTTATTATTTCTAGTTTCAAAAAGACATCTATCCTTTTAAATGTTTGCATTGTAGGCATATGTGCAGTTAAAAGGTTAAAAAATTTGTTAAAATTAAGAAAAGATCGAAAATGTGATAGGAATCTGGTATATATAGATTTTACGAAGCTACGAAATTGTACGGAAATTAAGGAAATTTCATTGAAGTGGATGTGGAAGTCATCGACTAGCACTGGTATATATAGTGAGTTGCCTCTACTACTTAGGAGTTATAAAATCAACAGTAGTTAGGTGGACTAACTTCTTCGTTGGCCCTGCAAATAAGTTAGTTTATCTAACTACTACTAGTTTTCAGGCATCCGATGGGACCTACCAACTCATTTATTTCTCAGTGCACTAGCAATCGACAGTTGCGTGTACTGCTGTACATTTCGTTCCAATAAAGCACCCATTCGTCGTTAACTCGTATTGGACCATAACTGGGTAATCTACGTTTCATTGCATTTAGTTTCTGGAAAATACCAATTGTGCAGTAAAAGGCTATTTCCGAAAATTAACTGTTACCTTTATGAAATTAACCAATCAATAAAAATGATGATTTTATGAAACAATTTTCTTTATTTTAGGTAGCACCCAATAAAAAATGTGAACTAAGTAAAAAATGATTGCTTACACCGAAAGAAAAGATTTCATTGACGCCAAAGAAATGGGTGGATTGATTTTTTTTTCATTGATTTCAACGAAATATTTCTTTAATTTCAAAGAAATAGTGCATTTGAATTCCAAAGAGAACATTTCATTGCCTGTAAATAAAGATTTACTTAGTGAGCATATAATAAAGAAACAGTTTCATTTTTTTAAGGAGACGTTTTCATTGGTTCAAAAAAACGTTTTCATTGATCTCTCTCTCGCACCTAACCTCACTTTTTTGTTTTCCGGTTCTCCCGAACGAACGGCTTCGAATTTCGAGGAGCCAGAAGCTTAGCCTATTTTTGCCGTATTTTCTTACATACTCACAAAATTTGAGCTTTATCTGCCGCGTACTTCAGGAAAAAATAGGTTTCGAAATTTTGAGCTGGTAAGAAGAACGTTTCATTGAATCAGAGACGATATGTTTAAAATCAATGAAAAAGGTTCATTGGTTTAAAGAAATGTTTCTTGGAATCAATGTCACTACTTTTTATTGAGTTTGAGATCATTCAAAGAAAAGATAGTATTGAAATTCAAGTATTTCATTTCATTGGCAAAGATTTCCGTGAAACAATAAAACTTTTTCTATCGGTGTACTTGATTTACAATCAACGTTTGTACATGGAGAAATAAGGGCTTTTTATTTCAAGATATTTCTGTCTTAACCTCTTATGCAGGAGTGAAAATAAAAATTTAGCAACAAATTAGAAACTGCTTACGGAAAAATATACAAAAGTGAGTATTAGTTTTTCGTAAGAGTTTGAAATTGAAATTCGAATACTTGGACCGGCAGAGTATTTTTTTTAAGATAATGAGAACTTGCAAATTTAATTTATCACTTTCGTACGCTGAAAAAAATGTTACCAAGACGAATTTGGTAGATGCAATTAAGTTATTGATTAGGCCTACTAAATACTTGATTGTCTTACCAAATCCTTAATTATGTTGATCAATAACTTGGTTGTGCCTACTAAGAAAACAAATTGCACCGTTCAATCGGGTAAAAAATTTACTCATGAAAATGTTTTATTTTTTAATGCATTTCAAGTAGTATTTTTCTAGATTTTCAGAATTTGTTATCTGCAATTACAATTACATTAATTTACATATAACTTGCCCTAATATAAAAATTTCAAGTTAAATTTCGGAAAATTTTTAAGTGTTTACTTTATTCTTACGAATTTTACATTGGCCCCCATGTTAAAATTTGAAAAATTACAATTTGTAGTTATCCGGTAGCTTTTTTCATATGTGTGTTCGTGTATGTATTCGAAATCGTGTGTGTATAAGTGACATGGGTAGAAACAGTAATATTAATGACAAAATAAACTCGTTACTATGGTATTTCGTGTATAATTCCATTTTATGCTTTATGCTGAAAGGAAAAAAGTATTTCCGTCAAAGCGTGCAATAAAGTTGCTAGAAAATTCCAAATAATATTTCGTCAAAGCGTACAACCTGCGCTGCTGCTTCAGCATTAGAGTTCGTCACATCGTGAAAAAAGCTATCGAGTGTGCGCTTTTATAGAAAAGCTCAAAGCTGCAATATCGGGAATATAACGATTTCAAATATTATATCGTCGCGGTACAACAACGTGCTATCAGTATCGTTTTTTTTTTCATTGTTAATACATCTTGTCAACATCCTACGTGCTCGTTTCAAATGGATTTCCGATTCCACGTGTACATTATCATTTTTTTTTTGTAAACTTTGTCGTTACATTTGATCAGATTCATCCCACGATCTGGGCGGATTAATGTGGGAATGAAATGTAATGACAAAGAACTGAACTTGCTCGATTTTTTATGCTCTCAAAACTATAAAAATAGATTCCACAATTTCTCGGGTGACTTTTATTAATAACGCTTTTGAATAGTGGCACCGTTTCATAATGAAAGTATTTTTTATGTGTATCTAAACCTCTATTTATGTATTATTCGACATTCGATTTATTACTTCTATTTACGTTCTACGAAAAGCGCAAGTTTTATCGGAGAAAAAAAAATACAAAAATAAGTACTGGTAACAAATTGCTCAAAAATGATTTTAATTTTTTTCGGATTACGCAAAAAATATTAACTGTTGCTCTTTTAATGATTTCTGCTTACTTTAACTTACTAATTAATTAATTTTCTAATCTGCCGGAGATCTAAATTTTTTAATCTGTTTCTACCAATTTTCAATGACGTTTCTAAATCAAACTCGAGGCCCTCAGGTTTCTTATAAATATTCTTCTCCCCTTCAGTACATAATTTCTTATCGCCCTCTCTAGCACTGTCACATTAAGAGTAAAATGATTAAGTTCTCGTATTTTTTAATTCTCTCGAGGTTATGACAGATTGAAAAAGATTAGAAGATTAAGCCCTTAACATTGTCCCCCACGAGAATAACGGAAACGTCTACCAAAATTTTACATCTCATCTTCTTTCTCATAAAAGAAACTGAAAATTTTCTGAAATTTTTTTATCAACATGCTCAAAATAGCTCGAAACATCAGAAATGTTTTTTTAACTCTATGTATTATTCGACATTCTATTTACGTTCTACGAAAACCTCAAGTTTTACCGGAGAAAAAAAAATACAAAAATAAGTAATGGTAACAAATGGCTCAAAAATGATTTTACTTTTTTTCGGATTACGCAAAAAATATTAACTGTTGCTCTTTTAATGATTTCTGCTTACTTTAATTTACTAATTAATTAATTTTCTAATCTGCCAGAGAGCTAAATTTTTAAGCCTCTTCTACCAATTTTTCATGACGTTTCTAAATCAAACTCGAGACCCTCAGTTTTCTTATAAATATTCTTCTCCCCTTCAGTACATAATTCCTTATCGCCCTCTCTAGCACTGTCACATTAAGAGTGAAATGATTAAGCTCTCGTATTTTTTAATTCTCTTGAAGTAACGACCAATTATATTTTTTATTACGAGATTAGTGAACGAAAGTTCTACGAGGCAGGAAAATTATATTTTTTTGTCCTTCCGGGTTTACGAGAAATAAGGTAAGGACAGCGAAGTTCTTATTTCGAATGTGAATTATAGTCACGGAGTTTTCGTATCGGAGAATCGAGCGTGGGTGAACTCTGGATTTCTTTCAATTCTTCTTTCTTTTCGTTTCTTCCTCTGGCCCGTATTCAAAAGTCCCCGGGGCTCACGTATGCGTAATGTTCACGATAAATTCCAGAGTCTCGGTGGGTTCGTAGGCTCTGGCTTTAAGCCAGTGAACGCCGGGCGACGTTAATCGCGTTATTTTCGTTACAGCTAGTATGTTCTGCGGCGTGTGCTTAAAGCTTCCGCAGCTTACAGCGTGTCACCCGTTCATTTTAATTTGATACGACGCTTGGGTTGACATTAAGGGCTTAGACCAAAAAAAAAAAAAAAAAAAAAAAAAAAAGGGGCAATCACGATTTTAAATATTATGACAGATTGAAAAAGATTAGAAGATTAAGCCCTTAACATCGTCTCCCACGATAATAACGGAAACGTCTACCAAAAGTCTACATCTCATCGTCTTTCTCATAAAAAAACTGCTTTGACGGAAAATTTTGTGAGATTTTTTTGTCAACATGCTCAAAATAGCTTGAAACGTCGAGAAAAGTTTTTTTAGAAAAAAAAAATGTACGGAAGCATTTGTGTGTGTTTGTTTGTGATTTAGGAAAATAAAAATGAATCGAATTGTAATTCTTACAGGAAGGTAAAGCATAAATCTACATTTATGACATTAAGGGTCATGATTTTAAATATTACACCCGTTCATTTTAATTTGATACGACGCTCGGGTTGACATTAAGGGTTTAGACCAAAAAAATAAAAATGGGGCAATCACGATTTTAAATATTATGACAGATTGAAAAAGATTAGAAGATTAAGCCCTTAACATTGTCTCCCATGAGAATAACGGAAACGTCTACCAAAAGTCTACATCTCATCTTCTTTCTCATAAAAGAAACTGTTTTGACGGAAAATTTGGTGAGATCTTTTTGTCACCATGCTCAAAATAGCTCGAAACGGCGAGAAAAGTTTTTTTAGAAAAAAAAAAAAAAATGTACGGGAGCATTTGTGTGTGTTTGTTTGTGATTTAGGAAAATAAAAATGAATCGAACTGTAATTTTTACAGGAAGGTAAAGCATAAATGTACTTTTATGATATTAAGGGTTTAGGCAAAAAAAATGGGACAATCACGATTTTAAATATTATGACAGATTGAAAAAGATTAGAAGATTAAGCCCTTAACATTGTCTCCCATGAGAATAACGGAAACGTCTACCAAAAGTCTACATCTCATCTTCTTTCTCATAAAAGAAACTTTTTTGATGGAAAATTTGGTGAAATTTTTTGTCAACATGCTCAAAATAGCTCGTAACGTCGAAAAAAGTTTTTTTATAAATAATGTACGAATGCATGTGTGTGTGTGTGTGTGTGTGTGTTAAGATTTCGGAAAATAAAAATGAATCGAACTGTAATTTGTACAGGAAGGTAAAGCATAAACGTACCTTTATGACATTAAGGGTTTAGACATAAAAAATGGGACAATCATGATTTTAAATATTATGACAAATTGAAAAAGATTAGAAGATGAAGCCCTTAATGTTGTCTCCCACGAGAATAACGGAAACGTCTACCAAAAGTCTACATCTCACCGTCTTTCTCATAAAAAAACTGCTTTGACGGAAAATTTTGTGAGATTTTTTTGTCAACATGCTCAAAATAGCTTGAAACGTCGAGAAAAGTTTTTTTAGAAAAAAAAAATGTACGGAAGCATTTGTGTGTGTTTGTTTGTGATTTAGGAAAATAAAAATGAATCAAACTGTAATTTTTACAGGAATTAAAGCATAAATCTACCTTTATGACATTAAAGGTTTAGACATAAAAAATGGCACAATCATGATTTTAAATATTGTCACAGATTGAAAAAGATTAGAAGATTAAGCCCTTAACATTCTCTACCAAAAGTCTACATCCAATCTTTTTTTCTCATAAAAGACACTTTTTTGACGGAAAATTTTGTGAGATTTTTTTGTCAAGATGCTCAAAATAGCTCGAAATGTCGAAAAAAGTTTTTTTAGAAATAATGTACGGATGCATGTGAGCGTGTGTGTGTGTTAAGATTTCGGAAATAAAGATGAATCGAACTGTAATTTGTACAGGAAGGTAAAGCATAAACGTCCCTCGTTTATCATGTATTTCTGTCAAATTTTAGTGCTGCATTGGGATTCCGTTTTAGGATATAAGCGAAACATATAAAATAGCAAAAATTATTTCAAAATATTCTTAAATATATTTCTGATATAAATCATTCCCGACATTACAGTAAGTATAATTGCTGATTTTTTTTAACCCCTCTAAATATTTTTACCCACATTGCCAATATTTCTATACGATCTGTGCATGTCGCTGAATATCATACTATAAAATGAAGAGCCAAATCAAAAGTTTCCGAATGAGTAAGAAAATAAAAAATAAAAACATTGCTGATTTCGGGAAGAACGTTTCATACATGAACTAATCAAAAATTGTATATATCTCATGTACGTACGTATTTTCCATACTGATAATAACTTTGCAGAGCAAATCCTAAAAAGAGACTTTCATAGAATTGAATGAAACTTTGTTAACTACTTTCTGACTGGCAAGATAGAATATAAATTTACAGACCGGTATAATTATTTGTTGATCTCTTAATTCGCTTTGGCGCATCTTATTCCGTTGCTCAACTTTTACTGCCATAGCATGACACCGACTCTCGCGCATTTGTATCTGATGTCCAAGGTTCGTGTGGCTATTCTATCAAGCGACTTTAATACCATCAGCTCGCGCACCCGGCAAAATACTATCAACGGCGGAAATCTCTCTCCGGGCTCGCCGGGGGCTAATGGGCGAAGCCAATCTTAGGACCCCAAGAAAATTTTAGGTCGTAAGAAAGGCCATGTTGAACGTCACTACGCTAAGGCAAATTTACCGGGCTTTTCTACTGTCATGACGTCTATGATAGCTTCGGGGATCATCACGAAGCAACGCACCAGCAGCGCTGGTTCTCACTGCAACACGTATATCCGTCCTTAATGTATTCAAATTACTCTACTTATCATCTATAGTCACATTTGCTGTAGGCAATTCTCGTGTTATAGTCGTCAATTTCTTTTCCCTTGTCATCGCGACTCTAATGATGTCACTTCAACGGAAATGGAAATAAAATATTCATTGCTGTGATAAAAATGCATATGTAAATCTGTAGTACTTGACAGTAGTTTTATTTCGGTTAGAAATACCGGATGTGGTATTTCTACTTACATACATTTTTTCATGGTTATTGTAATTCTGTGCCTGTATTTAATCATGATTTTTCATAACGTTGTATATTTTGGAAACATTTATCATCATATTGACGTCAGTTCATCTTCATTACAAAAAATCATGTATTATTAATTAAAATCTCGTTGTGGTATTTCCACTTAAATATATTTTTCGTGGCTATTGTAATTCTGTGCCTGTATTTAATTATGATTTTTCATAACGTTGTATATTTTGGAAACATTTATCATTATATTGACGTCAGTTTGTCTTCATTACAAAAAATAATGTATTAATAATTAAAATCTCGTTGTGGTATTTCCACTTAAATATTTTTTTCGTGGCTATTGTAATTTTGTGCCTGTATTTAATTATGATTTTTCATAACGTTGTATATTTTGGAAACATTTATCATCATATTGACGTCAGTTTGTCTTCATTACAAAAAATAATGTATTAATAATTAAAATCTCGTTGTGGTATTTCCACTTAAATATTTTGCTTCCTCATAGAGGAAGCTTTGTTTTCGTGAAAAAATTTTTTTTCGAGATTTTCATGTCAGTATGCTTAGAATCACCTAAAAATTCGAGAAAAGTGGTCTAGAAAATATGTCTGTATGTGTGTATGTGTGTGTGTGTGTGTGTGTGTGTGTGTGTGTGTGTGTGTGTATGTATCCAGACACTGAAAATTCAATTGCCCATAACTCACGAACGGCACGATGGATCTAGCTAAAATTTTGCACGCAGGTAGAGTATTGACTCCTCTGTTATTGACGTGATTTTTAATTAAATGTATCAATGTAAACAGATTTTATGAAATTTTTAATTTTTTCAAAAAATGTCGTGATCGCTCTAACTTTCGTAAAAGTTCGCCAATTTAGCTAAATAGTTCTTTATAAATGAAGACACGTTAAATGACGTTTGGTATTGAATTTCAGCGAAATCGGTAAAGCGGTTCCGATTTTATAGAATTTTGAATTTTTCGAAAAAAATACATTTTGCTCTAAATTACGTCGAATCTTGAGAAATGAAACGAAATGTTGTACAGTCGGAAAATAACATACAGCCCCGCTGTGTACGCAATTTGGTGATGATCGGTAAAGTGGTTGGGGTTTTACGGCTTTTTGAATTTTTTAATAAATGTAGAATTTCGCTCATAAGTTCCGCGAAAGTTAAGAAAGTAAGATAAAATAAAAAGAATTAAAAATAATAATCGTCGAGAAATGGAGAAAAGCAGATATTGTAGAAAAGGCAGATCCGCCTTTGATGTCGTCGTCCTCGTCGTCGTCGTCGTCGTTGTTGTCGTCGTCCTCGTCGTCGTCGTCGTCGTCGTCGTCATATTTAAATATACATTATCACATTCACTTTCGGAAACGCTCTAATAATCACGAAATAACGTAATAACGAAATAGAAAGAGCGAATCCACAACATGTATATTTATCTAATTAAAACAAGGATGCAAAGTAGAACCTTGCACATTGCTTCCTCATTATTTTTCGCGTTTTACAAAGCTTCCTCTATGAGGAAGCCAAAAATTGAATAACATACTTTCTCATAGAGGTAGCTTTGTAAAACGCGAAAAATAATGAGGAAGCAATGTGCAAGGTTCTACTTTTTTTTCGTGGCTATTGTAATTTTGTGCCTGTATTTAATCATGATTTTTCATAACGTTGTATATTTTGGAAACATTTATCATCATATTGACGTCAGTTTGTCTTCATTACAAAAAATAATGTATTAATAATTAAAATCTCGTTGTGGTATTTCCACTTAAATATTTTTTTCGTGGCTATTGTAATTTTGTGCCTGTATTTAATCATGATTTTTCATAACGTTGTATATTTTGGAAACATCTATCATATTGACGTCAGTTTGTCTTCATTACAAAAAATAATGTATTAATAATTAAAATCTCGTTGTGGTATTTCCACTTAAATATTTTTTTCGTGGCTATTGTAATTTTGTGCCTGTATTTAATCATGATTTTTCATAACGTTGTATATTTTGGAACCATTTATCGTCATATTGACGTCAGTTCGTCTTCAGTACAAAAAATAATGTATTAATAATTAAAATCTCATTGTGGTATTTTCACTTAAATATATTTTTCGTGGCTATTGTAATTCTGTGCCTGTATTTAATTATGATTTTTCATAACGTCGTATATTTTGGAACCATTTATCGTCATATTGACGTCAGTTCGTCTTCAGTACAAAAAATAATGTATTAATAATTAAAATCTCATTGTGGTATTTTCACTTAAATATATTTTTCGTGGCTATTGTAATTTTGTGCCTGTATTTAATTATAATTTTTCATAACGTTGTGTATTTTGGAAACATTTATCGTCATATTGACGTCAGTTTGTCTTCATTACAAAAAATAATGTATTAATAATTAAAATCTCGTTGTGATATTTCCACTTAAATATATTTTTCGTGGCTATTGTAATTCTGTGCCTGTATTTAATCATGATTTTTCATAACGTTGTATATTTTGGAATCATTTATCGTCATATTGACGTCAATTCGTCTTCAGTACAAAAAATAATGTATTAATAATTAAAATCTCATTGTGGTATTTTCACTTAAATATATTTTTCGTGGCTATTGTAAGTTTGTGCCTGTATTTAATTATAATTTTTCATAACGTTGTATATTTTGGAAACATTTATCGTCATATTGACGTCAGTTTTTCTTCATTACAAAAAATAATGTACTAATAATTAAAATCTCGTTGTGATATTTCCACTTAAATATATTTTTCGTGGCTATTGTAATTCTGTGCCTGTATTTAATCATGATTTTTCATAACGTTGTATATTTTGGAATCATTTATCGTCATATTGACGTCAATTCGTCTTCAGTACAAAAAATAATGTATTAATAATTAAAATCTCATTGTGGTATTTTCACTTAAATATATTTTTCGTGGCTATTGTAAGTTTGTGCCTGTATTTAATTATAATTTTTCATAACGTTGTATATTTTGGAAACATTTATCGTCATATTGACGTCAGTTTTTCTTCATTACAAAAAATAATGTACTAATAATTAAAATCTCGTTGTGGTATTTCCACTTAAATATTTTTTTCGTGGCTATTGTAATTTTGTGCCTGTATTTAATCATGATTTTTCATAACGTTGTATATTTTGGAAACATTCATCATTATATTGACGTCAGTTCGTTTCCATTACAAAAAATAATGTATTAATAATTAAAATCTCATTGTGGTATTTCCACGTAAATATATTTTTCGTGGCTATTGTAATTCTGTGCCTGTATTTAATTATGATTTTTCATAACGTTGTACATTTTGGAAACATTTATCGTCATATTGACGTCAGTTTGTCTTCATTACAAAAAATAATGTATTAATAATTAAAATCTCGTTGTGGTATTTCCACTTAAATATATTTTTCGTCGTTATTGTAATTTTCTGCCTGTATTTAATTATGATTTTTCATAACGTTGTATATTTTGGAAACATTTATCTTCATATTGACGTCAGTTTGTCTTCATTATAAAAAATAATGTATTAATAATTTTAATCTCATTGTGGTATTTCCACTTAAATATATTTTTCGTGGCTATTGTAATTTTGTGCCTGTATTTAATTATGATTTTTCATAACTGTGTAAATTTTGGAAACATTTATCGTCATATTGACGTCAGTTTGTCTTCATTACAAAAAATAATTCGAGCCAACTACAGAATGGATAAACGTAGGAAAAACGAATTTGTCTCTGTATAAATATTATTAAATGGCTTCGCGTCAAGCGTATTATAGTTTCAATTACCAATCACAGTTTTAGATTCTGTGTGTTTGAAAAAAATGATTTAAGGTGAAACTTAACATTTAAAAAATAATAACTTACGATTGGAATTTTTACCAAAAGATCTTTGAAATTGTTTCCTTGAGGTGCGAAATTTTTAACCTAAAAAGTGAATAAAACGATTTTGTCAAGTCAACGGTTAGAAATAGTTACTTTCAAAGCAGAAAAATTGTCACAATCCCTTCACGTGTCATCCGATAAAAATTGCCACAAGTTTGTATTGGAAAGATATGCTGAAGGTAAATATTTTGGCTTCATTAATTCATTACATCCAATTATAATATCTTCTCCCCATACTTTGTAGTGAAAGAAGGGAAGAAAACTTGTTATACAAGTACAGCCCTCCAACTTTTACACGGTTGAGTACCATCGTCGACTCGAGGGTTTTCATCGACCGTCGTTTTCTTTTGCTATTTAAACTGCAGGGGAGGATCGTCGCAGACAGTCCCGTGCTACAAGGCTAATAGGTCACGGCTGTTTTAGTCACATCGCAATTTTCTTATATTCTTATCCTCGCTATTTCTTCGTGGCACTTGTCATGCACGTCTAGAGAATAAAACTATTGAGATTCACTAAATTATATATAAATCTTCGTAATGCCAAAGGAGCTAGCATGTTTGCTTTGGGATAATACTTTTTGTCCGGTAGCTAGACAGACATCGAGCTTGGTATTACCGATATGGCTACATATGTGAATATATAAGTGGATTATTTCTAGACGACCCTACCATTGGCATTGTCCGCGAATAATGCAGAAGTTTCAGACCCACTTTTATATTTGGCTTTTCAAATCAAGATTTTATAGGACACTTTCGAATGATTCAGGACGTCAAACGAATTTGTACGGTCGATATAGGCTATGATACACTTGAAGGGTAACCCCGGGTCGATAACCTATCTCATGTAGGTGTCTGGCACATAATACACGATAAACTATACTCAGACGGTGATTTGGCCCTGATAGGAGTCAATCGGAGATATCCGTTTTGCTCTAAACTGAATATTCGAATATCGACCCATCACCAAATGTCTGACATGTTTTTTTTTTCTATATGCTAGCTACAGAATTTAATTAAATACACGCATAGTATATTTTTTTAGAAGATTTCACTCGCCGTCTCTCAATGAGAAAAAAATCGGTTGGACGTACCGAATGTATGTTCGCGGATGGCAAAAGAAATATTTGATTGGAAGGAATACTAATATTTTTTTCGCCACCTAAAAACGAGTTAGGATGCACTGAAAAAAAATCTGGTACTTTAGAAAAAAATATAGTTAGACCGACGATAATCTAACTATAAACTATAATTCCCAGCAGGAAGGTCTATATTTTATGGTTATAGCAAATATATGAAAATAATTGGATTAGTTATAGCAAATATAATTATAGCAGCAATCATCAAAATGATAATTATTTCAAATATGCCGTTTCGTTGCATATACGATTTCAACATTTGTTTCTTAAACGATATTTACAACGTCGCTTGTAAGTATCATTTATTGAACCATGTTATCATCGCTTCAACCATAAAACATTGCAAGCCTTCCTGTATTCGTTTCATCATGTGAAATCGTTTTTCTCTCAGTGTAGCCAACATTTTTTTCTTTTGGTTTGATTATTGAAAATACTTATATAGAGTTTTATAATAATTTCAAGAAGACATTGATTGAGAAAAAAATCGTTAGAACCAACAAAACGTGCGCTTGCGGACAGCAAAGCTTTTGGTTTAATTTTTGAAAATATTTTGTTATATAGAATTGTTATATAGAATATAATAATCTCAAGAAGACATTGAGTGAGAAATACTCTCTTGAATTAGAAAAAAAATAGCTACATGACTTAAAAAGAAAATTACATATCAACCATTGGCATTATCCGTGAATAATACAAGACGTCCAGTCTTATTCTTATAAGATTTTATAGGATTCTTTGAAATTATTCAGGATGTCAAACAAATTTGTAAGGTCGGTATAGGTCGTGATCCACTTGAAGGGTAACACAGGGTCGATAACCCCTTTCATGTAGGTGTCTGGAACATAATACGATACGATAAACTATACTGAGACGGGGATTTGGCCCTGATGCGAGTCAACCGGAGATATCAGCTTTGCTCCAAGCCATCTCTATATCCGAATACCGACCTGCCACCATCAAATGTCTGACAGTTTTTTTTTCTATATGCTATCTTTAGAATTTAATTAAATACAGGCATCAAGCAACTCGATGCCAAGTTAAAAAAGAAAATTCATGTTGTCTCCACATGATGATTTCTGTCTCATAGTATAATTCCTAGAACACTTCAATCCTCGGCTCCCATTGAGAAAAAAAATTCTGTTAGATCTGCCAAATGTGCGTTAGCGGGTGACGAAAGAAATATACGCTTGATGGAAAGGAATTCTTAGATGAATGAACCAACGGATAGTCAAAACGAGTTATTTTCCGCTTACAATAAATATTATTTCATTCTTCGATTCTTTTTTCTCGGTGCGTCAACGAATGTCACGAGCAGAGTTGTAAATCCCCATTAATTCATGAGATATAGTTTACAGTACAATTTGTTTTGTAATTATGATTTCATAATAATAATATGGAGTGTTTATAAAATAGAGTGTAAACATTTGAATAGCTGAAGAAAATACTAATTTTCGCTTTAATATTGCAAGAAATAGAGGAAAAAACGGAAGAAATAAGTTTACTTTCTTAAGGCATTACTTATTTTTTTCCATTTTTTCAAAAGGATTACCGTGAATTTTTATTGAAAAATAATAATTTTTGCAGCCATTCCAAAGTTTAATCATCGTATTACAATTGCTACATTTTATTATTATAAAATCATAATTATAGAGTTGATCGTATCATCATCATTATTTCTATAAGTATTAGGCATTTACGACTCTGGTCACGAGTCAGCAAATATATTTTACTTTTGGTTTCAGTATTGAAATATTTTGTTAACTGTATATAGAATCATAGAATAATTTCAAGAAGAAGTCTATTGAACCAGAAAAAAATAGTCATGTGACTCACAATTAATAGCTGTCATTTTATAGGCAGATGTGCCAGATTTTTTCTCTGAGGTTAATATGTTGCGTCGTTTTATAATCTGCCAATCACTGCACCGTCAATACTGTATCACACGGCTGAGCGCATTTGGGTCAACGGGAGGTCGCGCAGTTGTCACGGACGATTCTCCACTTTTTGCTTTGAGACGGCATACAGCACACGGCATACAGCACAGCAGCCAGCCGTCTGCTTGTCGCCCAAGTATCCGCGCGTTTCATCCTCTTTCCCTTTGGCAGATCATGCCAGGAACCTTCGACCCGATACAGTCGTTCGACGTTTTTGCTCCATTTTTGCACCGTTTTCTTCATTTTGGGCTAGACAGCTTGGTGGCGCCTTCAACGAGAGAAATCGTGATGGAGAAATAAATTTTAAAAAACAACCGACTAAAAAAAATATCTAAATAAGAATCATTCGCATACACTGTTAAAAAAATTACAGTACCGGACTGGAAGTTTTTATTCACAACCTGTACCATAAATTTCTTGTTCGTCTGTATTAGACATTTAACAATACTCAAACAGATTTGCGAAATTTGTAAATTTACTCTTACAAAATCCTAGTAATTTACATTCTGTATTTTTTTTTTTTCGTATGTCATTTGTAATTTTCGTGCACATGTTTATTATAAAATCAAAAGTCGCCTAATATGAAAACAATTTTTTCGTATTTCTAAAATTACAGTCATGGTTGAGTGAATATTTATTGTCCATATTCAATATTTTAGTTTCCAAGAAGCATGAAAATTAACGTCTTGGAAAATTCCATGACGATAAACTTGTAATTTTTATACAGATATAAAAGTCTCGCATGTGAACTTACAAATCGGTCAGCAAATGTTAAGAACTTAATTAAAATTTTATAATTTTGGTCATGTAACCACTAGATTACTACAGAAGTTTTGCAAATTTTCATTAAAATGTTTGTAAATTTAAACTTTACGTACATAAATTTACTCTACTATTGTTAATTTTACAGTGAATGATATACTAATCATTATTTCGTACACCAGTTTTGTAAATTTCATATTACTTGTCACAGTAAATTTATAATTTTTTTTAACAGTGTATTATAGTCGAGAGATTAATTCGTCAAGAGTGTGGTAATTTTTCGACTATAATATGCACTGAGAGAACAAGACATGGTTGAAACAACACTACTATACTTTTACGATACTTTTACCATACAGTATAGTTCCCAGAAGGGACGATTATACTTTATAGTTACGACAATGATAAAAATAATAGCTGCAAATATAATAATAGCTTAACTAATCAAATACACAGTTTCCAGTACCAATCGATATGATCGTCCCTCCTGGGAATTATACCAGTATAGTTCGACCGACTATTCTACTATTTTTGTCTCTCAGTGTGCGAATGATTCTTATTTAAGGGATTTTTCCAGTAAAATAAAAAAAAAAAAAAGAAATCGATTTTTTTTGTCATCCATTAGTATATACGGTCAAAAACATCCTCTCAAATTTTTAAAGCGAAATTCGAAATACTTCGTTGGCATACTTTATGGACCTTTAACGCGTTTTTCTCGAAACGACATTTTTCAAAACGGTGGACATTCTCCAGGGAACAGTTTTCAAGCGATCGTTTTCAAATTTTAGGAGAACATTCTTCACGCTACTCTCTATCGTGCTATGGAAGCTTTTTTTTTAATCTTCCCATTTTTTTAAAAGAACATCTGTCGAAAAAACGGCAAAATTCGGTACTTTTTGTTCAAACGGCCGCCATTTTGTCAATTTTGATTTTAAAAAAGCCTCCATAGCGCGATAGCCAATTGCATACTAATTAATAATCCTTTGAGTTTTTTTTTAGATCAAATTTGCGACCCCTAGGATGTCCATCATGAGGCCATCTTTTTGTCAACATTATTTTCAACAATTAAAAAAAATATTTAAACAATAAAAATCGTCTTATAAAAAATCATTTTCTGACATTCACGATTATCTTAATATGTCATAAAAATTTCAGATTGATCGGCGTATAGTAACCCTCCGAAAAGAAAATCGTGAAAATAGGCTGTTTTTCGGGCCGTCACACTGGAAAGATCCCTTAACTATTTCTCATTTAACCAATTTGTTTATTAATTACACTCATTTTTCAGTCGAGACATTTTTAATTTGTATATATTTTTTTCTAAATTTCATCGTTTTTAAAGCAATTCTAATACTTTATCATAAGCGTTGTAAAGGGAATTACAGAATATGCAATAATGGCGCTCATCTTGTGGTATTTGGATATATTCAAACAGGCAGTCAGGCTTTTTGTTTAAACGATTATATCTTTCAGAAATCGCACCCAATATATACAATCTATGAAAAAAGACACATGAATCTGTACCAAATTCTGTTAAGACATCTTTAACCATTTTAGAGAACATTGAACTAATAGAAAAAAGGCATATTCCTGCCATGCCAGTAAAACACATATTCCCAGCTTTTTGACCTGCGGGAAGTCATGAGAAAAAAAAGGAATAATACTAGGACAAAAAAGAATTAAACGCTAAAGCGGATGAGGGGAACGATATGGAGGTAGATAAAAAACAGTTCGGCGAAACATTTGGCTCGCACAAAAATATCACTTCGGTTTTCCGCACGAGAGATATAAATATATATATTGGCGTCGAGACGCTGCCGCGACTCTTTATATCCATGAATATATAACCCAATGATTCCGTTTGGTTTCAGCTATAATAAAACGTTTCGATTGTAACAAGAGCTCGTTTAGAGCCGACACGTATATCCGATAATCTGCTACGGTAATACCAGACAGCGGTATTATATTTGTCGAGCAAACAATTCTCAAAATGTTTGCACAATTGAGAAATTCCGCAGGGTTTTTGGCACACTTATATTTCTACGAATTACTATCAAAGATTTTTGGGCAATCATGTTATCGCAGATCTGCAATATGTTCAGAATAGTAGAACAAAATGGGCTACTTAAGGTAGTATGAGCGTCTCGTTTGACGTCTCATTAGTTCGAGGGAGATTGAGGGAGAATTACGAACAGTTCTCGATGAGATAAAAATCTGACAAAAATCGAGCATATGGAAGGTGCTAAAGAGATTACTTTGGCACATTAATAATTTTAAACTGTTATTAACAAAGTACTGAAATAATAACTGAAATAAGAATTGGAAAGATTGAAAGTTTTTATTCATAAACTCGTCATCGAAATTTAATATACAATTGTGGTATAAAATTCATGTACTTTTCCAGTAAAATTAAAGCAATTTATTAAAATTCAAGTACTTTTACTGTAAAATTAAAGTAAATTATTCAATGTGCTGTACCATACATCAATTTTATATAACACTTGTATTCTAAATTTAATATACTAGTTTGTGAATAAAAACTTCGAGTAAAAGTACACTAAATTTCAAGTAGATTTTTTTTACAGTGTACCCCACTTTTACAATAATTCTGCGTACTAATACTAATCGTTCGGACTACGATTCGAATCGTCGGTATTACCATTCGTTGGTTCTATCAACTCATTGTTTGGTTGTGGCTTTATATACTAATATTTTCATTCCGTGTACGAGGATTAAAGTATTACACATAAATATTATACAAAGACACACACGAATTATCCAGACATCTTTTGTAAGTTCCTTTTTCGAAATTTTATACAATTTTCAGTATCCGAACATGAAAATCTCAACAACAAAATATCCTAACGAAAGCAAAAATTCCTCTGTGAGGAATAAATACCGACAAAATAAATAAATTACTAAACACACCTAGAGAAAAAGTTTCATATTGATTCACGGAAATTTTTGCCAATGAAATGAAATACTTGAATTTCAATACTATATTTTCTCTGAATGATCTCAAACTCAATGAAAAGTAGTGACATTGATTCGAAGAAACATTTCTTTAAACCAATGAACCTTTTTCATAGATTTCAAAAATATCGTCTCTGATTCAATGAAACCTTCATCTTACCAGCTCAAAATTTCGAAACCTATTTTTTCCTGAAGTACGCGGCAGATAAAGCTCAAATTTTGTGAGTATGTAAGGAAATACGGCAGAAATAGGCTAACCTTCTGGTTCCTCGAAACTCAAAGCCGTTTGTTAGGGAGAACCGGAAAACAAAAAAGTGAGGTTAGGTGCGATATTTTATACAATTTTCAGTATCTGAACATGAAAGTCTCAACAACAAAATATCCTCACGAAAGCAAAAATTCCTCTGTGAGGAATAAATACCGACAAAATAAGTGAATTAGTAAACACACCCAGAGAAAAAGTTTCATTGATTCACGGAAATCTTTGCCAATGAAATGAAATACTTGAATTTCAATAGTATCTTTTCTCTGAATGATCTCAAACTCAATGAAAAGTAGTGACATTGATTCGAAGAAACATTTCTTTAAACCAATGAACCTTTTTCATTGATTTCAAAGATATCGTCTCTGATTCAATGAAACCTTCTTCTTACCAGCTCAAAATTTCGAAACCTATTTTTTCCTGAAGTACGCGGCAGATAAAGCTCAAATTTTGTGAGTATGTACGGAACTACGGCAGAAATAGGCTAAGCTTCTGGTTCCTTGAAACTCAAAGCCGTTCGTTCGTGAGAACCGGAAAACAAAAAAGTGAGGTTAGGTGCGATATTTTATACAATTTTCAGTATCTGAACATGAAAGTCTCAACAACAAAATATCCTCACGAAAGCAAAAATTCCTCTGTGAGGAATAAATACCGACAAAATAAGAAAATTACTAAACACACCTAGAGAAAAAGTTTCATATTGATTCACAGAAATTTTTGCCAATGAAATGAAATACTTGAATTTCAATACTATCTTTTCTTTGAATGATCGTAAACTCAATGAAAAGTAGTGACATTGATTCGAAGAAACATTTCTTTAAACCAATGAACCTTTTTCATTGATTTCAAAAATATCGTCTCTGATTCAATGAAACCTTCTTCTTACCAGCTCAAAATTTCGAAACCTATTTTTTCCTGAAGTACGCGGCAGATAAAGCTCAAATTTTGTGAGTATGTACGGAACTACGGCAGAAATAGGCTAAGCTTCTGGTTCCTTGAAACTCAAAGCCGTTCGTTCGTGAGAACCGGAAAACAAAAAAGTGAGGTTAGGTGCGATATTTTATACAATTTTCAGTATCTGAACATGAAAGTCTCAACAACAAAATATCCTCACGAAAGCAAAAATTCCTCTGTGAGGAATAAATACCGACAAAATAAGAAAATTACTAAACACACCTAGAGAAAAAGTTTCATATTGATTCACAGAAATTTTTGCCAATGAAATGAAATACTTGAATTTCAATACTATCTTTTCTTTGAATGATCTTAAACTCAATGAAAAGTAGTGACATTGATTCGAAGAAACATTTCTTTAAACCAATGAACCTTTTTCATTGATTTCAAAGATATCGTCTCTGATTCAATAAAACCTTCTTCTTACCACCTCAAAATTTCGAAACCTATTTTTTCCTGAAGTACGCGGCAGATAAAGCTCAAATTTTGTGAGTATGTAAGGAAGTACGGCAGAAATGGGCTAAGGTTCTGGTTCCTCGAAACACAAAGCCGTTCGTTCGGGAGAACCGGAAAACAAAAAAGTGAGGTTAGGTGCGAGAGAGAGATCAATGAAAACGTTTCTTTGAACCAATGAAAACGTCTCTTTAAAACAATGAAACTGTTTCTTTATTATATGCTTACTAAGTAAATCTTTATTTACAGGCAATGAAATGTTCTCTTTGAAATTCAAATGCACTATTTAATTGAAATCAAAGAAATATTTCGTTGAAATCAATAAAAAAAGAAAAAAAATCAATCCGCCCATTTGTTTGGCGTCAATGAAATCTTTTCTGTCGGTGCGCACAGGTAATTTCCAGCCGGTGATGATACTTTGATTTTTATATGCAGGTTTAAGGACGATCGGTGACGACTGTCAAAGTCAAATCAGAGATAAATTTTTGTAATCGATTCTTTAATGTTTAATGCATTAAATAATAGCTGTGGAGGGTGATTTGTATTGAAGCATGTAGACTTAATCCAGAGAAAGATTAATAGTGACGGATTTGCATTAATATTAACTGATTAACGTTTCCTTTCAATGGGATCCATTTTCGTTCATTTTTTTTCAAGTATAATCTGTAATTCTTGGCCGATTTGAATGAGTGACAGCTCATTCTCTACCTTAAAAGATACTCTACGAATTGACCGCCTAGATATTTCATAGTGTTAATTGTTTAATAATTCTAGACTGTTGTTTAACAGAAATTAAAATACTTTCATAAACAACAGGCTATAATTACAAAACGATGAACACTATGAAATATCTAGGAGGTCAATTCGTAGAGTATCTTTCAAGAAAAACAATGAGCTATCGTTCATAAAAATCGGCAAAGAGTTAAAGATAATACTTGGAAAAAACTGAACGAAAATATATCACACTGAAACGAAACGTTAATCAGTTAATCTTTATGCAAATCCGTCACTATTAATCTTTCTCTGGATTAAGTCTACATGCTTCAATACAAATCACCCTCCACTATTATTATTTAATGCATTAAACTTTAAAGAATCGATCACGAAAATTTATCTCTGATTTGACTTTGGGAGTGGCCACCGATCCTCTTTAACATCATCCAAATGCACTATTTCATTGAAATCAATAATAAAAAAAAAATCAATCCACCCAATTCTTTGGCGTCAATGAAATCTTTTCTCTCGGTTCACACAGGTAATTTCCAGCCTGTGATGATACTTTGATTTTTATATGCATGTTTAACATCATCCAAGCATAATAAATTTTGTCGGATGTTCCTGTAACGGATTACGTGCTTCGTTGAATTGGAGGATCACTGGTTTGATCCTCTGCGGTATAGAGCCTGCAATATATTCCACGAGATCCCTCCCTCGACGTATCACAGATAGTTATAACACGGAAGCCAGGCTTTCCCTACTGATTAGAATCTCAGGTCTCGAAATTCGACGTGTGATATACGTACGTGAGGGGTGCTCCGAAAACCAGATGCTCGTTTTATTATAATGGAGAAAAGGAAATCGAATTCTCAATGGCATTTGTACACGAGCGAAAAACTCGCGTGGGTTGGCAAATGCGACGAGGGCGCAGTGAACGAGCAGCAGCAGGTGAGTGGCACTCTTCTCTTATTCGGAGTAACCCTCGTTGCCGTCGAGTGGAAATTTCTACGGTCCTCACCGGATTCGCGCGTGGCTTATGCCTTAAGGAGACGAGAAACACAGAGGCCGAAGGCACAAACTCGAGTTGCCTGGTAAAACGTCCCGGTTTGCAAGTGCTTCAACATTTGGTGCTTGACTCAGCAGTGGGTAACTCTCCCTTAAGGGTGTTGCTACCCTCACGCACAGACTGTGGAAATCTCGTCGTTCGTGCGTCAAATTAGGAAAAAAAAAAAAAAACATTAGAGGGAAGAAAAAAAAAGAGAACCGTCACGAAAATCGTGAATACTTGGCCCTGTACTTGCATGACTGTGAAAATAAATTATCACGGCATACGAGCGATATTACCGGATGAATTTAACACAGCGAATATAATTGGGTTTTTAGAGCAAACCCGGTTGGATAAATAAGTAGCTATGAATAATTTTCATAACTGCTTTTAGAATTTCAGATTTGCCCTACGATATTATCAGAGACGATTACCACCGGCGATATTCAAGGAGATAGTTTCTATTCGTGGATTTTTCGAATTTTTAGATTAAAAAACACTGTAGCGTGTGTATCAAGCTTTAATGGATTATATTCGCTGTACCTGACGAAGCCATTTCCGAGGTCAATATGATACGAGAATCATGAATATCGGAATATCTTATCTGAGCAATTTTGCAAGGTAAGTTACACTCTATATTATAGCATACATTTTCTTAATCCTGGAAATTTATTATTTATGATTATTTACTCGTTCTATTGGTTTTAGAAAATTTAATGCAGCAATTTCTTATTTACACACACATACAGAAAAAAGATCTTGTTAACGGGACTAGAATCTACGCATCGGAAATAAATTTTTTTTATTTGGATGCCGATTACTAGACTTCCATTCACCTCAAATAATTTCTTTTTATTTTTTTTCCCGGTTTTTTAACGTTGCATCAACTGCCAGGGTTATTAGCGATGGGCCCTACACATTTTTACGGTAGTGGGCACTGAACCACTTTATCGATAATCGGTAATTGTCTTTTGGTGTCGGTAACAGCCGATCTTCTAGGCTCGTTTCACGGTACCGGAGTTACATCGTGTCAATCACTGGCAGTAAATATTTTGTTCTTTTTTTTGTTTCGTTTGTTGATATACACGCCGGGAGCTATGTCACATCGAAATATTTTTCTGCCAGCGAGACGACGGCATCGGGAATCGAACCCAAGACCTCCCGATCCTTTGCTTTAGAGGCGAGCATAGTGATGCGGATTGAGACGAGATTATCTTGAATCTCGTTCATTTTTTCTTGCGTTTGTCATTTGTCTGAAGTTCTCGTCTCGAGCTTGCGGTATGAAAAAAAAGCATAGTCTCGCTCGATCTTGCTTAAAATAACAAGCGAGATCGAGCGAGATCTTGAAACTTATGACAGATAAACTGTCAACATAATAGAGGCTATGTTATGGTTCTGAATGCGACAGCATCGCACGATACGATAGGATCGTGCTCCGTTAGGCTCTGCCACCAACCACGAAAATGAAATTGTGTGCCTAACAGCTTTCCAAAATGTCGGCATAGAAGTATGGTGTAAAAATATGGATGTACATAGAAGTGCAGATCCTATGCTCCTCCTGAAGCTGCGCAGAAACTGGAGTACCACGCATTTTCGTCATTTTTGGTGCGTACTCCAGTTTCTGCGCAGCTTCAGGCGAAGTATAGGATCTGCACTTCTATGTACATCCATATTCTTTGGTATGGTGTAGGTTTCCAAGGGCTTTAAACGTTGATTGTCTAGTGTAAACGAACTACACCGAGCGAAAAAGTTCCGTTGAATCACGGAAATCTTCACCAATGAAATTAAATACGTATGAGAACGACGTTCTGATATGTATTTAATTTCATTGGCGAAGATACGTCGTCTCCTTAGATTCCAAGGTTCAGGTCGAGTTTGAATACGACAACTACGTAAAAATGGATTTCAGTCTCGAATTACACGAGGACTACGGATGACTTCGGATTGTTCTGAAATTCTGGATATTATCGTAAACATCGTAGACATGGAATCGTCCTTGAAAACTGACTTAGACCCCAAAAGGTGTCGTGTACATGATGAGGTCTACCTGAAAAAAACCGATCTAAACGTCTATCATTAATAAACCATCATCCTGGAACCTCAAAAAGTTAGCGTAGTTCTACGAAGTGAAAAAGCTCTCTTTAATATTGAACAAAAAACGTGACCTTCATCTTTAATGTAGCGGTGGATGTACTCCAATGATTTAATAATTTAATTGATTTAAGGCTAGAATAACAGCACCAGATATTTAATATAAATAATTTCACAATTTACTCTATTCTTCTCAGCGTTATCCATTTTCTGAACCATTAATATCATTGGAAATAATTTAAAAATAGAGAAGATAATAGGGAAATAAAGAAAAACAATATCCGGCTGTCAAGACGAGATTTCGACCGAAATTCAAGACAAGAACGAGAGAAAAATCTTGCTATGTCGATAATCTCGAATTGAAATGACAATCAAGCTGTCAAATTCCGAGTCTTAGTCTTGATCTCGACATTTTCTCGCTCATCTCGCTTGTCCGCATCACTAGGCGAGCACGCTAACCACTAGACCAAAGTGATCGGTCAAATAAATTTTTTTATTTGTAATTAATGTACTTATTGAATGGTAAGTATATTCAAATCTAAGAAATATTTATTTGGGTCAGCAGTTATATAAATGTTGATAAAAAAAAAAATTATTGGGATATTCCGTACTATCTCTTAGAAGCTCAGAAACTGCCTCCCGCTCAGCAGTTGGCGCACAAACCAGTGCGCGGCTAAGCGGTCACCCATTCAAGTTATGACCGCAAATAATGCTGCTTAACTCTGGGGACCGTCGAAGCCACACACCGATCGCGCATCCACTGCGCCGATTTAAAGAATATATAACTTTTATATAAATATACGACAAGAATTAAATCAAATCGATAAATGTTGCATGTTGATAATAATAAACTCCAACGATGAAACGAGATAAATATATATTGGATTATAAGATAGTTCTAATTCATTTTATTAAAAAATATCTAATAGATGTATTTGGTCCTTTTAACTAGATATTTTTTCCGGATTAAAAAAGTATTTAGTAGCAATAAATAAAATATATTTTTAGTATCCGTTGCACAGTGAAAGTTGAATCAAATAAATAAATATGCTGCAAATTAAAAAACTGAAAAATTGAATGAATTGATAATAATAAACTCCAATGATGAAAGGAGATAAATATATATTGGATTATAAGACAGTTCTAATTGATTTTATTTAAAAATATCTAATAGATGTATTTGGTCGTTTTAACTAGATATTTTTTCCGGATTAAAAAAGTATTTAGTAGCAATGAATAAAATATATTTTTAGTATCCGCTGCACAGTGAAAGTTGATTAAAATAAATAAATATGTTGGAAATTTAAAAAACTGAGAAATTGAATGAAATACATATTTGTTGGAGGGAAAGTAAATTTTCGTTGATTGAAATAATTAAACGTTGAATAGATAATTTTAGTTAATATTACCAAATCTTTTTTCTCGGTGCACTAGAAATTAAAGGCATACTGAAAATTATTTATAAAAATGCATAAGTATTGCTAAAGCTGCGGGTTAATTTTGAAATCATATTATACGATCGATAAACAGTTACATCAAATTTGGTGCACGTAGTTTGATTTATATAGGTTTTATGAGATGAAATACGAGCCACATAAAAAATACTTTGCGGCAACGTTTTATATGATGAAACTGTTAAAACGTTCTGCCGCAAGTTTTATTGCGTTGTTTCAAGGAAAATTGAACCGTTATTCCATTGTAGGTGACGGAACCAGTTCAGTAGATTAAAACAGTACAATAAAATTCTGATATTAAAGTAGGATTAAAAAAAACATTGTCTAATACTGTTCTAAAAAATTGTGTTTAACATAAAATTGTTGTATTTGTTGTATCCGGCAGTTTATCTATTTACTACGCGTCCCGCGACCGCCATCTACAGGTGACAACGGAATTAAGAGTGTACCGAGAGAATTTTTGCGAAAAAGTTTGTATAAAGAATATGGGCGTGCTTGTGCCATCCTGAATTCATAGCAGAGTTGTAAATGCCTAATACTTATAGAAATAATGATGATGATACGATCAGCTCTATAATTATGATTTTATAATAATAACATGTAGCGATTGTAATACGATGATTAAACTTTGGAATGGCTGCAAAAATTATTATTTATCAAGAAAAATTCACGGTAATTCTTTTGAAAAAATGGAAAAAATAAGTAATACATTAAGAAAGTAATGCATTACTTATTTCTTCCATTTTTTCCACTATTTCTTGCAATATTAAAGCGAAAATTAGTATTTTTTCAGCTATTCAAATGTTTACATTCTATTTTATAATCACTACATATTATTATAATGAAATCATAATTACAAAACAAATTGTACTGTAAACTATATCTCATGAATTAATGGGGATTTACAACTCTGATTCATAGGAAACAAATACGATAATATTTCCTTACTGACGCCAATTGTAATAATTAAAAAACATTCTATCTGAAGGATTCAAACTCGGGATTGAACTTCGTGGCAATATTTTTAACTATAAAGTATTTCGTTTTCTTCAATAATTAAAGTGAATACAAAAATTAAAATATAAATGACGTACAAAAAAAAAGACACAGTCAAAGAGGGTTTTTGTTTAAAACAATAATAATATAATTACAAAACGAAAATTTTGAAAAATCATATTAGCTGGTTATAGTTCGTATTTTTCATAAATAAATCGCGTATTCATCATTAATCTTTTATGTTTTATTTAATTGAACAATCTGATCCAAAAACTTCGCATTGGGGTAAAAAGAGTGAATATTTCACAATATAAAATTAAAAAACAATAAATAAAATTATATAAAAAATAACAATAAGTAAAATTATAAACACACTATAAAAAAAAGTTTTCTTTTATTACTGAAATGACGGGTTTTACTTAGGGTAAGTATATGCTTTTCCCTTTTGAGTTCTATTTTCTTTGCACGACGCTTCCGCATCAAAGAGCCCAAAAAACCATAAATAACCGCGAAATGCCATCAGAAATTTATAGTGTTTTTCGGCACGTGTAGATAGTGTGGGTTAACCCAGTTTTCCAATTCAGTCCCGAGAGTGTGTTCAACCGGAAATACGGAACTGGAAAAGAACAAAGTAAAAGTCAAGGAAATGAAGTCCTGAAATATCGTTCGTCCCAAAGTCCTTGTTCCAATAGCTAGTCTTCCCATTTCACTGCTGCGACGAACCGTCGACTCAAAGGTCTTTCAATGGTTCTCAAATATGCGTAACTTCCGAAGCCTCAACCGCCTCCGAGTTCGTACAGGGTACGCTCCATTTCCGAGTTTCACTACGCACATACACAGCCATTTCATTTATATATATATCCGTTCTAACTACCTTAAATCCCTGGCAAAGGTTCAGCAAAGACTTCAAAGCAACGAGATAATTTACATTCGGTTTCGAAAACCGAGCGTATTATACTGTTTCACTAAAATACTCACTGATGTGGTATTAATTCGAATAATGAACAACTGCGACTACCAAATTGCAAAATTACTTCGTACGTCTCTGAAAATTATTCCGATTATTCGCACAATAATTAGTTTTCAATAATTTCAATAATCTATTAATTCCTAGTTTGATAGTATTTTATTTGAATTCCAGCATTTTATTATTTTTATTGGACAAACTACCCACATAGAAAAATATATATGTAACATATATGTTAAATATATATCGCCAAAAAGTTCTATATGCTGCATATATTCTGCATATATGTATGCAAAAATATACTCAAAATATATGTGATACATGTATGGAATATATGTAAAATATATTTCATATACGTTTAGCGCCAAAAAGTTCTATATGTCGAATATATCGTGCATATATTTCTATTTCCATGTGGGTAAAATTCACATAAAATCCTGGATTTTATATAACTAAAATTGTAATACAAAATACATTTGACTATTTTTAGTTTCGCGACATATAAAAAGTGTGTAAAAAGAAAAACCAGTGCAGTCGAAAAAAAAAATTTCTTTCTAATTTTTGTGTGAATGTATGTGTTTAATGCCACACACCAAATGGTGAATTTGAAAAATTGTATAGGTAGAGTAGATTTAACATTAACGTTATGGGTAACTCTTAAAAATGGTTAAAGAAGAATTATTCGGATATTATAATCGGGAGATTAATTCGTCAAGATATAATCTCCCGACTATAATATGCGAATGATTCTTATTTAACAATTTTTTATTTACCCAATTTGTTTATTGATTACTCTCATTTTTTCAATTGGGAATTTTCGAATTTTTATAAAATACTTTTTTTTTCAATTTCTCTTTTATTCCGAATCATCTGCATCACGAATATCTGCAACTAAAGATGAACTCTTTTCCATAATGGGAAAAATTCTTGAGAACACGCTGTGAAAGTTCTCTACAGCATGACAAACGGAATTCACATCTTCCTTTTATCATTCGGTTATGTTCGATTTTTCTTTCCTCAGGTAGCGAATTTTTCTTTCAATTTTCAAGATTCTTGGCTCGAGGCCCACACGTACTCTTGATGCTGCTGCTGCTCCTGCTCCCAGAGTAACTGGAACGTTGTGGAAGTGCACGTGATAGCTTCCGCTCTGTGAGGACGTAGTAGGAAAACTCCTCATCGATATTTCACATCGAACGATCGACGACGGTTTGGTCGTAGCATCGTTGGTGTCTAGGGGGTCGAGGACGTCAGAACCTTCGCAAATGAGTCTCGATATACCTTCGCTATGCCTCTCCTCTCCTTTATTAATTCAACCGGAGGTAAAGCGACGTGAATCACGATCGTGATCACCCCAGCTCTATATATATCTTTAAGGCACATACACACATCAAGAAAAATATTTGATTGGATGTCTAACACTGACGTTCAAATACGTTCAAACGAATCTTTTGTTAGTGCAATTAAAAAATTTATCTGGAATTTGTCTGGATTTGTCTCCAATCAAATATGAAAAAAATTTGATTGGATGTCTAACACTGACGTTCAAATACGTTCAAACGAATCTTTTGTTAGGACAATTAAAAAATTTGTTTGTGCGAAAGAATTTTATTCAACAATTTTTTTATCGAACCAAACGACAAATTTGTTTGAATATATTTGACGTTCAAATACGTTCAAATGAATCTTTCATTAGTACAATTGAAAAATCTGTTCGTGCGAAAGAAGTTTATTCAACAATTCTTTTATCGTAACAAACGATAAATTTGTTTGAACATATTTGACGTTCAAATACGTTCGAACAAATCTTTCGTTAGTACGATTAAAAAATTTGTTTGTACGAAAGAAGTTAATTCAACAATTTTTTTATCGAACCAAACGAAAAATTTGTTTGTGCAAAAGAAGTTTATTCAACAATTTTTTTATCGAACCAAACGACAAATTTGTTTGAACATATTTGACGTTCAAATACGTTCAAATTAATCTTTCGTTAGCACAATTAAAAAATTTGTTTGCCCGAAAGAATTTTATTCAACAATTTTTTTATCGAACCAAACGAGAAATTTGTTTGAACATATTTGACGTTCAAATACGTTCGAACAAATCTTTCTTTAGTACAATTAAAAAATTTGTTTGTGCGAAATAAGTTTATTCAACAATTTTTTTTATCGACCCAAACGAAAAATTTGTTTGAACATATTTGACGTTCAAATACGTACAAATGAATCTTTCGTTAATACAATTAAAAAATTTGTTTGTGCGAAAGAATTTTATTCAACAATTTTTTTTATCGAACCAAACGACAAATTTGTTTAAACATATTTGACGTTCAAATACGTTTAAATAAATCTTTCGTTAGGACAATTAAAAAATTTGTTTGTGCGAAAGAAGTTTATTCAACAATTTTTTTATCGAACCAAGCGACAAATTTGTTTGAACATATTTGACGTTCAAATACGTTCAAATAAATCTTTCGTTAGGTCAATTAAAAAATTTGTGGGAAAGAAGTTTATTCAACAATTTTTTTTATCGAGCATGCAACCAAATTTTGTTCTCAATGCATGACGTGGCGGATTTAAAGAGTACGGAACGAGTAAAAAAGATTGTGTATTATGAAAGATGTCAAGATGATAACGAGTTTTGTGATCTCTGAAGGAATGCGAGTGGCGCCGAAATTGAATCACGATATCTCCTGCTGTGCCGTAAATGGTCACATGCGAGGAAACTATCATGAGGCAATAAAGCGCGGAATCATATCCTACTTTACGTTCTTACCTCGTTGTCAAAGACATTTTTCATTCTTTAAGTTCTCCGTAAATTCAGAGATTTACAATCTTTTTTATTGGCAAAAGAGTCTATTAGATGTAATCAATCAGTTTTATGGAAAAAAAACTGCGCATGCTTGCGACCAGGGCTAGCGAAATGTAGAGAATTTTTATTTTTTTTTCAATTTATTATCTGAGAAGTTTTTCTATAATAAAATGAACTTGTTCCGTACTTTCGTAGTCAACTTATGATTCATTGATTTCCATTGAATCTCATGAAAGATAATATTGGTGGAGAATAAAATTCTTGTCATGTATTCATCAAGTATTCATGGAAACGAAAAGACGTTCTTATCCCTTTTACGATCAAAACCTTTCCTGGTTGGGAATTTTCTAAATCTCAATTCTTTGATGTTTTTTTATATCAAAATATGAAAGATGGTATTTTTACTATTTTCACATTTTCAAATTTTCAAATTTTACCTGTAGACGCATTTTTCTTTTCATGAAATAAAAACGTAAAATGCGTAATAAAATTCCATTGTTTACAAAAACCGTAAAAAAAAAATTTTGTTTTCAATTTATTTTAAACATGATGTTATTTATTATTATTATTATCACACTCGCTGAAAATCACTATCCACCTATTAGTATTCTTCCATTGGCAAATATAATTGATTCCAATATTTATGCTTTAAGGTTCAAACAAGAAAATGATTTTCAGAACGAAAACGATTCCATTTGCAATATTTCGAATTTTCACGAGTTCCTCAAAGTAAAATCCAATTCCAGAAAATGCTAAACATTTTTTTTTTACTTCACTCGGTGCGATAATGGAGATTTTACGCACGCTTTGATTGCCCCAAAGTCCCATTTTCACGCCGTGTGACGTAAAATTTTGTACAATATTCGTTGGAAATTATTTTCTTGTCTGATCAGATTGCATCACTTGCCCTCGGCTTTTGCTGCAAACACACACACAGTCAGAAAAACTTTTTCCTCACTTGTATCGTAATATACTAATTAAAAAGAAAAAAAGATTTTCACATGCCCAAGAGCCCAAAGTTTACGCAATTTAATTAAAGTTGAATTTGAATAAATTTAAATTTTAGTGCATGTTTCCTCTTGGCAAGACATTTAATGCGCATCTGTATGTCTTAATTCTTAGGATGACCCACTTGGAGACGAAAGTGCAGCAGCCAAGCGAGTTTAGGACGTTTTATGCACGCTTCAAGGGCTTCAAACTCCCATTTTCATGCCATGTGATGTAAAATTTTTTACAATATTTGTTGAAATTTTTTTTCTTGACTCATGTGATTGCAACACCCGGTTTGCAAACTCGGCGCCTGCTGCAAACTCACACACTGTCAGAAAAACTTTTTCCTCACTCGTATCGTAATAAAGTAATCCGAAAAAAAAGTTGCAAAGTAGAACTTTCCACATTGCTTCGTCATTCATTTTCATTTTTTACAAAGTCACTTCTATGAGTAAGCGTATTTGTCAATTTTGGCTTCCTCATAGAGAAAGCTTTGTAAAAAATGAAAATGAATGAGGAAACAATGTGCAAAGTTCTACTTTGCAACTTTTTTTCGTTAACTTTATAGTTCTTGAAAAATTCAAAATCACGTAAAATCCAAACCGCTTTACCGATCACGACCAAATTTGATAGATAGCAGCGCTGAATGTTATTTCTCATCTGTCGAAAATTTCAGTTGATTTGTTGAGTTTTGACGCGAGTTACAGCAAAACGAGTATTTTTCAAAAAAATTCAAAATCCCATAAAAACCGCACTTTTTAACAGATTCATCCCGAATTCAATACCGATCCTCATTTAACACAGCTTTGTTCATAAAAAATTATTTATCTCCATAGCTAAAAATATGCGGATGCTAAAGAGCGTACAGACATTTTTCGAAAATTGCAAAGTCAAATAAAATTTGAACATATTTTATAATTTCTTTGAAAATTACCAGAAGCAAAGAAGTCGACTTGCTTCACATTTTTGCTAAATTTCAACTAGATTGATAAAGCAGTTCTTGAGATATGTAAGTTTGAATTTTACACATACATACACGCACAGATCGACCTATACATTTTTTCCAAACCACTTTTTTCGACCTTTTAGACCATTTTGAGTGTACTGACATAAAAAACGTGGAAAAAAAAGTTTTCGCAGGAAAACGAAGTTTCCTCTACGAGGAAGCAAAAAGATTTCCATTTGCCCAACGGGTCCAAAGTTTATGTACATTAACTAAAGTTGAATTTTAATAAATTTAAATTTCCGTGCATGTTTCCTCTTGGCAAGACATTTAATGCGCATCTGTATGTCTTAATTCTTAGGGTGACCCACTTGGAGACGAAAGTGGAGCAGCCAAGGGAGTTTCGGACGCTTGAGAGCGAATAACATTTTCCTTTCTGAAGGAGAGGCCGAATAGTGCGGTAGTGAGCCGCGAGTAAACGGGAAAACGTAGAGTGGGGTAGCAGCAGATCGATGCACGTGGCGCCCGTCGCAGCCTCCGCAGTCTGGAATCCCGCCTGGACAAACCGCCACCCCCTTTTCTCTCCGGTTCATCCCTCTCGAATCTCCCTTATATAGATATATCCTCTATGATAACAACGTAAACACCGAGGGAGCGGTTTTCCCGCCTTCACACCGCCTCAAGCTTGAATAATTTTGTTGCTCTACATGCCACGATACCACCCTGTATCTTTCTTTCTGGTTTACGAGTCCTTAAGAACTCAAGACTAACGCACTGCGCCCTTCTCTTGAAAAACCCGCACGTAAGACTTTCTTTTTTGCCAAGAACATCTTGAAGAATCTCCACCGAAAGATTTTTACCAACCCACGGGTTTGACGAACATAATTCATCGAAAATTCATCATTTTTCTTCTCTTCAGGCATAAATTTGTGAATCATAAATTTCCAGCCAGGTTAAGCACTGCTGCACTGAAAAAAAAAGATTAGCTGCCATAACCAAGAAATGAGTTGACACAACCAATGGATTATTCTATTTCCCTTACAACTCAAATGGTAATGCCAACGATTCGAATGGTACACCGAGAGAAAAAGTTTCATTGATTCACGGAAATTTTTGCCAATGAAATGAAATACTTGAATTTCAATACTATCTTTTCTTTGAATGATCTCCAACTCAATGAAAAGTAGTGACATTGTTTCGAAGAAACATTTCTCTTAACCAATGAACTTTTTTCATTGATTTCAAAGATGTCGTCTCTGATTCAATGAAACCTTCTTCTTACCAGCTCAAAATTTCAAAATCTATTTTTTTCCGAAGTAAGCGGCAGATAAAGCTCAAATTTTGTGAGTATGTAAGGAAGTACGGCAGAAATAGGCTAAGCTTCTGGCTTCTCGAAACTCGAAGCCGTTCGTTCGGGAGAACCGGAAAACAAAAAAGTGAGGTTAGGTGCAAGAGAGAGATCAATGAAAACGTTTCTTTGAACCAATAAAAACGTCTCTTTAAAACAATTAAACTGTTTCTTTATAATATGCTCACTAAGTAAATCTCTCTTTACAGGCAATTAAATGTTCTCTTTGAAATTCAAATGCACTATTTCATTGAAATCAAAGAAATGTTTCGTTGAAATCAATGAAAAAAAATCAATCCACCCATTTCTTTGGCGTCAATGAAATCTTTTCTCTCGGTGTAATCCCAATTATTCGAGTGGTGGTCCAACGATTGGATTGGTTAACCTCACTAACCTCGCGAGAACTAATCGTGAATAGCTGAGATTATTATTCGATATGGTTGAGGCAACTAATTTTTTAGACATTGTGTACAGCAAATGGGAAACGTAGTTGTCCCAACCAAACATTTCTTTCCGTGCGTTTGATCTTCCTGCGATGATTACGGTTATTTTTTAATGAAGGAAAGATTTTATTTTTATGATTAAAAAAAAATCGAGATTGTCATGTAAAGATACTTTAAACTGTTTAAATGTTCGGTGTGTGTATATGAGTATGTGTGCGTTTCATGTATAAAAAAAGAAGTTCATGTAACTTCAGAACAAACTCAGCTGCTGAACTGAAACTTTGCGCAGCAGAGGTGCAGGTACTACCCGTTTATCGTCGTAACTTGAAATTGGGTTTTTTTTTCTTTTTTAAGTGCGAAAAATTGGCAAGCTCGCGAACTCGCAAAATTTAAAAAGTATCGAACTGAAAATTCGAAGTGTAGTCACGACCAAGGTTCGTTGGTATTCTATAGGACAGAATCAGTATAGGGGTCGAAAAGTTATGAAACTTGTGTTTTTTTTTCGAAAATGATGAAATCGAAGTTACTCGAGAACGTCTCAAAAGACTGCCTCGGAATTATGCATACAAGGCAAATAGCTGCAACTCCAATATTATAATGAAAGTAATTTAAAAAATAAAAAATTATGTAAACATTCTAACTCGAGTAAGATTTAAAAAATATGATTGATTTTCTCTCCAAAAGTGTCACTGAGATTGGTTGGTATTGAGTTTGTCTCGAATTCTGAAAATAGTTCTCGAGATTTATTAATTTATTAATATTTTAACCTTTCTTTTAATTAAATCTCTTAATTTTGGAAATTTTGAATCTTTTAGTGGAAATTAAAAGATTCAAAATTTCCAAAATTAAGAGATTTAATTATTTAATGAAAGTAATTTAAAAAATTAAAAATTACGTAAACATTCTAACTCGAGTAAGATTTAAAAAATATGATTGATTTTCTCTCCGAAAGTGTCACTAAGATTGGTTGGTATTGAGTTTGTCTCGAATTCTGAAAATAGTTCTCGAGATTTATTAATTTATTAATATTTTAACCTTTCTTTTAATTAAATCTCTTAATTTTGGAAATTTTGAATCTCTTAGTGGAAATTAAAAGATTCATAAATACATATCAAATATTTTCTGAAAAGTCACTAAGTTTTACAAATTTTTACTTATGGCGCATTAAAATTGCACCCAGAGAAAAGATTTCATTGACGCCAAAGAAATGGGTGGATTGATTTTTTTTCATTGATTTCAACGAAATATTTCTTTAATTTCAATGAAATAGTGCATTTGAATTTCAAAGAGAACATTTCATTGCCTGTAAATAAAGATTTACTTAGTGAGCATATAATAAAGAAACAGTTTTATTGTTTTAAAGAGACGTTTTCATTGGTTCAAAGAAACGTTTTCATTGATCCCTCTCGCACCTAACCTCACTTTTTTGTTTTCCGGTTCTCCCGAACGAACGGCTTCGAATTTCAAGGAGCCAGAAGCTTAGCCTATTTCTGCCGTATTTCCTTACATACTCACTAAATTTGAGCTTTATCTGCCGCGTACTTCAGGAAAAAATAAGTTTCGAAATTTTGAGCTGGTACGAAGAAGGTTTCATTGAATCAGAGACGATATCTTTGAAATCAATGAAAAAGGTTCATTGATTTAAAGAAATGTTTCTTCGAAACAATGTCACTACTTTTCATTCACGGAAAGAAAAAAAGTAGTCGCGATAACCATTTCCAGCATATGCTGTGTCGCAGATTTGTTACAGAAACTAAATTGAAAAAGTACCCTTAACTATACGTGATTGAAATCGAAAAATAGTAAGTAAGGCGAACGAGTTATTTCCGACAACCAATCATAATTTTGTCCTTACCAACAGTCATGAGATGACCCAACTGCCGGAGGCAATAGTTGTAAACACGATTCGAATGTTGCCGGCACCCTACGAGTTGGTTTTCATTACCAATCACTTCCCTCCCAAAACTAATTGGTTGGTTCTTGTAACTAATATTTTTTAGTTCGCGAATGACAAACGCTAACAACGCCATTGTGTTATATGAAGAACGTGCCGTGACATATCGAAGTGCGAAGTGACAAGAAAAGGAATTTACAGCGGACCATACTAAATATAGGGTCATAGTAAATAGTGTTAGAAGTAGATGCTCTTCATTTTTTAAGTATTGGGATTTGGTGATGATCCCTGCCATTATGAATATATGGAAATGGCGCTTCTAACCTCATTGCTCGCATTTTCTTAGATGGATGGTGTGAATGTACCTATCGATGAACTTCTTCGTCAGTTTGGCAACGACAAGCTAATTCCCAAATTCAATGTTTCTAACGTAGAACTGCACTAAAACAGATTGCATGTATTAACTAAGTGTATAGCTCGGGGTGCTATTTCTGTTGGTTCCTGTTACTATGGGTATTCTACCAATGACATTTCAGTTCCTTTAACTAACTAAGTAGACGCTTCAACTAACTGAGTAGTTGGCGTTATATCAACTATTGCGGGTGGTTGTCAGAACCCATTTGTCAGTTTTACCAACTACTTATTTCTTTCCGTGTTGAGTTGGTGATCGTTCAAAGAAAAAATAGTATTGAAATTCAAGTATTTCATTGGCAAAGATTTCCGTGAATCAATGAAACTTTTTCTCTCAGTGTGTTACAAAACTAGAAATTACTTTCCGGAAAAAATTAACGAAAATGTACATCTTCGGAAATTGCCATTGGTCTGTTATTTTTGTAAACCAATCATCACAAATTTATATCAGTACATGTATAAATGTGTAAATGTGTGTATGAACATATGTTGTAATGATTCATGGCTACATCCTGTAATACAAATCACCTTTGATAGTGTATAATGCATTTTGATTGATATAATACACGTACTTAATATGTTTATGATCAAATATTGCATATTAGTAAATTGTAGGCAGTGCATGAAGAGAAAAATGTACTAATAATCTTGGGATAACTACGCAGTCTCAGATTCATTCCCAGATATTCTTCGACTACTTCCAGTTGTACAGGTTATCAAAGCGTAGGAAAGGATTACAGATTCTCAACTTGTCCCTCGATTTCTTTGCGAGTCTGGGAATCATTACTATATACTTTTTTCCGTGTCTTTCGTAAAATGTAGAGAATATTATTTATTGGTCCTAATTTAAGGGCAGAGATTCTATAGGACAGAATAAATTTATTTAACTACATATCACTCTTGACTGCAGTCGATTAATCCTAAGAATTTTATTTTATAAGAAGAATAAAAAATATTAAGTACCGATTTCACGCGTGCCAACCTCTTGAAAATGTCACGACAATATCCAATAAATAAAATAGTTTATTACACCTCTTAAATAATATATGAAACTTGGCTAACTGATTTTGTGAATTTTCTCTTGAGAAATTCGTACAACAAATCTTCCTACCGTGAAAAACGTCGAACTATCTTCAAACCACATTTTTAACGAAAGAACGTACGAATTGACGAATATATTTCTTCGAAAATTTGCAATTTTTCCTTTTCCTTTCTTATCAGCTACAAATCCGTAGTTCGCAAATTGCCAGCAGAGTTTTTAAACTTTAAAACTTTTCGCGTGTTGGATTCTCGTTCAGTTGTTTCACGATACTATCTATAATCGAGTTCACATGCGGAAGACATGTCACGGAACCTCGAAATGCTACTGTGCCATTTTATCACGAAAGGGAAGATTTTTTTTTTCTTTTAGTTATTAAAATGAGTAGAAAAGTTTAATCATTTTTGGTAGGGTATTTATTAGAGATGATGTCAAGCTTCAATGAACGGCGGTTTTTTTACGGTTTCGGCCGCAGAGGCGATGGGCTAAAAACACACAGCGACACGCAATCCGCCCACTTTCCGCTCCCGTAAGCGTAAAACCCCCAATTTCATTTCATTTCGACGTTCCGGAAACTCGACACCATTACATCCCTCGTTCGGTTTGCGATTCTATGCGGCGGTATAAATGTTTCACCGCGAAAATCTTTTCGACCTTGAAGCGATACAGCGCGAAATTCGTGTAGTATAAACAGCGTCGACTCGTTTCAGTTTGCTAGTTGGCAGCAGAATCGCGGTGGGTTAGTGTGTTCTAAAATAAAAGAAAAAATTCACCACTGAAACACGTTAAATCTCTAAAAATATTTCGGGGGAGGAAGTCGAGCGCGCTTCAAGAATCACTTTTTATAAAAAGCGTTTGCAACGAGAGTGGATAAACGGAAAGAATATAGAGAATTTAATTGGAAAAAAAAAAAAAGAAAACAACCATCGGAAAGCAATTAAAGCCGGGAAACGCGAAAGATCAAAGGCTACTCAAATTAGAAACATCCAATATTTGCTTTATTCGACAGTTGAAAGGATTCTAACGGAGGAAACAACATTTATATTAAATTCCAATTTACTCGCTGTGTACATGGACAGGATTAAAAGTGTGAATATAGTCCATCACAATTCTACATCCCATAACAACGAACCTTTCGACTTAAAGCGTAATTAACATTCGTAATTTTTTTCGGAATATCGATATTTTGCCCTTCTATCGTTCTGAAGTCGCATATTCTACCCCTGAAAATACCGGTTACAAGCCTTTTTACCATGGTTTTTAAAAAAGTGACTTTTTTCCGTTTCTGATCGCAGAATTCACAGATCCGACTTCCGGTCGGAAAATCCAACCTACATTTTTTTTCTTTAAGGTATCGAATATTGGCTTTCACTATCGTTCTCAAGTCGCATATTCTACCCTGAAAATACCGGTTACAAGCCTTTTTACCATGGTTTTAAAAATCGTGACTTTTTTTTGTTTTTGATCGCAGAATTCACAGATCCGACTTCCGGTTGGAAAATCCAACCTACATTTTTTTTCTTTAAGGTATCGAATATTGGCCTTCACTATCGTTCTCAAGTCGCATATTCTACCCTGAAAATACCGGTTACAAGCCTTTTTACCATGATTTTAAAAATCGTGACTTTTTTTTGTTTTTGATCGCAGAATTCACAGATCCAACTTCCGGTTGGAAAATCCAACCTACATTTTTTTTCTTTAAGGTATCGAATTTTGGCCTTCACTATCGTTCTTAAGTCGCTTATTCTACCCTAAAAATACCGGTTACAAGCCTTTTTACCATGATTTTAAAAATCGTGACTTTTTTCTGTTTTTGATCGCAGAATTCACAGATCCGACTTCCGGTAGGAAAATCCAACCTACATTTTTTTTCTTTAAGGTATCGAATTTTGGCCTTCATTGTCGTTCTCAAGTCGCAATTTCTACCCTAAAAATACCGGTTACAAGCCTTTTTACCATGATTTTAAAAATCGTGACTTTTTTCTGTTTTTGATCGCAGAATTCACAGATCCGACTTCCGGTCGGAAAATCCAACCTACATTTTTTTTCTTTAAGGTATCGAATTTTGGCCTTCACTATCGTTCTCAAGTCGCCTATTCTACCCTAAAATACCGGTTACAAGCCTTTTTACCATGATTTAAAAAATCGTGACTTTTTTCCGTTTCTGGTCCCAGAATTCACAGATCCGACTTCCGGTCGGAAAATCCAACCTACATTTTTTTTCTTTAAGGTGTCGAATTTTGGCCTTCACTATCGTTCTCAAAACGCATATTCTGCCCCTGAAAATACCGGTTACAAGCCTTTTTGCCATGATTTTAAAAAAAGTGACTTTTTTCCGTTTCTGATTGCAGAATTCATAGATCCGACTTCCGGTCTGAAAATCCAACCTAAATTTTTTTTCTTCAAGATATCGAATTTTTCCCTTCACTATCGTTCTCAAGTCGCATATTCTATCCAGAGTTGTAAATCCCCATTAATTCATGAGATACGGTTTACAGTACAATTTGTTTTCTAATTATGATTTTATAATAATAATATGTAGTGATTATAAAATAGAGTGTAAACATTTGAATAGCTGAAAAAAATACTAATTTTCGCTTTAATATTGCAAGAAATAGTAGAAAAAAAGGAATAAATAAGTAATGCATTACTTATTTTTTTCCATTTTTTCAAAAGGATTACCGTGAATTTTTATTGAAAAATAATAATTTTTGCAGCCATTCCAAAGTTTGATCATCGTATTACAATCGCTTCATGTTATTGCTATAAGATCATAATTATAGAGCTGATCGTATCATCATCATTATTTCTATAAGTATTAGGCATTTACAACTCTGATTTTACCCCTGAAAATACCGGTTAAAACTCTTTTTACCATGATTAAAAAAAAAAAAACTGATCCCAGAATTCACAAATTCGAATACCGGTCGGAAAATCCAACCTAAATTTTTTAAATCCAATATTGACCAGCCTTTGATTAAGGGAGTGTTATATGACTTATAGAAGGGTTTTTTTTGCTGCTCTTTTTATATTGATTTCGCCAATCGAGCATGTTTAATTTCCGGTTTACGGGTGCAATAAAAATGTATCGCAACGAACAAATATAAAGCCGATACTGAGAAAGAGCAAGTCGGGTCGTTGCACATCGAGCTTTAAAGGAACGGCTGATTTCCGACCGCGCCCTTTGGCACGAACATCAATCCGCCTCTCCGCACGCTGCTTCCGTTCACCGAGGGGTGCTTATCCCACTGCCGTTCGACCAACTGTCGAGGGGTAGTAATTAGCGACCGCGGGGTGCCCAACCCGTCGATTAATCTAATATCTTTTTTTTCGCCGACTCTACCTTCATATGTTTGTACATTTTGCACAGGAAAACTACCGATTCTGCAGCTGTACCATTCAGCAATATTGTGTTCTATATACACAAGCTTCCACTTGTTCTATGTACATACGTGACATGAATATCTGAAATTATTCTCATTCATTTTCAAAAGGGTCGACTTTTTTTTAACCATGTTCCACACGTTGCATGGTAAAAAATTATTTTGTGAAATATCAAAATAGGTTTAGATAAATAATGTTTTATTAAATTGTATTTTTTCCTCTGTACGTTTTTGGAAAAATTTTAAAGAAACAAAACAGTTATTTAAATTTAGTGATGTTACCATATATTTTCTTATTATTTAGTTGAAACGCCATACATTTTTAAAAATATTTGTTAAATTAACGGTGCCCGAAAAAATGTGTCAATTGTTGATCAAGAAAACTTTTATTTTTGGTTTTTTTAGGTTTTTATGAAGCAAACATTGTTTCATAAAAAAGACAAAATATCAGTGGCGGATTTAAGACTCACAGTGCCCTAGGCTAACCAATTAATGGCGCCCCAAAAATGGCCGATGTGTTTTGTTGATTTATAACACAACCTTCGTAGCTTGCTTGAATATACAGTGAGGTTCAGGTGAAACTAGACACCCAGCGAAGCGCGCGCTTGGGAACTCTCAAATCTTATTGGCTGCGGCCTTTCACCGGCAGTGCTTCTCAACGCAGTGGCTCCCACGTCCTCGTGTAGCGTCGGAGAGGGCTGAAGAGTGGCATGGTAGGGAGATAGGGACGCTACAAGGATGCGTCTTCGCGCGTCATCAGGTGCGTTTTAACGCACCTGAAAAAAAAAGTATCCTGGCACCGATGGTATACCCATTTTCCGAGTATCCAGATTTTATTCTCCAAGATACATTGAACTACATTGAAAAAAAATGTCATTGATTCAATAAATCCATCGTTTGCGGGCTGCCAAAAAGAAGTATTTTTGAATTAACTTTAGTTCTTATTCGTTCAATCCCTTTCAACATTGAAATAATAAAATATTATTTTGCTTATTTTAGAGTTATTGTTTGGATCTCGTATGGAATTGGAGGAATTAGAATTCAAATTAAGTTGATACCACTTGATTTTGGCAGCCCGCAAACGATGGATTTATTGAATCAATTAAATTTTTTTTCAGTGTAATTATCGCAAAAAAATGTAAACGATTCTGTAAGTTAAAAAAATGATTGTCCGAAGCATAATGGGCATAAAAAAGAAAAATCGTAAATCTGGAAATCAGGCGTGATTCTTAGATTTACAATTTTTTTTTTTTTTTTCTTTCATTTTTTTGGTTATCGACAATGCTCCTCGTAATGTGTAGTTACTTCTGTTCCAAAATAAACTGGATAGCTTATCGCACAGAAATCGTATTTGTAAGGTCGATAATAGAAGTTCAAAAAAAAAAAATCGTACAGGAAGAAACGCGGAAACGTTAAATTTCACTGATGCTTGACATTTTTATGTCCTTACGTTCGTCTACGATCCAACTACAATTTTATTATTATTATTTATTTGTCAACCGCAAGATTTTTTTTGCAAAAATACAGGAAAAAACAATAGAAAAATATTCCATAAAGATTAATATTAACATCGTCGACATTAGTCATATTATTTATCGCAGAAAAATTATGCGTTCACGCAAAAAAAATGAAAACTCCTCTCTTGCTTTTCATTTTTTATTTAATTCCACCAGTATTCAAACGCTCCGAGATTTATTCGACGACCGAAAATATTAGATATTTTTTGGGTATACTATGCAGCCCTGATTTTAGCGGTACCAAATTTCTGGGAACTGCTATCTTGCCCCGGAATGTCTGGTAAGCCCCCTTTCTTTTAGTACTTCTGTAAAATGTCATCAATTGAAACTGGTCGCATTACAACTGCTGGCTCTACACTTGCACAAAATTTAGTTTTGTACTTACTTCGTGCGTGAGACAAAAATACAGCATTCTGAGTGATAAAAGTCCTCTGTTATACTTGGCTAGGCACAACCCTTTCATTAATAAACAAGTCGACGTAGTGGCGGTGCAAGTACTGCACGATTTTTTTTAAGCTTTTCTTCAACAAGCATGCTAAAGGGGTCTTTTACGAATGAGAATACAAAGAAACGAAATAAATGAGATAAAACAAAACAACTTATTAATTGGATTAGTTAAACGACAATAGTTTTGTCAGTGCGCCATCGATTTCACTACATTCCTAGCATCGTGTTTAGAGAAAAACGCCCTATAGTATTTTTCGCTAGAAGCAACAGTTTTGAAAATAAATACGTTCAAATCGGAGACGACACCGCTTCCACGAGGATTACTTCAAAAGTTTTGCACCTACAACAAAGTTCAACAACACATTTTCTACTGTAAACAATGCAAGGAATCACAAAAAAAGTAGAAAGTCAATAACTTGTTAATTGCATTAGTTACAAAATAATTCGTCGCTTAAAAACAGTCATTTTTTCGGGTGATTTTTTTTTTAATAGAAAAGCAGTATTACCATCGATTTCAACGTGTTTTATTTTAAAACTATTGCTTCTAGCGAAAAAAACATAACGATATTTTCCTCTCAAAACGATGCAAGTAATGCATTACAATCAATTACACACCGATAAAGTTATAGTTGTTAAAAATAAGAAACGAATTGTTGTCTAATTAACGCAAGTAACAAGTTAATAACGTTTGACTTACTTTTCTTTTTTCCTGGCATAGTTCACAGTAAGAAAGGTCGAGATCAACTTATTTGTAGAAGCAAGACTTTTAAAGTAATCTGCGTGGAAACTGTATCGAAAATGATTTCGACGTACTTTTTCCAATCTATTGCTTCTAGGGGAAAACATCAAATAAAGTTTTCCTCTTAAAACGGTGCAAGGAATGCAATAAAATGAATTGTGGACGAATAAAATGTTTTTTTTTTAAATAACCGACGAATTGTTGTCCAACTAATGCAATTAACAAATAATAAGCTTTTAACTTGTTTGTCTGTATTCCTTGCTTCGTTTAAAGTAAAAAAGACCTTAATCATCTTTTTTATACGAGTAAGACTTTAAAAGTAATCTGCGATTTCGACAATTTTACTTTTAATAGTATTGCTTCTATCGAAAAATACCAAACAATGTTTTTCTCTTAAAACCGTGCAAAGAATGGAGTGAAATAAATTGCACACCGATAAAATGATTGCTGTTGAAAATAAGCAACAAATTTTTGTCTAATTAATGCAATTAACAAGTTACTAGCTTTTTAATTGTTTTTATTTGGCCTTGCATAGTTCAGACTAAGAAAGGTCGTAATCAACTGTTTTCTAAAACCAAGACTTCTAGAGTAATCTGTTTGACGGCTGAGGCACCACCGATTTCAATGCATGTTATTCTAAAACTATTGGGTATAGCGGAAAATACCAAAGTGCATTTTCTTCTTAAAACGGTGAAAGAAATAGAGTGCAATCCATTTCACACCGATAATATAATTGTTGTTAAAAATAAGCAAAAAATTCTTGCCTTATTAATGCAATTAAGGATAATTAACTTTCAACTAGTTTGCATCGATTCATTACTATTTTTGCAGTAAAAAAGATCTTGTTTAACTTTTTTGTAGGGGTAAGACTTTGCCTTGAATTTCAACGTAATTATTTTCAATAGTAGTACTTCCAGCGAAAAGAACCAAGGGACGTTTTCCGCCCAGAACGATGCAAGGAATACAGGGGAATCAATTGCAGACCGATAAATTTATTGTTGTTGAAAATAAGTATTAACTTTTAATTTGTTTATCTTTATTCATTGCATACTTTAGAGTAAAAAATAAAATCATGACGTAGAAGCTGTGTTGCCATGAATTTCGACGCAATTATTTTCAAAACTATTGCTTCTAGTGGAAAATACCTTACGACGTTTTCCACTAAAAAATGGGAAAGGAATGCAGTAAAATCAGTTGTGGATCGATGAAATGATTGTTCTTAAAAATAAGCAGAAAATTGTTGTCTAACAAATGCAATTAACACGTTATTAACTTTTAACTTGATTGCAGTCATTTTATCGGTGCGCAATTAATTTCACTGCATTCCTTTCCCATTTTTTAGTGGAAAACGTCCTTTAGTATTCTCCGCTAGAAGCAATAGTTTTTAAAATAAATACGTCGAAATCAATGGCGACACAGCTTCCACGCAGGTTACATTAAAAGTCTAACTCCTACAAAAAAGTTTATCACGACATTTCTTACTCTAAACTATGCAAGGAATAAAGGAAAATCAGTTAAAAGTTAATAACTTGTTAATTGCATTAGATATACAACAATTTGTTGCTTATTTTAGTGCATTCCTTGCACAATATTAAGAGGAAAACGTCTTTCGGTATTTTTCACTAGAAGCAATACTTTCGAAAATTCGAAATCCGTTGCGACTCAACACCCACGCAGATAACTCTAAAAGTCTTATCCCTACTAAAAAGTTTAACAGGACCTTTTTCACTTTAAGCTATGCAAGGAATAAATAAATATAAGTTAAAAGTTAATAATTTGTTAATTGCATTAGTTAGACAACAATTTGTTGCTTATTTTCAACAACAATCATTTTATGGATACGCAATTGATTTTAGTGCATTCCTTGCACAATATTAAGAGGATAATGTCTTTTGGTATTTTTCACTAGAAGCAATACTTTCGAAAATAATCACGTCGAAATCCGTTGCGACTTAACACCCACGCAGATAACTCTAAAAGTCTTATCCCTACTCAAAAGTTTAACAGGACCTTTTTCACTTTAAACTATGCAAGGAATAAATAAATATAAGTTAAAAGTTAATAACTTGTTAATTGCATTAGTTAGACACCAATTTGTTGCTTATTTTCAACAACAATCATTTTATGGATACGCAATTGATTTTAGTGCATTCCTTGCACAATATTAAGAGGAAAATGTCTTTTGGTGTTTTTCACTAGAAGCAATACTTTCTAAAATAATCACGTCGAAATCAGTTGAGACTCAACACCCACGCAGATAACTCTAAAAGTCTTATCCCTACTAAAAAGTTTAACAGGACCTTCTTCACTTTAAACTATGCAAGGAATAAATAAATATAAGTTAAAAGTTAATAACTTGTTAATTGCATTAGTTAGACAACAATTTGTTGCTTATTTTCAACAACAATCATTTTATGGATACGCAATTGATTTTACTGCATTCCTTGCACAATATTAAGAGGAAAACGTCTTTTGGTATTTTTCACTAGAAGCAATACTTTCTAAAATAATCACGTTGAAATCCGTTGCGATTCAACACCCACGCAGATAAATCTAAAAGTCTTATCCCTACTAAAAAGTTTAACAGGACCTTCTTCACTTTAAACTATGCAAGGAATAAATAAATATAAGTTAAAAGTTAATAACTTGTTAATTGCATTATTTAGACAACAATTTGTTGCTTATTTTCAACAACAATCATTTTATGGATACGCAATTGATTTTACTGCATTCCTTGCACAATATTAAGAGGAAAACGTCTTTTGGTATTTTTCACTAGAAGCAATACTTTCGAAAATAATCACGTCGAAATCCGTTGCGACTCAACACCCACGCAGATAACTCTAAAAGTCTTATCCCTACAAAAAAGTTTAACAGGACCTTTTTCACTTTAAACTATGCAAGGAATAAATAAATATAAGTTAAAAGTTAATAACTTGTTAATTGTATTAGTTAGACAACAATTTGTTGCTTATTTTCAACAACAATCATTTTATGGGTACGCATTTGATTTTACTGCATTCCTTGCACAATATTAAGAGGAAAACGTCTTTTGGTATTTTCACTAGAAGCAATACTTTCTAAAATAATCACGTTGAAATCCGTTGCGATTCAACACCCACGCAGATAACTCTAAAAGTCTTATCCCTACTAAAAAGTTTAACAGGACCTTTTTCACTTTAAGCTATGCAAGGAATAAATAAATATAAGTTAAAAGTTAATAATTTGTTAATTGCATTAGTTAGACAACAATTTGTTGCTTATTTTCAACAACAATCATTTTATGGATACGCAATTGATTTTAGTGCATTCCTTGCACAATATTAAGAGGATAATGTCTTTTGGTATTTTTCACTAGAAGCAATACTTTCGAAAATAATCACGTCGAAATCCGTTGCGATTCAACACCCACGCAGATAACTCTAAAAGTCTTATCCCTAATAAAAAGTTTAACAGGACCTTTTTCACTTTAAGCTATGCAAGGAATAAATAAATATAAGTTAAAAGTTAATAATTTGTTAATTGCATTAGTTAGACAACAATTTGTTGCTTATTTTCAACAACAATCATTTTATGGATACGCAATTGATTTTAGTGCATTCCTTGCACAATATTAAGAGGATAATGTCTTTTGGTATTTTTCACTAGAAGCAATACTTTCGAAAATAATCACGTCGAAATCCGTTGCGACTTAACACCCACGCAGATAACTCTAAAAGTCTTATCCCTACTCAAAAGTTTAACAGGACCTTTTTCACTTTAAACTATGCAAGGAATAAATAAATATAAGTTAAAAGTTAATAACTTGTTAATTGCATTAGTTAGACACCAATTTGTTGCTTATTTTCAACAACAATCATTTTATGGATACGCAATTGATTTTAGTGCATTCCTTGCACAATATTAAGAGGAAAATGTCTTTTGGTGTTTTTCACTAGAAGCAATACTTTCTAAAATAATCACGTCGAAATCAGTTGAGACTCAACACCCACGCAGATAACTCTAAAAGTCTTATCCCTACTAAAAAGTTTAACAGGACCTTCTTCACTTTAAACTATGCAAGGAATAAATAAATATAAGTTAAAAGTTAATAACTTGTTAATTGCATTAGTTAGACAACAATTTGTTGCTTATTTTCAACAACAATCATTTTATGGATACGCAATTGATTTTACTGCATTCCTTGCACAATATTAAGAGGAAAACGTCTTTTGGTATTTTTCACTAGAAGCAATACTTTCTAAAATAATCACGTTAAAATCCGTTGCGATTCAACACCCACGCAGATAAATCTAAAAGTCTTATCCCTACTAAAAAGTTTAACAGGACCTTCTTCACTTTAAACTATGCAAGGAATAAATAAATATAAGTTAAAAGTTAATAACTTGTTAATTGCATTATTTAGACAACAATTTGTTGCTTATTTTCAACAACAATCATTTTATGGATACGCAATTGATTTTACTGCATTCCTTGCACAATATTAAGAGGAAAACGTCTTTTGGTATTTTTCACTAGAAGCAATACTTTCGAAAATAATCACGTCGAAATCCGTTGCGACTCAACACCCACGCAGATAACTCTAAAAGTCTTATCCCTACAAAAAAGTTTAACAGGACCTTTTTCACTTTAAACTATGCAAGGAATAAATAAATATAAGTTAAAAGTTAATAACTTGTTAATTGTATTAGTTAGACAACAATTTGTTGCTTATTTTCAACAACAATCATTTTATGGGTACGCATTTGATTTTACTGCATTCCTTGCACAATATTAAGAGGAAAACGTGTTTTGGTATTTTCACTAGAAGCAATACTTTCTAAAATAATCACGTTGAAATCCGTTGCGATTCAACACCCACGCAGATAACTCTAAAAGTCTTATCCCTACTAAAAAGTTTAACAGGACCTTTTTCACTTTAAGCTATGCAAGGAATAAATAAATATAAGTTAAAAGTTAATAATTTGTTAATTGCATTAGTTAGACAACAATTTGTTGCTTATTTTCAACAACAATCATTTTATGGATACGCAATTGATTTTAGTGCATTCCTTGCACAATATTAAGAGGATAATGTCTTTTGGTATTTTTCACTAGAAGCAATACTTTCGAAAATAATCACGTCGAAATCCGTTGCGACTTAACACCCACGCAGATAACTCTAAAAGTCTTATCCCTACTCAAAAGTTTAACAGGACCTTTTTCACTTTAAACTATGCAAGGAATAAATAAATATAAGTTAAAAGTTAATAACTTGTTAATTGCATTAGTTAGACACCAATTTGTTGCTTATTTTCAACAACAATCATTTTATGGGTACGCATTTGATTTTACTGCATTCCTTGCACAATATTAAGAGGAAAACGTCTTTTGGTATTTTCACTAGAAGCAATACTTTCTAAAATAATCACGTTGAAATCCGTTGCGATTCAACACCCACGCAGATAACTCTAAAAGTCTTATCCCTACTAAAAAGTTTAACAGGACCTTTTTCACTTTAAGCTATGCAAGGAATAAATAAATATAAGTTAAAAGTTAATAATTTGTTAATTGCATTAGTTAGACAACAATTTGTTGCTTATTTTCAACAACAATCATTTTATGGATACGCAATTGATTTTAGTGCATTCCTTGCACAATATTAAGAGGAAAATGTCTTTTGGTGTTTTTCACTAGAAGCAATACTTTCTAAAATAATCACGTCGAAATCAGTTGAGACTCAACACCCACGCAGATAACTCTAAAAGTCTTATCCCTACTAAAAAGTTTAACAGGACCTTCTTCACTTTAAACTATGCAAGGAATAAATAAATATAAGTTAAAAGTTAATAACTTGTTAATTGCATTAGTTAGACAACAATTTGTTGCTTATTTTCAACAACAATCATTTTATGGATACGCAATTGATTTTACTGCATTCCTTGCACAATATTAAGAGGAAAACGTCTTTTGGTATTTTTCACTAGAAGCAATACTTTCGAAAATAATCACGTCGAAATCCGTTGCGATTCAACACCCACGCAGATAACTCTAAAAGTCTTATCCCTACTAAAAAGTTTAACAGGACCTTTTTCACTTTAAGCTATGCAAGGAATAAATAAATATAAGTTAAAAGTTAATAATTTGTTAATTGCATTAGTTAGATAACAATTTGTTGCTTATTTTCAACAACAATCATTTTATGGATACGCAATTGATTTTAGTGCATTCCTTGCACAATATTAAGAGGAAAACGTCTTTTGGTATTTTTCACTAGAAGCAATACTTTCGAAAATAATCACGTCGAAATCCGTTGCGACTCAACACCCACGCAGATAACTCTAAAAGTCTTATCCCTACAAAAAAGTTTAACAGGACCTTTTTCACTTTAAACTATGCAAGGAATAAATAAATATAAGTTAAAAGTTAATAACTTGTTAATTGTATTAGTTAGACAACAATTTGTTGCTTATTTTCAACAACAATCATTGTATGGATACGCAATTGATTTTACTGCATTCCTTGCACAATATTAAGAGGAAAACGTCTTTTGGTATTTTTCACTAGAAGCAATACTTTCGAAAATAATCACGTCGAAATCCGTTGCGATTCAACACCCACGCAGATAACTCTAAAAGTCTTATCCCTACTAAAAAGTTTAACAGGACCTTTTTCACTTTAAGCTATGCAAGGAATAAATAAATATAAGTTAAAAGTTAATAATTTGTTAATTGCATTAGTTAGACAACAATTTGTTGCTTATTTTCAACAACAATCATTTTATGGATACGCAATTGATTTTAGTGCATTCCTTGCACAATATTAAGAGGAAAACTTCTTTTGGTATTTTTCACTAGAAGCAATACTTTCGAAAATAATCACGTCGAAATCCGTTGCGACTCAACACCCACGCAGATAACTCTAAAAGTCTTATCCCTACAAAAAAGTTTAACAGGACCTTTTTCACTTTAAACTATGCAAGGAATAAATAAATATAAGTTAAAAGTTAATAACTTGTTAATTGTATTAGTTAGACAACAATTTGTTGCTTATTTTCAACAACAATCATTTTATGGGTACGCATTTGATTTTACTGCATTCCTTGCACAATATTAAGAGGAAAACGTCTTTTGGTATTTTCACTAGAAGCAATACTTTCTAAAATAATCACGTTGAAATCCGTTGCGATTCAACACCCACGCAGATAACTCTAAAAGTCTTATCCCTACTAAAAAGTTTAACAGGACCTTTTTCACTTTAAGCTATGCAAGGAATAAATAAATATAAGTTAAAAGTTAATAATTTGTTAATTGCATTAGTTAGACAACAATTTGTTGCTTATTTTCAACAACAATCATTTTATGGATACGCAATTGATTTTAGTGCATTCCTTGCACAATATTAAGAGGATAATGTCTTTTGGTATTTTTCACTAGAAGCAATACTTTCGAAAATAATCACGTCGAAATCCGTTGCGATTCAACACCCACGCAGATAACTCTAAAAGTCTTATCCCTACTAAAAAGTTTAACAGGACCTTTTTCACTTTAAGCTATGCAAGGAATAAATAAATATAAGTTAAAAGTTAATAATTTGTTAATTGCATTAGTTAGACAACAATTTGTTGCTTATTTTCAACAACAATCATTTTATGGATACGCAATTGATTTTAGTGCATTCCTTGCACAATATTAAGAGGATAATGTCTTTTGGTATTTTTCACTAGAAGCAATACTTTCGAAAATAATCACGTCGAAATCCGTTGCGACTTAACACCCACGCAGATAACTCTAAAAGTCTTATCCCTACTCAAAAGTTTAACAGGACCTTTTTCACTTTAAACTATGCAAGGAATAAATAAATATAAGTTAAAAGTTAATAACTTGTTAATTGCATTAGTTAGACACCAATTTGTTGCTTATTTTCAACAACAATCATTTTATGGGTACGCATTTGATTTTACTGCATTCCTTGCACAATATTAAGAGGAAAACGTCTTTTGGTATTTTCACTAGAAGCAATACTTTCTAAAATAATCACGTTGAAATCCGTTGCGATTCAACACCCACGCAGATAACTCTAAAAGTCTTATCCCTACTAAAAAGTTTAACAGGACCTTTTTCACTTTAAGCTATGCAAGGAATAAATAAATATAAGTTAAAAGTTAATAATTTGTTAATTGCATTAGTTAGACAACAATTTGTTGCTTATTTTCAACAACAATCATTTTATGGATACGCAATTGATTTTAGTGCATTCCTTGCACAATATTAAGAGGATAATGTCTTTTGGTATTTTTCACTAGAAGCAATACTTTCGAAAATAATCACGTCGAAATCCGTTGCGACTTAACACCCACGCAGATAACTCTAAAAGTCTTATCCCTACTCAAAAGTTTAACAGGACCTTTTTCACTTCAAACTATGCAAGGAATAAATAAATATAAGTTAAAAGTTAATAACTTGTTAATTGCATTAGTTAGACACCAATTTGTTGCTTATTTTCAACAACAATCATTTTATGGGTACGCATTTGATTTTACTGCATTCCTTGCACAATATTAAGAGGAAAACGTCTTTTGGTATTTTCACTAGAAGCAATACTTTCTAAAATAATCACGTTGAAATCCGTTGCGATTCAACACCCACGCAGATAACTCTAAAAGTCTTATCCCTACTAAAAAGTTTAACAGGACCTTTTTCACTTTAAGCTATGCAAGGAATAAATAAATATAAGTTAAAAGTTAATAATTTGTTAATTGCATTAGTTAGACAACAATTTGTTGCTTATTTTCAACAACAATCATTTTATGGATACGCAATTGATTTTAGTGCATTCCTTGCACAATATTAAGAGGAAAATGTCTTTTGGTGTTTTTCACTAGAAGCAATACTTTCTAAAATAATCACGTCGAAATCAGTTGAGACTCAACACCCACGCAGATAACTCTAAAAGTCTTATCCCTACTAAAAAGTTTAACAGGACCTTCTTCACTTTAAACTATGCAAGGAATAAATAAATATAAGTTAAAAGTTAATAACTTGTTAATTGCATTAGTTAGACAACAATTTGTTGCTTATTTTCAACAACAATCATTTTATGGATACGCAATTGATTTTACTGCATTCCTTGCACAATATTAAGAGGAAAACGTCTTTTGGTATTTTTCACTAGAAGCAATACTTTCGAAAATAATCACGTCGAAATCCGTTGCGATTCAACACCCACGCAGATAACTCTAAAAGTCTTATCCCTACTAAAAAGTTTAACAGGACCTTTTTCACTTTAAGCTATGCAAGGAATAAATAAATATAAGTTAAAAGTTAATAATTTGTTAATTGCATTAGTTAGACAACAATTTGTTGCTTATTTTCAACAACAATCATTTTATGGATACGCAATTGATTTTAGTGCATTCCTTGCACAATATTAAGAGGAAAACGTCTTTTGGTATTTTTCACTAGAAGCAATACTTTCGAAAATAATCACGTCGAAATCCGTTGCGATTCAACACCCACGCAGATAACTCTAAAAGTCTTATCCCTACTAAAAAGTTTAACAGGACCTTTTTCACTTTAAGCTATGCAAGGAATAAATAAATATAAGTTAAAAGTTAATAATTTGTTAATTGCATTAGTTAGACAACAATTTGTTGCTTATTTTCAACAACAATCATTTTATGGATACGCAATTGATTTTAGTGCATTCCTTGCACAATATTAAGAGGAAAACTTCTTTTGGTATTTTTCACTAGAAGCAATACTTTCGAAAATAATCACGTCGAAATCCGTTGCGACTCAACACCCACGCAGATAACTCTAAAAGTCTTATCCCTACAAAAAAGTTTAACAGGACCTTTTTCACTTTAAACTATGCAAGGAATAAATAAATATAAGTTAAAAGTTAATAACTTGTTAATTGTATTAGTTAGACAACAATTTGTTGCTTATTTTCAACAACAATCATTTTATGGGTACGCATTTGATTTTACTGCATTCCTTGCACAATATTAAGAGGAAAACGTCTTTTGGTATTTTCACTAGAAGCAATACTTTCTAAAATAATCACGTTGAAATCCGTTGCGATTCAACACCCACGCAGATAACTCTAAAAGTCTTATCCCTACTAAAAAGTTTAACAGGACCTTTTTCACTTTAAGCTATGCAAGGAATAAATAAATATAAGTTAAAAGTTAATAATTTGTTAATTGCATTAGTTAGACAACAATTTGTTGCTTATTTTCAACAACAATCATTTTATGGATACGCAATTGATTTTAGTGCATTCCTTGCACAATATTAAGAGGATAATGTCTTTTGGTATTTTTCACTAGAAGCAATACTTTCGAAAATAATCACGTCGAAATCCGTTGCGATTCAACACCCACGCAGATAACTCTAAAAGTCTTATCCCTACTAAAAAGTTTAACAGGACCTTTTTCACTTTAAGCTATGCAAGGAATAAATAAATATAAGTTAAAAGTTAATAATTTGTTAATTGCATTAGTTAGACAACAATTTGTTGCTTATTTTCAACAACAATCATTTTATGGATACGCAATTGATTTTAGTGCATTCCTTGCACAATATTAAGAGGATAATGTCTTTTGGTATTTTTCACTAGAAGCAATACTTTCGAAAATAATCACGTCGAAATCCGTTGCGACTTAACACCCACGCAGATAACTCTAAAAGTCTTATCCCTACTCAAAAGTTTAACAGGACCTTTTTCACTTTAAACTATGCAAGGAATAAATAAATATAAGTTAAAAGTTAATAACTTGTTAATTGCATTAGTTAGACACCAATTTGTTGCTTATTTTCAACAACAATCATTTTATGGGTACGCATTTGATTTTACTGCATTCCTTGCACAATATTAAGAGGAAAACGTCTTTTGGTATTTTCACTAGAAGCAATACTTTCTAAAATAATCACGTTGAAATCCGTTGCGATTCAACACCCACGCAGATAACTCTAAAAGTCTTATCCCTACTAAAAAGTTTAACAGGACCTTTTTCACTTTAAGCTATGCAAGGAATAAATAAATATAAGTTAAAAGTTAATAATTTGTTAATTGCATTAGTTAGACAACAATTTGTTGCTTATTTTCAACAACAATCATTTTATGGATACGCAATTGATTTTAGTGCATTCCTTGCACAATATTAAGAGGATAATGTCTTTTGGTATTTTTCACTAGAAGCAATACTTTCGAAAATAATCACGTCGAAATCCGTTGCGACTTAACACCCACGCAGATAACTCTAAAAGTCTTATCCCTACTCAAAAGTTTAACAGGACCTTTTTCACTTCAAACTATGCAAGGAATAAATAAATATAAGTTAAAAGTTAATAACTTGTTAATTGCATTAGTTAGACACCAATTTGTTGCTTATTTTCAACAACAATCATTTTATGGGTACGCATTTGATTTTACTGCATTCCTTGCACAATATTAAGAGGAAAACGTCTTTTGGTATTTTCACTAGAAGCAATACTTTCTAAAATAATCACGTTGAAATCCGTTGCGATTCAACACCCACGCAGATAACTCTAAAAGTCTTATCCCTACTAAAAAGTTTAACAGGACCTTTTTCACTTTAAGCTATGCAAGGAATAAATAAATATAAGTTAAAAGTTAATAATTTGTTAATTGCATTAGTTAGACAACAATTTGTTGCTTATTTTCAACAACAATCATTTTATGGATACGCAATTGATTTTAGTGCATTCCTTGCACAATATTAAGAGGAAAATGTCTTTTGGTGTTTTTCACTAGAAGCAATACTTTCTAAAATAATCACGTCGAAATCAGTTGAGACTCAACACCCACGCAGATAACTCTAAAAGTCTTATCCCTACTAAAAAGTTTAACAGGACCTTCTTCACTTTAAACTATGCAAGGAATAAATAAATATAAGTTAAAAGTTAATAACTTGTTAATTGCATTAGTTAGACAACAATTTGTTGCTTATTTTCAACAACAATCATTTTATGGATACGCAATTGATTTTACTGCATTCCTTGCACAATATTAAGAGGAAAACGTCTTTTGGTATTTTTCACTAGAAGCAATACTTTCGAAAATAATCACGTCGAAATCCGTTGCGATTCAACACCCACGCAGATAACTCTAAAAGTCTTATCCCTACTAAAAAGTTTAACAGGACCTTTTTCACTTTAAGCTATGCAAGGAATAAATAAATATAAGTTAAAAGTTAATAATTTGTTAATTGCATTAGTTAGACAACAATTTGTTGCTTATTTTCAACAACAATCATTTTATGGATACGCAATTGATTTTAGTGCATTCCTTGCACAATATTAAGAGGAAAACGTCTTTTGGTATTTTTCACTAGAAGCAATACTTTCGAAAATAATCACGTCGAAATCCGTTGCGATTCAACACCCACGCAGATAACTCTAAAAGTCTTATCCCTACTAAAAAGTTTAACAGGACCTTTTTCACTTTAAGCTATGCAAGGAATAAATAAATATAAGTTAAAAGTTAATAATTTGTTAATTGCATTAGTTAGACAACAATTTGTTGCTTATTTTCAACAACAATCATTTTATGGATACGCAATTGATTTTAGTGCATTCCTTGCACAATATTAAGAGGAAAACTTCTTTTGGTATTTTTCACTAGAAGCAATACTTTCGAAAATAATCACGTCGAAATCCGTTGCGACTCAACACCCACGCAGATAACTCTAAAAGTCTTATCCCTACAAAAAAGTTTAACAGGACCTTTTTCACTTTAAACTATGCAAGGAATAAATAAATATAAGTTAAAAGTTAATAACTTGTTAATTGTATTAGTTAGACAACAATTTGTTGCTTATTTTCAACAACAATCATTTTATGGGTACGCATTTGATTTTACTGCATTCCTTGCACAATATTAAGAGGAAAACGTCTTTTGGTATTTTCACTAGAAGCAATACTTTCTAAAATAATCACGTTGAAATCCGTTGCGATTCAACACCCACGCAGATAACTCTAAAAGTCTTATCCCTACTAAAAAGTTTAACAGGACCTTTTTCACTTTAAGCTATGCAAGGAATAAATAAATATAAGTTAAAAGTTAATAATTTGTTAATTGCATTAGTTAGACAACAATTTGTTGCTTATTTTCAACAACAATCATTTTATGGATACGCAATTGATTTTAGTGCATTCCTTGCACAATATTAAGAGGATAATGTCTTTTGGTATTTTTCACTAGAAGCAATACTTTCGAAAATAATCACGTCGAAATCCGTTGCGATTCAACACCCACGCAGATAACTCTAAAAGTCTTATCCCTACTAAAAAGTTTAACAGGACCTTTTTCACTTTAAGCTATGCAAGGAATAAATAAATATAAGTTAAAAGTTAATAATTTGTTAATTGCATTAGTTAGACAACAATTTGTTGCTTATTTTCAACAACAATCATTTTATGGATACGCAATTGATTTTAGTGCATTCCTTGCACAATATTAAGAGGATAATGTCTTTTGGTATTTTTCACTAGAAGCAATACTTTCGAAAATAATCACGTCGAAATCCGTTGCGACTTAACACCCACGCAGATAACTCTAAAAGTCTTATCCCTACTCAAAAGTTTAACAGGACCTTTTTCACTTTAAACTATGCAAGGAATAAATAAATATAAGTTAAAAGTTAATAACTTGTTAATTGCATTAGTTAGACACCAATTTGTTGCTTATTTTCAACAACAATCATTTTATGGGTACGCATTTGATTTTACTGCATTCCTTGCACAATATTAAGAGGAAAACGTCTTTTGGTATTTTCACTAGAAGCAATACTTTCTAAAATAATCACGTTGAAATCCGTTGCGATTCAACACCCACGCAGATAACTCTAAAAGTCTTATCCCTACTAAAAAGTTTAACAGGACCTTTTTCACTTTAAGCTATGCAAGGAATAAATAAATATAAGTTAAAAGTTAATAATTTGTTAATTGCATTAGTTAGACAACAATTTGTTGCTTATTTTCAACAACAATCATTTTATGGATACGCAATTGATTTTAGTGCATTCCTTGCACAATATTAAGAGGATAATGTCTTTTGGTATTTTTCACTAGAAGCAATACTTTCGAAAATAATCACGTCGAAATCCGTTGCGACTTAACACCCACGCAGATAACTCTAAAAGTCTTATCCCTACTCAAAAGTTTAACAGGACCTTTTTCACTTCAAACTATGCAAGGAATAAATAAATATAAGTTAAAAGTTAATAACTTGTTAATTGCATTAGTTAGACACCAATTTGTTGCTTATTTTCAACAACAATCATTTTATGGGTACGCATTTGATTTTACTGCATTCCTTGCACAATATTAAGAGGAAAACGTCTTTTGGTATTTTCACTAGAAGCAATACTTTCTAAAATAATCACGTTGAAATCCGTTGCGATTCAACACCCACGCAGATAACTCTAAAAGTCTTATCCCTACTAAAAAGTTTAACAGGACCTTTTTCACTTTAAGCTATGCAAGGAATAAATAAATATAAGTTAAAAGTTAATAATTTGTTAATTGCATTAGTTAGACAACAATTTGTTGCTTATTTTCAACAACAATCATTTTATGGATACGCAATTGATTTTAGTGCATTCCTTGCACAATATTAAGAGGAAAATGTCTTTTGGTGTTTTTCACTAGAAGCAATACTTTCTAAAATAATCACGTCGAAATCAGTTGAGACTCAACACCCACGCAGATAACTCTAAAAGTCTTATCCCTACTAAAAAGTTTAACAGGACCTTCTTCACTTTAAACTATGCAAGGAATAAATAAATATAAGTTAAAAGTTAATAACTTGTTAATTGCATTAGTTAGACAACAATTTGTTGCTTATTTTCAACAACAATCATTTTATGGATACGCAATTGATTTTACTGCATTCCTTGCACAATATTAAGAGGAAAACGTCTTTTGGTATTTTTCACTAGAAGCAATACTTTCGAAAATAATCACGTCGAAATCCGTTGCGATTCAACACCCACGCAGATAACTCTAAAAGTCTTATCCCTACTAAAAAGTTTAACAGGACCTTTTTCACTTTAAGCTATGCAAGGAATAAATAAATATAAGTTAAAAGTTAATAATTTGTTAATTGCATTAGTTAGACAACAATTTGTTGCTTATTTTCAACAACAATCATTTTATGGATACGCAATTGATTTTAGTGCATTCCTTGCACAATATTAAGAGGAAAACGTCTTTTGGTATTTTTCACTAGAAGCAATACTTTCGAAAATAATCACGTCGAAATCCGTTGCGACTCAACACCCACGCAGATAACTCTAAAAGTCTTATCCCTACAAAAAAGTTTAACAGGACCTTTTTCACTTTAAACTATGCAAGGAATAAATAAATATAAGTTAAAAGTTAATAACTTGTTAATTGTATTAGTTAGACAACAATTTGTTGCTTATTTTCAACAACAATCATTGTATGGATACGCAATTGATTTTACTGCATTCCTTGCACAATATTAAGAGGAAAACGGCTTTTGGTATTTTTCACTAGAAGCAATACTTTCGAAAATAATCACGTCGAAATCCGTTGCGATTCAACACCCACGCAGATAACTCTAAAAGTCTTATCCCTACTAAAAAGTTTAACAGGACCTTTTTCACTTTAAGCTATGCAAGGAATAAATAAATATAAGTTAAAAGTTAATAATTTGTTAATTGCATTAGTTAGACAACAATTTGTTGCTTATTTTCAACAACAATCATTTTATGGATACGCAATTGATTTTAGTGCATTCCTTGCACAATATTAAGAGGATAATGTCTTTTGGTATTTTTCACTAGAAGCAATACTTTCGAAAATAATCACGTCGAAATCCGTTGCGATTCAACACCCACGCAGATAACTCTAAAAGTCTTATCCCTACTAAAAAGTTTAACAGGACCTTTTTCACTTTAAGCTATGCAAGGAATAAATAAATATAAGTTAAAAGTTAATAATTTGTTAATTGCATTAGTTAGACAACAATTTGTTGCTTATTTTCAACAACAATCATTTTATGGATACGCAATTGATTTTAGTGCATTCCTTGCACAATATTAAGAGGATAATGTCTTTTGGTATTTTTCACTAGAAGCAATACTTTCGAAAATAATCACGTCGAAATCCGTTGCGACTTAACACCCACGCAGATAACTCTAAAAGTCTTATCCCTACTCAAAAGTTTAACAGGACCTTTTTCACTTTAAGCTATGCAAGGAATAAATAAATATAAGTTAAAAGTTAATAACTTGTTAATTGCATTAGTTAGACACCAATTTGTTGCTTATTTTCAACAACAATCATTTTATGGGTACGCATTTGATTTTACTGCATTCCTTGCACAATATTAAGAGGAAAACGTCTTTTGGTATTTTCACTAGAAGCAATACTTTCTAAAATAATCACGTTGAAATCCGTTGCGATTCAACACCCACGCAGATAACTCTAAAAGTCTTATCCCTACTAAAAAGTTTAACAGGACCTTTTTCACTTTAAGCTATGCAAGGAATAAATAAATATAAGTTAAAAGTTAATAATTTGTTAATTGCATTAGTTAGACAACAATTTGTTGCTTATTTTCAACAACAATCATTTTATGGATACGCAATTGATTTTAGTGCATTCCTTGCACAATATTAAGAGGAAAATGTCTTTTGGTGTTTTTCACTAGAAGCAATACTTTCTAAAATAATCACGTCGAAATCAGTTGAGACTCAACACCCACGCAGATAACTCTAAAAGTCTTATCCCTACTAAAAAGTTTAACAGGACCTTCTTCACTTTAAACTATGCAAGGAATAAATAAATATAAGTTAAAAGTTAATAACTTGTTAATTGCATTAGTTAGACAACAATTTGTTGCTTATTTTCAACAACAATCATTTTATGGATACGCAATTGATTTTACTGCATTCCTTGCACAATATTAAGAGGAAAACGTCTTTTGGTATTTTTCACTAGAAGCAATACTTTCGAAAATAATCACGTCGAAATCCGTTGCGACTTAACACCCACGCAGATAACTCTAAAAGTCTTATCCCTACTCAAAAGTTTAACAGGACCTTTTTCACTTTAAACTATGCAAGGAATAAATAAATATAAGTTAAAAGTTAATAACTTGTTAATTGCATTAGTTAGACACCAATTTGTTGCTTATTTTCAACAACAATCATTTTATGGGTACGCATTTGATTTTACTGCATTCCTTGCACAATATTAAGAGGAAAACGTCTTTTGGTATTTTCACTAGAAGCAATACTTTCTAAAATAATCACGTTGAAATCCGTTGCGATTCAACACCCACGCAGATAACTCTAAAAGTCTTATCCCTACTAAAAAGTTTAACAGGACCTTCTTCACTTTAAACTATGCAAGGAATAAATAAATATAAGTTAAAAGTTAATAACTTGTTAATTGCATTAGTTAGACAACAATTTGTTGCTTATTTTCAACAACAATCATTTTATGGATACGCAATTGATTTTACTGTATACCTTGCACAATATTAAGAGGAAAACGTCTTTTGGTATTTTTCACTAGAAGCAATACTTTCGAAAATAATCACGTCGAAATCCGTTGCGATTCAACACCCACGCAGATAACTCTAAAAGTCTTATCCCTACTAAAAAGTTTAACAGGACCTTTTTCACTTTAAGCTATGCAAGGAATAAATAAATATAAGTTAAAAGTTAATAATTTGTTAATTGCATTAGTTAGACAACAATTTGTTGCTTATTTTCAACAACAATCATTTTATGGATACGCAATTGATTTTAGTGCATTCCTTGCACAATATTAAGAGGAAAATGTCTTTTGGTATTTTTCACTAGAAGCAATACTTTCGAAAATAATCACGTCGGAATCCGTTGCGACTTAACACCCACGCAGATAACTCTAAAAGTCTTATCCCTACTCAAAAGTTTAACAGGACCTTTTTCACTTTAAACTATGCAAGGAATAAATAAATATAAGTTAAAAGTTAATAACTTGTTAATTGCATTAGTTAGACACCAATTTGTTGCTTATTTTCAACAACAATCATTTTATGGGTACGCATTTGATTTTACTGCATTCCTTGCACAATATTAAGAGGAAAACGTCTTTTGGTATTTTCACTAGAAGCAATACTTTCTAAAATAATCACGTTGAAATCCGTTGCGATTCAACACCCACGCAGATAAATCTAAAAGTCTTATCCCTACTAAAAAGTTTAACAGGACCTTCTTCACTTTAAACTATGCAAGGAATAAATAAATATAAGTTAAAAGTTAATAACTTGTTAATTGCATTATTTAGACAACAATTTGTTGCTTATTTTCAACAACAATCATTTTATGGATACGCAATTGATTTTACTGCATTCCTTGCACAATATTAAGAGGAAAACGTCTTTTGGTATTTTTCACTAGAAGCAATACTTTCGAAAATAATCACGTCGAAATCCGTTGCGACTCAACACCCACGCAGATAACTCTAAAAGTCTTATCCCTACAAAAAAGTTTAACAGGACCTTTTTCACTTTAAACTATGCAAGGAATAAATAAATATAAGTTAAAAGTTAATAACTTGTTAATTGTATTAGTTAGACAACAATTTGTTGCTTATTTTCAACAACAATCATTTTATGGATACGCAATTGATTTTAGTGCATTCCTTGCACAATATTAAGAGGAAAATGTCTTTTGGTATTTTTCACTAGAAGCAATACTTTCGAAAATAATCACGTCGGAATCCGTTGCGACTTAACACCCACGCAGATAACTCTAAAAGTCTTATCCCTACTCAAAAGTTTAACAGGACCTTTTTCACTTTAAACTATGCAAGGAATAAATAAATATAAGTTAAAAGTTAATAACTTGTTAATTGCATTAGTTAGACACCAATTTGTTGCTTATTTTCAACAACAATCATTTTATGGGTACGCATTTGATTTTACTGCATTCCTTGCACAATATTAAGAGGAAAACGTGTTTTGGTATTTTCACTAGAAGCAATACTTTCTAAAATAATCACGTTGAAATCCGTTGCGATTCAACACCCACGCAGATAAATCTAAAAGTCTTATCCCTACTAAAAAGTTTAACAGGACCTTCTTCACTTTAAACTATGCAAGGAATAAATAAATATAAGTTAAAAGTTAATAACTTGTTAATTGCATTATTTAGACAACAATTTGTTGCTTATTTTCAACAACAATCATTTTATGGATACGCAATTGATTTTACTGCATTCCTTGCACAATATTAAGAGGAAAACGTCTTTTGGTATTTTTCACTAGAAGCAATACTTTCGAAAATAATCACGTCGAAATCCGTTGCGACTCAACACCCACGCAGATAACTCTAAAAGTCTTATCCCTACAAAAAAGTTTAACAGGACCTTTTTCACTTTAAACTATGCAAGGAATAAATAAATATAAGTTAAAAGTTAATAACTTGTTAATTGTATTAGTTAGACAACAATTTGTTGCTTATTTTCAACAACAATCATTTTATGGGTACGCATTTGATTTTACTGCATTCCTTGCACAATATTAAGAGGAAAACGTCTTTTGGTATTTTCACTAGAAGCAATACTTTCTAAAATAATCACGTTGAAATCCGTTGCGATTCAACACCCACGCAGATAACTCTAAAAGTCTTATCCCTACAAAAAAGTTTAACAGGACCTTTTTCACTTTAAACTATGCAAGGAATAAATAAATATAAGTTAAAAGTTAATAATTTGTTAATTGCATTAGTTAGACAATAATTTGTTGCTTATTTTCAACAACAATAATTTTATGGATACGCAATTGATTTTACTGCATTCCTTGCACAATATTAAGAGGAAAACGTCTTTTGGTATTTTTCACTAGAAGCAATACTTTCGAAAATAATCACGTCGAAATCCGTTGCGATTCAACACCCACGCAGATAACTCTAAAAGTCTTATCCCTACTAAAAAGTTTAACAGGACCTTCTTCACTTTAAACTATGCAAGGAATAAATAAATATAAGTTAAAAGTTAATAACTTGTTAATTGCATTAGTTAGACAACAATTTGTTGCTTATTTTCAACAACAATCTTTTTATCGGTACGCAATTGATTTTTCTGTTTTCCTTGCACCATTTAAGAGGATAACGTACTTTGGTATTTTTCACTAGGAGCAATAATTTTGGA